>CAMTDV010000022.1:5561795-6761795 GCA_947069175.1 Scalesia atractyloides
TTTAAGTTGTAAAAAGACAACAATACTTCCTTTTCATCTTCCCCAACCCAACCCAAACCAACCCATCCCCTTTTGCCCGCACGTCCGTAGTAGACGATTGACACCACCACGACCAACGTCACCATATCCAACCACCGCCAACACGATTACTCAAGTCCATCATTTTTTTAAACTGTCGTCTCGTTGCAAAGAGTCGTCGCATCACCACCGTTTCATTACCTTCGACCTACTGCCACCGTATACTGTGTTGACTGGTTTGGTCACTCCTTTGTTTGATGTAGTAAATTCAAACTTAATTTAGTTATTTGAATTGTAACTAATGGTATAAAGGTTGAAAAACTATGACTGCTTGTTTAAAACGAATCTAAATCACGAATTTGGGGTTTAGGTTTTGTAGTGATTTAGATTTAGCCTACTGGTTTACCCGATTACTGGTAATGGCACCCACATGGTTTTGGGTCCAACGATTTAGATCCTATCTTTGTAGATCTGACCACTACTGTCAAGTCTGAAGGTGATAGCACTGGTAGCTAGAAAAATGATTCAGACCGTCGTCACCATAGTATAGTTAAGGGTGTGTATGGGTCAGTTTGGTTCAATTTTTATCATTAATCATAACCATAACCGCTAACTTCGGTTTTGAAACCATAACCCAAACATCGGTTATGGCTATTCAGTTATGAAGTTGGTTATGGTCCATAGTACTTAGTTTGCTTTAGTGACGAGGTAAACTCTGTGTATCCATAATGTAACATTTGTAAAAAAAACGGGTCTTCAAAACCCGCTCCGTTTTGTAATCAAGTACCAAGTTATAAAAGTTACATTAAATATTTATGATTATTTTGAGTTAAAACGATACATAATTAATAAATAAACTAAACTATAAAAATTATATTTGATAAAAAGTTAAAATAAAATAAATAAAAAAATTATGAAGCTGCCGGGACTCGAACCCGGGTCAGCCAAGAAACACTTCAACAACTTAACACTCACTCCCAGACCACTCCGCCACTTGTTTGTTTTCTGTCATGTTTAGGAAACAAATAATTTTTATGGACTAAGGTAAATCAATCGATTTTACACATTGTAACTGAAACCGGTTATCAATCACCCAAATCGATTTGGATACTCTCGATTCAGCGAGTATAACCGATAAACGGACAATTTCAATCAATGTTGCCATGAATGGAACTTGAATTCGGAAGTAGATCGGTTTAATAACCGAAAGTCTTCAATTCTCGGACTACTTCAATCATAGACTTTTCATGCGACTCAAAACACTCTGCAAGACTCCCAATTGCATTTCCGCAACCTTACAATCCACCGGAGAAGCTTGAATTAGACCGCCGGAAAAATTCTGCAAGTCACCGGAAAACCGGGACTCACATCCACACGGTATTTCCTCCGACTCTTTCTGTTTCAATCATGTGATTAATCAGTCTCTAACACAACTCCACCATCAGAATCGATCCTAGTCAACGATTATCGAAAAATCTTACCTTCGCCGGAAAACTCCTGAAACTGCCGGAATCACACTGTGAACGGGTATGATCTCCCAAACTCCTGTTAAACCTTGGTTAAGTGACTCAACTTCTTAAATATTCGAACAAAGCTGTTAATTGGTTTCAACAGCCGGAGTTCACTTTCAGTACCGACGCACCTCCGCCGGAATTCTGTGAACAACATCAATCGGTATATCTTTTTCCTTAAACTCTCTCCATTCTCTACTTTTAAATTACTGATAATGTCTGAAAAGCGTGTAAGTCATAAACCGGTCATTACAGTCGGAATATGTTTGTCTGTGTAAATCAACGAAGAAGATGAAGACGCAACATAACATAAGATTAATTAAAATCGGTATTTTAAACGGGTTAGACACACAGTCCAGCGGTGGACTGTGTGCAAAATACACACGCACGTCCTGAGTTCGATCCTTGCTTCACGCACACCTTATATAATAACGCGCCTTTTTGTTTAAAAACTAAACCGGGATAACCCAGTAAGTTGTTAAGTATAATAAAAACCGGGATAATAACCAGGTTAGACACACAGTCCAGCGGTGGACTGTGTGCAACATGAACCACACGTCGCGCGTTCGAAACCCGTCACGAGCACCGGTCCGATTGAATTAAAATGTTTTTGCAAATAAAGGAAATTCGGTTAACTTGAATAAGTGTATAAATATAATTAAAAACAAGATTATTTCGGGTTAGACACGTAGCTCAGTTGATAGAGCTGCGTGCACGTGAACGGGAGGTCTCGGGTTCGAGCCTCACCCGGCGCAGATTAATTCGCTGACCGAACCGGTCAACGGTCAACGGTCAACGCTGAATAAATAATTTTTTTTATATTTTTATTTATTTAATTTAATTTAAAAATCAGTTAAAAATACTTAAAAATAACATTTTTAAAGATAGAAAATAGCCATAAACTCACAAAAATATATCTAAAAATTTCATTAAAATCCTTAATAAAATCCATCCATTTAATACATTTTTCTATTATTATTTAGGTTAGTATTCCTCGTTGATCCGCTCATCTAATTCGTGCGCATCTCACCATCTCCAATCCAACGCACCCAATGTGGGTGAATCTTACAAATTCCCCGTTTTAATCACGTTTTGGGGTGTATCATGTGTCATTGTATATATATATTATTACTAAACCATTGTGCATACATCATATCATGAACTTGTGTATTCAGTTTGTTGCTGTTAAGTAGTTATCATTGGATGCAATTTATTATTCAGTACATGCAATTTCATAGGCCGCCGCTCCCCATTACATTATGAGCGTTGAGCATGTTCCCCATTTTATTATGCGGTTGAACCTGGCGTGCCCACATACGATCGGCTCCGTTTGATTGAGCCTTGATCGCACAGACATTTTCATTTTCAGTACATGCAATACGATCGGCTCCGTTTGATTGAGCCTTGATCGCACAGTTTCATTTATGTTATTTACAGTATGATGTTGGTATGTTCATGTATGCTGCCATGTGTTATTGTACGTTATAGTTGTGACTACTATTTGACATTACTTGATTATTTACATTTGCTCATCTATGATTATGCACAAATTTTCATTGATAAACTAACAATTAATTTATTAATAAATGTTTATCTAATAAGGTTCACTCGCCAACTTATGTTGACCCAAAAACCCCCATTTTACACATGATACAAGTGAAGCAGCTGCAGCTAGGAACACATAGGACTTGGACTAGAAGAATAAAACGATTTAGTGTTGGGATTGTTATGCTTGGCTTATTTTCTTTGTATTGAATGAACATGTTTGGATTTTTGAAATGTAACTTTGACTTTATTAAATATGAAACATAATAGTAAATGTCATGAGCTTTGGTGATAACCCAATTATGCCCCGACTCTTATTCCGCTGCGGGTCGGGGTGTGACACATAACTTCTACTTTCATGCAACTTTAGATGTTTATAGTGGTGCCTGAAATGGTGATGGATAATAGAATCGTAGAGAGAGAGAGATAGAGGTGGTGTTGGGTTAGCAAATTGCAATGATTTTATAAATGAAGATGGTGGTTTCCGTAGAAAATTGTGATTGCCGGCCATGGAGATGTCAACAAGCAGTGGTTAAAGGTGAGTATTAGTGATAGTTGTCGATGGTTGTTTTTTTTTTGAACGGCTAATTTTCCTCTTAAATATTTACACTTCCCAAGGATTGAACCTTGATCTCCCCACAAGAGATAATTTCTCTTGACCACTAGGCTATAACCTAAGTGGCTGTTGTTAAGTAGCAGTTCTGGTGAAGGAGGTTTCAATGACAGAGAGAGAAATGGGTTTGGTTAATGGATGACAATCGATCCCGATGGGTAAACCGGACTTTGGGGTCGGGTAATCGGGTTTAGGACAAATTTGGGATTAGTTTTCATTTTTTCATGGGCGTAGGATGAGTTGGGATTTGTTGATATACCCATTTTCCTCACCTGATTACCCGAAAAGTGTACCCATTTACCCAATTTATACCCGATATATATTTTTTTAAATATGTGCATATATGTGATATATCCATTTTTTTATTAAGATAACTGAAAAGTCGTCGAATGGCTTACACTTTCTTATTGGTGTATCTATTATGAAATATCTAGATTGTCAATTTGTTATCTTCTGCTAACAATCGTCAAAAATTGACACACACTATTTTTGTCACCTATGCATTTTATTATTTTTTATATAGACATTAATGTATGTTATTTTATATACATTGTAGTTATTTGATGTATTTTATAGTGACAATGCTAAATGTAACTGATTATTAGTTACCTGATAGATACCCAATGGGAATTTTTTTTAGATTAAGGGTTTATCTGAAACCCACGGGTATACCTGATAGCCAACGGGTGTTTACCTAATAGGAACCCAATGGGTTTTGCGATGGATTTGGGACAAACTTATCTAACCGAGTTCAGAGTTGGGATTACCTAAACTCGTCCGATGCCCGACCCATTTCCATCCCTAGTATGGTTCAGTTGGGTTTTATATATAATATTTGGTGGCTATTGGTGATGGCGGTGGTAGTGGTGGTTGGTGGTGGCATGTATAATAGAGAAGAGGTAGAGGGAGAAATGGATGAGCCCGAGGGGTATTTTAGTCATTCCACTTAAAACAACGGTGATCTGGATGGGGTTAGTAGGCGTGGGTCCAATGGAAACGAAAATGAAACCACTCGTTTTGACAATATTTAAACTAATTGATTGTAATAGTTATTTTAAACAAACCACATAGATGAAACAAGTAATTAACTCTTTTTTTATTTTTAAAAATATTTAATTTATTATATTAACACTTAATTTTAATTTTCTTTAATAACATTTGTTTGTTAAAGTTTTCAAAAAATCTAAATACACAATTACCTTTATTTATTTAATTTTGCTAAAATTACGGTATAAATATTATTGGAAACGAAGATATATATTTATTTTGTCGACTCTACATTATGTTAAAGTATCTCTTTGTATCCTAAACGGCTCTCGTGAGTGTTTGAGGTTGAATGTAATTGCACTCTTCAACTACTCGACAATAATGAAATGTAGATCCTTTTTTTATATTTCATATTGATATTTATTTACATGTGTTTGGGATCCGTAACCATGACGAAATATAATTATGTAACCCCGACGAAATGTAATTATGCAGTTCGACTACCCGACGAAGAAAAATAGATATTTATGTTCTTTTTTATGTTTATATGTAGTTGAATAAAGTATGTTTTTTTGTGTATCTTGAAAGGTTTTTACACATGCGTAGCTTGGTAGATTTGTAGAAAAAAATATAGTTTCAAAAAAAAAAAAGATTTTTTCGTGACTTTCTATATTTTGAAAACCCACTCCTTAAAGCGTGGGGTGAAAAAAAAAATATTTACATCTTGTATAGATTGTCTCGATCTCAAGAAATAAAAATCAAATCTATAAATCAAACGTGAAAATGGTTATAGCTTGGTTTAAATTTGTATAGTTACTAAAAAAAACAGAAAAACCTATAAAAATATTTTTTAAGTTAATTTTTGCTACACCTTTAGCCACTCTCCCAAAAAACAATCCACATCTTACCCTAAGCCTACATTGTAACCCCAATAAAAGAACTCTTGATGCTTAGTCGCTTCGGTTCGATCACTTTTCAAGCTTATGATATTTTCTTGGTTCGTTCTGTCTCGAGTGTTCACTCCAACATATCATATCGACTGAATGTTGAGGGAATATTGTGAGGTGTGTGACTTAGTACAAAAGAAAATTTCTTCGTAAGCTTGTTATATTTACGTTTCTTTCTAAATATACTAATTAAAAACGAAAATAAAAGGTTGAAGCAAAAGAAACGCGGAGATGATTAGTTCTTTGCCTGCGGAGCAAGATGAAAAACTTAGGTGTACAATAAAGCCAAAATTTAAAGAGTTTTGCTAAAGGACAAGCAAATATTCAAGTGTGGGGATATATGATATATATGAGCAAAAAAGCACAAGTGTTTTATATCAATTTGTGCCTACTTTTTATTGTGTTTTGTGAGAGAAATATTTAAAATAGGCTTAAATTGATTTATGTTTGATTTTCAGGAAAAAATCTAACCCAAGATTAACAAAGGAAGCAAAACCGGGCGAAAAATTGGAGAATATAGAAGAAAATGTCCAAAGACGTCCTATGCCTCGCTAGACACGCCCCATGCCTCGAATCCGGAGACTGCCAGATACATCCAGAAAACCACAGCACGAAGACCAATGAAGAAAAGCCCAGACATGCCCCGTCCCTCGGCGTTACAAGACAAAATTACCTTCTGGAGGATTTGGAAGATCCCGAGGGACCTACAAAGTTGACCACGAGTTGTGCCTCGTAGACACGCCCCGTGCCTCGAGAACCGGGAGTAGCAAGTCACTTATCCAAGCACGCCCCGTAGTTGGCACTTAGCTACCCGCACACTTCTCTTTTCTTCATAACACACTTTTCTTTTACCCACTATCTCTAATTATTGTAATCATTAAGAAAAACTAAAGAATCATTAGTGCAATTAAGATTTTAATGATTAATATAATCTTTTCAAGTTTGATGAAAACCATATCTATGGCCATTCTTGGCTAAGTTTCTAGAAGGTGTTTCGAGGAAACTTACACCCTTGATGTTGAGTTAACTAAGAAAGATCATGGGTGAACAAGGTATGTGTGTGTTAATAGCTTTAATTAATTAAACAGTTTATCGAAAGTGAGTGAAATATTAATGTCGCCATTAACTTGGGTCAATAATGTTTCGACCTAATTCTTATAATCTACCAATAATCTTATGACGCCATTAACTTGGGTCGTTCATGTTTTTATGTCTGTATAGAGTTAAAACATGTTGATGCTCTTAGCAGAGGTTAAAGGTTTTGGACGAGACTTCGGGTTGGGTAAGCTCTTGCCTTTGCGCGTAGATGACACCAAAGTGTAAAGGACTTAGTTTATATAAAGTAACTATCTTAGGGGAATTGATGACTCACGGACTAATAGGGACAAGTAATTTAAACTCCTTAAAGTATTTAATTAATTAATACTAAATTTTGGCCTCGATTGGCGTTTCCCTGCTGATTCAAAGCGACAGGATCGAGTGTGTTAGGATTCGGATCAAGATACTCCAAAACTTTATGTATTTACACACATAGTTTCTCGTTTGACAATCGAGACCTTGTTACCCCACGGTAAAAAATAGTTGACGAAGCATCAAGAGGTATGTTGATCCGAAACACCCCCTTTTCCTATTATTGATAACTACCTTTTTATTTTCCTTTTTAATTTTCTTTTGAGCTATTTTTAAAACTCTTACTTTTGGGTTTGACTATACGTTAACCAAGACTCATTATTAAAACTTCTGTATCCTTTAACGGTCTCGGTATCATACCATCACTATATGAATTTTATGTTTTCGCTTTTAAATTTTTAGCTTGTAGATTTTAGAACTTTTATGTAGATAATTGTGTTTTTTTATATTTAGCCTGTAATGTGTCTTTTCTACATTTGCGTCATTGTGTCTTTTTTTTCTCGACATTATGTTATATTTCTCGGCACTTATATTATATTTTTCACGACATTGTGCTATAATTTCCGATCCATTTTGTCCTTGTTTCCTTCTCTTTTTAAGGAGACTTGGTAGGATAACTTTACCCCATACTTATATACATACATTTTCACCAAGTACACATACATTTACATGCTTACATGCACACATTTACATACTTACATACACACATACATACATACATGCATACATAAATGCATGCATACATACATACATACATACATACATACATACATACATACATACATACATACATACATATATACTTACATACACACGTTATCACCAAATACATATACATTTACATATTTACATACACACATTTTCATCAAATACACACACATTTTCACCAAACACACATACATTTACATAAATACAAATACACACAAATTAAACAAATTAAAAAGGAAATTAAAAGAAAACTAACTAATAATTGTGCTGCTAAAGTGTTTACAATAGGTGGTGGTGGCAATGAGGTGCTTCGGTAGTGGTGGTGGTCTAGGTGCTCTAGTGGTGGTGGCAGTGAGGTGCTACGGGTCACACATACATTACATAAACACAAATACTATAAAGTAAACAATTAAAGAAGAAATTAAACGATATTAAGCAAAATTGAAGAGTGAAACCAGTGAATGTGAGGTGCGGCGGTCGGATTTCGTCGAGGAGGTGGATTGCAAGGTGAATTGGGGAGAAATCTGGCAGGAGGGAAAGGTTACTGCCTTTAGATCATATGTGGGGTTTTAGGGCTTTAGCGACGACGTCGTTGCTATTGCTCTAAAGATACGGATTAAACCCCCTCTGTTGGATCATCTATCAAATGAACGACCAGATGTGTCTATTAATCTTGCATTTCGGATCAACACCATCAATGAAGACATATAGTTGTTGTCATTGCTAATGGAGCCTTTTCTTGTATTGCAAGTGACTAAACACGTTTCAAGCGTTTATGAAACCATGCATTGATGCAACAATATAGGTATTGTGCTTTCATACGTATACATCTTAGCGTCTAGATCCAGAAAAATACTACATATGAATAAACAAATATGGAATAATTTAGAAATAGACATTAGGTTCTTTAAAATTAACTAAATATAAAAAAGTTTGTTATTACTTGAAATGTCAGGGACTAATTATGTTAAATGTGAACGAAAACCGCTATTTTGTGCAAAACTCATAGACGAAAACTGCATTTACTCTTTATAAGTAAGTTTGATATTTTTTTAGCCTCATTAGTGGTGTAAAGAGAACTATTTTTTCTAAATCTCATAGTTTTATACTTACTAAACAAATGCTTAAATCCTATGCGGTGCATATTAAATGTCTTCTAACTTTTTACAATTAACGAAAAAGCTAATTGAACTCCACGTTATAAGATTTGGCAAGGTATATATATACAATTGCGTGAAACTAAACATATAAAAGTTTCTATAAGCACGTTTGTTCGCATACATACTCTTCCATATTAGTTATATAATTTTATTACATAATTAAAAACATGGTTTTCTATCAACTTTATATACACATGGATCATCTCCAAAGGTTAATTTGTAAAAAATAAATAAATAATGATCCTCAGAGTAAGAAGAGATGAAAAAATCTTGAGAGGAGAAGCTAACGAGGAGCAAAAAAGTGGGTGCCTCTGTCACACCCCACCCGCGACTATGCCAGACATGACTCTGATCAATGTAGATTTACTTTATACAGCAACATATAGAGCTTAGAGTTTTCATTTCAAAGTTGTACTTAAACATCTTTCAAATGACAAAAACAACAAAGTGTAAGGTTAAAACATAGGTGTAAAGCCTTTTATGCAATCCCTCAAAATGTTCACCCAAAACTCTAACTATGAATCATGTTCGTTACTCTACTTTTACCTGGGAACGTGAAGACTCATTGCGCGAAAAATACTCGCATCTTTTCCTACTACTACTACTTAAATTTCGGGACGAAATTCCTAAAAGTAGGGGATACTGTAACATTTGTCAAAAAACGGGTTTTCCAAACCCGCTCCGTTTGTAATCGAATATCAAGTTATAAATGTTTCGTTGCGTATTTATGTCCATTTTAATTTTTAATAATGCATAATTAATAAACAAACTAGAATATAAAAGTTATAATTGATAAAATGTAAAAATAAAATAATTAAAAAGAAAATTAGGCTGCCGGGACTCGAACCCGGGTCAGCCGGGTTTAAGTTCAAAGACTTATCACCCACACATATAACCACTCCGCCACTTGTTGTTTTCTGTAAATGCCAGGAAACAATTAAATTTTATGGTCTATCATAAATCAATCCGGTTACGCCAACTGTAACCGAAATCGGTCACCAAACGTCCAAAGAAGTTTGATTGATCGCGGTTTACTGAGTTTAACCGATACACCGACACCTCTAATCAATTTAGCTTTGAATGGACTTGAATTCATGAGTGGATCGGTTTTAATAACCGAAAACTTTCAATTCCTGAATTACTTCAGTCATTGTCCCCTCTCGCGACTCAAACACACTCTGCAAACCTTCAATTGCATTTTCGCACAACTTTCAGTTCGCCGGAGAAGCTATTTGAACTTGCCGGACTTTCGCCGGAAAACCGTGTTTTCCACCAAATCAGTGAGTCTCTAAATTCTTTCGTTTTCTATCAGTTGTTAAGCTGTTACTAACTCAAACCCTTCAATCGGAATCAATTTCAGACGACGATATCAGATAACTCACTCTCGCCGGAAAACTTCTGAAAATTCTTATCTTCCGCTGTGAAACGGTATAGCCATTCAAACCTTCTGATAACTCTTGTTTAGTACTTCAAATCCACAATTAGCTAATCAAAACTATTAATTTGATCGCTCAGTCGAAGTTCATAAAAACAGAGCCGACGACTTGCCGGAATTCTGAGATAAATCATTCCTCCGGTATGTTTACTTCCAACACCGACTCTGCCATTTCATTTTAGTCTTATGAATGTTTGTCAATCAAATTAAACAAGAAACAATAGAGAAATCGTAAACTGTAATTCGGTAACGAAGAAGACGAAGTAGGTTGATTATAAGTTTATTATAATTTGGATATTATCTCGGGTTAGACACACAGTCCAGCGGTGGACTGTGTGCACATACATATCACACGCCGCGAGTTCGATCCTTGACACACGTATGCTCTGTAATAAAAATGTTTTATTTTTCGAACTGAACAGGATCCTTTTCGCAATTAGATGTTAAGTATAATAAAAATCTGTATATTAACCAAGTTGTGTGTAACGATAAATCACAGGTCCTGGGTTCGAGACCTGTTGACGGCACCGGTTCGATGATTTAAAACACTTTTTGAAAATAAAGGAATTTTGAATAAACTGAATTAGTATATAAATATAATTAAAAATATAATTATTTCGGGTTAGACACGTAGCTTAGTTGGTAGAGCTGCGTGCACGCGTACGGGAGGTCTCGGGTTCGAGTCCTGCCCGGCGCATACATACACACAATAAAACCGGTCAAACAGTCAACGCTTATGGTCAAACGGTCAATGGTCAATGCAAAAGTCAACATATTTTTATATTTTTATTTATTTAATTTAATTGAAAAATCAATTAAAAATACTTAAAAACAATGTTTTTAAAGATAGGAAATAGCCTTAAACTCACAAAAATATATCTAAAAATCATATTAAAATTATTAATAAAATCCACTCATTTACTATATCTTCCGTTATTATTTAGGTTAGTTAATCCTCGTTGTTCAATTCTTACAACTCGTGCGCATCTCATCATCTCCAACCGAACGCACCCAATGTGAGTGAATCTCTACAAATTCCCCGTTTTAATCACGTTTTTGGGGTGTATCATGTGTCTTACCATTTATTATATTTAAATCATTGTGCATACATCATATCATGAACAAATGTATCTTCAGCTTGTATCAACTGTTGTGTGGTTATTGTTTAGATTAAATTTATTATTTTCAGTACATGCAATATCATAGGCCGCCGCTCCCCATTACATTATGAGCGTTGAGCAGTTCCCCATTACATTATGAGCGTGAACCTGGCGTGCCAACATACGATCGGCTCCGTTTGATTGAGCCTTGATCGCACAGACATTTATCATTTTCAGTACATACATTTATCATAGGCCGTCCGTTCCCCATTACATTATGAGCGTGAACGTGACGTTGCCAACATATACAGTTTCATTCATGTTATATATTCATACAAGTTAATGTGTTATTGTATGTTATTGTTTGTGGATTGTTATTGCTATTGTTTGATTATTTACATTTGCTCACATATGACTATTGCACAATTTTTCCTTGATAAAAATAACAAGAAATCAATAATAAATGTTTTAACTAACAAGGTTCACTCGCCAACTTATGTTGACCCAAAACCCCCCATTTTTACACATGATACAGGTGAACCAGCTGCAGCAAGAAACACATAGGATTGGCTTAGAAGAATAAACTGGTTTAGAGCTTGGATTGTTTAGTTGGTTATTTTTCTTTGTATTTGTATGGACATGTTTGGATTATTGAGAATGTAATTTTGACTTTAATAAATATGAAACATATTAGTAAATATCATGAGCTTTGGTGATAACCCAATTATGCCCCGACTCTTATTCCGCTGCGGGTCGGGGTGTGACAGATTGGTATCAGAGCCATGACTATAGGGATATAGGATAGGTTATTAGACCCTTAGAGCCTATATTATAGTTGATTAGAAATTTTTAAGATTTTTGTGTGTTACATGCCAAATTTCATGATGTTTATATGTTTTATGTTAAAGGTTATATTCAATGTTATGCAAGCATGTTCATAAGTATATATTATCATATAATGCCTATCATGAATCATATTCTCATAACATATCATATCCATTAAAGCACACATCACATCATTTTCATGATTATTTTTACAATGATTTTTGTATTTTCAAATCTCATCAAAGTGAGTTCTCATGACGGGCATGTAGTAACTGGAAGGGTACAAGTACCGGTAGTCGGAACGTCCTGTCTAGGCTTGGCATTCATATAAATCCAAAATAAAGGACCAGTTTGCCTACCTGGGGACTAACGATGAGAGTACGAAGTACCTATTAGGCCAAAGCATGCTATACCAAACGTCGTGTGAGCTAACCCCACTTTGAGTTGTCATTGTGTCTACACCTGGACACATTCCTACCATACATCTCGTAAACATATTTTGTGGTTTTCATTCGGGTGATGCGAGTGTTAAATCGCCAATACTAATGTGAATCCTACCAAGCCAATAGTCATGGGGGCCCACATGACTATACAGGTGAAGGTATGGGGGACATTTGAGGCCCAACATGAGCAAACCCAAGACATCCTATGGATGTAGTTGCATTATTGATATTTATGTTATTTTCATTTTCTTTAAGACACATGACACCTAAGAAGACTCCATAAACTCACAATCTTCTTATGTATGTTCCTGTAGATGTCGGCTAGACAACAACGAGGGGGTAAAAGATCAGGAAGGTCTCACGAACGCTTGGCCACACAAATCGCGAAACAAATGGCCGCGGTGCTTCCTGACATTGTGGCTCAAGTACAACAAGCTCTCGCCACAAATCCCACTAATCCTCCCCAGCAAGATGACCAGAACATCGGGAACCCTCCTACCAGCAAGTGCTCATATAAACATTTCAAGTCTTGCGATCCTCCTAAATTTGAAGGGACCGAAGGTGTCACTGCTCTCCTCCCCTGGTTTGAGGAAATGGAAAACACCTTCCTCAACTGCGATTGTCCCGATGATCGCAAGGTACGATACGCGACCGGGAGACTATTTGGGGTAGCTCTTACCTGGTGGAATACTGAAAAGGGTAAGAGGGGAATTGAAGATGCTATGGCCTTAACGTGGGAGGAGTTAAGGGAAATCATGACGAGGCGGTTCTGTCCTAGGAGTGAGATTAAAAAGTTGGAGGACGAATTTCATTCTCTGAAGCAAAAGGAGGGAGATCATACTTCCTACAACAAGAGGTTCTTAGAGTTGAACCAGATGGTCCCTAACTTGTTCACCCCAGTTTACCGTTTAATCGAGCATTATATTCGAGGTCTTCCCTCGAAAATTCAAGATTCAGTTCTCAGCACTTCACCAGCAACACTTGAAGCTGCTATGGAACTAGCTACTGAACTGACCGAGAATCGAATTCGCAACGGTAAGTTTAAAGAGGAGAAAAAGAAAGCCCCCGTTGAGGGCCAAACTTCAAACCATTCCACCTCCTCCTCTAAGTTTGCTAACAAGAGGAAACGTAACACCAGAAACTTCGCTGTCACACAAACCAATTTCCCTATCCCTGCTACACCCATTACCCAAGTTGCCCCTTCACCTGCACCATACAAAAGGCCATACTCTGGCCCATTACCAAAATGCAACCGTTGCCAATACCACCATTTTCCTGATCATCCCTGCCAACATTGCACCGGCTGCGGTCGCGCAGGTCATACTGTTCAAACCTGTCGCATACCTCAGCGAACGAACCGCCACCAGCCTTCAACCCAAACCCACCAACAAATAATGGGTCAAGCCCAACAACCCCTACTATTACCACCTACCCAACATTTAGCCCAATCATACTACCAACCCAATTATCCCATGGTGCAACCTATGCGGGCTTGCTACAATTGTGGAGATCCAAGCCATTTTAGAAACACTTGTCCACGGTTGGTGAACATTATTCATGCTCAAGCCCAAGCTAATCCGGTGAATCAAGCTAACCAAGCTCCTCCACCTGCAAGAGGAAGAGCTCTCAACATCAACGCTAATCAGGCTAGAGCTGACAGCAATGTGGTTAACGGTACGTTCCTTATCAATGGTAGTTATGCATCCATGTTGTTTGATACTGGCGCGGATAAAAGTTTGTGTCCTTAGAGTTTGAACCCATCTTAAACCAAAATCGTGATAAGCTCATGGAATCCATAACAGTAGAAGTTGCTGACGGGAAACCGGTCTCAATAAACTCTATTATACGCAATTGTACTCTCACTTTAAACGATCACAATTTTCTAGTTGACCTCATTCCAATGAAGTTGGGAAGCTTTGACATTATAATTGGTATGGACTGGCTCAGCCAACATCAGGCTGAAGTTGTATGTCGCGAAAAGTTTATACGCATTCCTCTTTCAAACGGTCAAACTCTACGAATCTTTGGAGAAACCTCGTCGAAAGGGCTCAGATTAATGTCCTGTCTTCAAGCTCAAAAATATCTTCGCAAGAATTATGTCACGTTTTTAGCTCATGTCGTCAAAAAGGGAACCATGGAGAAGAAACTTGAAGACATTCCTGTAGTAAAAGATTTCCCGCAAGTTTTTCCTAACGACATTTCAGGACTTCCTCCCGTGAGAGAAGTCGAATTTCGTATCGATCTTATACCTGGTGCTACACCAGTTGCAAAGTCTCCTTATAGGTTAGCCCCATCTGAAATGCAAGAGCTAGCCAGTCAATTGCAAGAGTTGACTGACAAAGGGTTCATACGTCCTAGCTCCTCGCCTTGGGGTGCACCTGTTCTTTTTGTGAAGAAGAAAGATGGATCGTTTCGCATGTGCATCGACTACAGAGAACTCAACAAGTTAACGATCAAGAATCGCTATCCATTACCTCGCATTGATGATCTTCTTGACCAACTTCAAGGCGCCAGCTGTTTTTCAAAAATCGACCTTCGTTCTGGTTATCATCAACTTAGAGTACATGAAGAAGACGTCCCAAAGACCGCCTTCCGAACTCGTTATGGTCATTATGAATTCATGGTCATGCCATTTGGTTTAACCAACGCTCCAGCTGTCTTCATGGATCTAATGAACAGAGTCTGCAAACCCTATCTCGATCTTTTTGTTATAGTCTTCATCGACGACATTCTCATTTATTCAAAGTCTAAGTCTGATCATGAACGGCATCTTCGACTCATCCTTACACTCTTAGAGAATGAAAAGCTTTACGCCAAATTCTCCAAATGCGAATTCTGGTTAAAAGAGGTACAATTCCTTGGACATGTAGTCAATGACAAGGGAATACATGTCGACCCCTCAAAAATCAAAGCGGTACAAGAATGGCAAGCGCCACGTACACCAACTGAAGTAAGATCATTCCTTGGTTTGGCTGGTTATTATCACCGTTTCATCTCGAACTTCTCTCGCATTGCTGTACCACTCACGACTTTAACTCATAAGGGAAAACCTTTCATATGGGGACCCAATCAAGAAGAAGCCTTCCAAACCCTTAAACAAAAACTCTGTGATGCACCAATCCTCACTCTTCCTGAAGGTTGTGATGACTTCGTGGTTTATTGCGACGCGTCAGGGCAAGGATTAGGCTGTGTTCTAATGCAAAGAGGAAAGGTTATAGCTTATGCTTCGAGACAACTCAAGACTCATGAGAAGAACTACACCACCCATGACCTAGAACTTGGAGCCGTTGTGTTCGCTCTTAAGATATGGAGAGATTATCTCTACGGTACTAAGTGTGAAATATACACTGACCACAAGAGTCTTCAACACATCTTCAATCAAAAGGAGTTAAACATGAGGCAACGAAGATGGGTCGAACTTCTAAATGACTACGACTGTGAAATTCGGTACCACCCTGGCAAGGCAAATGTGGTGGCTGATGCACTCAGTCGAAAGGGTTATGCGAACTCCATTCGTCTTCTATGTTCGCAAATCATAACTGACATTAAAGATCAAATTCGAGAAGCTCAACATGTTTCAGTAACGGAAGATGATGTACGAAAGGAGCTGTCCTGTGGAGCTGAACTTAAAATTGAAACTAAATCTGACGGTATTCTGTACTATCTAGATCGCATATGGATTCCTGACCATAACAACCTTCGTGAATTTCTTATGAATGAGGCTCACAAAACACGATACTCTATACACCCAGGAGCCGATAAGATGTATCAAGACCTTCGATACACCTATTGGTGGCCTGGAATGAAAAAGGATATTGCTGTTTTTGTTTCCAAGTGCCTTACATGTTCTAAGGTGAAAGCTGAACACCAAATACCCTCAGGACTTCTGGTCCAACCTGAAATACCTGTATGGAAGTGGGAAAACATAACCATGGACTTCATTACCGGGTTACCTCGCACTTCTGGGGGGTATGACACTATATGGGTAATCATTGATCGACTTACAAAATCAGCTCACTTTATTCCTATCCGCGAAGATTTCAAGAACGAAAAGCTAGCTCGTATTTATATCAGCGAAATCGTAAGCCGACATGGTGTACCGTTAAGCATTATCTCAGATCGTGATGGTCGTTTCACTTCACGAACATGGCAAGCAGTACAAACCGCTTTGGGTACACGACTAGATCTCAGTACCGCTTATCATCCTCAAACTGATGGACAATCTGAACGCACCATTCAAACTCTTGAAGATATGCTCCGAGCATGTGTCATAGACTTCAAGGGAAATTGGGACGCTCATCTACCATTAGTTGAATTTTCGTACAACAACAGCTATCATTCAAGTATCGGCATGGCACCTTTTGAAGCTTTATATGGTCGTAAGTGCCGATCTCCAGTATGTTGGCACGAAATTGGGGAAGCTCAAATCACCGGTCCAGAATTGATTCAAGAAACCACAGAAAAGATCCATCAAATTTGAAACAATCTTCTAGCGGCTCAAAGTCGTCAAAAGAGTTATGCAGATAAACGACGAAAGCCTTTGGAGTTTAACATTGGTGATCATGTACTTTTAAAAGTATCACCGTGGAAGGGAGTAGTTCGTTTTGGTCAAAAAGGCAAGCTAGCACCACGCTACGTAGGACCTTTCAAGATACTCGAAAGAGTAGGACCTGTAGCATACAAGCTTGATCTACCAGAAGAACTCAACAGGATTCATCCCACATTCCACGTATCAAACTTGAAGAAGTGACTCGCTGATGAGAACCTCCATATTCCTCTGGAAGATATTCAGATTGATGAATCTATGCATTTTATTGAAAGACCAGTAAAGATCATGGACTTCGGAGAAAAACGTCTTCGACGAAGTCGCATTCCAATTGTTAGGGTACGCTGGGAGTCGAAACGGGGACCTGAGTTTACTTGGGAACGTGAAGACTCAATGCGCGAAAAATACCCGCATCTTTTTCCTACTACTACTACTTAAATTTCGGGACAAAATTCCTAAAAGTAGGGGATACTGTAACATTTGTCAAAAAACGGGTTTTCCAAACCCGCTCCGTTTGTAATCGAATATCAAGTTACAAATGTTCCGTTGCGTATTTATGTCCATTTTAATTTTTAATAATGCATAGTTAATAAACAAACTAGAATATAAAAGTTATAATTGATAAAATGTAAAAATAAAATAATTAAAAAGAAAATTAGGTTGCCGGGACTCGAACCCGGGTCAGCCGGGTTTAAGTTCAAAGACTTATCACCCACACATATAACCACTCCGCCACTTGTTGTTTTCTGTAAATGCCAGGAAACAATTAAATTTTATGGTCTATCATAAATCAATCCGGTTACGCCAACCGTAACCGAAATCGGTCACCAAACGTCCAAAGACGTTTGATTGATCGCGGTTTACTGAGTTTAACCGATACACCGACACCTCCAATCAATTTAGCTTTGAATGGACTTGAATTCATGAGTGGATCGGTTTTAATAACCGAAAACTTTCAATTCCTGAATTACTTCAATCATTGTCCCCTCTCGAGACTCAAACACACTCTGCAAACCTTCAATTGCATTTTCGCACAACTTTCAGTTCGCCGGAGAAGCTATTTGAACTTGCCGGACTTTCGCCGGAAAACCGTGTTTTCCACCAAATCAGTGAGTCTCTAAATTCTTTCGTTTTCTATCAGTTGTTAAGCTGTTACTAACTCAAACCCTTCAATCGGAATCAATTTCAGACGACGATATCGGATAACTCACTCTCGCCGGAAAACTTCTGAAAATTCTTATCTTCCGCTGTGAAACGGTATAGCCATTCAAACCTTCTGATAACTCTTGTTTAGTACTTCAAATCCACAATTAGCTAATCAAAACTATTAATTTGATCGCTCAGTCGAAGTTCATAAAAACAGAGCCGACGACTTGCCGGAATTCTGAGATAAATCATTCCTCCGGTATGTTTACTTCCAACACCGACTCTGCCATTTCATTTTAGTCTTATGAATGTTTGTCAATCAAATTAAACAAGAAACAATAGAGAAATCGTAAACTGTAATTCGGTAACGAAGAAGACGAAGTAGGTTGATTATAAGTTTATTATAATTTGGATATTATTTCGGGTTAGACACACAGTCCAGCGGTGGACTGTGTGCACATACATATCACACGCCGCGAGTTCGATCCTTGACACACGTATGCTCTATAATAAAAATGTTTTATTTTTCGAACTGAACCGGATCCTTTTCGCAATTAGATGTTAAGTATAATAAAAATCTGTATATTAACCAAGTTAGACACACAGTCCAGCGGTGGACTGTGTGTAACGATAAATCACAGGTCCCGGGTTCGAGACCTGTTGATGACACCGGTTCGATGATTTAAAACACTTTTTGAAAATAAAGGAATTTTGAATAAACTGAATTAGTATATAAATATAATTAAAAACAGAATTATTTCGGGTTAGACACGTAGCTCAGTTGGTAGAGCTGCGTGCACGCGTACGGGAGGTCTCGGATTCGAGTCCTGCCCGGCGCATACATACACACAATAAAACCGGTCAAACAGTCAACGCTTATGGTCAAACGGTCAACGGTCAACGCAAAAGTCAACATATTTTTATATTTTTATTTATTTAATTTAATTTAAAAATCAATTAAAAATACTTAAAAACAATGTTTTTAAAGATAGGAAATAGCCTTAAACTCACAAAAATATATCTAAAAATCCTATTAAAATTATTAATAAAATCCACTCATTTACTATATCTTCCGTTATTATTTAGGTTAGTTAATCCTCGTTGTTCAATTCTTCCAACTCGTGCGCATCTCATCATCTCCAACCGAACGCCCCCAATGTGAGTGAATCTCTACAAATTCCCCGTTTTAATCACGTTTTTGGGGTGTATCATGTGTCTTACCATTTATTATATTTAAATCATTGTGCATACATCATATCATGAACAAATGTGTATTCAGCTTGTATCAACTGTTGTGTGGTTATTGTTTAGATTAAATTTATTATTTTCAGTACATGCAATTTCATAGGCCACCGCTCCCCATTACATTATGAGCGTTGAGCAGTTCCCCAGTACATTATGAGCGTGAACCTGGCGTGCCAACATACGATCGGCTCCGTTTGATTGAGCCTTGATCGCACAAACATTTATCATTTTCAGTACATACATTTATCATAGGCCGTCCGTTCCCCATTACATTATGAGCGTGAACGTGACGTTGCCAACATATACAGTTTCATTCATGTTATATATTCATGCAAGTTCATGTGTTATTGTATGTTATTGTTTGTGGATTGTTATTGCTATTGTTTGATTATTTACATTTGCTCACATATGACTATTGCACAATTTTTCCTTGATAAAAATAACAAGAAATCAATAATAAATGTTTTAACTAACAAGGTTCACTCGCCAACTTATGTTGACCCAAAAACCCCCATTTTTACACATGAACCAGCTGCAGCAAGAAACACATAGGATTGGCTTAGAAGAATAAACTGGTTTAGAGCTTGGATTGTTTAGTTGGTTATTTTTCTTTGTATTTGTATGGACATGTTTGGATTATTGAGAATGTAATTTTGACTTTAATAAATATGAAACATATTAGTAAATATCATGAGCTTTGGTGATAACCCAATTATGCCCCGACTCTTATTCCGCTGCGGGTCGGGGTGTGACACTAAGGAACGCTTGTGCCTTAGCATGTTAGCAGGTTTGTGCTTTACTTTAGGTATGGTCAAGATACATTGGACCATTTGCCTAATGGTATCGACCTTTCTTTACTTTCCAAGGTGATACTTTTAACATTACTCGATCACCGACTTGAAATTTCAGCAACTTTCTTCTTTTGTTAACATAACTCTTATGTCAATCTTGTGCTGCTTTTAGCTTGTCTCGAATCTGAATGATCTTATATGTTGTTTCTTGAACAATTTCAGTCCTGAAAATTGAGTTTCTCATGTCTCAAACCAATATATGCGAGTCGTACAATTCCTGCTATGCGAGGCTTCAAACGGTGCTGCCTTAATGCACACTCGAGTGTAAGTTGTTGTCGTATGAAAATTTCATTAGCGGTAGATGATCATCCCAACTACAACCTATGCCAATCACACATGCCCTCGACATGTCTTCTAATGACTAAATCGTCCTTTTACATTATCCGCCAGTTTGCAGATGGTAAGTAGTACTAAGATTTAACCGAGTTAAATCTTTGCTGAAATCAAGAGGTAAAATGAATATATTCAATTGGGTACCATGGATAGAGGTACACATATCGTGTTATAACAATTTCATCCACATATAATCTTCCCAATCTATCCATGCTAAAAGTTTAGTTTGTCGTTGAAATTGAGCTGCCTTTGTCAACTTGTCAATTATTACCCAAATAGCGTCGTTCCCATTTTTAGTCTTAGAAAGATTAATGATAAACTCTACTGTTATCATTTTCCAATTACACATCGGCATTTCCAAGTGTTGTAGATAAACAAAGTGTTTCTAATTCTCAACTTTTACTTTTAAGTAAGTTAGACACTTCCCAACATAAGTGCTATTGATTTATTCATTCCATTCCACGAGTAGTTTTCCTTTAAGTTTTGGTACATCTTGTCATTATAAGGATGCATCATCTATTATGAGAGTCTTCAAAAATCATATCTCTTAATCCTCCAAGAATAGGAATCAAAATCCTATTATTTACTCTTAAAACTCCTTCTACTACAGATACCAATTTTGATAATTCCATTCATCTCTTCATCCTTGAAGTTTTCTTTTTTCAGTGATTGTTGTTGTCCTTGATTTGTACTATTAAATTCACTTGTAGATCTGGTCCATTGCACAAATTTGAATAGGCCGGTTAGCCCTTTCCTTTCTACTTAATGTATCTGTGACTACATTCACTTTACCAGATTGAAAGTAAATTTCACAATCACAATCGCTCAAAGTCTCCATCAACCTTCTCTGCCTCGTATTCGGTTCCTTTTGATAAAAAATATGCTCTAGACTTTTATGATTGTCGTATAAACACACTTTGTGCCATACAGATAATGTCTTCGAAGTTTCAAAGCAAACCATAACACCAAATTCAATATCATGAGTCATATAATTATTTTCAAGTACTTTTAGCTTACATGACGCTCAAGCAATCACATTGTCTCATTGCATTAAAACACAACCTAATCCCATATGTGACACATCAATATGTCCCACAAAGTCTTCAACTGCACCAGGAAACCTTATAATTGGTGCATTACTAAGTTTATGATTTTGAATCTCAAACGATTCTTTTTGGATATGGCCTGCGATCGAACTTGGTCACATTTCAAATCAAAGCAGTTTACGGTGCAACAAGCTTCGAGAAGTTTTCTATGAGTTGTCAATAATATCCAAGAAATCCAAGAAACTATGAACCATAGTTGGAGTTTTGGGAGTTTCCAATTTATTATGGATTCAATGTTGGAAGTGTCTACTTGAATCCCACACTAACTAATCGCGTGAACAAGGAATTGCATGCACCTATTTGTATTAAAATGTACACTTAGAGAATTTAGCAGATAATTTCTCCTTTCTTGGCAATTCAAGCACAGATCGAAAGTGATTCTCATTGTCTTCCTTATTCATGTAATAGGTAAGTATGTCATCAATAAAGACTATGACAAACTTATCCAAATACGGTTTACACACTTGTCCAAATATAGTTTACAAACTCGATTCATCAAATCCATAAAAGTTGCAGGTCCATTAGTCAAACCAAACAACATAACAAGAAATTCATAGTGACCGTGCCTTGTCCGGAAAGTTGTATTTGGAATATCTTCTTCTCGTACTTTCAGTTGGTGATAGCCTGAACGAATGTCTACTTTTGAGAAATGACTTCTTCTTGTAAGTGGTCGAATAGGTCATCTATTCGAGGATCTAGATAACGATTCTTGATTGTTATCTTACTCAAATCCCTGTAATCATATAACATCCTCATAGTGCCATCCTTCTTCTTGAAATATAAGATCGGAGCTCCCCATGGTGACGACGTCGGTAAAATGAATCCTTTATCTAGCATAACCTGAATCTTCTTCATCCTTTACCGCATCTCGGTTGGAGCCAAACGTTAAGGTGATTAAGCTATAGACATTGCTCCTTGCACTATCTCAATTTTAAACTCAACTTTTTCTATCTGGTGGTATTCCTAGAACGTCCATTCTAAATCGTTTTGTGATAAATCAATACATGTTTCCTTAAATGTTTTACTGAGTATAAAGATTATAAATCACATAATTTCAATAATTTTCCTTGTATGATCCATCGTTAGATTATAAACACCCATTTGATTTAAAGTCCACACTTGAACACCCATTTAACCTAAAATCGAGTTTGAGGTTCTCACCAACTGTTGGTGATGATTGAGATGATGCAGATTGTAGACTCTTTAACTAGTCTTTGTTCAATCAACACCTAAAGAACTATAATCTTCTTATGATTTAGCTTCTAGTTCATTAATAATCCATGTATATGATTAAGCTTCTAGTTTAAATAACTTACCAAATCAAACCATACGATGATTAGCGCCCGTATCAACTTTTGGAATCCCAATTATCACTTGATTTCAGCCTCACACTTAATTGATCCAGGGTTCTTTTTCAAGAACACAATGAAAAACACACATTTCGCTTTGAGGGACTTTGAGGATGATGGAGATTATTGAAAAGATGATAATGGAGTGTAATGGGGTGGTCCAGACTATATTTATGATTTCAGCCTCACACTAAATTTATGTGTAACCAAATATCGCGGCTAAGCTATCTTCCTTCACAACATGTGAAAACCCACCAAATCAGGCCTGAGAATCACTAAGGCATGGGTAGGCATCATGGTCGTGTCTACCCATAAGTCAAGATCATACCCTTCCCTAGACACGGTAGCGCCCCCTCCCCCTCCCTCTAATTTTTTTTTTCCTTTTAGTATAGAGCATGTATCATTTTCAACCACTTATGGCCCAATACTGTTACACGTTTGTATGTGAGCGTCACAATAGGGTATTAAAGTATATCATGAAAAAAATAGCTAGTAATACAATTAAGCAGGAATTAACAAATATTAACGTGAAATCATATATCTGGGCCCAGATCCTCACCACCCACCATGATGCAGGGAGCATATCAATAATTTTAATTTTCATCCTCATGCATAAGATCCTCCTATAAATAGAGACCACTAACACACTAGTTTCCTCATCTTAGCCTTGATCTTTTCAAGTGAAAATGGCTTCAAAGACATTTCTTCTTCTTACGCTGGCTTTTGCCGTCGTTCTTCTCATTACCTCAGAAGTCGTTGCTGCTGAAGACTTAGCCTCCAACCATGACGGTAACAACACTTTTCGATTTTGTGCGAAATTAAATCTAAAATTAGAAGATAAAAAATGTGAACAAAATGACTAATTCTTCATAATTTTACGTTTAAAAAGATTAATTACCATCTCAAAGTTTTTGTTGTACACAACTAATCTCTATATTGTTATTTTATATGTAAGTATTTAACACTCAAAATGTTATATGTCATAGTATTGTCATGATATGTGGATCTTTTAATATGTGGTGCTAGTATCTTGCACAGGTACTGTTTCTAAGCTAAGTAATTAATACGGTAAAATATCGGATATCGGTCAAGGATTGATATTTGTGATATCGGTTACTTTGGTGGAATATCGGTAATTTTAAAATCATGCTATTTAACATTAAGAATTCAGTATATTCTTCTATCATTAACAAATTAACTTTTCGTAACTTGCAAAACACTAATAATTGTAACAAGTAGGAACTGACTAAGAATTAAAACACTAACATTTAATAGTAACAACTAACAATTAAGACTTAAAACACTAATATCAGCAATAAGAAAAAAAGACAAATGTAGAAATAAGAAGAAATATACTGATATCGGTATAATCCGTGATATATCGGTCAATATTGCTGATATTATCGATACCAATATTCTGATTGATATTTTACACCGATGTCTTAGTAAGGGACCAATAACCGATATATCAGGATATTAACTACATAATTTGTAAGTGCTTTTCAATGAAATTTTTGCGGTTAAAAGCACATGAAATATTTACAGACAATTGAATATTTCATAATGATTAGTTATTCTAACTCGTTAGCATAATTGGTGTAAGTTTCACTTATTCGTTTTAGTGTGTTCTTATTACTAGAAAAATAAAAACCATGCAAGTTATGAGTAACATGGAATGATGCAGGTGAGGTTGACGGCCGTGGAGGATACAACCGCGGTGGGCATGGCGGACATGGAGGATACAACACGGCGGTGGACGTGGAGGATACAATGGTGGTGGACATGAAGGGCATGGCAAAGGTGGTGGCCATGGAGGGTATGGAGGTGGTGGTGGGAAGCATGGAGGGTGCAGGTACGGTTGCTGCGGCCGTGGAGGTTATGACCACGATGGAGGTTGCAAGTGTTGCTACTCGGTTATAGAGGCAACTGCTTACAAACAAACTCAAAACTAATGATAAGGGGAACCGTGTATGAGAAGGATGTTTCATCAAGCATCATGTACTACTTATATACGTAATAATTGGCATGACTTCTTTGTAAGAGAAACATGCAATTTATATGTGTAAAATAAGAATGGACTTTGGAATCCAATTACGTATCATTATAAATCCTTACCAATGCCTTTTTATTATTTACTAGTTATATACTTTCATGATCCATATATAATATTTATTAATGAAAGATTGAGAATATCTCAAAGATGCAAAACTTCATGCTTAAAACTTAAAAAGCTAGAAACACGAATTGCTTTTCAATCTTACTTCTAAACATACTGTTTTGTTGTTTGTATAAGTTTTTGTTACTTATTAATCTTCGGCATGGTCGAAGTTGGTAGTGTGGATGAGAGTTCGTTAGACCATTATAATAAGGAGACGTGAAAACGCATCAACTGCCACCTTAGAGAAAAATCAAAATTTATAAACCATCAAAACTCAAAGCATCCAAAAGATCAACATATCATCACCAGCTTTTTATTTTTAATTACTCAATTCTCTCTACAGATAATTTTTAATCATTAAAAAGGGCAATTACCCCACCCTAATCCTTTTTTCCCTATTCTTGGCAAAAAAAAACCTACAGCCTAAAAGTGGGAGCCCAAAACGAATTCCATAGCAATAAAACCAGATGATGTAAACGTTTTAGAGGCTAAACACAAGAAAAAACATCCTATTATCCTATTATGAATGCTCTCATAGTTGCAAGAAGAGTAACACTCTATGTTGTCAGCTTAGCTTGTCATAATAATTGTTTTGTACTTTAGTTTTTTCTACCATGGAAAGATAAAATACACGACAAATATTTTGACTAGGTCAAAGATTACATCTCTTAAAGAAAAATAAGTCAAAGATCTTCTCTACAAGCGTTTTGTTTTTATACTAACAATTGTATTCATACCAAAAATATTTATTGAACTCTACTGATTGGGCAAATCAGACAGATTTAAAAAACCGCACAATATCACCAATAATTTAAAATTTTAAAATACACATGTACCTTTCATTACATAATTTTGTAATCTGATTACCTTTTTATCAAACATATAAAATATTAAGTGGTAGAATTTTTCAACCCTAAAAGAATTAATCTTTTTGTGTGATTCCACTATCAAGTAGTGGGTTTGGTACACATTTATTTACAGTTTATTATTTGAATGCTTAATAAGGTAAAAGAAATATGAATTATATTTTTTAGTTAAGTGATTCCAATCTCAGGTTAAAGATTATTATACATAATATATGATCAAATTTGTGACATGTATTCCAACTTAGTTAACCTGGTAAACCATAAACTCTTTTGAATTTCTTGTGAAGGGCATATGTTCCAAACGTGTAACCTCTCAAAACTTTGCACAAATTTAAGTTCCAGATCTATCTCACAAGGTAAAACACACCCATTTCTGGTTTGACCCCATTTACTTTCTAACGGTCATGATTTTACATAAAACTACTTTCTAAGCGATAATCAATAGATGCACCTCTAGATTCCTGGTTTCGTTAGAACTTAAAAGCTTTTGAATATATGAGATACAAACACCAAGCCTTATCTACCTTCCCCTCACCCCTTTAAGACTGCCGGTGTGGGGCGTGGAGAGGAAAAAGGGTATCAATTTTATGGTTCAAAGCTGATCTCATATATTCTGTGTTTTAAATTACAATGTTCCAAGGTATATATAAAGAGGAGTAAAGAAACAAAATATGGTAAGTAAATCAAAAACACATCCCCATATATTGAAGGAGATATATACGAATCTCAATAAAGGGAAGTCCTTCCACACCGCAAACACTGCCCCTAGGTTGACGTGTGCCCATAAGGGATGGAATTTTCGACGGGCACGGAGAAAGATGATTGATGTGGAGGTTTTTGATTGGTTGATCGTTTTAGAGTCATTGAACGGCTATAAATTATAAAAATAGACTTTTTAATTAAAAATAAAATTTACTTTTTTACCTATATAATAACATTCATTTACATCATTTCTCACAAATCTCTTTTACCCCACTCAAAAGTTAATAAATTTCTTCAGCTTTTCTAAAGAAAATGCATCCACACAACCATTCTTTTGACCAAAACAACTCATATGGCCGACCAGACCCCGAATCCTAGTCCGCCTCAAAACCGTAATATACAAATTCCGATTAATTCACCCAACCTAGAGGCGTACGCATCTATTTTAACCGACATTTTTCTCCATGATTTTCTTTTGCCAAACGTCCAACAACAACACGTTCCTATATCCGCGTATCAATTTCCACTACCAAACATCCCTCACCAACTACCCGTTCCTATATCCGCAACGAACCCTAGACATGACTTCGTGCCGGAAACCCAACCCCAAGATATTGGTGAATTGTCGGCTCGAAAGGTAAAAACAAGAAGGCACAAGACGAAAACTAAGGTGGAGAAGGCGCAAAGCGTTGACCAGAAGTTGCGGTAAAATGGAAAAGAGAGGAAGAAGCAGTTTTAACCAAGCTTGGATACATGTGTCAGAGGACCCGGTGATTGGTACTTTTATTTCATCTTTTTAAATAATACATATATATATATATATTTGGTTTCTGTGGCGTGTTTTTGAAAATAGGTACTAATCAAAACGAAACACATTTTGGGAACAAATATACTATCTTTATCGCGAAACCTTGAACCGAAAGTTTTACTAGAAGAATGATAATCTCTCCTCAAAGTAACGTGAAATAAAAACAAAGGTCACGGCGTTAAACGATTGCTACGACATCATCAAGAATAACAGTAAAAGCGGTGAAAATAAAGCCGGCTTCTTGACGACAGCGTTTAGTGCTTATTATGATAAAATGAAACACCCTTGCAAATTTAATGATTGTTGGCAAGTGGTGCGATACCATAGCAAATGGGCTAGCTTGCAACCTAATAATCAAAAAGGACCAAAACAAGATCCTCTGCTCATTCAGAGATGCTGGTAACAAGATCGATCTAAACTTAATCGATGATTTTAATGGCTGCTTTTTTTTATTTATTTCTACCGGGTGAACAACCCGCTTCAACTTCAACATAGCAAATGGGCTAGCTTGCAACCTAATAATCAAAAAGGACCAAAACAAGATCCTCTGCTCATTCAGAGATGCTGGTAACAAGATCGATCTAAACTTAATCGATGATAATGTTGAAGTTGAAGCGGGTTGTTCACCCGGTAGAAATAAATAAAAAAAAGCAGCCATTAAAATCATCCAGCTCGGGTGATGACTATAAGGAACATTTATCCAAGCTAAATGATCGTATTGGTACGTTTAATAGTATTGAATAAAAAAGCTCCAGGAAGGAAGAAGTATCCGTGCACTTTTTTTAAGAAAAAATGAATCTAAGAAAAGAGAGATTTGGTGAAAGAAAAACGAGACAATTTGAAATTTCTCGCTATAAACATCGATCAACTTGTCGGACGCGAAAGACAAATGTATGAGGAAATGAGAAACAAATTATGGAAAAATATAGTCTTAGTTAGACTACATGGTTTTTTAATGCCTTTTAATCTTGTTTTTTTAATTGCGTTTTATTATTTTCAGTATTCTTTTAATTTTATATAATGTTATTGGATTAATTAATATAAATGTATTTTTTGATTTATTTATTTTGTTTTTTAAATTAGTATCTATGACTCGCTTTGCAGCAGGACCATTAAGCCGAACAAAAAGTAAACGTAAAAATAATGAATCATGCATGTACGTTATGACGTGTTAATTTGGCAAAATTAGGCTGAAATAGTAAAACATAGATAAGAACAACTAAGTCGGCTTAGAACCTGCGAGTTTTGATGGATGGAGTCGTTAAACCGTAAAAATATACACAAAAACGTTGAACCACACGTGTGCATTACAACATGTTAACTTGCAAAATCTAGAACGAATCGTAAAATAAAAAAAATGTAAAATATGTAAGCTACAGGGATAAAAGTTGAAAGTGAAATGTTGAGGTTAAAAATAGAAAATGTTTATGACAAATATGTAAAAGATGAAAACTATAGGGTTAAAAGTGAAAAAGATGAATGAAAAGGGTTAAAACTGAAAAGAAAAAAGTAAAATGATTAATAGAAAAGAAAAAAGAATAGTATTTTTATGAAGAGTGAAAATTTTGTAAACTAATATAGACTAAATTATAATAAAAATAGGATCAAACGTCTCCTCCACCTTCACAACCACTCCATGGTTTTTGGGTTATGAAGGACAAAGCCCCCTCTGCTTACATGACAGACACGTGACGAAAAACACTCACCCCCTACACAATCACACCAAGTAGCCTAACTTCATATAAACATAAAAAGATTAGGATCGTTTAAAACTTTTTCACAGAATAAAAGCCAATAAACTAAATCTAAACCTTTCTTTTAATTTCAACACATTTTAATTAGAGGTTGAAGTGGTATAGTCCTAAATGCCTACAATCCTTGCACAGATAGGACTATACACACACTTAACAGTTAAATCACTCATCTAGTCTCAAGTATTCCTACACGGATTACACATGCGGATGCGCAACGACAACTCATAAAGTGCACCCAGTACAAGTGGCATCAGCCTGCAAATCAACATACACCAAGCTCTTCCAAGACAGTCCCCCCAAGAAGTACAAAAGGACAGTGACGCGTGGACAATCAACGCGCACCACTCGCTATGCCATGATCTCCACTCGCAGCTGATGATAGACGCAACAACAAGTACATTTGCAAGATGACATGTAACCAATCATGGTGCACCATCACACCTCCACCTTTTCAAACATTATCTGTCGTGTCAGAGGGGACCAAATAGATATTCCATGAAAGCGACGTCTAGCCCAATGGCCATCAACCCATCTCCTTCTTCAAACCATTGGGCTATAAATTCTAACCTCTAACCAAGGTTCAAGGATCCGACACTCTCACTCTTAACACACACTTTCTTCCTTGTAAAAACATTAGTTGTTCTGACGCCAGATGGTGGTTACGAGAAGAACCCCGACTCTCCTTCTAGTGACAAGCTCACGGTGCTTTGTTTTGCAAATCACATCTAAGTTGTATTGATTGAAGAAGTGAATTAGAAGATAACCCCTTCTCGAGACTACCATCATAGTTCTATCCCAAAAGCGCTAAATTTTGGGATGTTACAAATTGAAATAACAAAATTGACTAAGACATTAAATACACCTAAATCAAACAAAATCAACAACTTTAAACAAAATCAATGGAACCAAATTGACCAAATATATGATGAAATCTGAAATTAACATCATCCTTTAATTACTAATAGATGAATCTTGAACTTTTGAATAACTTGTCGTCCCCTTAATCTTCCTAGAATACACATAATACTTTTTTTTGTTTAGAACATATTGTAGGCCAAGGTTAAAGGAGCATGTCAAATTCGGCCATGGTGCAAAACCATAGCGGTGTGGGCGACTTAAAAAGAAATTTTTGGCGAACCAGAGGGCTGAGGCAAGCAGGATGGTTGGTTGAAATGGCTTCATCTTTCTCTTATACATCTTAAGACTGTACTTTGCGCTTTATTTGTCTTCCCCCTCCATTTTTTCTCTTCTTATTCAAAAACTTGAGAGAGAATCATGCCCAAAAGGACAACAATGTTTGGTTGTAGGTGCACTGACGGCTAGAGTAATGAGGAGAGTTTCCGATGAGATTCAAATAGAAAGAAAAATTGTTTTTGACACATGGACAATAGATAAATTCAATAAGAAAGAAATATTGGTTATAGGTGTACCATAGTAACCGACCTACTATTTTTATAGTGTTAGTAATTTTACAAATAATGTTTTTATGTCTTTTGTTATACATAACTTTTTTTATAATAATTGTTTTTGTTGTGCATATATTTTATAAGGATTATTTTTTTATAAATATTTTTGTACATTAATTTATTTTATTTTACAGATAGCATTTTTTATTATTTTGATGAATTTTACATATAACTAGTTTATATACATGTAATTTTTTTCTATTGCTCTTTTAGTTTTTTAATTATTTTTAACATACTGTACTGTTTTTTTATAGAGAGTTTATGCTTATTTTGTTTACTATTTTAAAAATAGTATTTTTTATTAATTAGTTGAATCACTAAACTTTTCTTTTTTACAATTTGACCATAATTGTTTTTCTATAAACCTTTATACTCTGAATTTATGTGTTTATCTGCTCTTTATTTAAGTTGTTTTTTTTTCAAATTAATTTACTTTGTTTTCTTTGAAATTTTACATTTAACCACCCGCTCTCTCAACTTATTTTTATTTTAAAGTTAACATATAACCCTTAAACTTTATTAAAATTATCTTTTTTTTATACCAATCCTAAGCTTTTTAATTTTTAAAATTTAACAACAAAATTTTATACTTTATTCTTTTTTAGCGGTTCTTACGCCATGCTTATTTTTTATCTGCGTTTTCAACCTATAGAGGAGCATGATTAATTACACGCTACTCTAACTTTCTTTGCCACTTCTTTACTTTAATGAACTTACAATATAGTTTGTGAACTATTGTTGTCGTCACACGCTTTGCATATAATGGATCTCTATCGTAACGCGCCGGTGGAAAACCATCTGAGTTTTTTTATGTTACAATTGTAAAATTTTTACGTCACTTATTTATATTACAAATATTGTTTTTAATTATTTTTTATAACAATGTATATACTGAAAAATATTATTTTAAAAAGTATATTTAGTTTCTTGGTTATTGTTGTTTAAATTATTGTTTATGTTCACTATTTTTATTTTACAGTTGTGTTCTATTTTAAATACTTTATTTATAATTTCCTTTTTTTGTGAATTTGTGGGGCCTTAGGCAACAATATAGAGGTGTAAAAAACCAGTTTTAGAATTATAACTGGAAAAAATCAAAACCGGTTTTAGAATTGAACCGAATTAGCGGTTTGTGACTGGTTACTATTCTTGATCTTTGCAACCGGTTTATAAAAATTAAAACCGGTTTTAAAAAACCGGTTTAAACCGATTAAAAACTGATCCTAACCGATTAGACCGGTTATTGTTTTGGGTTTGAAAAACCGGTTAATAACCAAAACCGGTTATTAAAAAAACCGAGTTTTGTTTTGGATAAAAAACGGTTCGGTTGGTTTAAAAAAAACGATTTGTACACCTCTACAACAATATGGATATGATGATTCACGTCTTTATTAATCCTTTCAGTGGGTGGGTATGAAAAGAAGGCATAAAATGTCAAGTGACAACCATGTTAGCAAGGGTGCGTGGTAAAAAAAACACGGGATGGAGTGGCGTGAAAATGGCATTTTTATATAAAAATTAAACAAGAACCAATCAAAAAACCCCAGACAATACCCACCAATCAAGAGTCGTCACGTCACCACCCAATAGCCCTCCATGCCGATGAAGAACCCCCCCCCCCCCCCACGCCATTGTCCATACTAGACGTGTTTATCGAATCGAATAACGAATTTTCGAATTATTTGAATAGAATTTTTCAAGTTATTATTCTTTTTATCTGAATTGGTATTCGATTCGATGAATTCGAACCGAATTTGAATGAATTCGTGTAACTAAAAAAAACGGGTTTGGTAATCAAAACACGTTAATATTAAAGAACTGGTAAAAGACCGTTAGTGGTAAAAGTTAACCCGTAAACAAAATAACTAGGAATAAATTAACCTAGTTAATAACATTTATATAAATAACAAGACAATGGGTTGTAGTCTCATTTATAATCAAAACTAAACTTGAGGGACCAAAGCTGCCAAGAAAGGAAACTTTGTTTTATTAAAACACAAACTTAACACATAATACACACACTTAGTGTGTGTGTGTTGATGATCAGGAGAAGAACAAGGGGAAACCCTAGTTCAATCAATAATCACCAAATTGAAGGTCAATTCTAACTTCAAATCAATGCATGAACGCATATAAACGATCACCTAAACGAGGGGATCATGAGGTATGCTCAAAACCTTGATTGATGAAGTTATAATTTGAGACAAGTAGAATACTTGTAATAAGGTTGTTGGATTATGATCCAAAAATGGAATTAAGTGTACGTGCATGCTTGATTTCGTTAAACTTAAAGAAATTGTGCACTATTTGATGTAAGATTACTTGTAGGTTATTTACAAGTAGATGTTGAAGTGGGTTTTGATTATATGATGACATAGATGATACATAAGTGTTCATGATCATCATACTTGTATGTATGTGTAAGATATTTGAACAAATTAGAGGTTCGAATAAGTGTTCGTACATAACTTGAAATGGGTTTTTGCATGACATGATGAAATTAATGCTATGTCAATGTTAATAGGTATTTGAGATCATGTTGTTTACTAATTAGTGCGTAAAATTTGATTATATTAGGTATTCGGATGAATGTCTAATAATATGATGAAATGGGTTGCTACATAAAGATGAAAACCTAGCTAATGGATAAATTAACATTTGTTAATCAAAAGCTAAGTTAACTTGATGTTAACAATCGCTTGAATTTGTTTAAGTGAAAGAACGACATTGTCACACCCCGACCCGCAGCGGAAAAGGTGATCGGGGCATGATTGGGTTTTCATCAAAGCTCATGACATTTATTATAACGTTTCATATTTATTATTACAATTTAAAGGGAATCATACAATCATAATTACAACATGTTCTACACATCTTTCTAGACTTCATTATTTTCTTCTAAGGCATTTCCTATATTTTCCTTGCTTCATCCTGTTCACCTGTATCATGTGTAAAAATGGTTTTTGGATCAACAAAAAGTTGGCGAGTGAATCCTATGAAAAACATTTGAACAAGTTTATTGATTTGATTATAAAATAAAGTGCATAACCACATATGAGTAAATATAGATGTAAACTTATTCACAAAGCACTTAATATTAAATAATGCACACACATACAATAATAGATAGTTTTGAGGCACGCGTTGTTCAACTCGTCTCCCACGAGTCACTGATGGGCCTAATGTATGAGTTTTGAGGCACGCGTTGTTCTACGAACTGATGGGCCTAATGAATGAGTTTTAAGGCACGCATTGTTCAACTCGTCTCCCACGAGGAACTGATGTGCCTAACAAATAATTTGCATACAACTTGACAATATGTAATACATAACTACAAACAATATTTACATTCTAAGTTTAGATCATAATATGGTATGGCACGAGTTTGAATAAACGAATTTGTTTAAGTGACACATGATACACCCCAAAACGTGTAATAAAAAGGGGAGTTGTAAGATTCACTCACAGTGGTTGCGTTTCTTGGATTGATGATGAGTGCACACGAAGTTGGATTTAACCACGAGTGAAACTAACCTAGATAATAACATAATGGTTCGGTAAATAAGCGATTTTATTAATCAATTTTAGTAGGATTTTTGGATATATTTTTGTGAGTTTAAGGCTATTTTCTAACTTTAGAAATGTTATTTTTAAGTATTTTTAATTGATTTTTAATTTAAATAAATAAATAAAAATAATAAAAAAAAATGTTGACTTTTGACCATTGACCATAAGCGTTGACTGTGACTGTTGACTGTTTGACCGGTTCTATTATGTGTATGTATGCGCCGGGCAGGACTCGAACCCGAGACCTCCCGTACGCGTGCACGCAGCTCTACCAACTGAGCTACGTGTCTAACCCGAAATATTTCTGTTTTTAATTATATTTATACACTAATTAAATTAATCCGAAAATCATTTATTTTAAAAAGGATTTAATGTATCGACTCGGTGCTCCCCACAGGTCTCGAACCCGGGACCTGTGGTTTAGTTTGGCACACAGTCCACCGCTGGACTGTGTGTCTAACTTGGTAAATATTCTGGTTTTTGTTATACTTAACATCTTACTGTTGTGGATCCGGTTCAGTTTAAAAAAAAAAGACATTTTATTACAGCGAAGGTGCGTGTGTCAAGGATCGAACTCGGGACGTATGCGTATTGTTTGCACACAGTTCACCGCTGGACTGTGTGTCTAACCCGTTTATAATACCGATTTTAATTAATCTTATAATCATACTAGAACTTCATCTTCTTCGTTCAAAACACAGACAACGGTTAACCATGCTATTACTTGATTAATTCGGTTAACGAATAATATGAACAATTGAAAAGTATTGAACAGAAGGATTTGGGGAAAGAAAGTACCGAGCAGATTGTCTTCTTCAGAAATCCGGCAACGATTCGTCGGCTCTGTTTTGGTGACCTTCGGCTGTTAGGATAAATTAACAGTTTGGAGGGATTAGATATGAAATTGAACTACTGAGTAACAATTATCAGTAGGTTTGAATGATCATACCGGTTAACAGCGAGTTTCCGAAAATTCCAGAAGTTTTCCGGCGAAAACAGAAAATCCGGCAATGTCGTCTGAGGTTGATTCTGGGTGATGGAGTGATGTTAGAATTTGTCTAATAATAGAATGAAACAGAAAAGTCGAGGTATTTACCGTGTAGATGAAAGTCCCGGTTTTCCGGCGACTTGCAGAGAATTACGGCGAGTGAAATTTCTTTCGACAGAGATTCTTCAGAGGTTTAAGGTGAGTGTGGGTGATGTCAGTATGAGCTCTAAGATCTTATTTTAGAGTAAGAAGAAAGGATGGAATGAATTCGGTTTTCCGGCGATAATTTCCGGTTACTTTGCAGAGAACTCCGGCGACTGCGCGAGGTTTTCTGAGCGAAAAGAAGAGTGTAATTTTGATAAACTCGCGAGCTCACTGATGAATAAAGTATATCTTAGTTTTAATTGTATTTCCGGTTTTGAATTCAAGTTATTCGGTTACGATTTGATGATTTGAATAAATGACCTTAAAGTTTTCAGTTATAACCGGCGCTGCTATAATTGTATCCATTATGCCAAAAGATAACGTCAATGATTGACGATTTCGTCGAGATTTCCGGCGAGAGTGACTTGAGTGACCGAATTCGACTTTAGTTTTTATTATATGAATTAATTGAATCAATAAATCAACAAGAAACACAAGTGGCGGAGTGGTTGGATGTGTGTGTGTTAAGGCTTGGATGATTCTCGGCTGACCCGGGTTAATATACTTATTAATTATGTATCGTTTAAAATTAATTTGAGCATTAAATACGCAACGAAATTTTTAACTGGTTGTTCGGTTAATAAACGAAGCGGGTTTGGTTAACCCGGTTTTTGACGGATGTTACAGACATGCACTTGGTTTGGGAAACATAGCTATAATGGTGGCCTAATAATAGCGCTTACCGGGTAATTAACGAAATGACTAAATAAGTTGTTAAACTTATTCGTGAGTTTGAATGTGTAAATAGGCAGTTGAATTTTAAAAGTCAAACTGACCCGTAATAGGATCGAATGATAAATTTGATGTAAAATACATAAGGTGGAATAGTCGTGTTAAATGATGACTAACCTAACTAACCATCTTGCGAATGATATTTGACGCTTGACAAGCTAGATGGAGGCTTGGGAAGAAGCGGATCAAACGGATCAAGTACGCGGAAAAAGCATAATTGGATTTCAAGGTAAGTAAAGCTTACATATTTTAAGTATAGTACACACTTGTAGTATTGGTTAAAGAAAAGATAGATTAGTATTGAAATATGATGTTCCGATGCGAAGTGATTCAAGTCAAAACAAGTGAAAATGGTAAGAAATCATGAATGATGGTAAAAAGGGTAAAACGGTAAATTAGTTATATGATGACGAATAAATAAGGAGTATTGAAACATTACCTTATGATGTAAACCATAATGGGTAATAAGGGGTAAAATGGTAATCCAGTCACGAATTGACAGATAAGTAAAGAGTTCTAAAAAAGACACCATATGACGTAAGTCATAATGGGTCAAGCGAATTAAGAAACGATATTTTAATGTAACATGATCACATTGTATAATGAAATGGGCTAAATGGTGAGATGACAAATAAATGCCATCTTATAATGATAAGTGGTCACTTTGGCCAAATGGATCAAATGGTGATGATATCATCTTTTGACAATAATATCTAATGAACGCTTGCCAAGTTTGTAATAACAGGGAAATGGCGTTTGGTTCGCATCACTATTAATTTGTAATTAGTAGTACAAGGTATTTAAACAGGTCAATGCTATGACCCGAGCTAGGTATGTGTAACGGGTCAAACTCTCAATAAGGACTTAAAAGTCCGATGAGTGTTAAATGAGTCTTAAATGAACAATGGATTATCTCAGGTAAGGTAAATCTAATAATCTAAATCGTAGACATTATGTTCTTAAGAACATAATGATTTTAAATATGTTATAGTTAAATGTTCATATTTCTTCGAAGTACGATATTGAAAGTCCTTCAACATAAAAGAATGGTCTAGTTGACCAAAATGCCATCGAGTGAAGAAATAAGAAAACAACTCTAATGTTAGTTTAAAAATGAGTTTTATAATATAATAGACCCTTTCGGTAGTGAGAAAATGAAAAGTATAAGCTCTTTTGATTTAATGCCCTTTTTAATGGTCTTTTCCGTAAACTATCGAACCAAAGGGCAAAAATTGGATAAAATGAATTTATGATAATAAATCCACCACAAATAATGTTGTGGTGGGAAATAGATAGATATCTTAGTGTGGAAACGATAAGAGATAAGGTTTGATTGAAAAGCGTTGGATTACGCTAAAACAACAAAACGGGTCAAATAATAAATAAATAAATGTTTAGTTGAATATGGGAATGCATTTCGCTAAGGCAACTATACAGGCAATACTGGAGTGTTAATGCATACCGAAAAGGATGCGTAAATGTATAGTTTGGTTTAAATGGGATTAAAGGGAAAATCGGAAAATAGAAGCATAAACCGGGGATAAATGCATAATTTATATGAAATAAGAATCCGGGTAAATGATTTCGGGTTAAATATGTGAGAAAACATTTTACGGATATTTAGAAGCAAGTTTCGAGTAAAACGGAGGAAAATTGAGGGAGTTACGGAAATTGTCGTAACTAAAACGACAATTAAGAGAAAATTTGCAGCAAGCCACCGTAGGCTACGGTGGCCTACCGTAGGTTACGGTAGGCAGCTGCTGGTTGAAACTAGAAGTCATAGCCGTAAGACAGTGAGTTAGGACCGTAAAGCTTGACCGTAAGCTACGGTGGTCACCGTAGCTTACAGTGGGGTCTGAAACAAAGTTTTTATTTTTATTGTTTTAAGTCTTCGGGTTTATTCGGTTATATTATAATCTAGGTATAACTAACGTATTTAATAAATTTTGAAATATAGGTGATAATTGGGAGCATCGGAGGAGGACCAAGCTGTCCGAAGAACCGAACACGATCAAAGCTCAAGCTTCCACAACTGGTTTTATTGTTTCAAAACAAATCAATGTCGACAAGTTAAAATGTTATGAAGTTTTATAATAATAATAATAATAATAATAATAATAATAATAATAATAATAATAATAATATGTGTAGATGTATATTCGTATTTACTCGTTTAAATATAAACCAGAAATGGAAATTCATTAAAGTAAGATAGGGTATTACAATTCGATTTAATTTAAATTCACCCTTAACAGTAAATTATTTTACTTTCATTTCTTAAAACTACTACAAACTAATTATATTCAACATAAAATATAATAATCTTCAAAATTAATTAATTATTAATACATCAAAACACCAAAATTTAGATGATAGGTTGGTTACCGATAGCGATTTAAGTTAGATAAAAATTTAGAAACAAGTTGTATATATTATTAGTCAGTAGGTTTTGTAATGTTATGAATAATAAACTTATCACTTATGGATGTAGTTCATACTTTGGACAAATTTAGAAGTTATATATGTGTGTACATATATGTTTGTGTGTGTATATACATATATTAAAAAATATATATAAATTCAATTCGAATTTCGAATCGACTTGCAAAAATCATAAATTCGTATTCGATTTCGATTGCTAGACTCGAATACGAATCAACTCAAATTTGAATCCTATTAACCGAATTCAAATCTAGTCGAATTTCCAATCTTGCGAATCGGAATCGAATTTTGAAAACTCCTAGTCCACGCCACCCTCGGGTAAGTGTGCCGGTGTGATTGAGATTTCCCCGCCAAAAACCACACCCACTCTGTATGTAAAATCTAGTACGTTATATTGAAGTATCGCACCGTGGTGTGTGAGCCATCTTTAAAAGTTAAAAGTGGCGATTTTATTAATTTATCCGGTTAACATTGTAGGTACAGTGAGCCCTTATTTTTTATCATCTTTTTTTATATTCCTTCCGGTATGATTGAGAAAGGAGAAAGAGATAAACATAAGCAGGGCTTACATATGGTTTAGAGAAAAAGAGGATGATGAATTGACAACAATGACATATGAAGTGAGTCATTACAAAGAACAATAAATAGTTAAAGAGTCAGAGAAAACACAACTGGGTGCATGTCCGTTCACCGCAATGTTTAAAACGTAGAAAACATACAACTAATGTTAATATTCTAAATGTAGGAATAAAGCAAGCACTACATGACACCACTTTTGTAAATACTTATTGTGACACCTGTTGGGATGCTGTGAAGTTTCCTCAAGAGACATGCACGTAGCAATATCGAAAAGACTCGAACAAACGTACGTAGTGGCCACATGTAAGAACAAACCTTTTCAACTGTTATTAACTATTTTAGTTTGTTTAATTCACTAACATAGAAATATATCCCAGAATAGAATAAAATACAAGACAAACTTTATAATATAAATATATCCTAGAATAGAATAGAACACAAGACAAACTTTAACCTCAATTGAGAAGCGTCCAAAGTTTCCTGTGATCATCCAGTTGTCTAGATTAAATGATCTTATGTATTTATATACAACCGGTGTATCGGGATGGTTTACAAGCCAAATAATGATATATCCTGTAACATATATAGAGTTCATATTTGATGATGATCCATCTTATCACAACCGAGCTGTGGTGTTACTTTGAGAATGTGACACATCAGCTTTGGAATGCTAGGTGTCACTTTTTCTCTGGCGATGTGTCCACCAGTGGAAGATTATAAATTGGAAGACAAGTTGTGAATCTTGAAACAGGTTAAAACAAATATTGAGTTGATTAACTAGAAAGATGAAGATGAGAAAGGGTTTGGTTTTGTTGGCTCTTTTATTTGCTTTTGGAATTATCGTGTCTTCTGCAAGATTACTTGATACTGCTGATGACAGTGAGTTTACTCTTCCATTTTAACTTTGTTTTGTGTGAGTAATTACACCTTTGACAATTAAGGAGTGCGTCGAATACAATCATTAAGTTTTTCGTGTTAGTTACCTGTGAATACTCTTGATTTCAGAGTTGGAACTTGATGACGAAAGGAAACGCCCAATTGATAAAGCTGGTATTGTTGAAAGAGGAGTTCATGAAGTAAGTGATGAGGATGACTCGTTGGAACAGACTGCTGTCGGCATAGGAGGTGGTGGAAGTGGCGGTGGCAGCGTAGGAGGTGGTGGAACCGGTGGTGGAACTGGTGGTGGCCATGGAGGTGGAAGTGGTGGTGGTCATGGTGGTGGTAGTGGCGGTGGAAGTGGTGGTGGTCATGGTGGTAGTGGTGGCGGTGGCAGCGGAGGTGGAGGAAAGGGAGGCGGTAGTGGTGGCAGTGGAGGAGGTGGAGGGACGGGAGGTGGTGGCAGTGGAGGCGGAAAGGGTGGCAGTGGCAGTGGAGGTAGTGGCGGGGGTAAAGGAGGCAGTGGAGGTAGCGGCGGGGTGGAGGTGGTAGTAGCGGAGGTAGTGGTGGGGGCAAAGGAGGTGGAGGAAAGGGAGGCGGTAGTGGGGGCAGTGGTGGCAGTGGAGGCGGAGGGAAGGGAGGTGGTGGCAGTGGAGGCGGAAAGGGTGGCAGTGGCAGTGGAGGTAGTGGTGGGGGTAAGGAGGCAGCGGAGGTAGCGGCGGAGGCGGGGGTGGCAGTAGCGGAGGTAGTGGTGGGAGCAAAGGAGGTGGTGAGAAGCAGTGGTGGAGGACATGGAGGGAGTGGAGGAGGTGGAGGAAGCAAGGGAGGCGGAGGTGGTGGCAGTGGAGGTAGTGGCGGTAGTAAAGGAGGTAGCGGCGGAGGTGGAGGCGGTGGTAGCGGAGGTAGTGGAGGAGGCAAGGGAGGGGGGTGGTAGCAGTGGTGGAGGACACGTGGTGGCAGTGGAGGGAGTGGAGGGGAAGCAAGGGAGGGGTGGTGGTGGACACGGCGGAGGGAAGCGGAGGTAGTGGAGGCGGGAGGAAGCAAGGGAGGGGGTGGCAGCGGTGGTGGTGGACACGGCGGAGGAGGAAGCGGAGGTGGTGGAGGCGGAGGGAGCAAGGGAGGGGGTGGCAGTAGTGGGGGGCAGCGGTGGTGGTGGACACGGACGGAAGTGAGCGGAAGCGGGTGTGGAGGCGGAGGAAGCAGATGGGGGTGGACATGGTGGAGGGAGTGGGGGTGGAGGAAGCAAGGGAGGGGGTAGTGGAGGGGGTGGTGGAGGTAGAAAGGGAGGGGGAGGTGGTGGCGGCGGGGGACAGAGTGGAGGTGGAGGACATGGCGGTGGAAGCGGAGGAAGCGGAGGCGGTGGACATGGTGGAGGCAGCGGAGGAAGTGGAGGCGGAGGACATGGAGGAGGCAGCGGAGGTGGAGGAAGCAAGGGAGGGGGTGGTGGAGGAAGTGGTGGAGGACATGGTGGTTCTAAAGGAGGTGGTGGTGTTGGTGGAGGAGTCGGAGTCGGAGGAGGCGGTGGCGGCAGTGGCGGTAAAGAATGAGAAAACTTAGGATGAAGTTAATGTCAATGAAAGCATGCATGCATGCATTATGTAACAATAGGTATGCAGTCAATATATTGTATGTGTCAAAGATAATAGTTGATAAATATGGGTAGATTGAGAGTGGTAACTTCATCTATCCTAGAAATCATGTGTACGTTCCCCAAAATAAGTAGATATGTTTTGTTCCAACAATTAGTTTAATGTTATATTGCATGTGTGTTTTAGTTGAACCACCTAGCTTCGCCAATTTATACATTATAAATTGCACGTGATAATGGTATAATAATCCGGTAATCCATGAAAATAACACCTCATAATGATTATGTAAAGAAAATGTTGTTTGATGTGTTGTGTATCCATAAAGTTGCAAGAAGATGGAAAGAGCAAGATAAATGCCACAAGTCAGAAAGGCTTGAACTAGAATGGTTATATTAAATTTGACATGTATATCAATTTTCATATATAAATTCAGTTTGTCAGGTTATACCAAAGTTTAAGTCTAAACCAAACTAATCCCCTATAATATTTTGACTTTTTAAGAAGTAATAATAATAATAATATATATGCATGCACAATACTTGTGTGGGACTCGCACAAACACATGCAATATACTAGTATTATTTTATATAGGCCTAAAGATTATTCTATTCATCCAAATCACAACAAGACAATAACTTTATACGCACCAGCGATTCAGAATAACTAAAATAGAATACAATAACAATAAGTAGCTTACGTTACACTCGAGGTGCGTATACGAAGCATAACAACAGTTACACCTAGGACGTACTCACGTACATCAATGATTATCATAGCTCTTCTTTTTAAGGTATTTCTTGTTTTGACCTTGATATGAACTTTGGGTTGGGCCAACTTGTGATTAAGAACATTGTTAATTGTAGTTCCGTTGATGGCTTTAAGACCTCAACTTGTTTTGATTCTGATTTTTATTATTGATTCTGCACTACTAGAAAACTAGAAAACTGCTACTATTTTACGTTAATTTCCGTAGAAAATTCGTGGGTAACTGCAGATTTCCCACAAAAATGGGCTGTAAAAATTTTAATCGTGTGTAATATTTTTCTGACGCATTTTCTACGGATTTTTCCATTCCTTTCCTACACAAATGTTTCGTTGGAATTCTCTTACTTATTTCCCACATAATTAATTTTCTTAACTTTCCAACATATTCCCACGGAATATTTATTTTTTAAAATTTTGTGTTTAAATCAATTTTATTTATATTTATTATATTTTAATTTTCTTACACAATTCCTACGAATTGTTTTATCTTCCTATACAATTCTAACGGAATGTATTCGTTTTTCCTACACAGTTCCTATGGAAACATTTTTTTCCCTACACAATTCCAACTGAATGCATTAATTTTTCCTACATATTTCTTACAAAATTATTTTTGTTTCGTACACAATTCTAACGGAATGTATTCCTTTGTCCTACCCAATTCCCACAAAATTAGTTTTTTTCCTACACATTTCTAACGGAATGTATTCCTTTTTCTACGCATTTCCTACGAAACTATCTTTTTTCTACACAGTTCCAACGGAATCTGACGAAACCTGTTTAGTCTTTTTCCTACGCATTTCTTAGGATACATTTAAAAAATCATAGAGAAAACAAAAAATAGCTGTTTTTTTTCCTGCCGAAAGATACATATTGATAAATATGATTCGGAATATAAATTTAACAAAGACAAATAACATAAATTCAGAGCACGTTTAAATTACAAAATCACCCATAGTTAAACATAAAGATTCGGAATAGATAACAAAAATTCCAAGCCCGTTTCAATTACAAAACCACCATTGTTAAACATAAAGATCCAGAATAATTAGCTAACTATTGCTAATAACTAACGGGAGGCTAAAACTTTTTTATCAACTTTTCAAATTGTTTTTTCCTCTTTTCTTCATTTTCTTTAATTTCTTTTCCATCTGTTGCACTCTTTGCTCCAACTCTTGTCTAGCATCCCTTTCATTTGCAAATTCATTTTCCTTTTCAACTCGGACTTTTTCAACCTAAATTGTTAAAACGGGTCAATAATCTAAGTTATTGTTTTCTACAAATTAATTGTTAAAAAACTATATAATTTATAGAATTGCAATACTTTGATGAGAAGTAAACAATACCTCATCTTGCGACCTTTTGGCATCAAAATATAATTTAGATCGGTAGATGTAGACAATTTCCCAGTTATCACGAAACTAGGATCCGAAGATCCTACCCCGAACATCTAGCCCTTTTTATCTCCTGCCACTCTCGCCCACACATCAAGGTCATCCAGATGTTGGTTGAGATCCAACACAGCAATTTGATCATATCACTTCTGTACCGTAACTACAATTTATGGAAACAAATTGTTAGTTGTTGTACTAAAACTTAATACGCTAATTTTCTAAATATTAAAAAATGATAAAGATAACTTACATATGTTTCTCTTGATTTTTTAGAAATAAACTCAAACCCTTGAAGGCTACCAATGTCTAGCTCTCCGGCCCAGTACTTCTTTGCTATTTCCTTTTTGAGATAGGTATCAAAATAAACTTCAATCCACTTTACTTTCGACCATATTTTCTTTCCTAAATAGTAGTTTCGTAATACATTTGAGTACAAACAATTATATTTTTGACCCTTTCTTATTAGTAGGAATTCATGGGAAAAGTGTCGGAATTTTCGTTTGTAGAAAAATCGCAGGAAATTTTGGTAGAAATAGTAGCAATTTTCTAGTAGTGCTAGTTTTAAAACGAACTTAGCTTGTTGACTTGTACCTTGAAAGTTAGGGTCAAGTCATTTGTTGGGTTTCCATATATACCAAAATTTTGGATGAGTTCTCGTTCCGAGCGCATGTCATGAGTTTCCACAAGTATGATAAAATGCTTGGTCGGCCTTCACGTTCCGTATATTATAGAAACTTCGCATGTCATGATTTCTCCAACGAACCCTTCGCGTCTCGTGCGACCGGTCCCCTTAAAAACCCTCTCCATCCTATGCAACCTATCCTTCCCTACAAACCCTTCGCGTCCTGTGCAAATATTCCTCCCTACGTGGCGCCTGCCTCCCGTGCAACTTGTCCCCAAACAAACCCTCTGCCTCCATCTATAATACCCCGAAAACGAGTTTGGTAATTAAACTAAATTAACTAAGGATGAGCGGGTAAATATTCCATTGGTGGTAAAAGTTAGCCCGTAAACAAAATAACTAGGGATGATTAACCTACTTGATTATTTGTTTTGTTAATAATACATATTGGATTATATCCATTAATAATCAACATCTCAAACATAAGGGACCAAAAAGGAAAAAGTTGAAAGTTGAATAATTAAAATAAAACAAAACACAACACACACACTAAGTGTGTGTGTGTGTAACGACCAAGAGAGCACAAAGGAACCAAAACCCTTATACAACCTAAATCTATCAAATTGAAGGGTGAATTGGGCTAAATCATATGCATGAACATAGATTTGTGATAATCTAAGTTTGGAGATCTTGAGATATGTTGTAAATTATGTTTTGGTGATGATAAGTATGTGGATGAACTTGAAGGTGATTACTTGAGTTCAACATTTTGTTAGTATGGTGAGATTTATAATGAAATTATGTGTGTGATCATCATACTTGCAAGTATATGTGAAATACTTGAACAATTTTGTGATTTGTATAAGTGTTCATGTATGATATGAAGTGGGTTTTGATTATATGATGGAATTGATGATATATGAGCATCATGCTTGTATGTATGTGTAAGATACTTGAACAAATTAGATATTCGAGTAAGTGTTCATACATGACTTGAAATGGGTCTTGATATGATAAAATTGATGTTATGTTAATGTTAATAAGTGTATAAGATCATGTTGTCTACTAGTTTGTATGTAAAACTTGATTATATTAGGTATTCAGATGAATGTCTAGTAATATAATGAAATGGGATTTACATAGATATGAAAACCCTTAATTCTAGCATAATGAATGGATAAATCAGCATTGATAATTGAAAGCTAAGTTAACTTGATGTTAATAATTGCTCGAACTTGTTTAAGTGAAAGAAATGAGATGAACTTGGTTGGGAATTTAGATAAGATGGTAGCCTAAAAATATCGCATGCCAGGTAATTGATAAATAAATGCCTAAATGAGCTCGTTGAACTTAACTATGCATTTGCAAATGTTAATAGGCAGTTGACTTTTAAAAGTCAAACTGACTTATAATATGATCAAATGGTAATTTTGATATAAAGTCCGTAAGGTGAGATAGTGCTGATAAATGATGACTAATCTAACCATCCTGCGAATGATAAAAGGTTGTTTGACGCTTGACAAGCTAGGTGGAAGCTTGGGAGGAAGCGGGTCAAACGGGTCGAATACGTGTGGAAAACATAATCGGATGCAAGGTAAGTAAAGCTTACATTTTCTAAATAGAACACATACTTATAGTATTGGTTAAGAATAAGGTAAATTAGCATTTGAATTATGACATTCCGACGCGAAGTGATACGAGTCGGAACAAGTGAAAATGGTAAAAAACCATAATTTATGGTAAAAAGTGGTAAAAAGGTAAATTAGTCATGTGATGACGAATAAATAAGGGTTTTGGAACACTACCTTATGGTGTAAACCATAATGAGGAAAAAGAGGTAAAATGGTAATCCGGTCACGAGTTGACGGATAAATAAAGAGTTTTGAAAAAGACACCATATGGCATAAGTCATAATGGATCAAACGAATTAAGAAACGACTTTTAAGTAATATGATCACATTGTGTAAACCGAAATGGCCTAATGGGTGAGTTGGCAAATTAATACTATATCATAATGATAAATGGTCATTAGGCCAAACGGGTCAAATTGTGATGTTATCACCATTTGACAATGATGACTAATGGTCGCTTGTTGAGTTTTGTGCTTACAGGAAGAATAGCGTATGACTTGCATCGCTATTAATTAGCAACTAATAGTGCAAGGTATTAAAACGGGTCAATGCTATGACCCGAGCCAGGTATGTGTAATGGGTCAAACTCTCAATGAGTACTTAGGGTCCGATGAGAGTTAAACGAGTCATGAGTGAACATTGGATTACTTAAAGTAAGGTTAATATAATAAATTAAGTTGTAGACATTATGTTCTTAGGAACATAATGATTTTAAATAGTTTATGGTTAAAAATGCCCACTTGGTCAAAGTATGCTTTTAAAAGTCCTTCGTCGTAAAAAAGGACTAAATTTGACCAAAACTCCCTCGAAAGATAAATCGAGCAAACGACCCTTGAGAGTAGTTAAAAAAAAACGAGTTTTACAAGTAAGTACACCATTTCGGTAGTGTAAAAGCAAAAGGCACAAGCCATTTTGGTTTAATGCCATTTATGGGTCTTTGTCAGAAATTATCAAACCGAATGCTAGAATTCGAAACTATATGATTTATTATAACAAATCCACCATAAATAAAGTTGTGGTAGAAGATAAATAGAAGTCTTAGTGTGAAAATAGGAAGTAAGGAAAAAAGGAGCGAGATTTAAGCTTAAGTGCTTAAATCCCTTAAAGAGTTAAAATGAATATGCGCATAAACCGGTTAATGGTTACGTAATTCATAAAAATTATGAATCCGGGTTAAGGATTTCGGGTTAAATATGTAAGCAAACATTTTATGGACATTTAAAAACTAGTTTCAAGTGAAACAGATGAAAATTGAACAAGTTACGTAAGTTTTTGTAACAAAAACGGTAAAATTGAAAAAGGCTGCAGTAACCAACCGTAAGCTACGGTGGCCAGCCGTAGCTTACGGCTGGTAGCTGCTGAATGAAACAGAATGCAGCTACCTTAAGCTACGGCACAGAGCCGTAGCTTACGGGGGGTAGTTTTGAAAATTTATTGATTTCGTTATTTTTGGTTTTCGGGCATATCTAGATACGTTATAAACTTCTCATAATTAACGTATTTCATAATTTATGAAATATAGGTAATGGTTTAAGGCACCCGATGGCGATCAAGCTTAACGAGAAACTGAACACGATCAAAGCTCAAGCTTCCGCACTTTGTTTTGTAGTTACAAAACTAATCAATGATAACATGTTCAAATATTTAATGTTTATGAAGTTTTATGAAACTCGAAATTTTGTACGGTCGTGTATTTGCATAAAAGCATTTAAATGCAAGATTTTTATAAATTTTCAATTTATTTAGCAAAGGTCTTACACCGTCTATCGAACCTATAACATGGATAGACGAAGAATGAAATGTGGCGTTCGACCAGGTTTTCGGGATCAATTGCAATTTAGAGACGACACAACTTTCATTCGGGTTTTTGGCTAATTGCAAATTCTGACAAGTACTTTACAGACACTATGTAACAATTTCTCAATACTCGTTAAATGGTTTCCATGACCCATCGGAAGATAGGTGGCCAACAAACGCCTCCTGCTCGTTTGACTCAATCTTTTAGGTTTAAATTTAGGTATTTTATTTTATTTTTATATTTATTGTATTTTTTATTATTTTAGGTTTAAGTGTTTTTTTTGTGTATGTTTTTTTAAGGTTCAGATGTGTTTTTTTATATTATTTATTGTATTTTATTATCTATGTGTAATTTTTCTATGCATTTTAATATTTAATCTGGATTTATGTTATGTAATAGAACTTTGAAAACGTTATCTGTTTATTTAATATATACGAAATATAAAATAAATAGATAATGTATTATAAAAGAAAAAATATTGGATATAGATTAATTAAAGGTAAAAGTAAATGATAAGTTACTTAAAGGTGAAAGTTTTTAGTGATTCGAAATATGTTGCTTCTAGATGCTCATAGGGTAACTGTGCATCATATCCACGGCGTCCGTGTTAGTCATATTGGATTTATATGTAACACTATTTAGTTTGTGAAAGTAAACAACTTAAGTACTAAAATGCAGTACTATAAAATGTATAATGATCATAAACCGACCAAGCACTTTATAATCTTAGTATTCTAGGTAATGGGATATTTGATAATAAAAAAAACACTAAATTCTGATATAAATTTACATCGAAGTAAAAGATAAATGGACAATAAACTGCATCATAACTTATTTTTTAATAACAAAACTAAGTCTTTTAAAACTAATTCACAGACCTCAGGGTTATAACATTACTATGCATGACCCTTTGAGCCCGACTAAATAGTTCCACAGACTCTGGCGTAAGAAAACTAAAAGTATCAAAAGCAAATGAGATTAACATGTGCTGGTTGTCAAAACGTGTTTTCTCGTGTTTGCTTAGTTTACCCGAAGCAGCTTTTAAAGCAGCTTGTCCCACCGTGAAAGAACTAGCCCTTAAGCCCACAAGTGAGGAAACCCCTGTTAGATCCACACACGTGTGTTTTCCTCTTATCCATCTAAAGATCAAAATGCCGGCTTGTCTTATAGATCTTGCATCCAATGGGTCAGCTAAGAAATTCACCAGTGCCTCTTTCTTAGTAGAAATCTCAGCTCGCCTGATATATAAAATATAACATCCCTAACCAAATCATGTCGGTACTTGAACCACGTGAGCTCTCTACAATGAACCGCATGCTCCTCAAAAGAATCCAAACGTATCTTATGACAAACATGACATATCTCATCGACCGAAAATAAAGGAATCATGAGACGATACTTAAGGATAGTACGGTACTTCACCGGCAACATATGTTGCTCTAGCGTATCTATAAGTATAGCGAGAAGAAAATCTTGAACATGTGGTGCTTGTAGGCACTCAAAAACGGTTTTTTGTCTAACGGTTAAGTCAAACTGTACTTAATAGTCATCAACAATTTTACTGGAACCGTAAACAAAAATTTTGAAATTATATAAAAAATTCCTCTATATATTTCTGAGATTTTGAAGATAGATATATTGCTGCTTAATTTGTTATATTGATATGATGTAGAAGTATTAACATTGAATTTTGTAAATTAGTAGTCGGAATATTGTAAGTTATGGTTGGACGTTGAGTGGGTTATACGTTCTGCTCAACTAGCAAGTTTTACTTGTCTTTTTATTGGCATTTAGTCATTTATGCTACAAAATGTTACTATTTATAGAAAACATTATTTTCAAACATCGCATGACACTTTGAAATTTTTATTAGAATCCAAAGTTCTAACAACGACCAACCGTACATATGATGAGTAAATGCTTGATAGACGTGGTCCAGCTTCTCTAAAGCATGCTTGGCCTTACTATATATGGTTGCACAACTAGGAAGTAAATTGTAGATATGTAACAGTAACCTCTTTTACTCGAAATATGAAGTTCAAATCGTTTGTACTTCTATGTTATCTGTTTGTACTTGTTCTGGTCTCATCAAATGCAGAGGTTGAAACATCAAAGGATGAAACAAATGGTAAGTATTTTTATTGTTTATGAATCCACTCGTTTATAGGAGTATCTAATGAATTGATGATGTGTGATTATAGACTCTAATACTGTTTACATGCGTGCAGTGGATAAAGCTCAAGAAGAATATCATTTGAACGACAGGTATGGTGGTGGTGGTTGGGGTGGCTACAATGGTGGTGGATATGGAGGGCCTGGTGGTGGTTGGGGTGGATACCGCGATGGATGGGGTGGACATGGTGGTGGTTGGGGTGGTCTTGGAGGAGGATATGGTGGTGGTTGGGGTGGCCGTCGTGGTGGGCGTTGGGGTTGTAGTTTTGGGTGTTGTGGTGGTTGGTACCATTATAGAGGATGTAGTCAATGTTGTCGTTCGCTCACTGAAGCAATCGCCTTTAATGAACACGAAGCAACCCCTTAGGATGGCAAAAACCCTACCTATACAAATAAATACATGCATGTCATCCATGCATGTTGTTTGCCTATATGCATATCGAATGTATCGATCACTAGTATATATAATAATGTTTGTACGTTGTGAAGTATGATAAAGAGTATGAATAAACTCATGGAGGTTTTATGTTTTATGGTTAGCAAGTGTTGAAGTCATCCATATTAACCAAGAACGTGATATCCCTAGTACAACCACCAAAACATGCCATTTGATAGGATATATAAAATCAAACCCAAGTTAGTTATGTTTTGTAATGCTCACTAGCGCTAAATTCCTTGTATATATGCGTTATCGGGTTATAATCTTAATCTCTTTCTCAAATTCTCTCGCTCTTTCATTCAACTCATGGACTATCCAAAGATTTGGGTTAGGTTACGGATTTGATCTTTATCTCTAATTTTTCACAATTTGGTGTTTGATTGGATTGTTTAATTTCAAAGATAGTCAACTGGTTTAACAACATTAAATTTACCAATTATTTTCAAGGACATTTTATTCTTTTAGTTTTTAAATAAACTAAAAATGCCATTAAAAATAAACTAAAAAATAAAAAAAGATGAGTAGAAAAACAAATTACATCAACCCTTGTACATCATAGACTAGAACTTGTGAGATCTTTACGTCTCTTGCCATCACCAGTTCTAAAGGTCTCTTATCGAACCTAACCATCTAAGCCGAGTAAGTGATTGTATAATCAAGTTCCAATGACAGTAGAGGTTTATTCAAAACTTAAACACAATTCAAACTTTGTTTGTGGTGGTGAGAGATCGAACCTGGTTCTCATCATGATGAGAGTTCAAGTGTTGCTAGTGATTCTTGAATGTCAAACTCATGATCGAGTGATTTCTCCTATTCAGATGATTGAACCTTCTTCGTATTATGTTTCTATTACATATTCACATATGATCGATTTGGGGGAGGGGGTGTTTGTTTCTGCTTCGATTGAAGGTGGAGAACTAGTCTCAATTGCTAGTTGCTACCGATTCATCTCCATTTCAAAGACTGAAATTCATGCCTAAAGAAACAGATGAAAGATGTCAAAAGCAATGTTTGAAATTTGAAGTCTTGGAAATTTAGGCCCTTGATCAATCACACCAACACATGATATTGATCAAAACAATGTTTCTCTTTTGTATTGTTATAAGCGGCAACAAAAACCACACCAAAATGATAATCCTAACATGTATTTGTACTAGTGATAACTCACATCCAACTCCAACTCTAATTCCAAATAATACTAAACGTATTATAAAAACAAACACTAACAATTATCTCTTTGGCACTTAAACAATAAATTAAGACTTGTCATTTCTTTTATGCATATTTCAATCTCTTTCATTCCTTGAATATCTCAAACCCACTTCACATGTGAACCAGTTACGATTAACTTCTTATGGCACAATCACTTAAGTCTCCTCCCCATATTTTGTGTCTGTTGTAAGAATATATATATATATATATATATATATATATATATATATATCAAGATTAAGGGAACCACTCCGAGTTGTGAGAACTTAGAGAACTCGACCTTCCTGTGCGAGTTTTGCCCCCATTTTTTTCACCCATAAATTAAAATGTTTAGAAAAACTGCCGTAAAAAATGAAGTGGTGTTTTTCGGCCACTTACAAACAGCTGTAAAAAGTTGATGAGATAAGCATGACATTATTTTTTTAGTTGATGAACAAACCACTGAAGAAATTAATGATCTCGGGAGTTTCATAATCCCGTGCTTGATTGGTAGTTTGTCGATCAACAATGCATTGGCTGATCTTGAAGCTAGTATAAACCTCATGCCATATGTGGTTTTTGCTAAGCTAGATGTGGGAGAGCCCAAACCCACTCGTATGAGCATTCAGCTAGTCGATCATTAAGTGAAGTATCCTCGAGACATAGTTGAGAATATGCTAGTGAAAATCGACAAGTTTGTCTTTCCTGTTGATTTCATGATTTTGGACATAGATGAGGACAAAACTATCCCGCTTATCGTAGGTCGGCCATTCCTATCCACTTCGAGAGCCTTGATTGATGTCTGTATCGGCAGACTTACTCTTAGGGTTGATAATGAGGAGGTGATCTTTGATATTGGGAGATCCATGCAGCATCCACAGAGTCAGGATGATACACTTTATTTCATTGAGACTATTGATACATATATGAGTGATCATCTTCGTGACACATTTGAGGAGGATGTTGTGGACACGCAGCTGCTTGGAGGGGAGACTTTTGGTTCACTTGTTGTGGACCAACTAGTCGAGGAGATGGCCTGTCTAGTAGGTCATGCGTCTCCCCTGTGTCCCGAGGTTTTTGGGGATGTGGATCGCGTTGCAGACCCTAAAGCACGCCCTTCTGTTGAGGATCCACCTTCGGTTGAGCTTAAGGAACTTCTAGATCATTTGGAGTATGTTTTCTTGGATGGTGAGACTCATTTCTGCTGGATTATCGGGAGAGGAGAAGGATCGGTTGCTTGAAATCTTGAAGCAACACAAAAAGGCGATCGCGTGGAAAATTATGGATAAAAGGGATTAATCCATCCTTTTGTACCCATAAGATCTTGGGTGAATGAGGACTTTAAACATGTAGTACAGCATCAGAGGCGCTTGAGCCCGAATATGTAGGAGGTTGTGAAGAAAGATGTCATCAAACTACTTGATGCAGGTTTGATACATCCAATCTCTGATTCACCTTGGGTTAGCTGTCACACCCCGACCCGCAGCGGAAAAGATGATCGGGGCATGATTGGGTTATCATCAAAGCTCATGACATTTATTATAACGTTTCATATTTATTATTACAATTTAAAGGGAAACATACAATCATAATTACATCATGTTCTACACATCATTCTAGACTTCATTATTTTCTTCTAAGGCATTTCCTATGTTTTTCTTGCTTCATCCTGTTCACCTGTATCATGTGTAAAAATGGTTTTTGGATCAACAAAAAGTTGGCGAGTGAACCTTGTTAGAAAACATTTATTATTTATTTCTGGTTGTATTTAATATGGAAAAATTGTGCAAAATTCATATATGAACAAACGTAAATAAACATACATTAACAACAATTAGCATACAATAACAAACCATTAGCATACGATATCAAACAACAACAAAACAATAACATACGTTAACAAACCAACATCATACAATAACATATCAACTTGCATAAATATATAACATGAATGAAACTGTGCGATCAAGGCTCAATCAAACGGAGCCGATCGTATTGCATGTACTGAAAATGATAAATGTCTGTGCGATCAAGGCTCAATCAAACGGAGCCGATCGTATGTTGGCACGCCATGTTCACGCTCATAATGTAATGGGGAACATGCTCAACGCTCATAATGTAATGGGGAGAGGCGGCCTATGAAATTGCACGTACTGAAAATAATAAATTAAATCTAAACAATAACCACACAAACAATTTATACTAGCTGAATACACATTTATTCATGATATAATGTATGCACAATGATTTAAATATAATAAATAGTAAGACACATGATACACCCCAAAAACGTGATTTAAACGGGGAATTTGCAGAGATTCACTCACCTTGGGTGCGTTTGGTGAATGATGATGAATGCGCACGAGTTTAGAGGATTGATCGACGAGGAATAACTAACTTAATTAATAATGAAAAGGTAAGGTAAATAAACGGATTTTATTAACAACTTTAATAGGATTTTTGGGTATATTTTTGTGAGTTTTAGGCTATTTTCTAACTTCAAAAATGTTATTTTTAAGTATTTTTAATTGATTTTTAAATAAAATAAATAAATAAGAAAAATAAAAAAATGTTGACTTTTTGACCGTTGACTTGTTGACCGTTGACCGGTTTTATTGTGTAAATGTATGCGCCGGGCAGGACTCGAACCCGAGACCTCCCGTTCGCGTGCACGCAGCTCTACCAACTGAGCTACGTGTCTAACCCGAAATATTTATGTTTTTAATTATATTTATATACTAATTAGATTAATCTGAAAATCATTTATTTTAAAAAGATTTTAATGTAACGACTCGGTGCACTCCACATGTCTCGAACCCGGGACCTGTGGTTTAGTTTGGCACACAGTCCACCGCTGGACTGTGTGTCTAACTTGGTAAATATCCTAGTTTTTATTATACTTAACATATTACTGAATTAACCCGGTTCAGTTTTAAAAAAAAGGCATTTTATTACAGCGAATGAGGTTGGGACAGGAATCGAACTCGCGTCGTGTGCATATTATTTGCACACAGTCCACCGCTGGACTGTGTGTCTAACTCGTTTATAATACCGATTTTAATTAATCTTATAACATTCACAACTTCGTCTTCTTCGTCCAAAACACAGACAACGGTTAACTAACTGTTATCGGTTTAATTCGGTTAACGAATAATATGAACGAGTGAAAAGTATTGAACAGAAAAGGGTTTGGGGAATGATTGTACCGAATTGATCGTCTTTCTTCAGAAGCCCGGCAAAGACCGTCGGCTCTGTTTTAGGAGCTCCTTCTGTTCGAATTCAACAATCAGTTTGGATGAAATAGATGTGAAATTGAACCATTGAGTAACGATTATCAGTAGGTTACATGATCATATCGGTTAACAGCGGGATTCTGAAACTTTCAGAAGTTTTCCGGCGAAAACAGAAAAATCCGGCAATGTCGTCTGGGGTTGATTCTGAGTGATGGAGTGATTTGTATAATAATGGAATGAAACAGAAAAATCGAGGTAATTACCGTGTAGATGAAATGTCACACCCCGACCCGCAGCGGAATAAGAGTCGGAGCATAATTGGGTTATCACCAAAGCTCATGATGTTTACTAATATGTTTCATATTTATTAAATCCAAATTACATTTCAATGTTCCAAGTCAAATTCATACAATACAAGGAAAGGAAAAATTTAACTAAAACAAATCCATAATCTAAACTGGTTTATTCTTCTAAGCCGTCCTATATGTTTCTTGCTTCAACTTGATCACCTGTATCATGTGTAAAAATGGGAAATTTTGGGTCAACAAAAGTTGGCGAGTGAACCTTGTTTAAAAACATTTGTTATTAATTCATTATTGTAATTTATTTAGGAAAATTGTGCAATAATCATATATGAACAAATGTATGTAAACATAACGATCACAAACCACCTTGCTTAAACATGAAATAAGAATGACAATGTATATGTTGGCAACGTCACGTTCACGCTCATAGGTAATGGGAAACGGACGGCCTATGCTAATGTATGTGAGATCAAGGCTCAATCAAACGGAGCCGATCTTATGTTGGCAACGCCTGGTTCACGCTCATAGGTAATGGGGAACAGCTCACGCTCATAGGTAATGGGGAGCGGCGGCCTATGAAGTGTATGTACTGAAATGATAAAATTAATCTAAACTTCAACCACACAAACAATGGATACACATTGAATACACATTTGATCATGAACATGATGGATGCACAAATGTTTAATTATAATAAATAAATATCGACACATGATACACCCCAAAATGTGATTAAAACGGGGAATTGGTAGAGATTCACTCACATTGGGTGCGTTTGTTTGAAGGTGTTGAATGCGCACGAGTTTAGAGGATTGATCAACGAGAGATAACTAACCAAATAAAATAACGAAAAGGTACGGTAAGTATGTGGATTTTATTAACTATTTTAATAGGATTTTTGGGTATATTTTTGTGAGTTTAAGGCTACTTTCTATCTTTAAAAACGTTATTTTTAAGTATTTTTAATTGATTTTTAAATTAAATAAATAAATAAAAATAATAAAAAAAATTATTGATTTTTGACCGTTGACCAAGCCCGTTGACCGTTGACCGGTCCGGTCGATTATATATACGCGCTGGGTGAGACTCGAACCCGTGACCTCCCGTACGCGTGCACGCAGCTCTACCAACTGAGCTACGTGTCTAACCCGAAATAATTCTGTTTTTAATTATACTTATATACTATTTAGATTTATCCAGAAATTAATTATTTTTAAAAATGGTTTTAAATGAAATAAACCGGTGCTGACCACAGGTCTCGAACTCGGGACCTGTGGTTTAGCGTACACACAGTCCACCGCTGGACTGTGTGTCTCGCTTGGTTATTAACTTGGTTTTTATTATACTTAACATGGTCTGTGAGTCAACCCGGTTCAGTTAAAAAGGCAAATTTTTATTTCGAGAGAGTAAAGCTGGAACAGGATTCGAACTCGCATCGCATGTGTGTTTGTTGCACACAGTCCACCGCTGGACTGTGTGTCTAACCCGTTAATTAAACCGATTTTAATTAATCTTATATTATACATCACTTCATCTTCTTCGTTTAAAACACAAACATCGACCAACTGACTGTTATTTGTTAAATTAGCTTAACGAATGTTATGAGCCATGGTAAAGTAATGATCGAAAAAAGGTTGGAGGGTTGATTGTACCAAACTGTTCGTTTTTCTTCAGATGTCCGGCAAGGTCGTCGGCTCCGTCTTGGTGAGCTTCGGCTAATAGGATTTACCAACAATTTGGAGGGATTAGATGTGAAATGGAACTACTGGGTAACGACTATCAGTAAGTTAGAAGAATCATACCGGTTAACAGCAAGTTCTTGAAAGTTTAGAATTTCTCCGGCGAAAACAGATAATCCGGCAACGTCAACAGGAAAGGATTCTGGGTGAGGGATTGATATTAGAATTGGTCTAATAAAGGAATGAAACAGAAAAATCGAAGTATTTACCGTGAAGGTGGAAGTCTCGGTTTTCCGGCGACTTGCAGATGTTTTCCGGCGAGTAAAATTTCGTCGAGAAGAGGTGCGATTTGTGAGCGAAAAGACTTCCAGTGGATTGTGAGTGAATTTATAGGGAAGAACCGAGATGTATGGGGTCTGAATTCGGTCTCAATTCAAGGTTAGCCGTTCTCCGGCGGTTACGACTGATGTCGCGGGTTCAGACGTCGGTTATAACCGTCGTTAGAGTTAATTCTTCGGTTATCTTGGACGAAAACGTAAATTATCGGCGAAGTCGTCGGGATTTCCGACGACTGCTATTTGGGCGCGATTTTGACTGAATTTTACTTCCGTGCTTTATTATTTGAATTAATTGATTCAATATGATATCAGAAAATCAAAGTGGCGGAGCGGTTGATAGTGTGAAGGTTAAGTCTTTGGGGATTTCCGGCTGACCCGGGTTCGACTCCGGCAGCCGGTTTTCCTTTTTAATTAATTTATTTTTATTTTTTTACAATTATAATTTATATCATCTAATTTGTTTATTAATTATGTATCGTTTAAAATTAAAATAAGCCATAAATGAACAACAAAAATTTAAAACTGATTGTTCGGTTATTAAACGAAGCGGGTTTCGAAAACCCGTTTTTCGACAAATGTTACATGAAAGTCCCGGTTTTCCGGCGACTTGCAGAGAATTCCGGCGAGTGAAATTTCTTGCGACAGAGATTCTTCAGAGGTTTAAGATGAGTGGGAGTGATGTCAGTATGAGTTCTATGATCTTATTTTTTGGTAAAAAGAAAGGATGGATTGAATTCGGTTTTCCGACGAAAATTTCCGGTAATTTTTCAGAGAATTCCGGCGACTTCCGGCGAAGTTTTCTGACAATGTATTTTGACTAACCAATGTGAAACTGATTGTGGATTGGGCGACATTAGGGCCGACATTAGAAAAAAATCATCTCAATGGTTATTCAATGTCTCATGTCTCAATCTTAATTGCTGATTTTCTTTATACCAATTCAGTAGTGCCCTTTGTAGTTCGCTTAGGGTCTCAAAAACATTGGACCAACCATGTAAATATGTATAAAGGCGAATGGGACATCCATCACACCATCACTAAATCACGCTCCATATTTCAATTGCTTCATTGCACATAGCGGTCATAGGCGTAGCAACATAGAAGGGTAAACAATTTTTTTTTGTTATATATATGTGTGTGTGCGTGTGTTTCAACATTGCACCTTTAGAAATTTAGAGATCAAACCTGTAGAAACCTTAACCGAACCTTTAAAAAACTTGACACCAAACCTTAGAAAACCTAACAGTGAACCTTAACCTACTTTTTAATTAAAATAGAATAGCTTTTAAGCACACATTCTATTAAAATATAACCCATTAACTTATTTAGCCGAAATTCAATTAAGATAACTCATTTAAGACTTAAGATGAATATATAAGCCTATAAACCATTTAATATAAATTAAATAACAAGCAAAAGAATAAACTTTTACTATCGATGAGCGAATTTTTTATTAATTATTTCCATTTTAATTTGGTATTTTTCTATTTTTGTTTTGTGACCCGACCACCGGACTAGACAGAAAAAGCCAAATCCAGACTACACTCCTAGTATCTGTCGATTCAGTTATACTCTGTTTACATTTCAAAACATCAAACGCTCGCTCAACATCTTTGCTCGTAGATTCCCGTAACTTCCTGAGTGTTTTCTCTATGTCGTCAGTTATATATGAAAACGTTTTCAATAAAAATAGACTAAGCCGGGTTAATGTCATCAACAAGATAGTAGTCGCGTCTGTAGTGTCTCTAGTTGACCACCAACGGACACATTGGTGTGGTTACATGCAATTCATTATTGAATAACGATTATTGATGTATAACATTATGTTGTTGCTTGAACCGGGAACACCAAAGTACACATGCTAAATCTATAAATCATTCAATGTCGCTGCTTCAAGCATGATCATCAGTTTTTTGTGGTCACCTCTCGTTACTAGCCTCGCAAACTCGTTGAACAGATTCTCTAAACAATATGTGTACAATCCATGCTATCGAGCATCCGGAAGGTGCCATCTAGCTTCATGTGTGGCGTACAAGTTAGCGTGTAACGATGTGTTTAGTCGGTCTTCTTAGAAACTTTGTACCATATAACTTAATAATAACATTACAAAAATATTCTACACATTGAAGGGAAGTCCTAGGAGGCATAGCTAAATATTTATAGAATTCACGGTGACCATTGCCAGTTGTAACTTAACGAATCACGAATGTGTATTTTTGTAGTTGTGAGAAACTCTTTTTGGATCTCTCGTCATAACCCTTCAAACAATATGTGTACAATCCATGCTAATGAGCATTCTGGAAGGTGCCATCTAGCTTCATGTGTGGCGTACAAGTTAGCGTGTAACGATGTGTCTAGTCGGTCTTCTTAGAAACTTTGTACCATATAACTTAATAATAACATTACAAAAATATTCTACACGTTGAAGGGAAGTCCTAGGAGGCATAGCTAAATATTTATAGAATTCATCGTGATCATACCGGTTGTAACTTAACGAATCACGAATGTGTATTTTTGTAGTTGTGAGAAACTCTTTTTGGACCTCTCATCATAAGCCTTCAAACTGTATATTTATATCTCGGACAATTTTTGAAATAGTTGTTGCAATAAATGAAATCTTGTTGTAAATGTCTGAACATTGTACTTTGCCTTATCAACAATGTAATCATTCAATAGAGGTTCATTAGCCCCTTCGGGTAGTAATGAAGTGCTTGAACCCTCCATTTGTATTTTTGATTTAAATAAGAGCGTTGTAGAGTAGAAGACGAGTTGGATTTGAAAAAGACTTAAGGTTTAGTTTATTTTTATATGTGGAATATACAGGTCATCAAATCACCATCACCAATGTGATAGTCACTACGGAAAACCCACAACGCCACCATGACCAGCAAATTGCAACGGTATTTCACATGGTTACGACCACAAAGACGCACCATCACGGGGTGCCCCTTCCTCCCTATGAGCATCCACATCCACAAACTTTACAGACCTTAACCTCAACGTCGCATTAGATTCCAAACATACTTTAAAAACACTTTTTTCTACATCGGTAAATTACACAAACCTCCACCTGACACTCTACGTTATTACATACTTTTATAATTAATTTAATATAAAGCGAATTACTTTTATAATAATTTTATAATAATAAGTAATAATCAAATTAAAATACAAAGTTCAAAGTAAGAAAAAATATTAAAACATACATAAAAGAATTAAAATATACATCAACTAAATTTAAAACATACATAAACCAACATAGAAAATTAAAAAATTGCACTTAGGGGTTGTTCACTTCCATTGCTAATCATCATTTGACATATCCGAATCATATTCGTTGTCATATGGATCAAAACGTGAATGATCCAATTTATTTTAATATCAACCATCTATATTGACATCCTTATAATTTTGTAAATCCTTTCTTTCAAAGAGAAAAAGATGGATTATTCACTTTTCATTTGATGGTTAGATCATCTGATATCCTGTTGTCATAGTATTCACCATCTTCTATATCATGTTGTCCGGTTCAACCACCGGAATATCAGACCGGTTGACAAAGAAGTGTTGTCCAATCCGAACATCAGAGCTTTTTCCTCTTCAACCACTATCAGAACATTGCTCGGTATGACATCCATGATGTTTGTGGTACATTTGGTATAAACGGCTTCAGAATCAAGAAAATATTATCACGTTGGTTATTTAGGTTGTTTGTGTATTTGAGGTAGTTTGTGTCGATTTTTAACGGATTGAAAGATGTTGAAAGGGAGTTGATTGTAGGGATTTTTTAAAGTTGGTTTAATATATAGAAATTGAGCAGTTGGAATAGATATTTTTTTAGTTTACAGTTGTTTGAATGGTTATCTTTTAAATTTGAATTTTTTTTGGTTAACTCATGGGCCCACCCCTTCGTCCAAAGCTAAGTCCGAACTTCCATACTTCACCTACAGGCCGCCCCCATAAGCCACTCCCCACATCAACCCGTCTGCTACCACTCTCATCCGCTCCCCGCCACATCACTCCAGATGACCACAAACCCACACCGATGTGGTTGCTCTAAATGATTTTTCTAAGATAAACGCTTTACTAGTCTTATATATTAAAAAATTGTCTTAACTGTTTTAGCTAGCATATAGGTTTTGTTGGTGTAGCAATCAAAATTTCCTTTGTAAGTTGTTAGCTTATGCCTTTTGAATCGAAGAATTTTCTGCGGTGAATTGATCCGTCATTAATCTGTGAGTAAAGGTGGGTTCCATCGGTAATCAGTTAGTGAAGCTTGTAAATGAGGAACTAGGTATGGGAAAAGAATTCACTAGCGATCACCCACAAAGATAACTTTGTTTTAATCTGGAGCTATATGTAGGAGATCTGGCGTCAATCAACGATGAATCAGTAAAAGATAATTTTCTATGAGTGTGATCAATGCTCATGTAAGTTCCTTATATGTCACAAAAAAGTTGTACATTTAACAATTACAAAATCTTTTAATAGACTATATGAACATATTATTTGTAAAAAAACATTACACTCAGTATAGTTGATATCATTTGTCATTCAAAACTCTAAACGTTGTTGATGTTACTAGTAACTGAATTACCGAATATCGATTTGGCCCTTTAACTCGCTACTTCAGGCCACCACCTCCGGCCTTCTGATATCTACGTGAAATGTCAATGTAAATCAGACTGTTAGAAATTTAGAAAAGAAAAACATGCCTTTTCTAAAAAACAAATTTCAATAAAGAATTGGTCAAAGAAATAACCCCAAGAACGCTTGTATTATTGTTTTCTACGTAGTGAATTAGCACGTTGTCTCAGTCATTTAAAGCCATTTTTATTGACATTATATGCAGAGAATATTGGTGGAACCATCCCACGAGTTAGTACCACTAAAAATTAATTAAATAATATGAACATTTATTTGTGCTATGAGAAACTAATAGTACGCACTTTTATCTTCTATGTTTTACCTTTTATTAATATAAAAAGTGTCCTCCATTAACTTTTCATTTTATATATTATATCTCGACAAAATTCCAAATTGTATTGCTTCAATTACATAAGCTTTAAAACCATTAGTTTTTTCAAATGCTTTTGTAGTTTTCTGGTGTAAATTTATAAAAAAAAAAATAAAAAAAAATTGAAGAGACAAAAGGAGTGCATTACTTCAATTTAGTTTCATAGCTAATCCATCAAGATTATCCCTCTTCATCGTAGGATTCACGGTGATCAAAGTTTGTGAGGAAATTCGGCATGAGTAAAGATTACAAAATCAATTACCAACAACTTCAGTAGCACGGGAACGAGTATGGGACTGGGGTACGGAGACGATACGGGTATGGGAAATGGCAAAAATTAAAATTCAAAGATACGGGTACGGCAAAGGTATGACAAAAAAATATATAAAATAGCTATTTAAGGGGGTGGGGGTGCTCCACTTTCCATCACTCATCACACCCAATCAAAACGTTACGGAGCTTGGTTCCATCACTAGTGATGGATTTTAGTGGGGATGTCCATCACTGGTGTTGGATTTTTTTTACCTTTTTCATCAAACACCAAAAGTCCTCTCAACATTTTTTCTTGCCGATCCTTGCAACTTCTTGAACGTCTTTTCTTTAACATCGACAGGAAATGAAAGAGCTTTCACAAAAACAAACCATGATGGGTAGATACCATCCACAAGAAGATAGCCTCATTTGTAATTTCTTCCGTTAACAAAAAAATGGACAGAGGGGTGCGGTACCATCTGTTACGCTTTGAAACAACGGCGATGTGTACAAAACATTGATGTCGTTGTTTGAACAAGGAACACCAAAATATGAATGCCAAAACCATAAATCATTTGACGTCACCGCGCTTCAAGTATGATGGTCGGTCTTTTGACGTCACCCGTAACATACGTCCGTCGCAACTCTCGTGGACAATTTCTCCATTCGATATGTGTACAATCGATGCTATTGAGCATCCCTGGAAATGCCATCTAGCCTCATGCGCGGCATAAATATGTGTTACAAAAGAATTGCAAACATTCACATGAAGTTCTTGCCGACATAGCTAAGTATTTATCAAATTGATCAGGAGGGTTATCTGTCGCTAGTTGGCGAATGGCGCATGTACATTTTTGTATCAGCGTCAAAACTTCGTTTGCCCCTCCCATCGTAACCTTCTTGAAACCATACTTTGCTTGCTTCGACGTCTGCTACAATCTTTAAAATAAATCTTTTGGTAAACGAAATCGATTCCTAAACATTTCGGCATTGTAAACCGGATTCTCCACAAAATAATCATTCATTAACACTTCGTTAGCATGTATACAATCACGATCCACCATTTTCTTCTTTGGTCGGCTCAAACCTTCAAGTTCGTTATACGCCATCTCGAAAAAATCAAGTGTGTCATCGTCGGAAGACGAAGAACTATCGGTATCTAGCGGAAACGAATCGGTTGGAAATTCCATTTATGTATTTGTGTGGTGTGAAATATGTAGAGTGTAGAGATGGTATTTTTTGAGGGTTTAAAATGTTTAAATGGGTGGTTTATATAAAGTGTTTAAGTTTTTTTCCTTTAAAAAAATAAAATGCAACGGTGCCCTCCAAGAGTCACCAAACCAATGTTCCCATTCCTTCTTCACGCATCATGGCCACAAGGCGTTTTGGTCATCACGCTGATCACCCATGGTGGCGGCAGTGTTCCACCCGTGGTCTGACAACCACCACGCACCACCACGGAGCGCCCCACCCCCCTTATAATTTATATGCATATATATATATATATATATAATGTTAGTTTTATACTTTTCATGTAATAATTTATAAAGTTAAGGACCAAATGTAAACTAGTGAAATAAATGGGGTTAATGTTAAAATGTACAAACTAATTTTACACTTTTTATGTAAATTTTTAGAGGATAAATAGAAACTAGTGAAAGATAAAGGGGATAAATGTCAAAATATATAAAGTTACATAACCCTAAAGCCTAAAAACCCAACCGCTGCCCACTATCTTTTTCATCTTCTTCTTCCTGGAAACCCTAAAAATGAAAGGAAACGTTTGGTTGCCGTCCCCGAAACGTTTGGTTGCCGTCCCCAATTTCAGGATATGTTTTGGAAACGTCCCAAGCTGTCCCCAGGACGGGTACTAGAGGTTCATAGCCGTTCCTGTGCTTCATAGCTTCACAATCTATACAATGATTAGCATGAGTAACGAATCGACAATATTTTTAAATAAAATCATACACATACTAAGGACTTTGAGATAGACTCGAACCCTTAGCCATTAGATGCAGTACACCTTAAATAGCAAATATGTATTGTGTTTACACTATTTGTGTGATGTATAGGATAATGGTGCAAAAGTCAATAGTACGCAAAGTGATTTGGTCGATAGGAAATGGGGTAATGGTCTATCGGTGTCAGTAGTAAGGTTGAGCAGAAGGAGCTGGTCCATCAGGTCTTCTGATGTTGAGTTTCTACCAATAGGGAAAAAAAAGCTTGATAGCTTATAGTTACTATGAGGTGAATAAGAATAAAGGCTTCGATAGCTTGTGTTGTCTACTAAAGTGTAATTGAAAGATTTTCTCGCATATATTATGTCTTAATCGTATAGTCTTTTAGAGAATTGTATTTTATGCTTTCTCATTTTGTAGTAATTGTAATTAGTGAGATTAACAGTTAACTAACAAAGTCGTAGTCGTTGGTGATCGGTCTTTCTTTCAGTTCTCCGACCTGTTGTTTTTGGAGTTCGAAGTGATTTAGTTCCACTATTTTGCTTTCAACGTGATGTAATCAAAGCACATTCATTTCTTTTGAAGTCATGTGTAATGGCTAGGTTTCGAGTATAACATTCAGGTCTCTGAATGTGTAGGTCCTATGGGGACTTCATGTGTCCAAGTATACCATGTCTTTAGTTAGGATCCATCATAATTAGAAGAATATATAAAATTTGTCCATATATATTGTTTACATAAAAAGGTATGTTTCAAATTATAACAAATATACTTATAAAAAAAAGTAAAGATCACATACAAATAGACTTATTGTACAAAACGTACGAATGGTGTGGAAGTAATTAAACATGGTGCCATTTTCGTAATTATTTTACTCGTAATTACCCTACAAGATCATTTGTAGAGGAATTATGAAACTATACAAAATTACCTACAAGATCAAAATTACCATACAAGATCATTTGTAAAGTAATTTTGATACTCCACAAAACTAACTTACAAAATCAAAATAATCTTAATAGATCAAAATTATCTTACAAGATCATTTATAGAGTAATTATGATACTTTATAAAATTACCCTATAACATCAAAATTAGATCAATTGTAGAGTAATTATGATACTCTATAAAATTACCCTACAAAATCAAAATTACCCTACACGATGATTTGAGAGTAATTTTGATAATTATCCTACAAGTAAAATATTACGAATATGTTATCGCGTCTTTTTATTTTCCCATACTATTTATACGTTTTGCACGACAAACGTATTTGTATATGATCTTTTGTCTAATAAATAAACTGCCCATAGTTTTCCTTTTTTTTTTTTGTCTCAACATTACAATAGCATCATATATAGCTAATCCTTTTATTCTCTTGTAACTAATATCATTTTAGAATTCGAAAATAAATTCCGTTTTAAGTGCCCATATTGGCAAGAAACCTCGTCATCCCCTTGAGAACTCTCTCTCTCTCTCTCACACACATTGTGAACTCTCTCTCTCTCACACACATTGTGTGTATCATATGTATAGACACATTCATATGCAACTTGACTTCAAGTTCATGAAGAGAAAGAAGAAAGTTCATTATCAAAAGATGGGCAACTTATGTTTGCATACTAATGGCACTCCACAAGCCATGATCAACTTAACTTCTTTCCAACATCAAATCAGCAAGAAATCACACCAATCAACACTACCGTTCACTGTCTCATGATCTACAGATTTGTTTCCTCCGGCGAAGAAGAGTTCGCCGGCATCTTAATTAAGCTTTTTCTTCACCGGCGTACATGGGAAAGCCAGGCATTGTTTCATCCTTCTTCATTATTATTTTTTTTAATTCTTATGATCACTCTTTTCTGTTGCTACTTTAATTAATATCATGCAATTATATATTGAAATAATCATTTGGCTGGTTTTCCAGATTGATTTATATTGTTTTCTATATTTATCAACCCTAATATGCAAAAAAAAGTTGTACATTATGCATGTCGTTTCTATGTTTGAGGAGTTTTTATTTATGTATTTAGTAATTATTAAGACAATTTATTAAAAGCATTAAGCAACAATTTTGTTTTAGAACGGCATTAAGAAACAAATAGTACGCCAAACACCCCAATGTACCCAACATTACTACCAAAAAATAATAATATAAAATGGTTGGTAGCATAATGTTATAACTCATCATGTATTTGCCAAGTATCCAAAGTGTGAATTCTGTGTTTATGTTGGTCTTAAATTGGTTAGGTGTGTTTTGAAAGTGATTATATTATATAAATTAAAATAATTATTGCTATTGAGATATTGTTTTCATTATTTTTAGATGTAACAATCAGATACCTAATCATTATGCATGTTGAGGAAACATTGTCAATAATTATTCTTGATGTTGGAAAGCATGTCTAATCAGATTATTTAGTTTTTATATAAGTAATAATAATCAAAATAGACTTTACTATGCTAAACCCTATAAACTTGTCATATGTAACTTAATACTTCCATAAGTTGCCCACTTTCAAACTCTAATGTACACACTCTTGTTACATTTAGTTACTCCATATAAATTCATATTCTTCAAGCCCATCAATGCCTTTGCTAATTCAATATATATACAAGGAAAACATAAATCTTGAAAAATTTTTATATATATTATATACATGTAGTGCAATATATTTTCATTCCTTTCATATATAATTACACATTTGTAATAACTAATAATCTTTTGAAAAGTAAATATTTGTGATTTATTAGATTTTCTCCTTAATTGATATATAGGCATTATAGCTTAGTGTGGAGTTTTTTTTTCAAATTTATTTGTTTGCTCATAATTGGTGTATAGGCGTTATAACCTACTAGAGATGGATATGATTCGGTGGTTTCGCTGGTAACATGATCATACTTTAGTGATCCGTTAATGATACAAATTTTCGGTTAAAAAAATAAGTTTGTGATTGTATGTATAAAAAAATTGTGTGATACGTGTGATACAGGCGAGGTGAGACTGAGGGTAGGCATAAGACTGCATAATCTGTGTGGTTTGACTTTGGTATGGGCAGGTTACTGGGGCCATGGGTCGCGTGGGATAGGTTATTGTGTTTGGTTTTCAACCAACACTTTTCAAAATTATACGGCTGACATTCCGCCCGAGGTTTTCATTTCTACGATCTTTGACTCCCTGTCCCACCTCTACCTTCTATAATTTTAATAAAACTTACATTGCAAAACAATGATTTATTCTTAATTTATAGAATTTCAAACACGTTATAGAAAATGAGCATCGAATTACGACATAAACCCTTTTAACTATAGTAACAAATATTGTTTTTCTTTGGGAAACTTTCGTATTTGATAGTGAGTTCATCTCCAAAGACAATAACTTTATTCCAGTTTTCTCATACGTATGACTGATCCAGTAATTCTTAAATAACGATACAAGGGATTAAACAAACTACTACATGATCTAAAACATGTTATCATGGGTTACTTGATGACAAAAAGATGTATGCAAAAAATAAAGAATAGAAAGTGCATAAATTAATAAATAGTTCGTGGCTGTTGATATCTTGCTGCTGAATCCAGATCTTGATGGATTCTTAATTAGAAGTTTGGGTCGATTTAAACTTGATGTGCCAGCCTGTTGGGTCACTTCGTCGGCTGCTTGTATGTGGGCTGTATCAATCCCTATCGCTTCAAAGCGTTCTTGTCTTAAAGAACCGAGTTTGTTTGCCATGGGGGTCGCCATTCGATTAGGACAACCAAATACGTGGTGGTCTCAACGTAACGCCATGGTAGTTGCCACATAGTTGTACAATGACCTCCCGGTCGGTCTTATCGTACGGCCACGGTGGTCGCCACTTGAAACAACCAACAATTCGTTATCAACCCTGATCGCAACACATGTCTAAAAGCTATCCCCGTAATAACTTATTAAAAGTTAAGGTCCCATTATTGCTAATAGCTCAAAGTTGGAAGTTGAGAGACTAAAATCGTCAAACTAGAAATTTTTCTTTTTTTCTCGTTCTTGTCGGACTATGTGGTCTTGACAAGCGGTCCACTATCAATCAACTTAGTGATTCCGCCATCGCGGTTCGCTATTAAGCTGTCAAGTCCCCTCCATCTTTTTGGATCCAAGCAAACCGTGTGGCTCTGCTTAGCAGTCTACGAGGACCCCGTTGACACTATAAATACGTGGTGGAGTCTACCAACACCTTGTGTCACCTTTCTCCGCCATTGTGACAATACATGCCACCGCATAAGACGCATGTGGACCTCTAGTGAGCCTTCCTTTGCTAGAAATAGCAACTCTATCTCTAATCACAACACAACTCAACTCTTCATCTCTTTTAAACTCGTTTTGCTCTAGTCTCCTGAGCACGTTATGTTTGAATGAATTCTTTCATGTTCGATAACACTTGGAGCCTTCCAAGCTCTTGGTAATTTCTTTGATTCACCCTCAACCATTAAAAATATATTCTTAAGTCTTGATTTCTGCTATATTGTACAAATTTCGCCAGGACTTTTTGTTTGACTTCTATTTTAAGTCGATTAAACCCACTATTTTCAAATTCCATGCTTGTGGACTTTCACCTTGATCTTAGGTACATGTCTACTTTTCTGGTTCAGATTTCTAATGGGCTCTTTAAGTCTAATTGGTTAAGTAAAACAGGTTAAGTGATGGTTAACCCACTTTGGTCCATGAACCAAGTGTCTAGTAGTTCCACATGACAAGTGTTAGTAATGATTTCACCAAATTAACATGTTTAGTGTTACGGATGTCTGTACAACGTGTTTCTTGTACACAACTCTCAATGATACCGTTTTGTCTAGACCCAAGTAATTAGGTTGCAAACAGTTTGGCTTGGCTTAGTCAACCTGCATGATCTGTAATAGACTAACCTCAATTGTTGCGTCAATGAATTGTGAAATATGAATATTTCACTAACCCTTCGTAAAATACCATTCTGGTCTGATTAATGGTTTAATACGATGAATATATTTTCAAACCCCGTTACTTATGATCACGATGTATAATGATCAGTATCCGTCTTGATAGAGGATTGTTTTATTTCATTCTCTGACTATAGAACCAACCTAGTATACGCACGCACCTTGCGCTAATAAAACTTTTATACGACTTTCTCTGCACGACAACAGGTAAATAAATGTTAATTGTTTAAAAAACATGAGATGCTAGTATAAAATCTCTTCATTATTGTATCACGTTTATTGGTACATTTGTTTTCATGTGATAATTTAGTTTACATACGCGTGATTGCAAAAGAAAACACTTTGAGCTAACTTATGCACGTGTGGGCCGCCCAAGTTGTGTTCAATGATATGAATCATAAACTTGGGGTGTAGTCATATACATGACAATTATTGTGATATGTGCAATTGGTATATCTAGCCTTTAGACTAGATTCAAATCTGAGACAAGTTGTAAGCCTAGGAAACCTATATACTCATCTCATGATCGTTTAAAGCATATTTTATAAGTGTGCCTATTAATTGTATATTCCAGTAAAAGATAACATATTTTTAAAGAAATACTCATAGGTGTTAATCCTCACAGGTTGCTAGGTCCGTTTGGTCTAAGTGCCTTAGGATTTGCAACTACGAGGATAAAGGCCTATGATGTTGCTAAGTCATTTGTGATATTCGATCCACCTACGGGTTTATGTACCAGATATTGATACATAACATTTTAATACATTTTAATAAACTTGTATTTTCTATTAATATACAAATTCGCGCTACAATGTGATTCTATTAACCATTTTCCGCTAATTGTCTCACCCCTAAGAGAGAGAGTTTGCCTATTGTACTATTGATTATAAATTAATACATGAATCATTGACAGTCATTCTCAAATCCAGCTGTGTATATGATGATATGTTTATTATCTTTGTTTGTTTGATTACTTGTTGATTACAAACAGATTTATAAAAAATACATACAATTCACTAACTCTCAAATCCAACAATTGGTATTAGAGCTAGGTTACACTAAGTCGACTTAATCATTGATTTTGAAGACGAACCAACTCATATTCATAACTAGTTGAGTGATCAAATTGACTTGAGAAGAATTAGACCAATCGGAACAATAAATTGTTCTAATACTTTGTTTTCTGAGTAATTTTCAATAGAATTCAAAGGGATATCAATCACTCATGATCCTCATAATACCGAATCGGCAAACAAGCCTCTGATGCTCTTTCACCATGAATTCAAAATTTGGCAACGAAGGATATGTCACCACTTATCCCAGCAGAACACAGTGTTGGGTTTCAATGGTGATCATTTAAAGTTTTATTTATCAAAACCCGGTTCAATAAATAATAGTCAATTAATCAAGCGAGTTAATTAATAAAAAACGCAGCGGAAAAATAAACAAGTGATCAACAATAAACGAAACCCGACAGGATCCGGTTACAAACAAATACGAGCACATTAATAAAAACATCTAACTACCGATGAGAAAGATATACCTCGGTTAATGACTAACCAGTCGAGACACCGAGGTTCAACGAACGCATGCTAGTGAACGAAGAAACGGAACGCGGGGATGACCCCGTGTAGCAGCGGCGACGTCTGTTCTGGCCGGCAGCGATGGAGTAGCGCGGCTATGGTCGGCGACAACGGTGGCGGCGATGGCTATGGCCGCGGTGGCGGAGATTATGGTTGTGGGTATTTGAGAGTATTTTGTGCAAATTCTTCTAACCACCTAAAGCTTGTCCAAACACCCCTTTATATAGAATATGGAGATCCATGTATGTGCGACAAATGGCGGACATGCAGATGGAAGATGGACAAGTGTCGAGAAGGTCATGCATGTTTGCCAAGTGGCACACATGCGTAGTGCATGTGTTGCAATTGGCCAAGAGTTTGGTGCACGACAAGTGGCGGTAGATGGATACATGTGTGACATGTGGCGCAGCAAAGGTGCATGCGCGACAAGTGGCGTAGGGTGAGCATTCTTGTCTCATTCGGTCCATATACCCCTCTCTCAGTTAATACCCGCAACAATAATCCCGCTCATGATCATAAATATAATTATGATCTGTCTCGCATATTGTTCGTAATTACCAGTTAAACTAGTTAAGTGGATTTAAGTTCGTTGCCCACGGTGTAACTCTTACGGGTCAAGACCCGGTCGGTAGCGTTGACTTATCAAACCGGACATAAATTTCCAACAGCTCCCACTTGGACGGTCTCTGATAAGATCTCAACGCAGACAGCCAGTGGTGCTCTAGCTACACATAGCTGCCCCAACAGGTCATGACACTTTAAAGTCACTAACCAAGGTATCTTCCCTTCAGCAACAAATTGCTACTTGAAGACAATAGACTTATGGTAATCGTCGTCATTTATCCTTTCCGTAAAAGACATCAATTGAACAATGAGACATGGATCAGATTCAATCTCACATGGCGTTCAATCATTATCGTTCTCGTTCAAGAATCAAAGTGGTCCAATCAAACACACAGTAAGTTTGGGTAAGGCCTTACACTTCACCAGTTTGAATCAAAGAGGGCGCCCAGATGTCTAACTGTTACATATATTGTAAGAGTACAGAATCCCATCTTGACTACATACAACTCCCACTGAACTTCAGAACTACTCCCAACCAATGCCTTTATGACTGGCAGTTACGCGACAGCGGTTGACACTGATCAAAGAATAGCCTTTAGTAAACGACATACTAGTATGTATCTCAGGTCAGAGGATATTAAATGAGTATACCAAAATCAAATACATCTTATGACTAAGATCCATGAAGATGATTTGATGCGAGTTACATCCAACGTCATTCATAATGAGGTCTGTGAGTTTGGAAGTCAACTCCTTGAGTCCAAAGTTTGAATAGTCTTAATTCAGAGTCGTTCCCACGAGACTGGCCGACTACGGATAATTTAGAATACAAGATTCATAGATTAAACGTATTAAAAACGAACATTCAAAAGGTACAACTGTTTGAATATTCGTACATCCAAATACTAAATCAAAACAAATGGCTAGCTAATCTAAGACAGATAGCATTCCTATGTTGGTCGTGCTTGTCCTGAGTCATCGGTTTAGTGAACCGGTCTGCTAGGTTTTGATCTGTGTCTAATTCGCTTATTAAGATGTCTCCTTGTTCCAGTATTTCCCATATATAGTGGAACTTTCTTAGAATGTGCTTGGCCCTATGATGAGATATGGGCTCCTTGGTTTGAGCAATAGCTTATGTATTATCACAGGACACCTCGATTGGTTTTGAATATTCGAAACCACATTAAGGTCGGTGATGAACTCCTTCATCCAAGCAGCTTCTTTTGCAGCATCCGATACAACAATATATTCGAAATTCAGTGGTTAAATCCGCCACTACACTCTGTTTGGAGCTTTTCCAACAAACAGCTCCCCCATTGAGAGTGAATACGAATCCTGATTGTGAGCGAGCATCACCTCGGTCACTTTGGAAGCTAGCATCAGTGTAACACCTTACAGTGAGCTCTTCTTCCACTCCTGCAATCACCAAGAACATATCTTTAGTTCTTCTCAAGTACCTCAGAATGTTTGACGTCAGGTCTAGTACATAACATAACATACATGATAGAACCAATCGCTGAAGCATATGGAACTGCTTCCATTTGCTTAATTTCAATGTCCGTTAAAGGAGTTGCGATTTGTTCAACACGGTTCCTTTAGTCATTAAAACACCTCATTTCTTGGAGTTTTCCATTTTGAAGCGTGTCATCATTTCATCTATGTCACACCCCGACCTGCAGCGGAAATGGTGATCGGGGCATGATTGGGTTTTCATCAAAGCTCATGACATTTACTATAAAGTTTCATATTTATTATTTCCTTTTAAAGGAGAACATAACAATCAACATGCAAGTACAACATGTTCTATACATTTATCAAGACTTCATTATTTTTCTTCTAAGGCAATTTCCTACGTGTTCCTTGCTTCAACATGTCCACCTTTATCATGTGTACAAATAGGGTTTTGGGTCAACAAAAAGTTGGCGAGTGAATTTTATTTAAACTTTTGACAGGATTAGTTAGGTTGGTTATTTGGATAAAATTGTGCATAACCAAATATGAATAAACGTAAATGTAAATTTAATCACAAAACACATAATATCAATAAATGCACAAGCACACACACCAAATGAAGGAACAATGAGATCAAGGCTCAATCAAACGGAGCCGATCGAATGAGGCACGCGATGTTCAACTCGTCTCCCACGAGGAACTGATGGGCCTAATGAATGTTTTGCACGCAACTTGACAAAATGTAAACACGTATCACAACAAAACAATAATTACATCATAAGTTTAGGTCATATAATGGTAATGGCACAAGTTTGAATAAACGAAATATTTAGAGCGACACATGATACACCCCAAAACATGAATAAAAAGGGGAATTTGTAAGGATTCACTCACAGTGGGTGCGTTTCTTTGATGACGTTGGATGCGCACGAATTTTAGGATTTGATCGACGAGGAAAAAACTAACCTAAAATAATAACGAAATGGTTCGGTAAATAAGTGAATTTTATCTGAGATTAATATTTTAATTCATAATCTTATTAGGATTTTTAGATTTATTTTTGTGAGTTTAAGGACATTTTCTAACTTTAAAAATATTATTTTTAATTATTTAAATAATTTTCTGATTAAATAAATAAAAAAAATAAATAAAAAAATGTTGACTTTTTGACTCTGTTGACTGTTGACCATTGACCGTTGACCGGTCGGACTGTTTTAATTCTGTGCGCTGAGTGAGGTTCGAACTCGCGACCTCTCGTATACGTGCACGCAGCTCTACCAACTGAGCTACGTGTCTAACCCGAAATATTTCTGATTTTAATTATATTTATATACTTATTAGTTTTAAGCTTATTTGGTTTTATTTAAAAATGGTTTTAAATGGCCGAATCGACTTCAGTGACCCGGAATCGAACTCGAGACGTTCGGTTCGAGTACGCACAGCCCAACCAGTTGGGCTGTGTGCTTAACCTGTTTAATTACTGAATTATATTATATTTATATACATGTTGAAAGGTGATCTGAATATGTTTAAAAAGGATTGGTTTTATTTCTGAAATTCGGTAACGTGTGCGATTCGAACCCGGGACGTGTGCATTGTTTGTGCACACAGTCCACCGCTAGACTGTGTGTCTAACCCGTTCGAATATCTGATTTTAATTATACTTATACTTATATGCGACTTCATCTTCTTCGCTAAAGAACACAGAACAGTGAATTCCGACTGTTCTTGTTTGGTCGTTCAGGATTTAAACTTGATTGAAATGAACAGAGAACTTAAATGATATGATGTACCAGAACAGCGGGTTTGCTACGGTTTTCCGGCAAGTGTCGTCGGCTCCGATTTGTGATGTCCGACTGTATGAACTGTTTAGCAGTTTTGATTATTGATTTGAACGATTAAAGTATGAATTAAGAGATAGCAGAGAAGTTTTAGATAGATATACCGGTTGAGGAATGAATACGGTTTTCTGATCAAGGATTTCCGGTGATGTTCCGGCGAAATTGGAAATCTCCGCCGACGAGCTTCTGAGAACTTCAACTCCGAAAAAGTGTGCGGTCTTGAGCGAAAGGATTCCCGGAAGGTTGAGGGGGTATTTATAGGGTAGAACAGGATGTATTGGGTCTGAATTTGGTCTTGAATTCACGGTCAAAGTTTTCCGGCGGTCACGACTGAATTTGAGGGTTAGACATCGGTTATAACCGATGTCGAATTTAGTTCACGCGTTTCAGTCAAAGAAAACGGTCGTGATTTGCGAAATCGTCGGTTTTTCCGGCGACTACGGATTGGGCGCGCTGATTTCCGGATTTTGATTTTCTAGTTTTTGTATATATGTTATTTGTTTCCTTGTGTATCACAAAATCGTGTGTGGTGGAGTGGTGTGTTGCGCGTTTGTTCATCCGGGTGACCCGGGTTCGAAACCCGGCGTCTCCTTTTATTTTTTATTCATTATTTATTATTAATTTTCAATTATAGATTTTAAATTCTAATATATTTATTAATTATGTATTGTTTAAAATTAGTCTGAACCAAAAATACGCAACGAACTTTATAACTGAATGTTTGACTGATAAACGAAGCGGGTTTTGGAAACCCGTTTTTCGACGGATGTTACAGTATCCCCTACTTTTAGAAATTTCGTCCCGAAATTTAAGTAGTATAGGTATATTTGACTTGAAGGGAGGATGTTTTAATTTTGATGATTACATAATTAGAAGAGAGTGAGAGTTTAAATATTATTTGAGGCGGTAACGTTCCTAGTAAGGGTTGAATACCCTGCTACAGGAATCGCTTTTTGATGCCTAAAGTATAAGAATGCGGAACATGGATAAACTGAGTTGATTGACTAGGCATGATTTTATGCATAAGAGTTTTGAGGGAATTTATACGTTTGAAAAGGTAAGGTATGTATCATAAAACAAAAACTTCAACCATGACGATATTTAAACCTACACGGAACTTCTCATAACCTCCTGGTAATGCTTTTGATCCTTTGCCAAGAATACTTATATATAGGAAGTACCAGCGGCGTATCCACCATATTCTTGTCAAATTTTCATTGGCTTTATCAGTAAATTATGATCAGTCCTATGTGACTCTAAAACATAAACAAACACAACAACCAAAGCTTGAGTTTCAATTCTGAAAGGATACATGACTGAATGATGACAGTACGTCTCTCGTTTGTTATGATGAAGGGGTTAGTCTATGTAAAAGTGAGACACAACCCAACTTCTTTAAATGATGAGATTGAGATACGTCGAGATGTATGATGATATGAATGTTAAATCAATGAGTATAAAACAAAACTGTAATATCAATTCTCATTAAAATTTCTGGATACATAAATTCCCAATTTACAACTGGGATACGGAAAGATTGAGATAACATAAAGAAAACATTAAAACTAGACGATTAGAGTTTAGTCTTGATTCTTGGTGAGGAAAACTAGTTGGGTGATTCGTTTGGGCTGTTATTATCTTCAACAGGATTGGCGTTGATGTTGTAAGCTCTTCCTCTTGCTGGTGGTGGAGCTGGGTTTGCTTGATTTGCTTGGTTAACTGGGTTTGCTTGAGCCTGGGCGTTTATGATGTTAACCAATCAAGGGTACGTGTTTCTAAAGTGGGTAGGATCGCCACAATTAAAACAAGCTCGAACATATGGAAACATGGGGTATTGGGGTTGTTGATATGTTTGGATCATGTTTGGAGTAGGGGGTGAAGCTTGGTTTTGAGAGGCGCGACAAGTCTTGCTCAAATGACCATAACGCCCACAATTTGCACATAGTCGAAAAGGTAAGGTAGATGGATGGTGATAAAAACAGGTGCTGCATTGAGGGTGGGGTCCAATGTAAGGTTTCTTATTTGGGTAAGTAGAGTTGGGTGCTACTTGAGTGATTGGAATAGCTTGGAGGGGTATGGCTTGTGAAGCTGGTTGATTGCCTTGGGTAATAGCGAAAACGTTTTCTCTTAGGGGTGGTTTGAGGAGGGGATTTTGGTCTGGATTGGGTTGGAGGTTTCGGTTGATGCTTTATCCTTCTTCTTCTCCTCGGTGAAGTCTTCATTTCGTATGCGGTTTTCGGTGAGCTCTGTAGCTAACTCCATTACTGCTTCCAAAGTTGCAGGTGTGGTACTTATTACAGGGTCTTGAATTTTTGAAGGAAGACCTCGAATGTAGTGCTCGATCAAACGGTAGAGGGGAGTGAACAAGTTGGGGACCATTTGATTTAACTCAAGGAATCTCTTGTTGTATGTGGTGTGGTCGCCCTCTTTTTGTTTCAAAGAATAGAACTCATCTTCCAATTTCTTGATTTCGCTTCTTGGACAGAACCGTTTTGTCATGATTTCCTTCAACTCTTCCCAAGTCAAAGTCATAACATTTTCAGCACCTCGCTTGGCCTTCTCTGTATTCCGCCATGTAAGTGCTACTCCGAACAAACGACCGGTAGCATATCGCACCTTGCGATCATCGGGGCAGTCGCAATTGAGAAAAGTGTTTTCCATCTCCTCGAACCAATGGAGGAGAGCGGTGACACCTTCAGTACCTTCGTATTTTGGAGGATCGCAGGATTTGAAATGCTTGAAGGTGCATTTAGTGGCTTTTGGGGGAGGATTGACAAGGTTTTGATCTTCTTGGTGGATTGGGTTGACGGGATTAGCGGTAAGGGCCTGTTGTACTTGAATTACGATGTTGGGTATTACGGCAGCCATTTGTTGAGCGATTTGGGCAGCCATGCGCTCGCGGGTTTTTCCTGATCTCATTTTTCTACGAGAGAGGCTAGAAGACATCTAAAAGAAACACGTATCAAGAGTATGAGTTTGACGTTTTAGGGATCATGTGTCGTATTTAGGAATGAACATTCATAAAATAAATGAATAATAATAAATTTACTACATCCATAGGATGTCTTGGGCTTTGCTCGTAATTGGGCCTTGCATGCCGCCATACTTCACCTTCGTAATCATGTGGGCCCCCATGATTACCGGGTCTTTCATATGGTTCACATGTGTTGGCCTGGTAACGTACACTAAAACCCGGAGAAAATCGAGAAATATGTATGTAATGTATGAAATTCGGAGTGCATCCTGGTGTGGACACGGTGACACCTCAAAGTGGGGTTAGTTCGAACGACGTTTGGTGTGGCATGCTTTGGCCTAATAGGTCCTTCGTACTCTCATCGTTAGTCCCCAGGTAGGAAAACTGGTCCGTTATATTGGATTTATACGAATGCCAACCTAGACAGGACGTTCCGACTACCGGTACTTGTACCCTTACAGTTACTACATGTCCGTCGTAGAACTCACTTTGATGAGATTGAAATATGAAAAATGCGACAAAATCTTGAATAAAGGAAATATGAGGATGATTTGAATATGTGAACTTTGAAATATGCGTGATGAATGTATATGTAAGCATGTTAAGTTTGACAATAAGTATAACTCATTAAGTATCACACAAAATGCTAGTGGAAGTGTTTGCATGCATTTGTGTATGTAATAAATACGAAACAAATAAACATCATGAGTTTGCACGTAACCACATAAACAATTAAAATCTAATCAACTATAGTATAGGCTCTAAGGGTCTAATAACCTATCCTATATCCCTATAGTCAAAAGCTCTGATACCAATCTGTCACACCCCGACCCGCAGCGGAAATGGTGATCGGGGCATGATTGGGTTTTCATCAAAGCTCATGACATTTACTATAAAGTTTCATATTTATTATTTCCTTTTAAAAGAGAACATTACAATCAACATACAAGTACAACATTATCTATACATTTATCAAGACTTCATTATTTTTCTTCTAAGGCAATTTCGTACGTGTTCCTTGCTTCAACCTGTCCACCTGTATCATGTGTACAAATAGGGTTTTGGGTCAACAAAAAGTTGGCGAGTGAATCTTATTTAAACATTTGAAAGGATTAGTTAGGTTGGTTATTTGGATAAAATTGTGCATAACCAGATATGAATAAACGTAAATGTAAATTTAATCACAAAACACATAATATCAATAAATGCACAAGCACACACCAAATGAATGAACAATGAGATCAAGGCTCAATCAAACGGAGCCGATCGAATGAGGCACGCGATGTTCAACTCGTCTCCCACGAGGAACTGATGGGCCTAATGAATGTTTTACTCGCAACTTGACAAAATGTAAACACGTATCACAACAAAACAATATTTACATCATAAGTTTAGGTCATATAATGGTAATGGCACAAGTTTGAATAAACGAAATATTTAGAGCGACACATGATGCACCCCAAAACATGAATAAAAAGGGGAATTTGTAAGGATTCACTCACAGTGGGTGCGTTTCTTTGATGACGTTGGATGCGCACGAATTTTAGGATTTGATCGACGAGGAAAAACTAACCTAAAATAATAACGAAATGGTTCGGTAAATAAGTGGATTTTATTTGAGATTAATATTTTTAATTCATAATCTTATTAGGATTTTTAGATTTATTTTTGTGAGTTTAAGGACATTTTCTAACTTTAAAAATATTACTTTTAAGTATTTAAATAATTTTCTGATAAATAAAAAAAATGTTGACTTTTTGACTCTGTTGACTGTTGACCATTGACCGTTGACCGGTCGGACTGTTTTAATTCTGTGCGCTGAGTGAGGTTCGAACTCGCGACCTCTCGTATACGTGCACGCAGCTCTACCAACTGAGCTACGTGTCTAACCCGAAATATTTCTGATTTTAATTATATTTATATACTTATTAGTTTTAAACTTATTTGGTTTTATTTAAAAATGGTTTTAAATGGCCGAATCGACTTCAGTGATCCGGAGTCGAACTCGAGACGTTCGGTTCGAGTACGCACAGCCCAACCATATGGGCTATGTGCTTAACCTGTTTAATTATTGAATTATATTATATTTATATACATGTTGAAAGGTGATCTGAATATGTTTAAAAAGGATTGGTTTTATTTCTGAAATTCGGTAACGTGTGCGATTCGAACCCGGGACGTGTGCATTGTTTGTGCACACAGTCCACCGCTAGACTGTGTGTCTAACCCGTTCGAATATCTGATTTTAATTATACTTATACTTATATGCGACTTCATCTTCTTCGCTAAAGAACACAGAACAGTGAATTCCGACTGTTCTTGTTTGGTCGTTCACGATTTAAACTTGATTGAAATGAACAGAGAACTTAAATGATATGATGTACCAGAACAGCGGGTTTGCTACGGTTTTCCGGCAAGTGTCGTCGGCTCCGATTTGCGATGTCCGGCTGTATGAACTGTTTAGCAGTTTTGATTATTGATTTGAACGATTAAAGTATGAATTAAGAGATAGCAGATAAGTTTTAGATAGATATACCGGTTGAGGAATGAATACGGTTTTCTGATCAAGGATTTCCGGTGATGTTCCGGCGAAATTGGAAATCTCCGGCTACGAGCTTCTGAGAATTCAACTCCGAAAAAGTGTGCGGTCTTGAGCGAAAGGATTCCCGGAAGGTTGAGGGGGGTATTATAGGGTAGAACAGGATGTATTGGGTCTGAATTTGGTCTTGAATTCGCGGTCAAAGTTTTCCGGCGGTTATGACTGAATTTGAGGGTTAGACATCGGTTATAACCGATGTCGAATTTAGTTCACGCGTTTCAGTCAAAGAAAACGGTCGTGATTTGCGAAATCGTCGGTTTTTCCGGCGACTACGGATTGGGCGCGCTGATTTCCGGATTTTGATTTTCTAGTTTTTGTATATATGTTATTTGTTTCCTTGTGTATCACAAAATCGTGTGTGGCGGAGTGGTGTGTTGCGCGTTTGTTCATCCGGGTGACCCGGTTCGAAACCCGGCGTCTCCTTTTATTTTTTTATTCATTATTTATTATTAATTTTCAATTATAGATTTTAAATTCTAATATATTTATTAATTATGTATTGTTTAAAATTAACCTGAACCAAAAATACGCAACGAACTTTATAACTGAATATTTGACTGATAAACGAAGCGGGTTTTAGAAACCCGTTTTTCGACGGATGTTACAATCTATTTAAGTACTTTAACTTAGCGCTAGACGCCGCTTATATCTATCTCTATAGATCTTGATTCCAGAATGAAAGCAGCTTCTCCAAGATCTTTCATTGCGAAGCAAGATCCCAAATAGTGTTTAACCTCATTAAGCATAGGGATGTTGTTTCTAATGATTAGTATATCATCCGCATACAAGATGAGGAATGATATGGTGCTCCCACTAGCTTTTCTGTAAACACAAGGCTCATCTTCATTCTTGACAAAACCAAACTCTTTGATCTTCTGGTCAAAATGAAGATTCCAGCCACGAGATGATTGCTTGAGTCCATAAATGGACTTATTTAGTTTGCACACCTTAGTTGGATATTTGGGATCGACAAAACCTTCAGGCTAAACCATGTAGACATCTTTAGAGAGATATCCATTAAGAAAAACGGTTTTGACATCCACTTGCCATATTTCGTAATCATAGTACGTAACAATGGAAAGGAATATCCTAATTGATTTAATCATAGCAACGGGCGAGAAGGTCTCATCAAAGTCAATACCTTGAGTTTGAGTGAAACCCTTCACAACTAGCCGCGATTTATAAGTGTGGACATTTCCATGCATATCGGTTTTTCTCTTGAAAATCCATTTGCTCCCTACTGCCCGACAATCGGGGGGTAGCTTAACCAAGTCCCATACTTGATTGTTATGCATAGATTGCATCTCGACGTTCATGGCTTCTTGCCATTTCCCAGATTCTGGATCTGAGATAGCAGATTTGTAGTTAGCAGGTTCGTCATTAGACTCAGCTACTAATAAGACTTCGGGACCATTTAGATGCCAAAGGTATCTATCAGGTTCTTTGCGAATTCTCCTACTTCTGCGAACGTTTGTGTTTAGGTCTGATTCATAGGCAACAACTACTTGTTGATCAGACGGTCCGACGTCATTAGCGGTTGTTTATGGTTCTCAAATTTCTTCAAGACCAACAATATTATTTCTAGTTTCTCGATTAAGGAGTTTTTCCTCGAGAAAGTGTCCCTTCCGTTTGATGGAAATCATATTTGCATTAGGATGGTAGAAATAATATCCGCCTTTTATAGTATCTGACGAAAACTACTTTTCGCCTCGAGGATCGGGCTTATCATCAGAATCACTTGTGATGTATGCTTAATATCCCCATACTCTAAGGTATTCCAAATCGGGTTTACGCCCATGCCATATCTCATATGGTGTTTTGTTTACCCTTCTTAGTCGGAGATGAACTGACAATGCGGGCAACGATCATAAGAGAATGACTTCAAAATAAGTGAGGCAAGTTAATTCTACACATCATCGATCGAACCATATTAAGTAGGGTTCGATTTCTCCTTTCACTCACGCCATTAAGTTGGGGTGTGGTTGGTGGAGTGGGTTGTGAAACTATTCCACGTTCCTTTAGATGATCGAGAAATTTCAAGCTAAGGTATTCACCAACTCGATCTGATCGAAGTACTTTTATCTTTCTAGCAAGCTGGTTTACTACTTCGTTTTGAAATTCTTTGAACTTTTCAAAAGTTTCGTGCTTATGCTTCATAAGATAGACATAAGCATATCGACTATAATCGTCGATAAAAGTAACGAGGTATCCTTCATGGTTTCTAGTCGTGGTTCTGCAAGAGCCACATACATCACTGTGAGTGAGTACTAGAAGACCATTGGCCCGTTCACCAACACCGGTGAAGGGGTGCTTTGTGAGTTTTCCAGCTAAACAAGATTCGCAATCATCAAAGGAGTCATGTCTAGCGGATTCAAGAATCTCCTCCGACTGGACCTATTTTATGCGTGTCTTACTTATGTGTTCAAGTCTACAATGCCAAAATTACGTTTCATTTATACCAGCTTTGTTACGCTTAGAAAGATGATATATGTTATTATTTATTTGAACATCAATACCACTTCGAGGTCTAGCCTCAAAATAAAAGACATTCTTCAAGTAGGTAGAAATGGAAATTCCATTAGAACGTACTTGAATCCTTGTTCAAACAGTGAAGAAACTGAAATAGTGTTTCTGGTTAAACCAGATGCAAACAAACAGTTATTTAAAGTAACTACAAGGCCAGAAGGACATGAAAAACAAAAATGTTCCAGTTGCCAGTACTGGAACTCTCTTTCCATCATCAACTATGAATTCAATGTCGCCTTGTATCAGTTTCTTCCACTTTTCAGCTTCCTGCAAGACATTAACGATGTGATAACCACATCTGGTATCAAATACCCATGTGTTGCTAGAAATAGTGAAAAGTTCAATAACATAAATGAGAATACTAGAAGAAGTGCCAATGATATTGGCCATTGTTCATTTTCAGCTTGGCTAGAACGTTGTTGTTGGCATATCTGGCAGCAACAACAACCTTTCTCTTGCCTTTGCTCTTACGGTCTCTTTTCTTGCTGTTGGGCTTCTTAACACCACTAGACTTGACCATTAGAACTTGGTTGGTTTTATGTGGTATGTTCATCTTGGCCGTTTTGAGCATACCATGTAGCTCAGGCACAGTCTTCACCCACGCATTCATATCATAGTTCATAATGAACAGGTCATATGAGCTAGGGAAAGAGTTCAAGATGAAGTCCACTGCAATTTCTCTTGCAGGGGATAACCAAGTTTGTTCATTTGGTTAATGTATCATTTCATCTCAAGCACATGAGTACTGAAACATGATCCTTCCAGCATTTTACAGCTTATGAGCTGTTTCATGGTGTCATATCGCTCATGTCAGGCTTGTTTCTGAAACATGCCTTTCAGTTGCTAGATCATGTCATATGTATCTTTATCTTCCATGTTCTTCTGAAGTTCAGGAGACACGGTGGCTTTGCATAAGGTAGGCTACCTCAACGGCATCCTCGTTATGCTTTTCCAGTGCCTTGCGAGCAGCAGTAGTGTTACTTTCAGGCTCGGTAGCGACTGGGCCATCTAAGATACATAGCTTTTCGCCATCTTGAGAACTATTCTCAGATTGCGGTGCCATTCGAGAAAGTTGGTGTTATTCAATTTTCTTTTTCAAGTACAGACTTGAGAATGAAGGAGTTGTTTTCTTTAGACATCTATTATATATAAGCAAGGATTTTAATTAGTATTTTCGATGTATATTTCCTTATTTAATTAATGACCCATTACAGTAATTAGAACAAGGAATGAGAATCCGGTTAGAAGCTCTTTCGAAAGGCAGCTGTAGCACGCAACATTAGCAAGGGGTTCAAGCGGACTGACTACGATTGTCAATTGTGAAAAGAGCACAATTCTCGGGTATGAGGCTACAAAGACAACTCTTGTCTATGCATTGATACGTTTAGCCTCATCTATGCCACTTTTGTTGTAACACCCCAACCGATGGCGGAAACATCGGGATGAGACGAAAACGAGATTGCTCATTGCTCACAACATTATTAAGTGACAATAATTAATTAAACCATATTTCATTTCACGTACATCAATGCAACAAAACAAAGAACAACCTAACATTTGCAAAGTCATAACAAAATTGATACGTCGACATTAAACCTAACGTCTAATTTGTGTGTATCTAGTCCTTGCTATATTGTTTTCATAGCGTCATCTCCTTCAACCTGTAACATGTTTTAAAATAAAGTCAATGCAAAAGCAAAGGCGAGTACACAAGTTTAAGCATAGCATACGTATACGAATAAAGTTTTAACAATCCTCATGGCAACCAAATCTATACAGGAGCATATCAAGGCATGCAATACTAATAATCAAACCCGTAACGCAATCACGATGTTTTAACATGACCTCACGAATAACACGATGGAGGTGGATGCGTGAATTCCTATAGCGCTAAGCATGTCAAACGAAGGCTAAAAATAGTTAATGACTAAAGCATAGCATAACGAATATCCAAGACAAGCAACAAGTATACGATTCAAGTATTCATGGGTATAGGATTGTTTGTGCGTTTCATAAAGTTTAAGTGTTTGTGATTTTTGTATAGGTAAAACATGTTACACCCAAAAGTGTTATAAACAAAAGTGGGTCGGTGTACTCACAAAATTGCTAAGTCTTCTTTGGAAATTCCACGACGAGTTGATGAGTGGGAGAAAGGGGACATCGAGGTCACCTTAAAAATGGCAAACGAATGTACATGAATAATAGAAGCTACGACGGAGGATTCGAATTGGAGTTGAAAGTACGTATATAGTTAACATCGTTTAAGAAAGGAATTTCTAAATTAAATTCATCAAAAGGGTTGTAGGAGAGTTGTTAAATAATTAATATATATATTTGAAGAAAAGCATATTTGGTATATATATTTATATTCTAACGAATTGTATGAGATATATATGTATATTGTCGAATGGTGTACAAATATATTTGTCGAAAGTAAAATAAATATGTTTTGTCGAAAGTATAATAAATAAGTATATTTGTCGAGAGATATGATAAATATATCTATATTTTGTCGATGAATATAATGAATAAGTATGTTTTGTCGAAAGTATAGTAAATAAGTATATTTTTCGAGAGATATGATAAATATTATATATATATATATATATATATATATATATATATATATATATATATTTTTGTCGATAAATATAATAAATAAACATATTTTGTCGATAAACGGGCAGAGTTTCCTCTTGTTTTTGGACAATCCCGACAACATATGTGTCGATATATTTTTCCAAAACACAACAACAAACAACGCAAGAATCGACGAAACACCATAAATGTTTACATACTCTTTTTATGTCTACAAGTTTTATAAGGTTCGGTTACGTGATTATAACACTAATTAAATACAAAGCAATATAATTAGTAACATGACATTATACCAAGTCGAGTGTGGATTGATTTTGACCCGAACTTTGAAGCAAGACTGAACTGAGTTAACCCGTTGATTGTTGACCAGGTTTGACTCGAGCCGGAACCGAACAACTGCTGTTGACTGCCGTTGACCGACGCCAAACTGAACTGAGATGAAACCAAAAGTGAACTCAACAAACCAACTAAAATCAAATGTGAAACTGAAACAATCAAGGCACGATCCGTACCTGAACCGAAATGTATTTGGACTGAACACGGACCGAAACAAATCTGACTTTGGGATGAGTGACCTGAACCGGAACAGCTGAACCGCTGTCTCTGTAACTCGAGTGAACACCAAAGCTGACCCGTTGACTGTTTGACCACAGTTGACCAGGTTTGACCGAACACCAAACGAGACCCGAACCGAAGCCAAAACTGTCATTGACTCTCTGCTGACCCGAACCTCTGCACCGAGACCCGAACCCGCTGAACATGAGCCATGAACTGAACCGAAACGAATCGTAACCTGCCGAAAGAAAAGAATTAACGGGATTCGAAATAGAAGCAAAATCAAGACCCGAACCGAGACTAACCTTGACTGAACCGAGATTCGACCCGGAGCTGATCCGTGGACTGTTTGACTGCTTGACCAGACCCGAGCTTTGACCAGGTCTAACCGGGTTGACCGAACCGAAGCTGACCCGAACGCATCTTGAACCGAAGCTAACCCATGACCCGAAACATCAGAAGTTAAAACAACATGTTATCTTCTACAATTTTCAGAAAGGATAAAAGACAGAAATGGGGGTGGTTTCTTACCGTTGAAGCTCGTTGGAAGGAGACCCGGACAGCCGCCGCTTACGAGGGCGCTGCCGTCGACCCGCCGTCGCTCCCCTGTTGATGCGGCTTGCTGCTGCTCCGCTGGCTGCCGTTGTCGCGCCGCTGCCACCACTTGGGTGGTCGGCCTTCCTTTCCAGCGCGAGAGAGAGTTGAGCGAGAGGGTTGGGCGCCGGGTTGGTGTGAGTGTGCGGGGAAAGGAGGAGAACAGAACTGGAGAAGGAGGAGAAAGAGAGAGGTAGGAGTGTCGGCTGGTTCAAGGGGGGGGGGGGGCTAGGGTTTCTCAATAAAATGAAGAAGGTGAGGTTTGAGAGGGTTAAATAGGTAGGTTAAGTGGTAAGGGTTTGATAGGTTGGGTTTAAAAGCCTGAGAGTGGCCCGAACGCGATTCTGAAGCCCATTTCTGCGCCCGAACGTTATGAAATAGCGTATAATTTTATTTAAGTTTTAAACACGGGAATTAAATGTAAGACATCAAAAAAAATCGCGTTCGGTTGTTGTTTCGTTAAAAACACGTAAAAATGCGTTGTTTCCGTTTTTACACCGTTTTTCGATCCGGTTGTAGTTGCGACTCAGGAAATAGAAAACGAGCGTGAATTTTTATAAAAATAATAAATATTGGAAATACGAGGCGTTACAGTCTCCCCTCCTTTAGGAAATTTCGTCCCGAAATTTATTCAAGAGGAAGACTTTAGAAAGATTTTGCTAGAGAATGATCGTCTAAAATTGAGACTTGGATGTTTGGACACATGAGGGAAAGCATGAGGTTTAGAGCAACGAAGAGTTAGGTTTGCAAGAAGAAGTTGCTTGACTAGAAAGATTAAAGCCATCAAGCGTAAGTAAAGCGCGTAAGTATGCGTATAGGAGAGTGGTTTAAACGAGCTTTGAATAACTCAAATGATATGCCATCTAAGCAGAAAAGCTCTCGTGAGAAGTGGTATGCAGTTTAATGGTGAGTGTGGTCGAACCGTAGGTTGTTAGAAAGTTCTATCGACCTTGAAGAGCGTTAATAAATCTCGATTTTGTAGAGAGTTGCTTAATGATGGAAAACGAGAATGTTAGGTATTTAAAGTAAGCTAGTTATCGAGGTAGCGGCCAATCAAGCGTGTTGCCCTCAACGAGAATGGGAGATAACTTTAGAGTAAGAAGGCATTTAGGGTTTGAATGCTTACACGATTGATTATAAGCGAGGCTGCATAAAAGACAAGGTTAACGGGGGTAACGGTGGCATAAGAGCGGACGATTGATTCGATCAACGAACACTCGTGTAAGGATGGCATATGTATATGAACAAACGAAAACGTTACGTTAGGGATTAAGACTCGTCGTGGATAATCGGGTAGCGCGCACTTAGCAATGCAGTTGTGAGTTGTTTAAAGCTGGCGTGTTAGGTCATATTATGGTCTGTAAATCACCGAATTTCTCATGGCACGTATTACGAAAGTTTGGCAGCATGGTGAAAACACTTATGTATAGGAATTACCAGCGGCGTATCCACCATGTTTTGACCACGTTGCGACCGTTTCGTTACTCGATGCAATGTTACGTTCCGTGTGTTTACCATACGCGGTAGTACACTCTATGGTTCTCATGCGCTTATCGCTATAATCCCGTGTGCACCCGCGATTATACCGATCATCACATGATCCGCATAGCTTGTACTAGCAGCGCATGAATAAAGGTGTACATAAATTCTGGAAAATAAGTTCGCGTGTGTGTAAGAATGTAGTGCGTAGCGTGTAATTAGCTTGTGGCCCACATAAGCGAATCCCTCGGGTTCCGCTCGTGCATAGGCATGAATATGAATACGAGTACAAGTATAGGTATGTGTATGAGTATAAGCATAAGTATGGAAATAAGTATAAGCATGGATATAAGACGTATATGCATGAATGTGATGATAAGTATAAGTGTAACACCCCTGCCCCTCGTTATCACCAATATTGTCCGCTTTGCCCTTGATGGGTGGCCCATCCAGGAACTCACGGCTTTGTTTTTGTTTGCCCTGGTGGAGACTTCCCAGGAGGTCACCCATCCTAGTACTACTCCCACTTGAGCACGCTTAACTGTGGAGTTCTCATCTCATCCACTAGTATTAAGCCCAAAACGCGTTGATGATTTTAGAGGTAGGGCATTACTTACGAGCCAGGAATCTCTCCTGTCCACGGACGATGTTGGGAGGTATGCCATTAGGTGTTATAATAAGCATGAAAGATGACACGTATTTTCATGAACATGAACATGTGTATAATTATGAACGTCAACAAGTGTAACAGACGATAATTGTGCGTATGATATGAATTGAATGCTACGAATATATTTACATAAAATAGTCGAGAGATCAGGGTGTGTAAAGCGATGATATGATTAAAATGTCATGCAACAGTTGACTAAACCATGTACGAGGATACGCATGTATTGTTGTTTGAGCAAAACTTTGAGGTTATCGCTTCTAAAATAGGCTTAAGTTTAACTTAGAATATAGGATCTAGTGTGTGAATATAAAGGAATATAAAGTACTTATCGATTATGTGTTACGTATTTTGTAAAAGACGGGAGTGCTACCATTTGTTTTAAGAGAATTTAAGTAGGTCGAAAATGGTTAGTCTTCATAAAGTTTTCTTGCCCACGTGTTTTGAAACTCATGTGACATTTCGGGAGGTGTATGATAAGGTATTAAAATAGTAAGTTCGCATTGTTTTCAAAGGATATAAGAGATTTGAAATTTAGTGGTGCTTGTGATACGTTGACTCTTGAGAGGAAATCCGTGTTAATTGATTTAATGACCGTTGAAAAAACGTTTAGCGAAATGTTTTCTTAATCGCGATGAGAGATTTAGAGGGTGTTTGGGGTTGAGTTTTGAAAATAGATTATGCGTTCTGAATAATCAAAATCAGATAATTAGTTGTAACAAAACATACTGTAGGAAGATAGTGTTTGGATTTGATTATGTTATTTGACATCACAATAATCAGGTAATCAACTATTTGAGTGTTTGAAAAATATATATACATGTACATATAGAGTTGTAAATAGATGAGCTTTGATTTCTAAAATACATAAACCAAATCAGTTTTTTTTTTATATATTATATATATATATATATATATATATATATATATATATATATATATATATATATATTTACCAAACACTAAAAATAGATTTTTATTTATTTATTTATTTAATATTTGCGCCTCCAAGCATAAAACAAAATATTAGGTTGCAAAAACAATCCCAAACACACCTTTAGTACAACGATCCCATAATGCCTATAAGATACTGGTTTGATTTTTTTTTTTTTTTTTTTTTTTTTTACAAACGAAAATTTTTAACATAAAGTTATTGCGGGAGCGTGTTTTAGTGATTAAGTTAAACATAAGACTTGTGGGCAAGGTATTCCTTGGACCGATTAAGTTGGTAGGTAGCATTCTGTCGAGCTTTGAAAATCGTCAAACAAAACGTTTCACGTGGTGACCAAGTATATGCATATGTGATTTATATGAAATAGATTACCGGATGGGAAATACGTTTGATAAAATAGTACGTTTTGAAATTCGTCTAAGTAAGAATTTTGACAACATGGTAAGAGATTTAGGTATACAATTTAAACATGTGGTTTGTGTAATAAAGTCCCCAAGAAGGAGGGTTGGTAACTATCACCGAGGTATGGGAATCACCCCTAATCCGTTGGTGAGGTCGTTTTAAGGAAGGAAGGAAACGAAGTTTGATCGTCTAGGTAAGGAATTCACTCCTATCTCGACGACGGTCTCCATTTTGGACTTTTCGAGAAATCTAAGTCTAGTTGATGACGTTTTGAAATCATGTATGCAAATAATGTATAAGTGGATGAAAATGTTTAATATGAATTGCGTAAAAACCTTAAAATAAATTAGAAACTTGAAAGAAAGGGTAACAAGTATATAAAAAGTCATGTATAAATTGAAATGGTATAAAAGAGAGTCTCAGAAAACATTAGACTGTTTCGGGTAGAGAAACGTCGACTATTCCAAAGTGAATCGAAGATCCTTTCGAATTAGAGAAACATGCTTTGGCCTATAGGTAAAACGCTCTCGTCGAGAAGCGATTAACGGCATTTTACCCTTCCAGTTATTACACGTCTCTAATCGATTGGAAAATCGAAACTTTGGCGAGATTGAAAATCGAGGAATGGGACTTAATCGACAAGGTGCGGGTTTCACCCCTAACTCGACGATTTCGTACCCTAAGTGTGGTTGGCACTCTTCGGGTCAAAATTAATTTCGACACTTTGACGAGAGTCCACTAGAGTTTGAATGGGAAGTTTTCCATCAAGGTGTGGATGTCACTCCTAACTTGATGGTGTAACTTCGTGAAAAAAAAATAAAGAATAAGCGTAATGAGAATCGTTCACCAAATTGTGGATATCACGCCTATTTTGGTGAAGTCGTCTCACTTGTGTAATACGAGTGTTTCAAGTTTAGTATAATCGAGTAAAATGCATTAGGGAAGGCGTATGATTGAAATAATGTAACGAGTATGAACACGTAAAGCATTTCATAAATTTAACATATAAGAGACGTTTTAAGAAATTAGCATGTGAATCACGTATGGTCAAGTATGGTACTTAACTATAGACTAGGTCAAAAGCGTAGCAATCTACCTAATTCCCTATAGTTATGGCTCTGATACCAATCTGTAACACCCCGACCGATGGCGGAAACATCGGGATGAGACGAAAACGAGATTGCTCATTGCTCACAACATTATTAAGTGACAATAATTAATTAAACCATATTTCATTTCACGTACATCAATGTAACAAAACAAAGAACAACCTAACATTTGCAAAGTCATAACAAAATTGATACGTCGACATTAAACCTAACGTCTAATTTGTGTGTATCTAGTCCTTGCTATATTGTTTTCATAGCGTCATCTCCTTCAACCTGTAACATGTTTTAAAATAAAGTCAATGCAAAAGCAAAGGCGAGTACACAAGTTTAAGCATAGCATACGTATACGAATAAAGTTTTAACAATCCTCATGGCAACCAAATCTATACAGGAGCATATCAAGGCATGCAATACTAATAATCAAACCCGTAACGCAATCACGATGTTTTAACATGACCTCACGAATAACACGATGGAGGTGGATGCGTGAATTCCTATAGCGCTAAGCATGTCAAACGAAGGCTAAAAATAGTTAATGACTAAAGCATAGCATAACGAATATCCAAGACAAGCAACAAGTATACGATTCAAGTATTCATGGGTATAGGATTGTTTGTGCGTTTCATAAAGTTTAAGTGTTTGTGATTTTTGTATAGGTAAAACATGTTACACCCAAAAGTGTTATAAACAAAAGTGGGTCGAGTGTACTCACAAAATTGCTAAGTCTTCTTTGGAAATTCCACGACGAGTTGATGAGTGGGAGAAAGGGGACATCGAGGTCACCTTAAAAATGGCAAACGAATGTACATGAATAATAGAAGCTACGACGGAGGATTCGAATTGGAGTTGAAAGTACGTATATAGTTAACATCGTTTAAGAAAGGAATTTCTAAATTAAATTCATCAAAAGGGTTGTAGGAGAGTTGTCAAATAATTAATATATATATTTGAAGAAAAGCATATTTGGTATATATATATTTATATTCTAACGAATTGTATGAGATATATATGTATATTGTCGAATGGTGTACAAATATATTTGTCGAAAGTAAAATAAATATGTTTTGTCGAAAGTATAATAAATAAGTATATTTGTCGAGAGATATGATAAATATATCTATATTTTGTCGATGAATATAATGAATAAGTATGTTTTGTCGAAAGTATAGTAAATAAGTATATTTGTCGAGAGATATGATAAATATATATATATATATATATATATATATATATATTTTGTCGATAAATATAATAAATAAACATATTTTGTCGATAAACGGGCAGAGTTTCCTCTTGTTTTTGGACAATCCCGACAACATATGTGTCGATATATTTTTCCAAAACACAACAACAAACAACGCAAGAATCGACGAAACACCATAAATGTTTACATACTCTTTTTATGTCTACAAGTTTTATAAGGTTCGGTTACGTGATTATAACACTAATTAAATACAAAGCAATATAATTAGTAACATGACATTATACCAAGTCGAGTGTGGATTGATTTTGACCCGAACTTTGAAGCAAGACTGAACTGAGTTAACCCGTTGATTGTTGACCAGGTTTGACTCGAGCCGGAACCGAACAACTGCTGTTGACTGCCGTTGACCGACGCCAAACTGAACTGAGATGAAACCAAAAGTGAACTCAACAAACCAACTAAAATCAAATGTGAAACTGAAACAATCAAGGCACGATCCGTACCTGAACCGAAATGTATCTGGACTGAACACGGACCGAAACAAATCTGACTTTGGGATGAGTGATGTCACACCCCGACCCGCAGCGGAAAAGGTGATCGGGGCATGATTTGGTTATCATCAAAGCTCATGACATTTATTATGCGTTTCATATTCATTTAATACAATTTAATGGAAATTTACAATAAATATTACCACATGTTCTAACTATCAATCTAAGCTTCTTTATTCTCTTCTAAGGCATTTCCTATGTTTTCTTTGCTTCAACCTGTTCACCTGTATCATGTGTAAAAAGGTTTTGGATCAACATAAAGTTGACGGGTGAATCCTATGGAAAAACATTTGAACAAGTTTATTAAATTGATTATGAAATATGTGCACAACCACTCATAAGTAAATATAGATGTAAACTTATTCAACAATCATAAGATATTAAATAAAGCACACATGAACAATAATGGAACATTTAGAGGCACGCGTTGCTCAACTCGTCTCTCACGAGGAACTGATGGGCCTAATGAATGAATTGCATAAACATGATAATATGAATGACACAACTACAAACAATATAAACTCAATGATACACACATGAACAATAATGAATTGGTTTTGAGGCACGCGTTGTTCAACTCGTCTCCCGCGAGGAACTGATGGGCTTAATGAATGAATTTCATATAATTTGACATACTGACATAAGTAATCACATCAATATAAAAAATCTAAGTTTAGGTCACGATATGGTATGGCACAAATTTAAATAAATGAGTTAATTATTTGAGACACATGACACACCCCAAAACGTGTAATTAAAAAGGGAGTTGTAAGATTCACTCACAGTGGGTGCGTTCGGTTGATGATGTTGAATGCACGCGAAGTGGTTTTAACCACGAGTGAGATTAACCTAGATAAATCGCATTATGGTTTGGTAAGTAAGCGGATTTTATTAATCTATTTTAGTAGGATTGTTGGGTGTATTTTTGTGAGTTTAAGGCTATTTTCTAACCTTAAAAATGTTATATTTAAGTATATTTAATTGATTTTTAATTAAAATAAATAAATAAAAATAATAAAAAGATTTGATTTTTTTGCTACAGTTGACTTTGACTTTGACCGTTGACCGGTTCGAATGCGTATTGTTGTGTGCTGAGTGAGGCTCGAACCCGAGACCTCCCGTACGCGTGCACGCAGCTCTACCAACTGAGCTACGTGTCTAACCCGTCATATATCTGTTTTTAATTATATTTATATATTAATTAAGTTAAACAGAAAATCCTTTTATTTTAAAAACGATTTAATTCAATCGGACCGGTACACTCCACAGGTCTCGAACCCGGGACCTGTGGCTTGCGTAACACACAGTCCACCGCTGGACTGTGTGTTACGCATGTTAACTAATCTGATTTTTATTTTACTTAAATACAAATTAAGTATTTTCATTTATGCCGTATTTAAAAAGTTTGAATAATGGTCCGAATCGATGCAGTAGACCGGACTCGAACTCGTGTCCTGTGATTAAACATACACACAGTCCACCGCTGGACTGTGTGTCTAACTTGGTTATTATTCCGGTTATTAATATACTTAACATATACCTGTGTGACTCCGCTTCGGTTTAACAAAAAATTCATTTTTATTAAGGCAGCGTGTGTGGAACAGGATTCGAACTCGAGACCTTTCTGTGTTTGATGTGCACACAGTCCACCGCTGGACTGTGTGTCTAACCCGAGTTATTTCTTGATTTAAATTATACTTATATGTTACCGGTATATCGTCTTCTTCGTTGAGTTATAACCAGAAGTGATGTCTGACCGGTTCGAAGTTTCAATTAGGTTTCTTTAGCGTTTTTAGGTTAATTACAGATGAAATATAAGTAAAAAGAATGAAGAAATTAGGCGTGAAATATACCGACTAGCTTTCCTCTGTTTTCCGGCAGAACTCCGGCGACATCAACAGGCTCCGGCGTCGGGTGTTTTGCAGCAGCGAGCCTTCAAAAAGTTTGAAAAAGGTATGGGTGACTTCGGTATAAGCTTAGGGGGTTCAGTAAAGCTCAGGAATGGAGAACCCGGTTTTCCGGCGACAAACAGAAGAATTCCGGCGAGAGAGTTTTCGCCGAGAAAGGGTGTGGTTTTGAGCGAAAAGTTTTGCAGAGGTTCGAGGGGGTATTTATAGGGCAAGTCGTCGATGTATTTGGCCCTATTTCCGACTTGATTCGTTGGTTTGAATTTCTCCGGCGGTTATAGAAGGTGTCGCGGACTCAGACGTCGGTCATAACCGATATAGGTTTAAAGTCTTACGTTATAACTGAAGATGTCGTTAAAACTCGCGAGATTGCCGGGATTTCCGACGACTGAACTTTTGGGCGCCGGTTTTGAATTCGGAAAGAAACTTTATGAATTAAATGATCTTAATAATTAACAAGTAGCATCAGTGGCGTAGTGGTTCAAGTGTTATGTGTTAAGTCGTTTGTGAACCGGTTACTGACCCGGGTTCGAAACCCGGCAGGAACAAAACATTTTTATTTTGCGATTTTTAACAGTTTTTCAAAAACTAATTATATATTCCCGTATAATAATTGATTATGTATCATTTAAAATTATTTTGGGCATTTAATTCGCAACGAAAATTTTAACTAATTGTTCGGTTGATAAACGGAGCGGGTTTGGTAAATCCGTTTTTGACGGATGTTACAGTATCCCCTGCTTTTTAGAAATTTCGTCCCGAAATTTAAATAGTGATATATTTGACTAAAAGAATGGTGGTGTTTAGTTTTGGCAGTTACATGCTTAGGAAAAGTAAGGGGTTTAAGTTTTTGTTCGAGGCGGTAACGTTCCTTGTAAGGGTTAAGTACCCTATTACAGGAATCGCTTTTTGTTGCCTACTGTAAAAGTATTGATAAACAAAATTTATTCGCTAACTATGATGTCATGCATAAGAGTTTGGATAAGTTTGGAAGGGTATGGTTATATCCTAAGGCAAAACTTCCAATACTACAACCTACATGGAACATAAATAACACAACAGCTAAAATTTGAACATAGACACAACAGCTAATATTTGAATCCACATTCTGATAGCATATATGTTTGAATGGTGGAAGTTCCTCTCTCGTTTGTTATGATGGAGATGTTAGTTTATGTAGAAATGGAACACATTCAAATCTCCTTAAATAGCAAGATGATATAAATGTAACACAAAATTCAACCAAGGCAATACTAAATCCTATATGGAACTTCTCATAACCGCCTGATAATGCCTCTGATCCTTTGGCAAGAATACTTATATATAGGAAGTACCAGCGGCGTATCCACCATATTCTTGCCAAATTTTCATTGGTTTTATCCACAAGTTATGATTAGTTACCAAGGAACTACTAAATCCTACATAGAACTTCTCATAACCATCTAACAATGCCTCTGATCCTTTGACAAGAATACTTATATATAGGAAGTGCCAGCGGCGTATCCACCATATTCTTGTCAAATTTTCATTGGTTTTATCAGTGAATTATGATTAGTCCTATATAACTCTACAACCAATACAACAAACATAAAATACTGAAATGAAAAATGTATGTGCGATCAAGGCTCAATCAAACGGAGCCGATCGTATTGCATGTACTGAAAATGAAATTGTCTGTGCACTCAAGGCTCAATCAAACGGAGCCGAGCGTATTGCATGTACTGAAATAAACTTAATCTACACAAACAGCCTATGCATGGAACCTCTCATAACCACCTGATAATGCCTCCGATCATTTGACAAGAATACTTATATATAGGAAGTACCAGCGGCGTATCCACCATATTCTTGTCAAATTCTCATTGACTTTATCCGCAAGTTATGATTAGTTCTATGCGACTCTAAAACAAACACAACAACCATAAGATACTGATAATGAAATTGTCTGTGCGCTCAAGGCTCAATCAAACGGAGCCGAACGTATTGCATGTACTGAAAATGAAATTGTCTGTGCGCTCAAGGCTCAATCAAACGGAGCCGAACGTATTGCATGTACTGAAAATGAACAACTTAATCTAAACAACAATCACACAAACAGCCTATGCATGGAACCTCTCATAACCGCCTGATAATGCCTCCGATCATTTGACAAGAATACTTATATATAGGAAGTACCAGCGGCGTATCCACCATATTCTTATCAAATTTTCATTGACTTTATCCGCAAGTTATGGTTAGTTCTATGCGACTCTACTACAAACACCACAACCACAAGATACTGATAATGAAAATGTCTGTGCGCTCAAGGCTCAATCAAACGGAGCCGAACGTATTGCATGTACTGAAAATGTAAAATGAACTGTGCGCTCAAGGCTCAATCAAACGGAGCCGAGCGTATTGCATGTAATGAAAATGTAAAATGAACTGATCGATCAAGGCTCAATCAAACGGAGCCGATCGTGCGGGCACGCCAAGTTCAACCACATATTAAAATGGGGAACAAGCTCAACCTCATAAATGGGGGGGCTGCGGCCTCGGCAAATGCATATACTGAAAATAATAAACAATAATTACTCTAACAGTCTACACATGGAACCTCTCATAACCGCCAGATAATGCTTCTGATCCTTTGACAAGAATACTTATATATAGGAAGTACCAGCGGCGTATCCACCATATTCTCGTCAAAGTTTCATTGGCTTTATCCTTAAGTTATGTTTGGTTCTATGTGATAAAGAAAAACATAAAACTAAACGATAGGAGTTGAATCTGGATCTTCGGCGAAGAGGACTAGTTGGGTATCTTCGTTTGGGCCGTCATTAACTTCGACAGGATTGGCGTTGATGTTGAAGACCCTTCCTCTTGCTGGTGGCCTAGTGGTTGGGTTTTCTTGGTTTACTTGGTTAACTGGGTTTGAATGGGCTTGAGCGTTGATGATGTTAACCAATTGAGGGCATGTGTTTCTAAAGTGGGTAGGGTCGCCACAATTGAAACAAGCTCGAGCATATGGGAACACGGGGTATTGGGGTTGATGATAAGTTTGGGCCATGTTTTGAGTAGGGGAAGAGGTTTGGTTTTGAAAGGTGCGGCAAACCTTGCTCAAATGACCATAGCGTCCACAAGTTGTACATAGTCGACAAGGTAAGGTAAGGGGATGGTGATAAAAACAGTTGTTGCATCGAGGGTGAGGTCCAAGATATGGCTTCTTATTTGGGTAAGTTGAGTTGGGTGCCACTTGAGTGATTGGGATAGCTTGGATGGGTATGGCGTGTGAAATAGGTTGGTTTCGTTGGGTAGCAGCGAAAAGTTGACCGTCTCTTCTTCTCTTAGACTTGGGTTGAGAAGGGGATTCGGTTTGGGTGGAGTCGGAAGTTTCAGTCGATTCTTTATCCTTCTTCTTCTCCTCCTTGAAGTCTTTGTTTCGGATTCGGTTCTCGGTAAGCTCTGTTGCTAGCTCCATTGCTGCTTCCAAAGTTGCAGGCTTGGTACTTATTACAGGGTCTTGAATCTTTGACGGAAGACCACGAATGTAGTGCTCGATCAAACGGTAGAGGGGAGTGAACATGTTGGGAACCATTTGATATAACTCGAGGAATCTTTTGTTGTATGTGGTGTGGTCTCCTTCCTTTTGTTTCAACAAATAAAATTCATCTTCTAATTTCTTGATTTCGCTCCTTGGGCAAAATCGTCTGGTCATGATTTCCTTCAATTCGTTCCAAATTAAGGTCATAGCATCTTCAACACCTCGTTTGGACTTCTCTGTATTCCACCAAGTAAGTGCTATCCCATATAGTCGACCGGTAGCATAACGTACTTTGCGATCATCAGGGCAATCGCAATTTAGAAAAGTGTTTTCCATCTCTTCAAACCAATGGAGGAGTGCGGTGACACCTTCAGTCCCTTTGTATTTCGGAGGGTCGCATGATTTGAAATGCTTGTAGGTGTATTTAGTGATATTTGAGGGAGAGTTGAAAATGTTTTGGTTTTCTTGATTGACAGGATTAGCGGTAAGTGCTTGTTGAACTTGGATTACAATGTTGGGTATTACGGCAGCCATTTGTTGAGCGATTTGGGATCATGGGTCGCATTAGGAATGAGCATTCATAAAATAATTATAGAAAAATAAATCTACTACATCCATAGGATGTCTTGGGCTTTGCTCGCCATTAGGCCCTACATGCCGCCATACTTTACCTGTGTAATCATGTGGGCCCCCATGAATACCGGTTTTTCATATGGTTCGCACGGGTTTGCCAGGTTGCGTACACTAAAACCAGGAGAAAATCGAGAAATATGTATACAACGTGTGATGTTCGGAATGTGTCCAGGTGTAGACACGGTGACACCTCAAAGTGGGTTAGTTCGAACGACGTTTGGTGTGGCATGCTTTGGCCTAATAGGTCCTTCGTACTCTCATCGTTGGTCCCCAGGTAGGCAAACTGGTCCGTTATATTGAATTTATACGAATGCCAACCTAGACAGGACGTTCCGACTACCGGTACTTGTACCCTTCCAGTTACTACATGCCCGTCGTAGAACTTACTTTGATGAGATTTGAAAATTGCACAAAATCTTTGAATAATGAGAGTATGAAAATAAATTGAATACATGAACATCGATATATGTATAATGAATATGTATATAAGCATGTATGTTTGACTGTAAATGTAAACAAATATGAAACAAATAAATATCACAAGTTTGTATGTAACCACCTAGTCAATTAAAATTTAGGCAGACTATAGTATAGGTTCTAAGGGTCTAATAACCTATCCTATATCCCTATAGTCATGGCTCTGATACCAATCTGTCACACCCCGACCCGCAGCGGAAAAGGTGATCGGGGCATGATTGGGTTATCATCAAAGCTCATGACATTTATTATGCGTTTCATATTCATTTAATACAATTTAATGGAAATTTACAATAAATATTACCACATGTTCTAACTATCAATCTAAGCTTCTTTATTCTCTTCTAAGGCATTTCCTATGTTTTCTTTGCTTCAACCTGTTCACCTGTATCATGTGTAAAAAGGTTTTTGATCAACATAAAGTTGGCGGGTGAATCCTATGGAAAAACATTTGAACAAGTTTATTAAATTGATTATGAAATATGTGCACAACCACTCATGAGTAAATATAGATGTAAACTTATTCAACAATCATAAGATATTAAATAAAGCACACATGAACAATAATGGAACATTTAGAGGCACGCGTTGCTCAACTCGTCTCTCACGAGGAACTGATGGGCCTAATGAATGAATTGCATAAACATGATAATATGAATGACACAACTACAAACAATATAAACTCAATGATACACACATGAACAATAATGAATTGGTTTTGAGGCACGCGTTGTTCAATTCGTCTCCCGCGAGGAACTGATGGGCTTAATGAATGAATTTCATATAATTTGACATACTGACATAAGTAATCACATCAATATAAACAATCTAAGCTTAGGTCACGATATGGTATGGCACAAATTTAAATAAACGAGTTAATTATTTGAGACACATGACACACCCCAAAACGTGTAATTAAAAAGGGGAGTTGTAAGATTCACTCACAGTGGGTGCGTTCGGTTGATGATGTTGAATGCACGCGAAGTGGTTTTAACCACGAGTGAGATTAACCTAGATAAATCGCATTATGGTTTGGTAAGTAAGCGGATTTTATTAATCTATTTTAGTAGGATTGTTGGGTGTATTTTTGTGAGTTTAAGGCTATTTTCTAACCTTAAAAATGTTATATTTAAGTATATTTAATTGATTTTCAATTAAAATAAATAAATAAAAATAATAAAAAGATTTGATTTTTTTGCTACAGTTGACTTTGACTTTGACCGTTGACCGGTTCGAATGCGTATTGTTGTGTGCTGAGTGAGGCTTGAACCCGAGACCTCCCGTACGCGTGCACGCAGCTCTACCAACTGAGCTACGTGTCTAACCCGTCATATATCTGTTTTTAATTATATTTATATATTAATTAAGTTAAACAGAAAATCCTTTTATTTTAAAAACGATTTAATTCAATCGGACCGGTGCGCTCGAACCCGAGACCTCCCGTACGCGTGCACACAGCTCTACCAACTGAGCTACGTGTCTAACCCGTCATATATCTGTTTTTAATTATATTTATATATTAATTAAGTTAAACAGAAAATCCTTTTATTTTAAAAACGATTTAATTCAATCGGACCGGTGCACTCCACAGGTCTCGAACCCGGGACCTGTGGCTTGCGTAACACACAGTCCACCGTTGGACTGTGTGTTTGACATGTTAACTAATCTGATTTTTATTTTACTTAAATACAAATTAAGTATTTTCATTTATGCCGTATTTAAAAAGTTTGAATAATGGTCCGAATCGATGCAGTAGACCGGACTCGAACTCGTGTCCTGTGATTAAACATACACACAGTCCACCGCTGGACTGTGTGTCTAACTTGGTTATTATTCCGGTTATTAATATACTTAACATATACCTGTGTGACTCCGGTTCGGTTTAACAAAAAAATCATTTTTATTAAGGCAGCGTGTGTGGAACAGGATTCGAACTCGAGACCTTTCTGTGTTTAATGTGCACACAGTCCACCGCTGGACTGTGTGTCTAACCCGAGTTATTTCTTGATTTAAATTATACTTATATGTTACCGGTATATCGTCTTCTTCGTTGAGTTATAACCAGAAGTGATGTCTGACCGGTTCGAAGTTTCAATTAGGTTTCTTTAGCGTTTTTAGGTTAATTACAGATGAAATATAAGTAAAAAGAATGAAGAAATTAGGCGTGAAATATACCGACTAGCTTTCCTCTGTTTTCCGGCAGAACTCCGGCGACATCAACAGGCTCCGGCGTCGGGTGTTTTGCAGCAGCGAGCCTTCAAAAAGTTTGAAAAAGGTATGGGTGACTTCGGTATAAGCTTAGGGGGTTCAGTAAAGCTCAGGAATGGAGAACCCGGTTTTCCGGCGACAAACAGAAGAATTCCGGCGAGAGAGTTTTCGCCGAGAAAGGGTGTGGTTTTGAGCGAAAAGTTTTGCAGAGGTTCGAGGGGGTATTTATAGGGCAAGTCGTCGATGTATTTGGCCCGATTTCCGACTTGATTCGTTGGTTTGAATTTCTCCGGCGGTTATAGAAGGTGTCGCGGACTCAGACGTCGGTTATAACCAATATAGGTTAAAGTCTTACGTTATAACTGAAGATGTCGTTAAAACTCGCGAGATTGCCGGGATTTCCGACGACTGAACTTTTGGGCGCCGGTTTTGAATTCGGAAAGACACTTTATGAATTAAATGATCTTAATAATTAACAAGTAGCATCAGTGGCGTAGTGGTTCAAGTGTTATGTGTTAAGTCGTTTGTGAACCGGTTACTGACCCGGGTTCGAAACCCGGCAGGAACAAAACATTTTTATTTTGCGATTTTTAACAGTTTTTCAAAAACTAATTATATATTCCCGTATAATAATTGATTATGTATCGTTTAAAATTATTTTGGGCATTTAATTCGCAACGAAAATTTTAACTGATTGTTCGGTTGATAAACGGAGCGGGTTTGGTAAATCCGTTTTTACGGATGTTACAAGTGACCTGAACCGGAACAGCTGAACCGCTGTCTCTGTAACTCGAGTGAACACCAAAGCTGACCCGTTGACTGTTTGACCACAGTTGACCAGGTTTGACCGAACACCAAACGAGACCCGAACCGAAGCCAAAACTGTCATTGACTCTCTGCTGACCCGAACCTCTGCACCGAGACCCGAACCCGCTGAACATGAGCCATGAACTGAACCGAAACGAATCGTAACCTGCCGAAAGAAAAGAATTAACGGGATTCGAAATAGAAGCAAAATCAAGACCCGAACCGAGACTAACCTTGACTGAACCGAGATTCGACCCGGAGCTGATCCGTGGACTGTTTGACTGCTTGACCAGACCCGAGCTTTGACCAGGTCTAACCGGGTTGACCGAACCAAAGCTGACCCGAACGCATCTTGAACCGAAGCTAACCCATGACCCGAAACATCAGAAGTTAAAACAACATGTTATCTTCTACAATTTTCAGAAAGGATAAAAGACAGAAATGGGGTTGGTTTCTTACCGTTGAAGCTCGTCGGAAGGAGACCCGGACAGCCGCCGCTTACGAGGGCGCTGCCGTCGACCCGCCGTCGCTCCCCTGTTGATGCGGCTTGCTGCTGCTCCGCTGGCTGCCGTTGTCGCGCCGCTGCCACCACTTGGGTGGTCGGCCTTCCTTTCCAGCGCGAGAGAGAGTTGAGCGAGAGGGTTGGGCGTCGGGTTGGTGTGAGTGAGCGGGGAAAGGAGGAGAACAGAACTGGAGAAGGAGGAGAAAGAGAGAGGTAGGAGTGTCGGCTGGTTCAAGGGGGGGGGGGGGGCTAGGGTTTCTCAATAAAATGAAGGAAGGTGAGGTTTGAGAGGGTTAAATAGGTAGGTTAAGTGGTAAGGGTTTGATAGGTTGGGTTTAAAAGCCTGAGAGTGGCCCGAACGCGATTCTGAAGCCCATTTCTGCGCCCGAACGTTATGAAATAGCGTATAATTTTATTTAAGTTTTAAACACGGGAATTAAATGTAAGACATCAAAAAAAATCGCGTTCGGTTGTCGTTTCGTTAAAAACACGTAAAAATGCGTTGTTTCCGTTTTTACACCGTTTTTCGATCCAGTTGTAGTTGCGACTCAGGAAATAGAAAACGAGCGTGAATTTTTATAAAAATAATAAATATTGGAAATACGAGGCGTTACATTTGTTCTCGAGACAGCTGTAGCACGTAACACGAGAAGAAAAGTAATAGTCGTCCTAAAACGATCACATGTGGAAGGGTCGGATGTGTCGACGAAGCCCTTGCACCTTGGAAGGATAAACTAGACACCAAGTGTCGTGCTGTGGCTCCAACACTGATGGTTCGCATTATGCCCCAAGTGTTACTAGTAGTAGGATGGCATAGACCATTGATTTTAATTATGGGTTAATTTTAATTTTTACCAAATAGGGTCGTGAGAGCCAATTTTAGTAATATTTTAGTCGTGACATCTTGATGAACCATTTCATCTCTCAGGACACTTAGTTTTAAATATCATATTAAAACTAAATTTGTCGCGACTTGAAATAACCAATTTTAAGTTAATAGAAAACTATTAATAGTTTTGGAAAATTGAATTTTGCAAAACTTAATTGGTTATTAGTTTGTTTTTTAAAACAACCTTTGTTTTATAACAAAGTTTTAACAAGTTGTAAAATAATTTAAAACTTGTTTTAATGTGATTGTTTTTAATATTTTAAAACTCCTTTTAAAATCATGTTGGTATTTAGGTTGGTTATGTTATAACAACTTATAAGATAAAAGCAACCACAATAGCAAGATAAATATGTAAACCTATATGGCCAAAAATTGTTCGATCTTGCTAGAGCCTAATAGCAAGATCAAACGGGTCACGGGGTCGCAACACACAAACAACCACAAGGATGGACTTGAGTGCATCTAGTCGTCTAGAGCAACTCCCACTGACTTCATGACTCCTGTTTAGCGTCCTCGGTTTTGTCTCCGGGTCTTCGTTTATTACAATATTTTACAAAATACAATAAAGGAAGAAACCCTATCTATTACAACTTTGAACCATCTAAATGGCCATAAAATATAATAACAAAACCGAATAATATATACAACCACAAAACAAGGTCGGACCAGATTTACATATTTCATAACAATCACAAAATAAACCGGGCAATATTTTGGTCAAGCAAAACAAATAAAATATTGACCAAAAATAAAGTTGCCCTTAAAAACATATAGATCACAAACTTTAAATAAATAAAGTTTGTGTTCTAATTCCGGTTAAAAGACCGGTACCGACTCGTATGTTGTCACCAAGGCTCTGATACCACTGTTGGGTTTCCATGGTGATCATTTAAAGTTTTATTTATCAAAACCTGGTTCAATAAATAATAGTCAATTAATCAAGCGAGTTAATTAATAAAAACGCAGCGGAAAAATAAACAAGTGATCAACAATAAACGAAACCCGGTAGGATCCGGTTACATACAAATACGAGCACGGTAATAAAAACATCTAACTACCGATGAGAAAGATATACATCGGTTAATGACTAACCGGTCGAGACACCGAGGTTCAACGAACGCATGCTAGTGAACGAAGAAACAGAACGCGGGGATAACCCCGGGTAGCGCCGACGGCTGACCGGCGGTGGCGACCAGCGGCAGCGGCGGTGGCCGGCGGCGGCGTCTGTTCTGGCCGGCAGCGACGGAGTAGCGCGGCTATGGCCGGCGACAACGGTGGCGGCGATGGCTATGGCCGGCGATGGCGGCGATTATGGTTGTGGGTATTTGAGAGTATTTTGTGCAAATTCTTCTAACCACCTAAAGCTTGTCCAAACACCCCTTTATATAGAATATGGAGATCCATGTATGTGCGACAAATGGCGGACATGCACATGGAAGATGGACAAGTGTCGAGAAGGTCATGCATGTTTGCCAAGTGGCACACATGCGTAGTGCATGTGTTGCAATTGGCCAAGAGTTTGGTGCACGACAAGTGGCGGTAGATGGATGCATGTGCGACATGTGGCGCAGCAAAGGTGCATGCGCGACAAGTGGCGTAGGGTGAGCATTCTTGTCTCACTCAGTCCATGTACCCCTCTCTCAGTTAATACCCGCAACAATAATCCCGCTCATGATCATAAATATAATTATGATCTGTCTCGCATATTGTTCGTAATTACCAGTTAAAATAGTTAAGTGGATTTAAGTTCGTTGCCCACGGTGTAACTCTTACGGGTCAAGACCCGGTCGGTAGCATTGACTTATCGAACCGGACATAAATTTCCAACACACAGGTTACTGGAGATCTGTAGGTTTTGGTCCGTATGTTCCCTCTAAACCAATTAGTGTTGAACAACCGACTGCCAATGTTCCTAAGAATCCCACAGATTATGCTAAGCAACATTTTCAGAAATTGGAGCTCAATGCTAAGGCATTCGGGATACTGACCATTGCCTTAAGCAATGAAATCTATGATGGATTGCTCCACTGTTAGAATGCAAAGGAATAGTGGGATGCTTTGAACAAATACTTTGGAGGCATAGATGAAGTGCAAGAGAATAACAGAGAGATTTTGAAACAACGGTATGAAAAGTTCACCCCCATGTTAATGGAAATCTCTTAATCAATAGTTTGAATGATTTTTAATTGCTTTATCAGTGAGCTAAAGCTTGCTAATGAAATATTTACAAATGTTGTTCTGAGTCATAGATTTGAGTTCATTCCCTGACAAATGGAATTGTTTTAAAAAACTCTAATATAATACCATTACTCATTTTAACAACAAACTCTAATATAATACCATTACTCATTTTAACAACAAACTCTAATATAATACCATTACTCATTTTAACAACTGGTACCATTACTCATTTTAACAATTGAGTTTTAACAAGATTCACCACATATAATATAATACCGTTGCTCATTTTAATTTTTTAACAAGATTCACCACTTTTGTATATTGCTCAAATTTTATCAACGTGTAATGATTTTTGGGCATTCATAGACACGTGTTCATCATTTCAGTTTTAAAATGTGTAAGTTACTTCATCATTTTAGTTTTAGAATTTTAGAATGTGTAATAAGTAAATAAATAAAGTTATAATTATTATCTATTAGTTTTGTTTGATTGTTTGTTACTGGAAGGTTTAAATATAATAATATAAAATAGGTTGTATCAAACTATGTTACCTATGTTGTTGGTTCAGGACTATATTGAGCTCACCAATATCTAAAAACCTTAAAATAAACCTCTTCTCTTTTTCCAATCTATGGCGTCTATAAGCAGGGGGGGACCTACCTTAGGTGAAAAGGGGTAGCCTCCGTTACCCCTTGGCGTTCCGGCGGTAGTGTAAATTTCGGAAAAAATTTGACCTTTTTTAACGTTTTTTCGATTTTGTTACTCTTTTTTTATAAAACATTACCCCTACGAATATTTTCTAGATCCGCCATTGTCTATAAGTATTTTTCTCTAGCTTTTGAAAGTAAGTTTTCCTACAATAAACCTCTACCCAACTCTCTCAAACGTTTCCGTAGCAAGAAGAAAACGACATGATACTTTAACTATAAAAACGTTCTCCCAAATCCTAATGTCTTTGAACACCTGTATAACATTACATAAAAGGCAAGCGATAACCCATCTCTTTGATAATTATAAGATTCCGAACATTGGCGTTATGAATTCAAATTTGCCCACGTTCTACATAGAATTCTCCATTTGAATTTGGCTGTTAAGTATAGAGGTTAAAATTTAATGGTCAACACAAGTCAACAATGTTTAATGATGAAGTCAAGCGAAGTCAACATAATAAAGTCAAAGGTCAACAGTGGTTGAAGAGTTTGTTTAACTTTGGGTAGAAATGTAAAGTTACTGAAAGTATAGTGTTTTTATCTGAAAACAGAAATAAGTAATAAATAGAAGGGCTGTTGTGAACAGTTGATACATTTGGTTGTTTCAGTTTGTTATAAGCTGTTAAGGGTTTGATTTTAGGCATTCTCTTTGTAATTAGTTTCAGTTCAATTCCTTTTAGATTTCTGTAATCATCAGTGTGATGTTCTTGATTCTATATTGAATTGATCAATAAGAACTTGTTGACGAATTGTTTCTTTTGATCAGTATTCTTTCATTTCGTTTCTATAATTCCGCCTTAAAAGTTAACATTGGCCAAGTATCCGCACTGCAACGCGGGCAGGGAAAACTACTAGTGATCATATTAAAATAAAACAAGCATGCATTCCTGCATCTCCTAACTCGTTTAGTTTTAATAAGATCAACTAGGTTGACAAGGTAATCCAGTATCACCAAAACATGTTGATAACACTTAAATTACTAACACCAACAACATAAGGTAGATTTCAACTCTCATCCGCAACTCAGTTACAAATGCCGATTTTTTGGCCAAGCAAAAAAGGAAAATATCATTGTAAAATTTCAAGACTTTTATGGGTTTACAGTAGAATGCAGTGTTGATGATGTTAACATATTGAATGAAGAGCAAAAGTGAGACAACAAGGTATTAACAAATGTGCAAATTGTATTAAGAAAGTTATGTCATAAGTCTTGAGCAATGCAGGCCAAACAACCCAATAGCCCAATGGGCCAACCCATTAGCATTTAGACTACACAAACCATCACCAACTCTATAATATCAGTACAACATATTACATTGTAAAAGATAAAAGGCAAATTCAGATAAATTTTGGCATCATCACACAAAACTTGAAACACAAACAAGAAACTTCAAGACTAAAGCTTTCTGACAATTTATGCATTTGTTTATTCAGAGTTGGCCCAATCTTTTCTGATATCAAACGCATAGTTGATCTCCAAGTAGCATTTGTTGTCATCATCAACAAACTGAAAACAAAGAAAAAACAAGTGTGAAGTAATAATTATATCAAGACATTATCATTTGCCCCTCACTTCATGGGCCAGCAGAATGATGGCTTACTTTAAAAAGCAAAACATAAAAAACTCAACATGTGTCAATGATTCATGTTAGCCTGGGCCACAAATTTTTTTTCATCTAACGCGTGACACGTTAAGTATAAAACTCATTGCGCTTGTAACGAAACTCAGACACAAGAACACGCTTTCTAACAAACAACGTACCAACCATTGATGGATTCAAGAAGTTTAGTCAATGAGGGCCGAAAACGGGTCTGGTGGGAGATGAGTAGCTTGAAAATGGGTCCGGTTAAGATAATTATATCAAACGTAGTAAAATTGAACTTTTTTTGTCCCATAAAATATCATTTGGGAAAATTCAAATATTTTTCATTTTAAGTCCGTCCTTAGTATTAACGAGAGAATTGTTTAACTCGAATTCTGAAATTTGAAAGTTTTTTAATTTGAACTTCTAACAAAACTTTTGCTTTCTAACAAACCAAGTATCAACTAGTGGCGCATCAAAAAAGTTTCATCGAAGAGCAAAAAATAGGCCGGTTCGTAATGGATGAGGTACGGTTCGTAATGGATCAGGTATAAGCAATTATATTAAAAATGGCAAAGTTAAACTTTTTATGGGCCTATTAAAGTAGCCCAAGTCTATAAGACATTATTTAGAAAACTTTAAATACTTTTCATTAGTTTGTGATCAAAAGTTGAAATTTAAAAGGTTGGAGAAAAATATTGAAAATTGTTATATTTATTTACCTTTGTTTTAGCAGAGTAAGATCCTCTTGCAAAGTAACCAGAAGGTGTAGTCTCTTCAGGCATCTCATAATTGTAGGCTTCTTGTTGGGGACTAAAAGTTCCAAGCATTTGTTTCACTCTATCCACTAAAACCAAGAATAACAACTAAATTTATTTTGTTGCGTAACTGCATTATGTATCATACTTAAAAAACTATATGTTTGTACCACAGTTACCTCTGACACCCGTTCTCCACATGTTGGTGGTGTACTTTAAACCCGAAACAATATTACATCCAACTTGAAACTTGAACCGCAGACTGTAACGACAACCTTCTTTCAACGTAAACCATAACCCTTTCGGCTTTCCATCTTCGGGTATCGCAAGAACAATGTCAGACCTCCCAGGAGACGAGATCGAAAGACTAATGATTTTCACTTCCGGTTCGAGCGACTCTATAAACAAAATCAACATATTTATTTTACTACAAATTTTTAACAAAATTGAATCCCATTAATCAAACAGTACCTCCAACATCATTAATATCAACATTTCCAAGAAGCTGTTCTTTCCACTTTCTAAGACTCTCATCATCCTACAATCATTAAAAAAATAAAATAATTAATTATTGTTATAATTTTCATAAAAAAAACAATGACGGTAAACCGGCAAAAGCTGCTGCGTCGCAACTTTTTGAATAGCAAAACCCATCCTACGTAAAAAAAAAGTATACCTTATCTTTCTCAAGTTGTGATTTGAGGGTGCACTGAGGACCCAATTCAATTTTACTGATATTATTATTATTATTATTATTATTATTATTATTATTATTATTATTATTATCTTCTGCTTCTTCATCACCTTCATCTTCAGTTTCATCAATGGATGATTCACTCTGAATTCTCTTCATGCTTTGTTTTTCTTCAACAATTTCTTCAAACCCATTTCTGGGTTCCTCTTGTTTGACGGTTAACGACATGAAAGGGTTGACTTGATTGTGAACAAATTCTGCAGGTAATTGATGAAAAATAAAATGGAAGAAAAAAAAAAAGAAAAAGGTGGGTTTGTTTCTTGGAGTAAAAGGTGTTGGGAAAAGTGAAAATGTTGAAATAAGGGTGGTTCTGTGAAGAAGATCCAAGAAACAGGAAGAAGAGAAAGTGATAAAATCAAGACAAAGGGATGATAGGCCCACCGAGAACACGGGTAAATACATACATACATTTATAGTTTACAAGATACTTCTTTTTCTTTTCTTAACATTTTTGTTTTACACTTAATGTCATTTTAGTTTCTCTGTTTTGGGTTATTGTTTAGTTTAAAGATTTTATTTTTTAACGTGGGTCCAAAAAAGTTTCACTGTTGCCATTTTAGTCCACTGGATTAACTTCATCCATTTATTATGTTAACGAGAAGCGCAATTCAGTCATTTTATATGTAATTCTGTTAACTAGAAGAGCAATACGGCCATATAAAATGACTAAATTGTCTTTCTCGTTAACAGAAATAATGGATAAAGTTAACCCACATGCCAAAAATGAAACGTTTGGACTAAACTGACAGAATGACCCAAATCACAGGGACTAAAATGGCATTTGACTCTTTGTTTTATTTTAGAATTTTTTATAAAATAATGTAAGAAAAAGAGTAAATGCATGTAATTATTTTGAACTATACCACTAGGTTTGTTACCTAGTGGCATCTTAGGTGTGTGGTAAGGTTTAGGGACCATTAGGTCCTAAGTTCGATTTTCATCAATGGGGTTTAGTCTAGATTTATTGGGGTTTTTTCTTGAATTGTTGTATAAGCATTATTGTCTAGTGAAGATGGATATGATTGTGTGGTTCCGCTTGTGGCATGATGATACTCCAGTTGTTTGTTCGTGATCCAAATGCGTCGTTTAGAAGAAAAAAGGCAACCTCTCTACAGGCATTATTTATGAGGAGTTACAAGGTTCTATTCTAAGCAAGTGTTAAATATATTTGGGGTGTAGTTGAACTATTGAGTTTTCTGGTTGAGTTTTGTTTGGGACAAATTTTGGCGTCGGCGACGGTTCTTGTTTTATTGCGTCAAAGCTTAACCACCGTAGACAGTAGGTTAAGCCGTCGGATAAATATTGCAGCGTCGGCGACGACCAGTAGAGGCGTCGCCGACGGCGTCTTCTGCAGCACTTCCGCTGCTGCATTTTTTATTGATTTATTTGTCCCGTTTTCTTAACTTAGCGCAATCCATCGCTTTTATTCATCTAAACCTTCATTTGTGAATCACTTTGACTTGTTTGATTAACTTAGCGGAATCAATCGCTTTTATTATAACCAAAACAATTCGTAACTAAAGATCATCTATTCGATTCATATGCGTGGAATCCATCACTTATGAATGAATCGAATATGTTTAGACTTTATTCATTACTCGACATATATTACTACTAGTAGATGTAATCTTACAAAACAATTGAGTCACGTACCTTAGAGTTTTCCCTTCACACGCGCATCCGTTCCGACTTTATCGCTCGATGTTTCGTCCCACTTGCCTATAATATTTAGCTCGATTTATGGTTTAGAATTCATAGTATAATATATATATATATATATATATATATATATATATATCAAGTAACTTGCCAAAGTTTCATTTTTACGATTCTTTCATATTTCAATAATCTAAAATCATTTAGGCATTACATCAAGCACATTGTGGGCACGACTTCTATACTACTCTTTTCAAGTCTATAATTTAAGTATCAACCATGAATTAGTATCCTTCCAAGTCTCTATATCTAGATTGTGCAAATTTACACAGAGATTCTAACATTTTAACATCAAATATTATAAACTTCACTGCTAAAATTCAAGTGTTTATCATAATCATAGAGACCCATTTAGCATAATATTGTTCATCATTCGACTACCCATATCGATGAATTTGGTTACTGATTTTTCAGCAAATGTTTGTTTCTACACTCATATATATCACAGATTCCATCATAACATATGCAAATTTTACTTAACATAAAACTTGTAACGTTCAACTAACCTCATAGTATCACCTAAACATACCTTATGATTCCTTTGTTTAAGAAATCGCTAATTTATACTCATGCAGTGATTTCAGTCATCAATTTCTTTTGATTTTGAGGAATTGATGGCATTGGGGTTTGTGAGGTTCTCCCCCTTCTTGTTTTTGTTTGGTCGATCCATAGGGCACACACTTGTGTGTGTTTTTAATTCAATTTCCTATTTATATCAACCAGTTTACCAAATACCCAATTTAGTCCTCTATGTTTGGTTTATTATGCAAAGACACTACCCGAATGTTTTTATAAGATTTCCACACATAACTAATTTAACTTTAATAAATTAGTTATGTGTGGGATATTTTACTGTAGTGTTTAATATTAATAGATATTTTATATAATTTAGGGACATTACAAGTCCACTTCCTTTTTAAAGGGGGTTTTCCGATAATTAAGTTAAATGCCTGAATTATTTATATAATTTAATGTTTTTGGGGTGTTACAAATCCACTCTCCTTAAAAGGGTTTCGTCCCCGAAACACATATACTTACTGAAAAGCGAATGGTAAAGTCGTCTCATTTCCTCTTCCGACTCCCAAGTGATGTCTGATCCCTTCCGATGCTCCCATTTGACCTTTACTTGATAATTTCTTTATTACTTAACCCCTTGACTTTTCGATCGACGATTTGAATCGGTTTAACTATATAGTTAAGCTTGTCATCGATTTCAATATCGTTATAAGGTACATATGCTCCTTCGTCCGCTAAACATTTGCGAAGATGTGATACATGAAATACGTTATGTATTCCTCTTAATTCGTCCGAAAGTTCTAGTCGGTAAGCCACTTTGCCCGCCAGATCAATAATCTTAAATGGGCCTATAAATCATGGACTCAACTTACCTCTTTTCCTGAATCATATGGTTCCCTTCCATGGAGATACTTTGAGCATTACCCTATCGCCTATTTGAAATTCAACTGGCCTTCGTCTTTTATCCGCATAGGACTTTTGTCGATCTTGGGCTGCTTTTAAATGGGCTCGAATCGTGTCAATCTTTTCATTTGTGGCCTTAATCACATCTTTATGGGCGAGTTCTCTCAATCCTACTTCGCCCCAACATATTGGAGTCCGACAATACTGACCATAAAGCATCTCGTATGGTGCCATATCAATGCTCGAATGATAACTGTTGTTGTAAGAGAATTCCACTGGTAGATAAGCATCCCAACTACCACCAAAATCAATAATACACGCCCGAAGCATGTCTTCTAAGGTTTGAATCGTTCATTCGTTTTGTCCATCTGTCAGGGGGTGGTATGCAGTACTAAGTAATAGTTTTGTGCCCATCTGTTTTTGGAAATCACGCCAAAAGTTTGAAGTAAATTGGGTATCTCTATCGGATACAATCGACACCGTTACTCCATGGCGTGCTATAATTTCATTCACATATACTTCCGACATCTTTTCTGAGGTGTATCTCTCCCGAATTGGAATGAAATGAGCGCTTTTTGTTAGTCTATCAACGACTACCCAAATGGCGTCAAATCATTAAGCCGTTATTGGTAGTTTGGTTAATAGATCCATGGTGATGTTTTCCCATTTCTAAACTGGTATTTCTAACAGTTGGAGTTTGCCATAAGGTTTTTGATGTTCCGCTTTTACTTGTAAACAAGTTAGACATTTTTCGACGTATTTTGTCACATCTCTCTTCATTCCAGGCCACCAATAATTCTGTTTTAAGTCTTTATACATTTTTCATATGTGGGTCAAAAAAAGTTTCACCGTTGCCATTTTAGTCTACTTGGTTAATTTCATCCATTTATTATGTTAAGAGAAGGGCAATTCAGTCATTTTATATGTATTTCTGTTACTAGAATGGTAATTCAGCCATATAAATTAACTAAATTGCCATTCTCGTTAACTAAAATAATTGATAAAGTTAACCCAGTTGGATAAAATGGCAACGGTAAAACTTTTTTTTGATCCACAGGTGAAAAATGAAACGTTTAGACTAAATTGACAGAATAACCCAAATCACATAGACTAAAATGGCATTTAACTCTTTGTTTTATATTAGATTTTTTTATAAAATAATGTAAGAAAAAGAGGAAATGCATGTAATTATTTTGAACTGTACCACTAGGTTTGTTACCTAGTGGCATCTTAGGGGTGTAGTAAAGTTTAGTGACCATTAGGTCCTGAGTTCGATTTTCATAAATGAGGTTTAGTCTAGATTTATTGGGTTTTTTTCTTGAATTGGTGTATAGGCATTATTGCTTAGTGAAGATGGATATGATTGTGTAGTTCCGCTGGTGGCATGATAATACTCCAATGATTTATTAGTGATCCAAATGCGCCGTTCAGATGAAAAATAAAAGGGCAACCTCTCTAGAGGCATCATTTATGAGGAGTTACAGGGTTTTATTCTAAGCAAGTGTCAACATATCTTTGGGGTGTAGTTGAACTATTGAGTCTTCTGATTGAGTTTTGTTTGGGACAAATTTTGTTCTATCAGGGGCTTTTCCTAATTGTGAGTTTCTTTTTAGAAGACTGAGCTAGGTCATCATGTTCTTTTATTCGAACGAAGGATGATCCATTTGTCACGTGATCTCGCTTGTCAGACCTTTTATTGTTAAAAGAAAATAATTAAGATATAGTTTGAGGGTTGGATGTAGGCCATTGAAATTGAGATGATATTAAGTTGCAAGAAAACATAACTTTTCAAAATTCGTGAGCGTTTTAATGTCTGTCTTCAGTGAGATTAGATATTTTGTTTTATATGCAAATTCTCTGTCAATTTTTAATTTCCGGATGAGAGTTTTTATTTTTCTGTCATTGTTTAATTTCCTGATAGTTTTTATTTTTTAAACTTTGCATTTTTTTTCTTTTTACCTGTTTAATATGTTAATTTATAGATTTTTATATGAAAATTGATTATCTGATCTATGAATAGTTAGTGAAGTGGATAAAAATGGCAAAAATAGCCAAACTATGAAAACAAAAATGACATTTTACTCTTATAAAAAAACAATAATGACATGAATTCGTAATATGAAGCAGATACTAAAACCTAAGTTTTATAATGTTTTTATCGGTTCTTTATTCTCTATATTTGTCCAAGTTATATAAAAGACAATACTGACATAAATTCGTAATATGAAGTAGATACTAAAACCAAAGTTTATAATGTTTTTATCGGTTCTTAATTCTCTATACTTGTCCAAATTATAAGAGAACTATTTCCATTTTTTCATTTATTTTCTCTATGACTTAAGCGTACTTCTTTACTTTACCTTGTAGGTTCTCCAAAAAAATTTAAATGTACTTGGTAAAGAAACATAAAAATGGCATTTTACCTCTTCAATCTCATAGTAAATGATCAATAATTTGAAAAGAAAAGACGATAGAAATCAAATGAAATGCACACACTATTATATACCAATCTACAAAAACTCACTCCTAAAACACGAAAAGAAAAATAAAATAACAATAATAATAATAATAATAATAATAATAATAATAATAATAATAATAATAATAATAATCTATACAGAAAGATGGTGTGGTTACGAAGTTCTTCTGTGCTGTGGTGGGTAATAGGTAGTGGATTAGTTATATGAGTCCTGTAGTTGTTAATTAAAGTTATGAATTATTGATGATGAATGATAGGTTACATGAGATATCAGAATGAAGATGTTAATTGGTCTGGTTTGTGATCGTTTTTTATATCTCTAATGGGGGGCAGATATAGAGTGTAATAAGGGGTAACTTTCATTCCACTTGACGCTCTGGTGGTAGTGTAAATTTTAGAAAAAAATTTGACGTTTTTCAATTTCGTTACCCCTTTAAAAAAAATTTAAACGTTATTCCTGTAATAATTTTCTAGATTCGTCATTGTCTCTAATGCCGTCTTATCTTAAACTCGATAGAAAACTGATTAGAATTATATTTTAAAAAACCAATTTAAAATATCAATACTAGATATAATTCTATCAGTTCAACTTTTTTACAATGCTAGTTGAATTTTTTTGTAAGAATATAAACAAAATACATATGGTCATGACAAAAAAACAGAACAGAAAACCCAGATTGTCTTATGAGTTCTGACATAAAATTCACAAGAATGAGGTGGTCCAAGTTACTTTGTCCTTAAATTAATAATGTAGGAATGTAGCTATTCTAAGTTTTTAAATGCTAAAATTAATTATATAATAAATAACAAGAACATAAGGTATGCACTTGGATGAACATTTATTGTATTATTGTTGGATGCATACCTATGGATCTAGTTGCTAGTTTGAATGCTTTAATAGTATCAATACTAATCTATTTCTAATGAGTGATTTTGTAGAAAGGAAATGAATTGATTTTACTATTAATCCGTTTCTGCAAATCCATCATTTTGTACAGTATCTGAATTGATTCTAATCTTAAAATTTGTAAAGGTAAATTACAAAATTTGTCTTTCATATTTATATTCAAATTCAGGTGCTATTCTTTGGAGTTAAAAATGACGAGTTTTATGCTTAACGTTTGAAAATCTTGAACGGTATATCATTTGTCTTTAACCCAATTAATTTTTATCTTTAAATCAGGTTATACAAGTGTAGTTTTGTCTTTTTACCCGTATATTTGATATAATTCAAAAAAATAAAACCAAACCAAATGCCAGCACCATATTACACAAGGGCGCGCGCGCGCACGCTCTCTCTCTCTCAAGCTTCACCTACCACCGCCAATCCACCACCACCAAAATTTAGCTCAAACGAACGTTTGTTTTGTTTTGCGTAAGTGCCGACACCACAACAATCAAAACCTTACACAAACACAAAATAAGATCTTGAACAACTCATCACCACTTTCAAAAATCCAATTTGCGTGCTTCTTCACATTCACCTATCAACGCTCCTCTTTCAACTCTCCTATCTTCTGGCTTCCATTCAATCAAATCTCACCACAAACCTAACACATTAACACCCAAATCACTTTAATCAAACCCAAAATGGGATTTGTTGAAAACCGCCAAGATTTAGACTTATCCAACACTAAATCCAAAGAAGAAAAACCCCACACCGAATTAGAAGAAGATAAGATGTTAAAGACGACCAATCACCCATCAAAACCCCACCCAAAGCTCAATTATCAATTTAAAGAATTCCGTTAAACTTTACGTTTATTCCGGTGGAAATACAACCAATTCGAACTGGGATGTTGTTGATAAGCTTTGTTTGTTTTCTTTCGTTAAAACAACCACCAATAAGAACCCTAGACATCCGTCGCCGCTAGATCTATAGCTTACCTTGTCATCGTATGAGGTCTAGTAACCCACTAGCCTCCTTCGTTTGAGTTGAAACACCAGTGATTTATGTATAGAGAGGGGGCAGGGGGAAGATGAGTGAGATTAGGCGAAAATATTAAATTGTTCTAAATTTATCTTTTGTGTCATTCATTATTTTTTTTTAAATAAATATGTAAAGAGATTAAAGTACCCCTATTTGACCTAACTTAAAAATTAAAAATTAAATAGGTTAGGATCAAGATTAGGGTGTTTTAAATTTATCTTTAGGATTATTTATTAATTATTTTGAAATAAATACGTAAAAGGACTAAAGTACTCCCGTGTGACATAACTTAACCTTAAAAGTTAATTAGGTAAGGGTCAAAGTACATACCATATAAAATTTTGAAACATTAACTATAAAATTCGTCAATTATAAGCCAAAGAACATCGTTTAAAATTGGGTATGAACATAAATACAATTCTTGTAATTTACCCTATTTAAAAAGATAAAATATACTACTTAATAAACAATTAAATAAACAAGAGGGCATGTGTAATCATTATTTAGCCTTAGAATATTGGTTGTTTCAATACCCTCTCATATTAAATAATAATGATTAAAAGAATATACTTTTAGATATATAATATAAATTTAATTATAGGTAATTATTATTTAATCATACATAATAATTATACATTCACCAAATTATAGTTTGTAATTTTTGTACGTATTTATATATTAAAAATATAAGTTAAGTGAGCTTAGCTGTACTAAAAAGATATTTAAAGGACCAAGTACACTATCGTTGAATTAACACTTATCAATTACATAAAAAATAATACACAACTAAAAATAAAAAAATAATACACAACTAAAAGTAATGTTTTAAAAATTAACTTAGCATAACTTATAAGGGCCATATCAAAGTTCATTTCTATAGAACATATGTTGACGATTATATGAGTTAACAATTACATTGTATTTTATTCAACCTGTGTAATACACGGGTTTATTTAAAACGTGCAATACACATATTTTATTACTAAGCATACAATTGTATTTATTTAACCCGAGTAATACACTAGATTCTAACTTTAAGTACTTATAAAGTAATTAAAAATCAATATAATGGTGTTTTGTGTTTTTAATTTTTTGAAAAATATTTTTTAGCAATAAACATATGTTGTCCTTATCAGGTTGTATAAAAATGTTTTATTGTATAAATACTATAAATACAAAAAAAAACTATAAATATGCTACTAACCAAACACCCTTAAGTTGGTTGTGTCTGTGTACGTAGCCCCAATTCGTGAGATGAATGTGACTTCTGCTTGGGCTAAGCACATGATATTTGTTCTTTATCTATTATACGATAGAGGCATGTAGTTTGGATTGACCCATTTCTTTCACCTAAATTTAATATCCACTTTTGCTATACTACAATATCACTATGAAATAGACATAATACATTTAATCCGCTTATATGAAAATAACCACCTCAAATGAGTTATACATAAAATTAGCTGTACAAGGAAATGGTCAAATAGATTAAACGGATGAAAGTCATCTATCAAATTTTTATATGAGTAAATTACAATTTTAACCCTATGAATCTAAAAAAGAATCTTTTGAGATTTTAGTCTTTAAAGTCAATTTTTCTAAGCTTTTTGGCCTTTATCACTAACTCCATTCATTTATCTTGTTAGAATCTAGTCATGCCCCTCACACAAGAGGCATTTTTGTCAAATCATTTTAAATGTGCTATATCTACCCCATTTACTCCATTTGTTGAAAAACTCATAAACCCCATACTAACCTGGTTCATACTAAACTAAACTGGAAAAAAGACACAAGATTGGATATTAATAAAAGGGGTAGATTTGACAAAAATACCCCTCATTTGATGGGCACATGACTGGATTTTAACAAGTTAAATGGATGGAGTTGGTGCTAGAGGCTAAAAAACTTAGAAAATTTGACTTTGGGGGTTGAAATGTTAAAGATTCTTCTTTGGATTGCTAAGGTTAAAGTGACATAACCTTAAGTGCCAAAATTGTAATTTTCTCTTTTTATATCATTACTAACTTTATAGATTAGTTTTTGAAGATTTCCGTCTCATCTCATCCCTTATATCTTAATCTTGCTCTTAAAATGGATTCTAGTTTTTTTACTAGTTTTGAAACTCCAGAGTTTTTTATACTTGTTCTGACTCGCCCCTAGGGTGTTTTTTGTTTCCTTCATTTGAGATCTAATTTTACAAAAATATCCATCACATGCTTTGCATGTGACCTGGAATTAACAGCAATGTAGATGTACTGAAATCACAATAAATTAAAACACAATGTGGTAATTTGTAAGACTTTTCATATTTGTAAAATATAGTAATTTACTATTAACAACAAGGACCAAAATAACAATATACTCTTAAACTTATTTAATTTACTTGGATGGACAATTATTCTAAGGTTATATTATCATTTTCTTAACTTGGAACTAAATACAAAATAACCATAAATATAATACTCAAATATATCTTCTCAAATTTCTCATGTTTGTAACATTATGGATAGTTAAAATCAACGTTCAAACTTCAAAATACTTTAAGAAATCAAATAGCACCACCGTCTCCACAATTTTGTTCAGAAACATAGTGTAAATATGCGATAAAACAATAAAATTTGGTATTCAAGAGTTAAATACTATAAACTTTGGTATTTAAGAGTTAAATACAAAATGGGTCTACATATTCACACAGCCACTTGCCTATTTAGACACCCTTTAAATGGGTCGTCTAGATCTAGACGGGGGCGTCTAGGGTTTTTTTTTTCCGACCACATTCCTGCACCATACAACGTCAAATCAGTCACATCAGACGGGGCGTCTAGCAATAGACGGAGCAGAAGACGACCAGGCCAAGACGAGGCGTCTAGGGCTAGACGAGACGTCTTGAAGGTTGTGCTTTGCATGCATGTCAGTCAAGTTGCAAAGTGATACGCGCCGTCTAGGCCTAGACGGGGCGTATATATCCTTCTTAAATAGAACCATGCAGAGCATTTGTGTCGCAGAAATTTTTCGATTCGTCGTCGGAATTCTCTCCGACTTCTTCTTTGGCTTATATTACTTCATCTGATATCATTCAATGCATGTCGGTAAAGTAGTAAAGTGAAACGCTCCGCGTAGCCGTTAGACCGGGCGTCTATTTCTTTGTTAAATAGACCCATGCAGCGCATTTGATGTCGCATAAAACTTTCAATTCGTCTTCGTAATTCTGTTTGTCGTGAACTTTGGCTTGTATTACTTCATCTGATATCATCCAAAGGTGGTGAAATGTCATTAAACTGGGATAGGTCATGGGTGCTTGAAGTCAATACGGTAACAGTTATTAGGTTAAACTAGTTGTTGTTTTAATTATTTACTAATTGTGATATCGTTTTTAGGGGGAGAGCGGTGTTCCCAATTCTAACGAGCAAGATGAGGTTGTGTCTAGTGTACAAGACATTATTCGTGGTGGTGGAGGATATGGTGGTGAGGCACCCCCATACGCAGGCAATCCGTATCTCGCGGAGATGGTTTGAAAAGCGCATGAGGTTTCATAGTGAGTTAAAAACATATTTACCCGATGGAGATCAGCCTTATATATTTTGGAAAAAAGTATTGGAGGGACGGTTTCCAGCGTGCAAATTTGTATCTCAATTGACTACACGTCAAAGAATGTCTCGTGCTGAATCAAAAACCGTAACCGAAGGGAAACTCGAGGAGTAAATGCAGGTAAATGAGAAATACTGTCATTTTTTAAATATATATGGTTTTTGTTTGCGTAATAGAGTGTGTTGTGGTTTAACATAGTGATATGTTGTTGAACTTATTTCAGGTGTTTCTACAGCACCTAACGAGTCTCAGTCATCGTTTGATGATCAGTCTTGGTCAACCACGGTCAACAAATCAAGAACAATGGCTTGATTTTTTTATGTTTAATACGATTTATTTGTATAAATAATAAAAAGATTTTTTTAATACAATTAATTTGAACTTTGATATAAGCCGACATTCCTTCAGTACACACAAGGCATAGCAATTAAACCATACAAAGCTTTGTATCTAAAAACAACAAACTCCGAGTATTGACAAACAGACGGTAAATATACTCTCTGAACTCTCACGTCCAACCGTCGGCACCGGCAGATGACGAAATGTCAATACTGCCCGTGGCGACGGTTGGACGTGAGAGCTCGGATACTATGATTACCGTTTGTTTGTCAACACCCGAGTTTGTTGGTTTTTAGATGCAAAGCCTATCTAAAAACCAACAAACTAAGGGTATTGACAAACAACATTAATTATACTCTCCGAGCTCTCATGTCCAACCGTCGGCACCGGCAGACGATGAAATGTCGATACTGCCGGTGGCGACGGTGGGACGTGAGAGCTCGGAGATTATAATTGTTGGTCAATGCCCAGAGTTTGTTGGTTTTTAGATAGGCTTTGTACGGTTTAAAAAAAACCATACAAAGCCCATCTAAAAACCAACAAACTCTGGGTATCGACAAACAACAGCAATTATACTCTCCGAGTTCTCACGTCCCACCGTCGGCACCGGCAGACGATAAACTGTCGGTACTGCCGGTGGTGACGGTGGAACGTGCGAGCTCGGAGAGTATAATTGTCGTCTGTTTGTCAATACCCGGAGTTTGTTGGTTTTTAGATAGGTTTGTATGGTTTATTTGTTGTGCCTTTGGTGTACTGGTAGAATGTCGGCTTATATCAAAGTTCAAATTACGTAAATAAAATACTATTAGTTATACAAAAAAAAATTAAATGTATATATACAGGTCGTCTAGACCTAGACGCCCCGTCTTGGTCTAGCAAGAAGACCATTCTACCCCCGGTTTGTTGGCCGTCTAGGATAAGCTCAGGGCATAATGGTCATATTACCAAGGTCTAGACGGGTCGTCTAGACCTGGACGCACCGTATAGTTTGGTAAAGTCTGAATTTAAAGTATAAATTATCAATTACCATTCTACCCCCGGTTTCTTGGCCGTCTAGGCCAAAACCAGGGGCAAAACGGTCATAATGTCAGGGTCTAGACGGGTCATCTAGACCTAGACGCCACGTACAGTGCAGGCGGGATCTTTATCCCTGAAAATTTTTTAATTTTAAATTGAAAATGTAAATTACCATTTTACCCCTAACTGCCGCCCGTCTAGGCCTAATTCAGGGGCAAAATGGTAATTAACCATGTTGAGCTATAAAACACTCAGCTGGTTAATTACCATTTTGCCCCTGAATTAGGCCTAGACGGGCGCAGTTCAGGGTAAAATGGTAATTTACCGTTTATTCCATACGGGTCGTCTATGCCTAGAAGACCCGTCTAGGCCTCGTATATGTCTGAATGCCTAGACGATCAGAGACAGACGACACGAACACAAACACACTCAACCCCACACACACATACGTATCATGCCGTATTCCGAGCCGTATTTTTGCGAAATCAAGCTTCTCCAGTGAGTATTTTTAACTATACTTCAATACACTTCAATGTGTTATGTATTTAGAATGTAGGTTGTTTGTGAATTTGAAAGATTTTGGGGTTTATGTGCTGTTAGGGTGATGTATTTGGGATTTCCGATGAACAAGACGGGGCGTCAAGACCTAGATGACCCCGGTAGACGACCTTGAAAATTATTTTTTTTCTTTTATAATTTTTTGTTTTATTCGTGTTAAATTGTATTATACAATCGCATATTAGTTATGGACGAGATTGGAGATCCGATACACGGGGACCCACATCCGCATGGTCCGCGACGGGCCCCGGCAGCGCCGGTGGATCCGCTCCACGGCCACCCATACCTTGAGTTCCCGCCCGACACCGAGGCCACCCGATTTTGCGGCAAGCTACGTCGGATGCAGGTCGGATCGCACTCGGCGGTCGATTGGGACGCAACCGAAGCGATCGGGGAGACGCCCAGACTTCGATTCTTGATTCCCCGTGGCACCGACTGTTCAACCTGCCCGGCACGCTGACTTACAGGGAGCTGCTCATCGAGTTTCTGTCCACCTTCACGTTCCACCCTCCACGGGTCGACCAACCGCCTCCCCAGCCCCAGGGTCCTCCCCCTCCGCCAGAGGTTTCATTTAGGCTGGCAGGTGTGTGGCGTTCAATGACGCTTGCAGAGTTTGCCGTTCATAGCAGCATATACCTGCAGGAGGAGATTGCCACCGATGTATATACAGAGGGGCTTGTGGTGGTGGTTAGAGCCACTCTTTTGGGCTTTTGGGAGGTGGTCGCAGGCGCTGACACTTGGGAGCATGTCAGGGTGAAGGGGAGGATTTCTCACGTTGTCGACCCGCTGTACAGGTACGTACGTTTATTACGTTAATTGTTTGATTATTGTTGCTATGAATTAATTTCCGTTTTTCGCTAACATAATGTGCAGGCATCTACATCGGATGCTCGCTACGTCTATTACCGCTCGCAGACAAAACCGTGAGTGGTGTACTAGCACCGACTTGTTTTTTCTATTGCCTTTTGTACAGGAGGCCGTGCGCACTTGCGCACAGTCTCGCCCAGTACTTCGCCTCCGCCAACCACCGGCAGGAGCGTGGCTTTTGTACGGCGGGGCGTACGTCACCGTCATTGCCCGGTCGTTGGGTCTTGTGCCGGAGTCGGACCCGCACTTGCAGCCGGCTATACCGTCCACGCGGATGGGTTTTCTGACCTTGCGGGGAATGAGGCTGGTGAAGAGGTTCGGCGTGCTAGGCGAGCGGTTTAAAACCCGCGAAGGTGAGCCATGGATTCCGGAGCCGCTGCCCGATCACTTCGCTTCAATCCATCCGCCGGCAGATGAGGCAGCAGTAGTCCAAGACCCTCCGGTTGATGTTGACGGACCGCCACCGCCACCTCATGGGGAGCCTCAGTTTCCGCAGCACGTCCTTCCAGGTCATGCCCCGGGGGTTGCGGCATACCCGCGCTTACGAGCCGACGTCGACAGGCTTATGGATCTCATGGGCTGGGTGGTTCGGGAGATGCAGGATAAACGTGAGAGAGACGGGTTACCTGCCATACCGCTCCCACCACCTCGAGCACCACATTAGCAGCAGCAGCCGCAGAAGCCAGATCCCGATCCCGACTCCGAGGCCGACTCGTATGCATAGACATTTTGTATTTACTTTTCATCTGTACAGATAAATATTGTTTTGGTTGTACAAATTTATGTTATATATGTTATATTTAACTTTGTTTTCAGTTATTCGATTACTTGATGATTGTTTGTGTTAAATCGACATTGAAATGTAATACGGAAACACCATACACTTGTTGCATTTATCTTAAAATGTTGAAAACAACATTAAATTTTAGTATTATATTTTTTTTAAAATATAATGTGAAAACAATTAAATATATAAACGATTGAAAAACATAACTCACTTTTTGAACAACAAACAAAACTTTTTAAAAACCTAAAATTACACCTAAAAAAATCAACCTCCAACAACAACCAATTTACCTCACCAAAACACTATTTTTTCAAACTCCAACAACAATCAATCTCCCCATCAAAACACCCATTTTCCAACAAAAAAAACACAACATCCTAGATGGGTCGTCTAGGTTCAGACGGCCCGTCTAAACACTAAAATCTATGGGTCATGCCAGGTACTTGTTGACTCCTCAAAATCAGTGCTATACGGGCCGTCTAGGCCTAGACGACCCGTCTAGAGCCTAGGGGTGTTCAAATAGACAGCAAGGGTGTGTGAATAGATTTAACCTAAATAAAATTAAAGATGGAAATGTCTAGGACCTGCCTGATAATTTTTGGCAATTAAATATTTTATTTTCTGACTAAAACGACAAATTTTAAACTCCAGGGACCTAAAGTGCCAAGTTCCAGTGACCGTTAACGGTAATGTGGATTGTGGTCCTTGGGGAACCCGGGTTGACCCGTACCAGCCCAGTTCTCTCTAGCAAGCTCTACCTTTGTATAGCCCACGAATAATTTTATATACATATTTTAAATGATTTTTTTACTGTAGAGTAGGTGCACAAACCGGTTACTTTTAATAACCGATTATATCGGTTAATTTAGCTTTTTGACTTTAACCAGTTAATGATTTAACCAGTTATTACTTTAATCGGTTATTGTTTAACTAGTCCGTTTAATTACTTTAACCAGTTATTTTCGGTAATTAACCAGTTATTTTGCCTTTCTTTTTTGAATTTTTCGGTTTTTTTTCAGTTGACTGGTCTATTGGTTAAAAAAACGATTAATAACCGGTCCTATAATAAATAGTTATAATTGGTTACTAATCACGGTTAAAAATAACCACTAACCGGTTATTCCTAAATTGGTTATTAACCGATTACCATTTAGATTAATGACCGGTTACGATTAATTAACCGGTTATTTTGTGCAGCTCTACTATAGAGGTGTAAAAGAGGTGCACAAAACCATTTTTGGACGAAATTGAATTGGTCAGAACGAGTTAATGAAAGCAAAAAAACCCATACCAGATTGGGTCGGTTTAAAAACCATTTCAGCCATATTATATAACTAGTGGTTCTCCCATAATTGGTTTCAAAACCATATTCAAAGTATTTATATAGTCAACTATTTCAAATCGGCGGATTAGTTTGGATTCGAACCGGTTTCACCCTAACTCGTTTCAAAATTGGATTCGGATAGGATCTGGTTTGATTATGCACCTCTATTACAATGTAGAGCATAACTTTTTTGATTTTATGAATCACCTCCCTTGTAGCTAAGGCTTATTATATAAATGATCTTCAAGTTTTCAAATAGTTAAGTTGAAAAACATAACTTTTTTTACTATATGAATCAACTCCCTTGTAGCTAAGGCCAATTACATAAATGATCAAGTTTTCAAATAGTTAACTTGAAAAACATAAATTACTTTTGTCAAAATTTCTTGCTATATACTGAATTAAATTTGCAACTATCACTACAAACTAAAGGGATAGTCAATACTCAAATCCCTGTGGTTAACGGTCATTTGCGACGAATTACTGACGACTACTTTACTGATTGATCACCAACAACTTTTGTGTGGCTGTCCAAAGTGCTTGTTTTCGACGGATTAGCGACTCTTCTAATAACATACATTTTTCATTTTTTGTTCTATTTTCTTTACCATTGTCCATTAGAGTTCCATCGGTGATACTTGTTTGTTTAGTAGTGCACATACATAATTAATTAATTTTGTTCAAAAGCCTTTTATAATGAGAAGAAAGTGTTGTCAAAATTTTGATTTTAAACCTCACCTATACATTCACTCATATGTACACTCAACTGATGCGATCTTGCTACATTCATGATCAATGCACCAGAAAGAAAGAAAAAAAAAAGAAATTTTTGTGCATAGTTCACTCGACCGATGTGACCTGGCTACGTCCACGACGACTAAGATAGTTTTAGATAACTTTTCGTTTTGATTGGTTTATATTGACATAGTGTTATAAGTTGATTATTTTAATGCGTTGGATTGGCTTATTTGACCAAAGTGTGTAATATATACTTCAAACGAGTTAGGAGAGTGCGGAGTGCATATTTTGTTTGAGTTTATCATAATTTAAGTATTTGGAAACCTCATTGGCTCTTAGGGGCGAAGCCCCCAAGTAACGAGGGTTCCAAGGGGGCATGGCTATGCCTCTTTGGCAGGCGTCCGATGAAAACGCCCCTGGGAGCAAGGTTCAAGGGGCATAGAATTTTGGCTCAGCAATTTGAAAATTAAAGTAAATAAATGCCATCAGACATTTGTTTTGTGGAATTGAAATTTAGATTTATATCTAGTTGAAAATGTCCGATCTGAAAATGTCCAACACGGCTCTCAGATTATACAAGCAGGGGGCGAATCTAGCCCATATTTGTGGGTTCCCAGGAACCCATCAGGTTCGAAAAAAATAGAAAAAATTAGTGAGAACCTTGTATGATTTGGAAAAAATAGTGAGAATTTACTAAAAGGAAACCTTTGAAAAAAATTCTTGGATCTACCACTGTATACAAGCATTCATGTATTTCTGAAATTCCCCAACATTATATGTATGGAGGTTGTATGTATAGAGGCAAATTAGAGTAAATGACTTGTTTTCAAAGTTGTTCCTACCTTCATACTACATGCACAAACCGCACCATGCATCATGGTGGGAATCACGTCCTCCAGCAACCCTTACAGCACATGTTGTCAAGTGCTTCACAGACATAGTTTTAGTTTCAACTTCCATTTCTCTTTTATCAAGTGATCATCAATAGCAGTTGCTCAAAAACAAATAAAAAGTACTCAAAGATGCTCAACCAACGAGAATATTCTTTATCCTCTTAGACCAAGAAGCTAGTGTTGGCCTAATATGAAATTGTCTTTAATAATTATGATCAAAGATTTAGTGCAAAGTTAACTTTTGTTCTATGTTCCCCTTTTACTCTGCACCCCATATATTTGCCACTAAAAATATGGAATCACTTCACCTTGTCACCAATGATTCCTTTAGAAGGTAAAAAGAAAAGCTCATTTTGATGCCTCACATACAATTAGGTATTGAACAATTTGGTTCATTAATCTAACCATTTTAGGGTAGGTTCATACTCAGTACATCCCAAGCGGCACTTGGTCTGACTTTATAAAGTAGGTTTAAGTGACTTTGATTCGCAATTCGAGTCAATTCATCCATACCTTACTAATATGATCATATGATTTTGTGAAGAGCCTAATTACCAGTGGAAAAAAAACCACTCAGTTATTTAGTCTAGTTACTTAACTTGACAATTATATATATAATACGTACTATGACTAGTTTTTGATTGCGACTGAACAAGCGGTCACTAATGCCTAGTTTTTTTAGTAGTGTCAATCATTTGATGATTTTTTAAGAACTAAAGATCTATAGTCATCAGAGTGTCAAAATTTTGATCCAAACATCGAGCTAAACTAACTCTAGGTGCACAACAATATACATTCACTAAGCGGAAGAAAGAAAATAAATGATCACAACCTGGCAAAACCCTAATCTGATTATGTATTCTTGTCTGAATTTGTATCTCCTACATAAGATATTGGATATAAATACAACACGAGACAGAAACACGAGGAATTGATACATCACCCAAATATCTCCATCATGTTTTTAAGAAAAGCGATGATCGATTATTACTACTTACAACTCTTTAGTTACATCAAAATAACATAGCGCATGCTATCGTTAACCACAAGATGATTAACCTCAGACATCCGAGCAAGCTCTCCAGACACCCAAACTCCATCGGTAGCACCACTTATGCTTGATTGAGATGATAAGCATGATAGAAGTGAGAGTGGAGCCCTTATGATGTTGTATATAAGAGCAAGATGAGTCGAGAAGTACCCTTGCCTTGTATGTTGAGCCATATTTGGAAACTCAAGTCCATTTCCTTCTCCAAACATGCTTTCATCTGCTACTTTAGGACTCTTCTTCATGTTCCTCATGTTTCACCGGAGCGCCAACAATATTCACACGCCAATCGATTTAATTTCTTTGAAAGAAAGCCAGATTGATGATAAGCTAATTGTTTAGAGTTGTGTGGGAATGAAGTGAAGTGAAGTGAAGGAAAAAATAAAGGCATATAAGGAAGGAGCTTTGTATATGGCCTAGCTAAGATAGTGGCATGTCATGATGGGCTTGTTAGTGCTAGTACTAGTCATAAAAAAATGTTTATGTTAGTGCTCTTTAGAGGACTCTCACTTCAGTCATTTTCTTCTTTATTTTATGTTGTGCATATGTCTTTGTTTAAAGCTAAACCTGCCGCCTATAATTAGCGTGTTCAATACATGATATCATTTTAATTTTCATATTTACAAAATCAACCATAATAAACTATAAAATTTGCTTTAACATTACATACATACTATATATTATACGATTCGATATATAGTGCCTTCTTGTTCACAAATTGATTTTGATTTAGTGACCAATTATTACACTGGAGAATCAGTTCTTAATTAGTATCACATGAATTGCTGCACTTTCTCCTATCATTGATTCTTGCTTGAAATAAAGCCTTGTATTTCATGAGGAATGGAAATATTCCCAACCTTTTTATAATTTGTTTGAACATATTTATCTCTTATATTGCCATTGATATGCTGTCTCATGAAAGTGAACCAGTGCATGTAAAAATTTGCACATGGAAATGATACCCCTTGAGTGAAGACAACCACAAGACACTATTAAATCTATTGCTATTGATACAGATCAGAAGAACAAATACAATAATATTCAAACACACGTTATGAGAGAAAAGAAGAATTATTTTTTGAACTTTAGAAATCTTACATCATACAGTTATATTATATGATGGTTATAAATTTAATACGTAATAACAAATCTTATATTGTAAACGTAGAGTGGGAATTAAATTACAATCGTGTTGGAATTAATTGTGTGATCAAAGTTTGAATGAAGTTATGGGTCGATTATTTAATTGTAATGTTTCAGTGTCTAGGGATCTTACTGTTAATTGTCAAAGTTGTACGTAGTTTGTAGAGGGGCGCAACGTATCATCGATGCATCACGTCGTTATCCTAACCTGATGCAAGCTAAAGTGTGGAAGATCAAGCCGTGACATTTCTCGAGGCCCATGATCTAGTTTCCAAGGGTGATTTACGGAAACAAGCATAACTTAAGCTACGAGTCTCCGTTTTAGGCGTTCGACCAATCAAATCGAAGCTTGAAACGAGGATCCCATCTTGGGCAAGGCCCCGTTCCGTCTAGAAAACGCATTCTAGTAGGAATTACGGACAATTTTGTGTTTTTTTTGCTTGTGTTTGGCCCATGGCTTTTTATTGGCCTGTTTCGAATTTTTGTTCTTTTTTATGTTCTCTCATGTAATTCAAACGATCATTCATCAATTTTGCAATAATCCATTTTACCATTTTAAATTCTCTGTCTTTTTGGTTGAATTTGGGGTTTGAGGAAGATTATCATGGGTATTCATAAAATCAACGTGATCAATCCTTCATTGTCATTTCACACACTACATCATAATCTTTGTAGTGTCGATAGAACAAGCCAAGGGTGACGATCCCTTGCAGTTTGCAATCTAATTTGTTATTATGTGTTCTTCATCTTTGTACGATTATTTCTTGACTAATGAATTGATTCAATGATCCATGAATTCACTTAATCGTAAAATCTTGACTATGCAATAGTTAAGTATAGGGGTTTGTCAAAGCGTATGAGTAGTTAAGGCGTTATGGTTATGTGAATTTATCACATCCATGATTCACATGTTTTATCTTCAGAGAAAATAAAATCAAATTAAAATGATACAATTGTGGAAAACCTTATGAAGTCAAAGTTGGAGTTCAAGATCATACAGCATAGACTTAAGAGGTAGGATAGTTCATCTAAGCATTTGATACATTAAGACGTTTTCATACAAATCTTATGGCCATAGTTTCATCCAAAGTTATGTTCATTAAAAGTTGAACTAGCTTCGAGTCTTTTTATCTCTCTAATTAGTACATGTACGTAACCTGTGAACCCATTGATAATCTTCATATTATAGGTAACATATATCCATGTGTTTACAAGGCATCAAAAATGCATTCTAAGCTAATGAGAAGGTCACATGAAACAAAAAAGAACAAAACAATCACATATCTTTTCAATTACTAGATGATTCCAATTAGCATTCAGACAAACAAACCCAACTCATAATAATAGTGGGACAACAGGATAATTGTTTTCATGATTACGTTATCTCCATATTAATCTTCATTGTGGAAAGAGTGTGGGACAATATTAGAGGGACAATGTCAACACCCACACATATCAAAAGTCAAAGGTCAAGGACCATGATGTTGTCTAAATGGGAGCCAAACAAGTAGCAACAACTATGAATACTATTCAAGATTGGGATTGACCAATTTTGGAGGTAGTTAAACCATAAGTTTTATTTCCCGTATGCAATTGGGTCCTCCACTAATGTTTTTAGTAGCCCCTCCAACTCCATTACTAGATACCATTATCATATCAACTCTTTATTTAAGAACCCCATTGGTGTTTCTTGCATTTACGCAATATTATAAAAACCAACTAGGTATATAAGATTATCGGAATGCTGGTGAGATATGCGAATAACTCGGGGAATAAAGGTTTTTTTTTTTAACTTATATTCATTTTTATAATTTTGTTAAGTTTTTTAATCAAATATTTAATGGATTATGCTGTTAGGGTGAGGGTTCTAGACGGGAAACATATTTTTTTGGCAATATTAAAAATAACAAAATAAATCATTTATTTTTTGAGCTTAAAATAATTTAAATTGTTTAAATCTTGTTACGTCTACTTTGATATTAATTAGTGATGAAACCCATAAGAAATTACGTAATAACGGTAGCTAAACGGGAAACAAGCTACGCTACTCCTTTTAAAATGCAAAACCAATCCTACCGAAAATAAAGCTCTGGTTTTTCAATGTCGTGAAATTTTGTGCATGACTCGCTGCACTCTCTTCAGGAAGCCAACAACTTCGGGGGCAAGGGACCCAAAGGTATCAATAGCAAAGGGAATGAACGTATGTTGATTCTTAATAAAAGTTTGCTCAAGCTTAGCAACTGTCCCAGATTATATCTTCGACACACCCTAACTAGCCACGAACCAGTTGTCCCTAAGCCTAACTAGGGTGGACACTCAGATAAGGTCCTCACAAGCGTGTTTCCCACCTGCCCAACCGAACACAAGAACATCCGCTGGGCAAAGAATGGACCTCCCTTCATGCGGGTCTATTAGGAATTTCACAACAGCTTCTGTTTTTGCAAGATTCCTGCCCACTACAGGCTCCCCAAAGTTATTCAAGCAGACCTTACGGCAAAGTGAACAAGGCTCGCCAACTGGAAACAAAAGGATCATTAACCCGTATTTAAGGATAGCCCGTATTCCCTCTGACATGTGTTTGCCTAGCCCTTTGATAGGGATAAAGGTCAGAAAATCTTGAGCATGAGGGCCCTGTAAACACTCTAACACCGATTTTTGTCTCGTGGATAGGTCAAACTTCTCTCCTAAACTCTGGACGATTTTGCTTTATTGCACTTGCTAAAGTATTTTGAGTCTTTGGTGGGCAGTGTCCTTATTAGCGAACCCGCCAAGATTAAGATCTAAAGGAACCTATGCAAGCTACCCAATGCACACCCATAATCGGAGTCCAACCCATCAATATGAGTGTCCCACATAATGTGGTCTTGTAAACCCAAGATTGTGCCCTCGAGGCCATGAAAACGTATGTTGATACATCTCTCGCCGAATATAGGCTTAAACCCCTAAAACAAATCAGCTAGGATGCCAACCTCCATTGAAAATCCCCGAAAAACGGGCTCCCACGAACCAAAATGTCCTCGATCGCATCCCAAAGGCCTTTGTTGAAAACATAAACAACTTCCTCAAAAACCTTGGGCTGGCAAGTTTGTAGGTCAAACAATAACTTAGCAACCTCCATACAATAGCGAAGAAGAAGGTGCTTGCATTATGGATCCCACAGACGAGGTAAATATTGCATAAGGTCCACCGCGCATGAAGCCCTCATCAGAGCCAAGTTTTTGATATAACCAACATCCCAACTGATATCCCCCAAGGAATTTCACAGCCAACTATGGCATCCCAATCCAACGGGAAACAAGCCTTCCTTTACTTTAACCCCATTGCACAATGGCCAAAAGACCTTTTACTTCTTGATGTTGAGCCCAATACCCTCACGCAACGCGCAGTTGGAAAAACACTAATTCATTTATGTTTTCTAGTGTTAGTGTGCCTGTTGTTGGTGGCCACGCTGGCATTATCATTCTACTAGTTGTTTTCTTAACTGTGTTTCTGGTTTTTTATACATTTGCTTAGATAAAAGTGTGAATTAAGTTGTTGATTTGTAATACTGATGAATGTTTATTATGAAGGCTATACCGCAAGCAAATAGCTATTAGATTAAGAGATAGTTGCCCTAACCAGAAGACTTCACAATGGTGGCACGGAGATTGTGGAGGCAAAGGCTGGAAAGGGTTTTGCTATACTCTCAATGGCATATATCCGAACTTATTTTCTAATTCTATTTGTTGTTGCCTGTTTATTTATTAAGTTGAACTTGCAGCAGAAAAGTAGATAATTATTCTGCTCAAGTAGTTGCATCTTAGCCAATATATGTTTTTTATTGCCTTCTCTCGCTAGACCTCTCTATTTTAGAATACGAAATTAACATCATGAGCTTACAGAAATTGTTGATTTTTGTTTGTTATGTAGCTATGCACGAGCACTATTTGCTTTATGCATGTTTGAAAGGACTTAATGGAGTCCCAGATGTTAAAAATTGTAATAGGGTCCACTATTCTGACTTGATGGTTTCATTATTTGAGTGTCTACACTCGGTACCAATGGAAAGTTGCAAAAAGAAATGAGAAGACTAATTATCTCGAAATCACAATTTATGTGAAACACGAATGGATGTTGAGTTTTTTTGAGGATAAACGAGAGGCTATAATCAGCTGTGCAAATGGGCAGATTATCATAGGGGCCGTTTCGATCATCTTCATCAACAACTACTAAAGACAAGCACTAGCACACGAACGCAGACAGCGAGGTAGGTGCATATCATCCTATTAAAATATATTATTCGTAGTTACAATCTTTAATGACACTGTGTAGTGAGGTTGTTAAACACGGGTCACCATTTTCATAAACTCTAAAATAGGCATTTTGATACGAAGGTTTTGAATTGTTTGGAGTACTGGTTTATTTTGGTATATAATAAATGGGAGTAGATGAGTTTGCCTATGAGGGAGAATTATCACTGTCACACCCCGTATTTCCAACCAAATCCATACTGTCACACCCCGACCCGCAGCGGAATAAGAGTCGGGGCATAATTGGGTTATCACCAAAGCTCATGATGTTTACTAATATGTTTCATATTTATTAAATTTAAAATTACATCCTCAATATTCCAAACAAGTTCATACAATTACAAAGAAAGATAACCAACTAAACAATCCAAAGTCTAAACCGGTTTATTCTTCTAAGCCATCCTATATGTTTCTTGCTGCAGCAGGATCACCTATATCATGTGTAAAAATGGGGGTTTTTGGGTCTACATAAGTTGGCGAGTGAACCTTGTTAGAAAACATTTATTATTGATTTCTTATTATATATATTATGGAAAATTGTGCAATAATCATATGTGAGCAAACGTAAATAAACATACAATACCATTAACAATGACAAACAATAACATACAATAACAAACCACCTTGCATGAATATATAACATGAATGATACTGTATATGTTGGCAACGTCACGTTCACGCTCATAGGTAATGGGGAACTGACGACCTATGATAAATGTATGTGCGATCAAGGCTCAATCAAATGGAGCCGATCGTATGTTGGCAACGCCTCGTTCACGCTCATAGGTAATGGGGAACAGCTCAACGCTCATAGGTAGTGGGGAGCAGCGGCCTATGATAATGTATGTACTGAAAATGATAAATTTAATCTAAAAATTAACCACACAAACAGTTGATACATATTGAATACACAATTTGATCATGGATATGATGGGTGCATAATTGTTTAAATGTAATAAATAATAAGACACATGATACACCCAAAAAACGTGAGTAAAACGGGGAATTTGTAGAGATTCACTCACATTGGGTGCGTTCGGTTGAAGATGATAAATGCGCACGAGTTTAGAGGGTTGATCGACGAGGATTAACTAACCTAAATGATAACGAAAAGGTACGGTAAATAGGTGGATTTTATTAACAATTTTAATAAGGTTTTTAGGTTTATTTTTGTGAGTTTAAGGTTATTTTCTAACTTTAAAAACATTATTGTTAAGTATTTTTAATTGATTTTTAAATTAAATAAATAAATAAAAATATAAAAAAAAGTGTTGACTTTTTTGGGTTTGACCGTTGACCATTTGACTTTGACTTGTTGACCGGTTCGGTGGTTTATATTGTTTGCACTGAGTGAGGTTCGAACTCGTGACCTCCCGTACGCGTGCACGCAGCTCTACCAACTAAGCTACGTGTCTAACCCGAAATATTTCTGTTTTTAATTATATTTATATACTATTTAATTTATTCCAAAATTCATTTCTTAAAAAGGATTTAAATTCTATTGAACCAGCGTGCGTATCAGGTCTCGAACCCGGGACCTGTTGATTATTGTTGCACACATTCCACCGCTGGACTGTGTGTCTAACCTGGTTAAAACTCTTGTTTTTATTTCTCGTATATACTAACTGAAAGTTTTCATATTTGGGTTTTATAAAAAGTCTGAATATTGTGACGAATCGGATTAAAGGCGGACTCGACCTGGTATCGCTATGTTTCAATTGCACACAGTCCACCGCTGGACTGTGTGTCTAACCCGAGATATAACCCGATTTATATTAAATTTATATACAGAGCAACTTCATCTTCTTCGTTACTATAACCCGGACAACTGGTTTTCGACTGAACTTGTTCAATTTATTTAACAGGCGTATGAGTGATTAAAATGTAACGGATAGGAAAGGTATTGGGAATGAACATACCGAAAGATGATCTTTCTCAGAACTCCGGCGAAGTCGTCGGCTCTGTTTTTATGAACTCCGTCTGAGCGGACCAATTAACAGTTTTTGATTAACTAATTGTAAAATTGAAGGACTAAGCAAGAGTTATCAGAAGGTTTGAATGATTATACCGTTTCACAGTGCAATGTAGGAATTTTCAGAAAACTTCCGGCGAGTGTTGATTATCCGATATCGTCGTCTGGGATTGATTCTGATTGAAAAGTTTGAGTTAGCAGAAGCCTAACAACTGATATAAGATGAAAGAATTGAGAAATTTACCGTTTTAATGAAAGACACGGTTTTCCGGGGAAAGTCCGGCGAGTTCAAAAAGCGATTCCGACGATCAGAAATCAGAGTAAAAGTGAAATTAGAGGTTCTGTGAATGTTATTGAGTCGCGAGATACTGATATTGTTGGAGTAATTCAGAAAGTGAATGCTTTCGGTTATTAAACCCAAACATCATCCGATTTCAAGTTCATTAAAGGCCGAATTGATTAAGAACGTCGGTTTATCGGTTATAATCAAGAATCCGCGATCACTCAAAAGTCCTTGGACGTTTGGAAGCCGATATCGGTTTCAGTTTGGCGCAACCAGGTTGATTCACGGTTGAACTTATGTTTTAATTGTTTCCTAGAATTCACAAAAACATCAAGTGGCGGAGTGGTTATGTGTTTGGTGTTAAGGTTCTCCGGCTGACCCGGGTTCGAAACCCGGCAGCCCATTATTATTTTTAACTGTTTCATTTTTATTTTTTAACAATTTTAATTTCCATAATCTAAAATGTTTATTAGTTATTTACTGTTTAAAATTAAAATAGGCATTAAATGAGCATCAAAAATATAAAACTGATTATTCGATTAATAACGAAGCGGGTTTTGAAAACCCGTTTTTCGACAAATGTTACATTTACACCGGTGGGTCCGGGTGGTGAATATCGTGACGTAAAGTCGATATCATCATAGTCAATTAAACACAGCATAGTGGAAGTCTTCGATTTAAATTACTATTACAAACCAAATGTTCAAAATACAAAATAATATACAGACTCGTAATAGAAGATATACAGGCGAATCATAAATTGTATAAAGAAATAATGTAAAACATGTCACACCCCGACCCGCAGCGGAATAAGAGTCGGGGCATAATTGGGTTATCACCAAAGCTCATGGTATTACTATTATGTTTCATATTTATTTAAATCAAAATTACATTCTCAATAATCCAAACATGTCCATACAAATACAAAGAAAAATAACCAACTAAACAATTCCAAGCTCTAAACCATTTTATTCTTCTAGGCCAATCCTATGTGTTTCTGGCTGCAGCTGGTTCACCTGTATCATGTGTAAAAATGGGGTTTTTGGGTCAACATAAGTTGGCGAGTGAACCTTGTTAGATAAACATTTATAATTGATTTTCTTGTTATTTTATCAAGGAAAAATTGTGCAATAATCATAAGTGAGCAAATGTACAAAATCAAACAGTAGCAATAACAACCACAAACTATAACATACAATAACATACCAACAGCATACCATAACATATCAACTTGCGTAAATATATAACATGAATGAAACTGTGCGATCAAGGCTCAATCAAACGGAGCCGATCGTATTGCATGTACTGAAAATGATAAATGTCTGTGCGATCAAGGCTCAATCAAACGGAGCCAATCGTATGTTGGCACGCCAGGTTCACGCTCATAATGTAATGGGGAACATGCTCAACGCTCATAATGTAATGGGGAGCGGCGGCCTATGAAATTGCATGCACTGAAAATAATGAATTAAATCTAACAATAACCACACAAACAATTGAATCAAACTGAATACACATTTGTTAATGATATGATATATGCACAATGATTTAAGTATAATAAGTGGCAAGACACATGATACACCCCAAAAACGTGATTAAAACGGGGAATTTGTTAAGATTCACTCACATTGGGTGCGTTTGGTGGGAGATGATGAGATGCGCACGAGTTGAAAAGATTGAGCAACGAGATTTAACTAACCTAAATAATAACGGAAAATATAGTAAATGAATGAATTTTATTAATGATTTTAATAGAATTTTTAGATATATTTTTGTGAGTTTAGGCTATTTTCTATCTTTAAAAACATTATTTTTAAGTATTTTTAATTGATTTTTAAATTAAATTAAATAATTAAAAATATAAAAATATGTTGACTTTTTGGGTTAACCGTTGACCGTTGACCGTTTGACTTGTTGACCGGTTTTATTGTGTAATGGTATGCGCCGGGTGAGGCTCGAACCCGAGACCCCCCGTACGCGTGCACGCAGCTCTACCAACTGAGCTACGTGTCTAACCCGAAATAATTCTGTTTTTAATTATACTTATATATTAACTCAGCTTATTCAAAATTCTTTTATTTTCAAAAACATTTTAAATCATCGAACCGGTGTTACTAACAGGTCTCGAACCAGGGACCTGTGCTTTAACGTTACACACAGTCCACCGCTGGACTGTGTGTCTAACTTGGTTAATATACAAATTTTTATTATACTTAACAACTAACGTAAGTTAACCCGGTTCAGTTAGAAAAATAAAACGTTTTTATTACCGAGAGGGCTTGTGTAACAGGGATCGAACTCGCGGCGTGTGATATGTATATGCACACAGTCCACTGCTGGACTGTGTGTCTAACCTAAATAATATCCAGATTTTATTAAACTTATAATCAAACTATCATCGTCTTCTTCATTTCAAAATTACAGACTGCGATTACACCATTATATCTTGTTTAATTCGATTGATAAACATTGTACAGGCTAATATGAAATGGCAGAGACGATATTTAGAAGTAAACATACCGGTGAACGATTTATTTCGGAATTCCGGCAAGGCGTCGGCTCTGTTTTTACGAACTTCAACTGAGCAAGCAAATTAACCGTTTTGATTAGCTAATCGTGGAATTGAAGTGCTAAACAAACGTTTACAGAGTGTTTGAATGTCCTTACCGTTTCACAGATGAAAATAAGGATTTCCAGAAGTTTTCCGGCGAACTGGAATTATCCGATAACAGCGTCTGAATTTGATTTCAATTGAAAGGTTTGAGTCAGAAATAGCTTAACAATTGATAGACCACGAAGGTATTGAAAGACTTACTGTTTTGATGAAGAATACGGTTTTCCGACGACTTGCAGAATTTTTCCGGCGAGTTAAAAAAAAGTTTTCTGACGAACTGAATGAATAGCGAAGTGAAATTGAAGGTCTGTAGAATGTTTCTAAGTCGCGAGAGAGATATTTGATTGAAGTAATTCAGAAATTGAATACCTTCGGTTATAAAAACCAATCATCATCAAAATTTAAGTTAATTCAAGTCTAAATTGATTAGAATCGTCGGTGCATCGGTTATAAACTAGTATCTGCGAACACTCAACCGTTTTGGACGGTTAAAGCCGATTACGGTTTCAGTTTGGCGCAACAGGTTGCTTCATGATTGTCTATAAAGTTTATTTGTTTCCTAGAGTTGACAGAAAACAACAAGTGGCGGAGTGGTTATGTGTGTGGGTGTTAAGTCTTTGAAGTTCAACCCGGCTGACCCGGGTTCGAGTCCCGGCAGCCTCATTTTATTTTTATTTATTTTATATTTACTTTTTATCAATTATAATTTTTATAGTTTAGTTTGTTTATTAATTATGTATCATTAAAAATCAAAATAGCCATAAATACGCAACGTGACATTTATAACTTGATATTCGATTACAAAACGGAGCAGGTTTGGAAACCCGTTTTTGACAAATGTTACAGTATCCCCTACTTTTAGGAATTTCGTCCCGAAATTTAAGTAGTAGTAGTAGGAAAAAGGTGTTGGTATTTTTCGCGCATTGAGTCTTCACGTTCCCAAGTAAACTCAGGTCCCCGTTTCGACTCCCAACGTACCCTAACAATTGGAATGCGACTTCGTCGAAGACGTTTTTCTCCGAAGTCCATGATCTCTACAGGTCTTTCAATAAAATGCATAGACTCATCAATCTGAATATCTTCCAGAGGAATGTGGAGGTTTTCATCAGCAAGGCACTTCTTCAAGTTTGACACGTGGAATGTGGGATGAATCCTGTTGAGTTCTTCTGGTAGATCAAGCTTGTATGCTACAGGTCCTACTCTTTCGAGTATCTTGAAAGGTCCTACGTAGCGTGGTGCTAGCTTGCCTTTTTGACCAAAACGAACTACTCCTTTCTACGGTGATACTTTTAGAAGTACATGATCACCAATGTTAAACTCTAAAGGCTTCCGTCGTTTATCTGCATAACTCTTTTGACGACTTTGAGCCGCTAGAAGATTGTTTCGGATTTGATGGATCTTGTCTGTGGTTTCTTGGATCAATTCTGGACCAGTGATTTGAGCTTCCCCAATTTCGTGCCAACATACTGGATATCGGCACTTACGACCATATAAGGCTTCAAAAGGTGCCATGCCGATGCTTGAATGATAGCTGTTGTTGTACGAAAATTCAACTAATGGTAGGTGAGCGTCCCAATTTCCCATGAAGTCTATGACACATGCTCGAAGCATATCTTCAAGAGTTTGAATGGTGCGTTCAGATTGTCCATCAGTTTGAGGATGATAGGCGGTACTGAGATCTAATCGCGTACCCAAAGCGGCTTGTACTGCTTGCCATGTTCGTGAAGTGAAACGACCATCACGATCTGAAATAATGCTTAACGGTACACCATGTCGGCTCACGATTTCGCTGATATAAATACGAGCTAGCTTTTCGTTCTTGAAATCTTCGCTGATAGGAATAAAGTGAGCTGATTTTGTAAGACGACCAATGATTACTCATATAGTGTCATACCCACCAGAAGTGCGAGGTAACCCGGTAATGAAGTCCATGGTTATGTTTTTCCACTTCCATACAGGTATTTCAAGTTGGACCAGAAGTCCTGAGGGTCTTTGATGTTCAGCTTTTATTTTGGAACATGAAAGGCACTTGGAAACAAAATCAGCAATATCCTTTTTCATTCCAGGCCACCAGTAGGTGTATCGAAGGTCTTGATACATCTTGTCGGCTCCTGGGTGTATAGAATATCGTGTTTTGTGCGCCTCATTCATAAGAAATCACGAAGGTTATTGTGGTCAGGAATCCATATGCGATCTAGACAGTATAGAATACCGTCGGATTTAGTTTCAATTTTAAGTTTAGCTCCACAAGACGACTCCTTGCGTATGTCTCTTTTCTGTTACTGAAACATGCTGGGCTTCTCGGATTTGATCTTTGATGTCGCTTACGATTTTATGCATAATACTTTTTGAGGGAGCTGATACGTTTGTAATGATAAGGTATGTATCATAAAACAAAAACTTCAACCATGATGATAGTTAAACCTACACGGAACTTTTCATAACCTTCTGGTAATGCTTTTGATCCTTTGCCAAGAATACTTATATATAGGAAGTACCAGCGGCGTATCACCATATTCTTGTCAAATTTTCGTTGGCTTTACCAGTAAATCATGATCAGTTTTATGTGACTCTAAACATAAACAAGACAACAACCAAAACTTGAGTCTCAATTCTAAAATGATACATGACCAAATGATGACAGTACCTCTCTCGTTGGTTATGATGAAGGGGTCAGTCTATGTAAAAGTGTGACACAACCCAACTTCTTTAAATGATGAGATTAAGATACGTCGAGATGTATGATGATATGAATGTTAAATCAATGAGTATAAAACAAAACTGTAATATCAATTCGCATTAAAATTCTTGGATACATAATTTCCAAATTTTACAACTGGGATACGGAAAGATTGAGATAACATAAAGAAAACATTAAAAACTAGACGATTGGAGTTGAGTCTTGATTCTTGGTGAGGAAAAACTAGTTGGGTGATTCGTTTGGGCCGTTATTATTTTCAACAGGATTGGCGTTGATGTTGTAAGCTCTTCCTCTTGCAGGTGGTGGAGCTTGGTTAGCTTGATTCACCGGATTTGCTTGAGCTTGGGCATGAATGATGTTCACCAAACGTGGACAAGTGTTTCTAAAATGGTTTGGGTCTCCACAGTTGTAACAAGCTCGCATAGGTTGCACCATGGGATAGTTAGGTTGGTAGTATGATTGGGCTAAATGTTGGGTAGTGGTAGTAGTAGAGGTTGTTGGGCTTGACCCATTATTTGTTGGTGGGTTTGGGTTGAAGGCTGGTGGCTGTTCGTTCGCTGAGGTATGCGACAGGTTTGAACAGTATGACCTGCGCGACCACAGCCGGTGCAATGTTGGCAGGGATGATCAGGAAAGTGATGGTATTGGCAACGGTTGCATTTTGGTAATGGGCCGGAGTATGGCTTTTTATATGGTGCATGTGAGGGGGCAACTTGAGTGATGGGTGTAGCAGGGATAGGGAAATTTGTTTGTGTGACAGCAAAGTTTCTGGTGTTTCGATTCCTTTTACCAGTAAACTTCAAAGAGGAACCAGAATGGTTTGAAGTTTGAGCCTCAATAGGGGCTTTCTGCTTTCTATTTAGAAGTAAACATACCGGTGAACGATTTATTTCGGAATTCCGGCAAGGCGTCGGCTCTGTTTTTACGAACTTCAATTGAGCAAGCAAATTAACCGTTTTGATTAGCTAATCGTGGGATTGGAGTGCTAAATAAACGTTTACAGAGTGTTTGAATGTCCTTACCGTTTCACAGATGAAAATAAGGATTTCCAGAAGTTTTCCGGCGAACTGGAATTATCCGATAACAGCGTCTGAATTTGATTTCAATTGAAAGGTTTGAGTCAGAAATAGCTTAACAATTGATAGACCACGAAGGTATTGAAAGACTTACTGTTTTGATGAAGAATACGGTTTTCCGGCGACTTGCAGAATTTTTCCGGCGAGTTAAAAAAAAGTTTTCTGACGAACTGAATGAATAGCGAAGTGAAATTAAAGGTCTGTAGAATGTTTCTAAGTCGCGAGAGAGATCTTTGATTGAAGTAATTCAGAAATTGAATACCTTCGGTTATAAAAACCAATCATCATCAAAATTTAAGTTAATTCAAGTCTGAATTGATTAGAATCGTCGGTGCATCGGTTATAAACTAGTATCTGTGAACACTCAACCGTTTTGGACGGTTGAAAGCCGATTACGGTTTCAGTTTGGCGCAACAGGTTGCTTCATGATTGTCTACAAAGTTTATTTGTTTCCTAGAGTTGACAGAAAACAACAAGTGGCGGAGTGGTTATGTGTGTGGGTGTTAAGTCTTTGAAGTTCAACCCGGCTGACCCGGGTTCGAGTCCCGGCAGCCTCATTTTATTTTTATTTATTTTATTTTTACTTTTTATCAATTATAATTTTTGTAGTTTAGTTTGTTTATTAATTATGTATCATTAAAAATCAAAATAGCCATAAATACGCAACGTGACATTTATAACTTAATATTCGATTACAAAACAGAGCGGGTTTGGAAACCCGTTTTTGAAAAATGTTAACTTTGGACAGACCTAGGATTTGCAAGATCCTCTTATCACTACCGAGCACTTCCAGCCTATTTTCGTATTATACCTGCAAGCTTAGTCTTTTGAAAATACGTCAGCTTTCGCTGGTATATACACCCAACTGACTCATTTTGAAAACATTTAAATAAAATGTTTTAAGTGCGTATCAGCACAAAACTTTTTATAACCTGGGAAAGTTGACCGTCCAACTTTGTTAACTGATTTACATGTTTGTCCATACATACAAGGCCCGGTACAAAAACCGATACATAATTAAGTACACACCACTTATGAACTCACGAAGGAGTTATCCCCAACAAGTGTGGGTAGTTGAATTTGAGCGTCTATCGGGTGTATGCCTAGACCTCGCGTTAAGGTCGTGGCCATTATCTAATGTAATGAGCCGAAGATATCCAGGACACGGTAGTTAACCCCCGATGTTTAAGTTATCAAACAAAATTGATTAAAACGGAATATGTGGATTTACTAGCCACAATCCGGCATTCAATTGATCCCATTTCCGACCAAGCGGTAATAATTTACCATAATCCAAGCTCGTATAGGGGAAATAAGTCGAGAGTATTTACCTGAGCCAGTCTTCGTTTAAACGCAAGATTTATTAAGTCAGCCGTACACAAAAAGTACTAAGTGCAGCTAGCATTTACTGGCAAGTCTCTAGTGCGGATTATGGCATAAGTTAACTAATTAAATACTAACGGTCTTATTTAAGTCATTGACTTAGACCGACTAGCATACTTGATCAAAACGTATAACGCTAGATTAAACGATGATTTGATAGAATGTAGTTTAAACCCGACAAGTACTTTGACTTGTATAATATGGGTAAACTATAAGCATTCTGGATTTTGAAACTTAAATGACAAGGTTAGACCCGTTTCGGTTAATTTCCGTAAACTAGTTACATATGCTTAGTCGTATGCATATTAGCGATATCGGGTAACCGGATAAGTCATGGACAAGTTCTATATGCCATTATACGTTAAATAAGTTGTAATATCAGTGGGATATCAACTTTTACGCCTGTTATGGTTTTAAATTGAAACTATGCCTCATAAGGGCGTTTCGGTAATTTCATATCGTATAAAAGGAACTTGAATATAATTTAACGTTACAACTATAATTATTCTGAAATAAATAACTTATTTATAATATAATATCAGTAGGATATTAATTATATGTGTAATTTATCTTTTATGACCAAACTATGCACCGAATGGGCATTTTGGTCATTTTACACATAGTTTATAAATTATTTGGGATTCTGAGTTTATATCTTGCACCTACTGTAAAAATATTTAAAATAAGTTTTAGAATCAGTAGGTAACAACTCTTGGTTAATTAATATTGTTTAAAACCATACTATGCGCCGAAATGACACTTATGTCGTAAAATGACGATTTATGCGATAATTAATGAAAACTGATGTTAAGGTTGGATTAACACGTATTAGATATGTTATTTAGTATAACATATTAGTAAGTAAAAGATTTACTTTGAAAAGATGTGATTAAAACCATTTTATAAGTCATAAGGGCTTTATCGTTATTTATCGACATAATGCAAGGACTTGCTTATAAACTCAGTTTATAATCTGTTTTGACATCCCAAATAATCCTACTTATAATATTACATCAGTAGGTAACTCATTTTCAAGTTCATTATCACTCAAACCTCTTTTTATGCAAAAAGGACATTTTAGTTAAAATGGCATAATTACGGAACTTGAGCATAAACTAAGATTCTGATTGTGATCATGTAATATAACCTCAAGAGGTTATGCTACATTATATTGTGATCATAATACAGCTTCAGATCAGTAGGTAACTAATCTAAATCGGATAAGAATTGAAAGTCAAAGCAGAAGTTAAACTTCGCGACTTTCGGTTGCGAACCGACCCTAAACTGAAATTTGTAACATTTGTCAAAAACGGGTTTCCAAAACCCGCTCCGTTTTGTAATCGAATATCAAGTTATAAATGTCACGTTGTATATTTATGATTATTTTGATTTATAATGATACATAATTAATAAACAAACTAAACTATAAAAATTATATTTGATAAAAAGTTAAAACAAAATAAATAAAAATGAAATGTTGCTGCCGGGACTCAAACCCGGGTCAGCCAGAACTGAAATCCAAAGACTTAACACACACACACACATCACCACTCCGCCACTTGTTGTTTTCTGTCAACTTAGGGAAACAAATAACTCTTATATACAAACCGAGTTTAAACCGGTTGCGCCAACTGAGAAACCGAAATCGGCAATTCAACCGTCTAATCGTTTGATTAATCGCACATTCAGGTTTATAACCGATGCACCAACGATTTTTAATCAATTCAGATTGAATGAACATCAATTTTCATCATCATCGGTTTTTATAACCGAAAATAATCAAAGTCCAATTTACTTCAATCAAAACCCTTCTCGCGACTCAGAGACATTATACAACCCTTCCATTTCACTTTCGTCATACATTCTGTTCATCAGAACGCTTAAATCAACTCGCCGGAAATTTCTGCAAGATTCGCCGGAAAACCGTATTCATCATCAAAACGGTAATTTTTTTAATGCCGTTGTAATCTAACAATTGTTAAGCTATTTCTAACTTAAACCTTTCAATTGAAATCGAATTCAGACACCGTTATCAGATAATTCCAGTTTGCCGGAAAATTTCTGGAAATCTTTATTTCCGTCTGTGAAACAGTAAGGACCTTCAATCACACTGTTAACGTTTGTTTATCACTTCAATTCCACGATTGGCTAATCAAAATGGTTAATTGTTTGGTTCAGTTGAGGTGCACAAAAACAGAGCCGACGCCTTGCCGGAAACTCTGTGATAAATCATTCCTACGGTATGTTTACTTCCAACACCGTCTCTGCTCTTTCATTCTAGTCTTATGAATGCTTGATAATCGTAAACGCAAGAAACGGATTAGTAATTCAGTCGACTGTAATTTGAATGAAGAAGACGAAGTTAGTTAAGTTATAAGTTTATTTTAAATCAGTAATATGAACGGGTTAGACACACAGTCCAGCGGTGGACTGTGTGCAAAATATACACGCATGTCACGAGTTCGATCCCTGATACACGCACTCCCTATGTAATAAAATGCCTTTTTGTTTAAAACTGAACCGGGTTAACTCCGTTAGTTGTTAAGTATAATAAAAACCGAGATAATAACCAGGTTAGACACACAGTCCAGCGGTGGACTGTGTGAACACTAAGTCGCACGTCACGCGTTCGAAACCTGTTACTGGCACCGGGTTGTTGAATTAAAATGTTTTTGAAATTAAAAGAATTTTGGTTAAATGGAATTAGTATATAAATATAATTAAAAACAAGATTATTTCGGGTTAGACACGTAGCTCAGTTGGTAGAGCTGCGTGCACGCGTACGGGAGGTCTCGGGTTCGAGTCTCACCCAGCGCATACTTACACACTGACCGAACCGGTCAACAGGTCAACAAGTCAACGGTCAACGGTCAACGGTCAACGCAAAATAAACAATTTTTTTTATATTTTTATTTATTTAATTTAATTTAAAAATCAATTAAAAATACTTAAAAGTAACATTTTCAAAGATAGAAAATAGCCTTAAACTCACAAAAATATATCTAAAAATTCTATTAAAATCCTTAATAAAATCCACTCATTTACTACATTTTTCCGTTATTATTTAGGTTAGTTATTACTCGTTGTTCCGCTCATCCAATTCGTGCGCATCTCATCATCTCCATTCAAACGCACCCAATGTGAGTGAATCTTACAAATTCCCCGTTTTAATCACGTTTTGGGGTGTATCATGTGTCTTGCTATATATTATATTTAAATCATTGTGCATACATCATATCATGAATATGTGTATTCAGTTTGTTTCAACTGTTGTGTGGTTATCGTTAGATGCAATTTATTGTTTTCAGTACATGCAAATTTCATAGGCCGCCGCTCCCCATTACAATATGAGCGTTGAGCATGTTCCCCATTACATTATGAGCGTGAACCTGGCGTGCCCACATACGATCGGCTCCGTTTGATTGAGCCTTGATCGCACAGACATTTTCATTTTCAGTACATGCAATACGATCGGCTCCGTTTGATTGAGCCTTGATCGCACAGTTTCATTCATGTTATTTATCGTATGATGTTGGTATGTTAATGTATGCTATCATGTGTTATTGTATGTTATAGTTGTGATTGCTATTGCTACTGCTTGGTTATTTACACTTGCTCATTTATGATTATGCACAATTTTTCATTGATAAACTAACAAGAAAATCAATAACAAATGTTTATCTAACAAGGTTCACTCGCCAACTTATGTTGACCCAAAAACCCCCATTTTTACACATGATACAGGTGAACCAGCAGCAGCCAGAAACACATAGGATTAGACTAGAAGAATAAAATGATTTAGAGTTTGGGATTGTTATGTTTGGTTTATTTTCTTTGTATTGTATGGACATGTTTGGATATTTGGAAATGTAACTTTGACTTTATTAAATATGAAACATATTAGTAAATATCATGAGCTTTGGTGATAACCCAATTATGCCCCGACTCTTATTCCGCTGCGGGTCGGGGTGTGACAGATTGGTATCAGAGCCATGACTATAGGGATATAGGATAGGTTATTAGACCCTTAGAGCCTATACTATAGTTGATTAGAAACTTATAAGATTTTTGTGTGTTACATGCCAAATTTCATGATGTTTATATGTTTATGTTAAATGTTACATTCAATATTATGCAAGCATGTTCATAAGTATGTATTATCATATAATGCCTATCATGAATCATATTCTCATAACACATCATATCCATGAAAGCACACACCACATCATGATTGTTTTTACAATGATTTTTGTGTTTTCAAATCTCATCAAAGTGAGTTCTCATGACGGGCATGTAGTAACTGGAAGGGTACCAGTACCGGTAGGAACGTCCTGTCTAGGCTGGCATTCGTATAAATCCAAAATAAAGGACCAGTTTGCCTACCTGGGGACTAACGATGAGAGTACGAAGTACCTATTAGGCCAAAGCATGCTATACCAAACGTCGTGTGAGCTAACCCCACTTTGAGTTGTCATTGTGTCTACACCTGGACACATTCCGACCATACATCTCGTAAACATATTTTGTGGTTTGCATTCGGGTGATGCGAGTGTTAAATCGCCAATACTAATGTGAATCCTACCAAGCCAATAGCCATGGGGGCCCACATGACTATATAGGTGAAGGTATGGGGGACATTTGAGGCCCAACATGAGCAAACCCAAGACATCCTATGGATGTAGTTGCATTATTGATATTTATGTTATTTTCATTTTCTTAAAGACACATGACACCTAAAAAGACACCATAAACTCACAATCTTCTCATGTATGTTCCTGTAGATGTCGTCCAGACAACAACGAAGGGGTAAAAGATTAGGAAGGTCTCAGGAACGCTTGGCCACACAAATCGCGAAACAAATGGCCACGATACTGCCTGACATTGTGGTCCAAGTACAACAAGCCCTCGCTACAAATCCTACTAACCCTCCCCAACAACATGACCAGAACATCGACAACCCTCCTACCAGCAAGTACTCATACAAACATTTCAAATCTTGTGATCCTCCTAAATTTGAGGGACCGAAGGTGTCACTGCTCTCCTCCACTGGTTCGAGGAAATGGAAAACACCTTCCTCAACTGCGATTGTCCTGAGGATCGCAAGGTTCGATACGCCACCGGGAGACTATTTGGGGTAGCTCTCACTTGGTGGAATACTGAAAAAGGTAGAGGGGAACTGAAGATGCAATGGCCTTAACTTGGGAGGAGTTAAGGGAAATCATGACTAGGCGTTTTTGTCCTAGGAGTGAAATTAAAAAGTTGGAGGACGAATTTCATTCTTTAAAACAGAAGGAGGGGGATCACATCACCTATAACAAGAGGTTCTTGGAGTTGAACCAAATGGTTCCAAATTTGTTTACCCCAACTTATCGTTTGATCGAGCATTATATTCGAGGACTTCCCTCGAAAATCCAAGATTCAGTTCTCAGCGTTTCACCGGTAACACTTGAAGCTGCTATGGAGCTAGCGACTGAACTAAACGAGAATCGGATTCGCAACGGGAAGTTTAAAGAGGAGAAAAAGAAAGCCTCTGTTGAGGGTCAAACTTCAAACCATTCCATCTCCTCCTCTAAGTTTGCTAACAAGAGGAAGCGCAACACCAGAAATTTCGCAGTTACACAAACCAACTCCCCTATTCCTGCTGCACCCATTACCCAAGTCGCTCCTTCACCTGCACCATACAAAAGACCCTACTCTGGCCCGTTACCAAAATGTAACCGTTGCCAATATCACCATTCTCCTGATTATCCTTGTCAGCATTGCACCGGCTGTGGTCGCGCGGGTCATACGGTTCAAACCTGCCGCATGCCCCAGCGAACGAACTGCCACCAACCTTTAACCCAAACCCACCAACAATTAATGGGTCAAGCCCAACAACCCCTACTATTACCACCCACCCAACACCTAGCCCAAACATATTACCAACCCAATTATCCTATGGGCCAACCTACGCGGGCTTGCTACAATTGCGGAGACCCAAGCCATTTCAGAAACACTTGTCCAAGGTTTGTAAACATTATTCATGCTCAGGCTCAAGCCAACCCGGTGAATCAACCAAACCAAGCTCCTCCACCTGCAAGAGGAAGAGCTTTCAATATCAACGCTAATCAGGCTAGGGCCGACGGCAATGTGGTTAACGGTACGTTCCTTATAAATGGTAGATATGCATCTATGTTATTTGATACTGGTGCGGATAGAAGTTTTGTGTCTTTAGAATTTGAACCTATCTTAAACCAAAATCGGGATAAACTCACGGAATCCATAACGGTAGAAGTTGCTGACGGGAAACCAGTTTCATTAAACTCTATTATACGCAACTGTACACTCACCTTAAACGACCACGATTTCTCAGTCGACCTTGTTCCTATGAAGCTGGGAAGTTTTGATATCATAATTGGTATGGACTGGCTCAGTCAACATCAGGCAGAAGTTGTATGTCGCGAAAAATTTATACGTATTCCTCTTTCAAACGGTCAGACTCTTCGAATCTTTGGTGAAACCTCGTCAAAGGGGCTCAGCTTAATGTCTTGTCTTCAAGCCCAAAAATATCTTCGCAAAAATTATGTCGCGTTTTTAGCTCATATCATCAAAAAGGGAACCATGGAGAAGAAAATTGAAGACATTCCATTAGTAAAAGATTTCCCGCGAGTTTTTCCTGACGACATTTCAGGACTTCCTCCAGTTAGAGAAGTCGAATTCCGTATTGATCTTATACCTGGTGCTACACCAGTTGCAAAGTCTCCTTATAGGTTAGCCCCCTCTGAAATGCAAGAGCTAGCCAGTCAATTACAAGAGTTGACTGACAAGAGATTCATACGTCCTAGTTCATCGCCTTGGGGTGCACCTGTTCTTTTCGTAAAGAAGAAAGATGGATCGTTTCGTATGTGCATCGACTACAGAGAGCTCAACAAGTTAACAATCAAGAATCGCTATCCTTTACCTCGCATTGATGATCTTCTTGACCAACTTCAAGGTGCCAACTGCTTTTCAAAAATCGACCTTCGATCTGGCTATCATCAACTTAGAGTACATGAAGAAGACGTCCCAAAGACTGCTTTCCGAACTTGTTATGGCCATTATGAATTCATGGTCATGCCATTTGGTTTAACCAACGCACCAGCTGTCTTCATGGACCTAATGAACAGAGTCTGCAAACCTTATCTTGATCGATTTGTTATAGTCTTCATCGACGACATTCTTATTTATTCAAAGTCTAAATCTGATCATGAGTGTCATCTTCGACTCATCCTTACACTTCTAGAGAATGAAAAGCTTTAGGCCAAATTCTCCAAATGCGAATTTTGGTTAAAAGAGGTGCAATTCCTCGGACATGTAGTCAATGACAAGGGAATACATGTCGACCCCTCAAAGATCAAAGCGGTACAAGAATAGCAAGCTCCACGTACACCAACTGAAGTAAGATCTTTTCTTGGTTTGGCTGGTTATTATCGTTGTTTCATTTCATACTTCTCTCGCATTGCTGTACCACTCACGGCTTTAACTCACAAGGGAAAACCTTTCATATGGGGACCCAAGCAGGAAGAAGCCTTCCAAACTCTTAAACAGAAACTTTGTGATGCACCAATCCTCACTCTTCCTGAAGGTTGTGATGATTTTGTGGTCTATTGCGACGCATCAGGGCAAGGATTAGGCTGCGTTCTAATGCAAAGAGGAAAAGTTATAGCTTATGCTTCGAGACAACTCAAGACGCATGAGAAGAACTACACCACTCATGACCTAGAACTTGGAGCCGTTGTGTTCGCTCTTAAGATATGGAGACATTATCTCTATGGTACTAAGTGTGAAATATACACTGACCACAAGAGTCTTCAACATATCTTCAATCAAAAGGAGTTAAACATGAGGCAACGAAGATGGGTCGAACTTCTAAATGACTACGACTACGAAATTCGGTACACCACCTGGCAAAGCAAATGTGGTAGCTGATGCGCTTAGTCGAAAGGGTTATGCGAACTCTATTCGTCTTCTATGTTTGCAAATTATAACCGACATTAAAGATCAAATTCGAGAAGCCCAACACGTTTCAGTAACGGAAGATGATGTACGAAAGGAGATGTCCTGTGGAGCTGAACTTAAAATTGAAACTAAATCTGACGGTATTCTGTACTACCTAGATCATCTGGATTCCTAACCACAACAATCTTCGTGAAATTCTTATGAAGGAAGCTCACAAAACGCGATACTCTATACACCCAGGAGCCGATAAGATGTATCAAGACCTACGATATACCTATTGGTGGCCTGGAATGAAAAAGGATATTGCTGTTTTTGTTTCTAAGTGCCTTACATGTTCCAAGGTGAAAGCTGAACACCAAAGACCCTCAGGACTTCTGGTCCAACCTGAAATACCTGTATGGAAGTGGGAAAATATAACCATGGATTTCATTACCGGGTTACCTCGCACTTCTGGTGGGTATGACACTATATGGGTAATTATAGACCGACTTACAAAATCAGCTCACTTTATTCCTATCCGCGAAGATTTCAAGAACGAAAAGCTTGCTCGTATTTATATCAGCGAAATCGTAAGCCGACATGGGGTACCGTTAAGCATTATTTCTAATCGTGATGGTCGTTTTACTTCACGAACATGGCAAGCAGTACAAGCCGCTATGGGTACGCGATTAGATCTCAATACCGCCTATCATCCTCAAACTGATGGTCAATCTGAACGCACCATCCAAACTCTTGAAGATATGCTTCGCGCATGTGTTATAGACTTCAAGGGAAATTGGGACGCTCATCTACCATTAGTAGAATTTTCGTACAACAACATCTATCATTCAAGTATCGGCATGGCACCTTTTGAAGCCTTATATGGTCGTAAGTGCCGATCTCCAGTATGTTGGCACGAAATTGGGGAAGCTCAAATCACTGGTCCAGAATTGATCCAAGAAACCACAGACAAGATCCGTCAAATCCGAAACAATCTTTTAGCGGCTCAGAGTCGTCAAAAGAGTTATGCAGATAAACGACGGAAGCCTTTAGAGTTTAACATTGGTGATCATGTACTTCTAAAAGTATCACCGTGGAAGGGAGTAGTTTGTTTTGGTCAAAAAGGCAAGCTAGCACCACGCTACGTAGGACCTTTCAAGATACTCGAAAGAGTCAGACCTGTAGCATACAAGCTTGATCTACCAGAAGAACTCAACAGGATTCATCCCACATTCCACGTATCGAACTTGAAGAAGTGCCTCGCTGATGAAAACCTCCACATTCCTCTGGAAGATATTCAGATTGATGAATCTGTGCATTTTATTGAAAGACCAGTAGAAATCATGGACTTCGGGGAGAAACGTCTACGACGAAGTCGCATTCCAATTGTTAGGGTACGCTGGGAGTCGAAACGGGGACCTGAGTTTACTTGGGAACGTGAAGACTCAATGTGCGAAAAATACCCGCATCTTTTTCCTACTACTTCTACTACTTAAATTTCGGGGCGAAATTCCTAAAAGTAGGGGATACTGTAACATTTGTCAAAAACGGGTTTCCAAAACCCGCTCCGTTTTGTAATCGAATATCAAGTTATAAATGTCACGTTGTATATTTATGATTATTTTGATTTATAATGATACATAATTAATAAACAAACTAAACTATAAAAATTATATTTGATAAAAAGTTAAAACAAAATAAATAAAAATGAAATGTTGCTGTCGGGACTCGAACCCGGGTCAGCCAGAACTGAAATCCGAAGACTTAACACACACACACATCACCACTCCGCCACTTGTTGTTTTCTGTCAACTTAGGGAAACAAATAACTCTTATATACAAACCGAGTTTAAACCGGTTGCGCCAACTGAGAAACCGAAATCGGCAATTCAACCGTCTAATCGTTTGATTAATCGCACATTCAGGTTTATAACCGATGCACCGACGATTTTTAATCAATTCAGATTGAATGAACATCAATTTTCATCATCATCGGTTTTTATAACCGAAAATAATCAAAGTCCAATTTACTTCAATCAAAACCCTTCTCGCGACTCAGAGACATCATACAACCCTTCCATTTCACTTTCATCATACATTCAGTCCATCAGAACGCTTAAATCAACTCGCCGGAAATTTCTGCAAGATTTGCTGGAAAACCGTATTCATCATCAAAACGGTAATTTTTTTTAATACCGTTGTAATCTAACAATTGTTAAGCTATTTCTAACTTAAACCTTTCAATTGAAATCGAATTCAGACACCGTTATCAGATAATTCCAGTTCGCCGGAAAATTTCTGGAAATCTTTATTTCTTACTGTGAAACAGTAAGGACCTTCAATCACACTGTTAACGTTTGTTTATCACTTCAATTCCACGATTGGCTAATCAAAATGGTTAATTGTTTGGTTCAGTTGAGGTGCACAAAAACAGAGCTGACGCCTTGCCGGAAACTCTGTGATAAATCATTCCTACGGTATGTTTACTTCCAACACCGTCTCTGCTATTTCATTCTAGTCTTATGAATGCTTGATAATCGTAAACGCAAGAAACGGATTAGTAATTCAGTCGACTGTAATTTGAATGAAGAAGACGAAATTAGTTAAGTTATAAGTTTATTTTAAATCAGTAATATGAACGGGTTAGACACACAGTCCAGCGGTGGACTGTGTGCAAAATATACACGCATGTCACGAGTTCGATCCCTGATACACGCACTCCTTATGTAATAAAATGTCTTTTTGTTTAAAACTGAACCGGGTTAACTCCGTTAGTTGTTAAGTATAATAAAAACCGAGATAATAACCAGGTTAGACACACAGTCCAGCAGTGGACTGTGTGCAACACTAAGTCGCACGTCACGCGTTCGAAACCTGTTACTGGCACCGGGTTGTTGAATTAAAATGTTTTTGAAATTAAAATAATTTTGGTTAAATCGAATTAGTATATAAATATAATTAAAAACAAGATTATTTCGGGTTAGACACGTAGCTCAGTTGGTAGAGCTGCGTGCACGCGTATGGGAGGTCTCGGGTTCGAGTCTCACCCAGCGCATACTTACACACTGACCGAACCGGTCAACAGGTCAACAAGTCAACGGTCAACGGTCAACGCAAAATAAACAATTTTTTTTATATTTTTATTTATTTAATTTAATTTAAAAATCAATTAAAAATACTTAAAAGTAACATTTTCAAAGATATAAAATAGCCTTAAACTCACAAAAATATATCTAAAAATTCTATTAAAATCCTTAATAAAATCCACTCATTTACTATATTTTTCCGTTATTATTTAGGTTAGTTATTTCTCGTTGTTCCGCTCATCCAATTCGTGCGCATCTCATCATCTCCATTCAAACGCACCCAATGTGAGTGAATCTTACAAATTCCCCGTTTTAATCACGTTTTGGGGTGTATCATGTGTCTTGCTATATATTATATTTAAATCATTGTGCATACATCATATCATGAATATGTGTATTCAGTTTGTTTCAACTGTTGTGTGGTTATCGTTAGATGCAATTTATTGTTTTCAGTACATGCAAATTTCATAGGCCGCCGCTCCCCATTACATTATGAGCATTGAGCATGTTCCCCATTACATTATGAGCGTGAACCTGGCGTGCCCACATACGATCGGCTCCGTTTGATTGAGCCTTGATCGCACAGACATTTTCATTTTAAGTACATGCAATACGATCGGCTCCGTTTGATTGAGCCTTGATCGCACAGTTTCATTCATGTTATTTATCGTATGATGTTGGTATGTTAATGTATGCTATCATGTGTTATTGTATGTTATAGTTGTGATTGCTATTGCTACTGCTTGGTTATTTACACTTGCTCATTTATGATTATGCACAATTTTTCATTGATAAACTAACAAGAAAATCAATAACAAATGTTTATCTAACAAGGTTCACTCGCCAACTTATGTTGACCCAAAAACCCCCATTTTTACACATGATACAGGTGAACCAGCAGCAGCCAGAAACACATAGGATTGGACTAGAAGAATAAAATGATTTAGAGTTTGGGATTGTTATGTTTGGTTTATTTTCTTTGTATTGTATGGACATGTTTGGATATTTGGAAATGTAACTTTGACTTTAATAAATATGAAACATATTAGTAAATATCATGAGCTTTGGTGATAACCCAATTATGCCCCGACTCTTATTCCGCTGCGGGTCGGGGTGTGACAAAATTGACGAGCCGAACATGTTGTTACAAGTTCTAATAATTATTACCAACTTGTTTAAGTCTCAAAACCGGTTTCATAACATATATAAGATCAAATTATAATATTTCTGAAAAATGACATGTTTAACTTTTTAATATCATAACTTTGACCCGTCAATTGGTCTAGCAAACGTGATCTTCAGTATGTGCCTTTTTTAGGGACAAACACCTACCTTATTACGATCACTTAGCCATGTTTATTATGAACAATGGCTGGACCATAATGGTCTTAACCGAAAGTCAAGGCGTTTTTCGTAAAATGCTTGACTTTTGGCTATAAAAGCCTATAAACGAAAATGCAAGAGCAAGGAACACTTACAAGAGGTTCCTAGAATGCAACAGAACTAAGTTGGATGCTCCTTTCAGTTAGGAACTTCCAGAAGAAGGAGATAGAGTTGTGAATGAGAAAGGTGCAAGTTCAAATGGTGAAACTTGGCACCTATTTATAGTTGGAGAGCTTGAAGGAGGTGATGCCAGGTGTTAAGAGGTGTAAGAGGAAGCTTACAAGTGTCCTAAAACGTGGCATAACAGTTTGGAAAACCATTGTTTCGAATCAAATGGTTTTTGGCCATTTGTGTGGGCCATGGCTAGTTTCAAAGTTTGACACTTTTAGCCCCTTAACTTATAAAACCCTCCTAAAACCTTCTAAAACACCTTTTTAGCATATTTAGCCCTCCGTAACCAATATTTGGCATACCCGGGAGTATGCCCGGACATTGTCGAGCTCTCGGTTCGTTAAAAGGTCACACAGAGGTATAAATTAACATGTTGACACTTTTAACCCTCCATTATCCAACTTTAACATATTTACAGAATTGAACCCTTTCGTCCAACAATGTCAAGTTTTAGCATGCTGACACTAATGGTCATTCAGAGGCTGTGTTTTAAGCATGTTGACACCAATGGTCACTCGGAGGCTATGTTTTAAGCATGTTGACACTAATGGTCACTCAGAGGCTTGGTTTATGCATGTTGACATCAGAAGGTCACTCAGAGACTTAGTTTGAGCATGTTGACGCTTTTAGTCCTCATTAGTCTTTAATAGACTTAAAATAAAATATAAGACGTGTTGCTATATTATTGGACATGATTTTACAGAGGGTGTTACAATCACACTAGGTCTTTGTTTTTTTAATTGAATGTTTTGTAAGGTTACTTTTACATTTGTTTTAAAAAATGAGGATATTTGAATATACATTTTGTAACATAGTTACACATGCACAGTGCTAAAAAGGTCAAGGAAATTGATACAAGAGGATTGGTTCAATAAGAAATCAAGCTACCCTTCATAGAAATGGACTAAATTTAACACAATTGTTCCATGTGAGTTTAAACAACTCTGGGGTATAAGAGGGTTGAGCATATTCGCTTAAATAACAAAACAAATTACTGACCAAATTCCCGTGTTTTCCCTCGAAGTGTAGAATAGTGAATCCATGTGCAATGCACTGATTTGAAAGCACTAGTTTAACTAGAAAGGTGATTGAGTCAAGTTGATATTCTCAAGGTTAATTAGGTTATCATCTTTCTCATTCGCTCCACTATGGAATAACTAATTATCAAAAACTTCACCGTTTTTCGGATCCTCATTTTTTATCCCCGTTTATCCAGTCATCATCGTTCATAAACAACGACCTTCATTCACAACTTCCGCCTTTCATAGCTATCACCATTTTCACCACTGTCGTGTTGTCTTGTCGGGCCTAATAATGATAAATGGAGATTCAGGAAACTCAATAAAAAAAAATTTACGATCAACGAAGTTTTACATATTAGGGCCGAAGAAGAGACCAAATATGAACTACAAATCGTAATAATAGACAGTTACATATTAGGGCTTCGAATCGAATGCATGTGAATCCTTTTGGTTCGCCTCCAGCAAATTAATTTTAATAACATGAAGATTCAGGCGTTTAAACCTAGGTTTGCTATGAAAATCAGGATAAAGATGATGATATATGTACATATATGTATAGTGGCGAAGATGTTTGTTTTGAATATGGTTTGATATGTTCATATATTTATATACTTTTACATATACATTGAAGAAGATGATGATTCTAGACTTGGTTTCGTAAATGTAGGGACTATTTGTTTAGCTCTTAATAGGGCTTTTAATGATTCAGACCTTTATTAGTTCAGCACTTGATGGTTTAGATTGTTTGTTTCATGAGCAGATGACGTTTACCTCTGAATGGTTAAGTATTACACTGAGTCTAAATGGTTAAGACCTCTAATCTGAATTGTTAGACATTTTCCTTTAAACGGTTAAGCATTATACTCGCTCTTAATAGTTCAGACCACATATCGATTCAATACTTAATTATTCAGACCTTTTAGTGGTACTTAACCATTCAGAAGTTGCCAAACAACCCCGTACATATATGTACATAAGTGTTTTAAATTATGAAAGAGTGTAGTACATATATGTACATTGAAAAAATGATTGTTCTGAACATTGTTTCATAATGTACATGCATGTTTTAAATCGAAGAAGATATTTGTTTTCAACATAGTTTCATAATGTATATATATGTGTATAGGGTGGGGTTCAGCTACAACGTCCATTTTTCTTACAAAGTGTACATAGTCATAAAAACCATAATTTCAGCAATAAAACACATTCAAAACACATAAATAATAGAATGAATATCACTAAAACACAATATCCAAAGCCTAACAGTCCATAAAAACTTTAAACACATAATCATATAACTATGAATATAACACACAACATGATAATCAACCTAAAACACACTAATGTTAGTCATTCGATAATCAAAGCCTTATAATCCAAAATACAACACAAAACCCACAAAAGTGGCGTTTTAGTAATCTTCACTTTGTTATTTGTAGGGTTTGAGTGTTTTTATGGTTGCTATTACGGTGTTTTATGACTTTTTACACTTTGTAGAAAAAATGGACTTTGTAGCTAACTCCCGCTCCATGATTGTATTTTTTTAATTAACAAACTATTTAATAGAAACTGAGAGATGACTTCATATGTGTATAATTTTACACATATGTAAGAAAATTGTTAAGAGTGTTTTGAGAATTTAGTGGAGTGAAAATTCTTTATTAATGTTGTATAATAATAATAATAATAATAATAATAATAATAATAATAATAATAATAATAATAATAATAATGAGGGTAGTATAAATAATTTGACTTTGAATAGAATTTTCATTAGTTCTTATAGTTCTCACTATATTATAGCTCTCAAAATAGCTAAGGATTTAACTACAAAATTCAAAACTTCTAAGAAATGTGACATATGATAATTCTTAATAATTAAGGTAAATGTTATAAGAGTAAAGTAGAAAATTCTTCAACTATGGTAAATATGCAATTACTTAGTGAAATAAAATACTATATACTTTTTCTTATATGCAAATAACACACCCTTTATCATCTGTTAACTACAAAATAAAATAACATATGCCTCCTACAAATAAAGCATCAAATATTTTGTTACTTACAAAATAAAACATCATGTACCTGCTACAAATAAAACACTATTGTATAAATATATAAAGAGACATTATGGACTACAAACACACAGCTGAAACGCATTTTTTTTATTATGTAAATAGCAATATGGTACTCATATTAAAGATAAAAAAAGCATTCGTTACCATGGCGTGATTTAAAAAAACATATGAAAAAAGTTATTGGCGTTTTACATGTGGGTTTCTGAATTTAAAACCCTCAGAATATATCTTTATACCCTTAGTCTAATAAATCAATCAATCTAACTAAAATATATAACACAATTTTGCCACTCATTTAATCTCATTCTTTCATTACTCTTATCTAATAACCGACAATGCTTCGCACACTACTTAGATGAAAAAGTTATTGACGTTTAAAAAAGACAGAGCCGGGGAACATGCATCTGATTTACATGTGAGTTTCTAAATTTAAAACCCTCTAAATTTACCTTTATACCTCTAGTCTATAAATCAATCAACTATAACAAATATCACAATTTTGCCACTCATTTAATCTCATTCATTCATTATCCTAATCTAATAACCCATATTACTTCTCACATTACTTCTCGCAATTTTTGCCACTCAATTAATCTCATTCATTCACTACCCTAAGCTATTATACGTAACACGTGGCAGCCTTTGGTTGTTACACGTAATACAGTCTGCAAAAGGCATAACACGTGGCAAAAGGATGTCCATTCATTTGAGTTTTTTAGTTTTCTTAATTAATATGAGTTTTCTTTCTATCACTCCCATATATATATATATATATATATATATATATATATATATATATATATATATATATATATATATATATATATAGGTAGAGGTTCATGTGAGAAAATTTAAAAGTGTGAGAAGGATAAGAAAGATTATGGAGGTGACATGTGTCCCTTTTTATTTTGGTAGTTTAGGGCATAAGTGTAATTTAACTAATAAAATCTAATTATGGAATGAATATATGCAACCGATTTTTGGCAGTTATTGTAGGATTTTCGAATTTGAAATAACACCCTAACTCATATAACACCACAACATGTATATTGAAGGCATACATCTTATAAAGAACAGAAATATAACTCATAAAAACACCCTAACTCATAAAAACACCACAGCATGTTTATTGAAGGCATACATCTTATAAAGAACAGAAATATAACAAAAATAACACCATAACTCATCAAAACACAACTTATATTGAAGGCACACATCTTATAAAGAACACCCTAACATTGAATATAACAGAAATAACATCATAATATAACACCAGTCAACATTTTAATCAGAATCAAAACAGAAATACACCCTAAATATATAAAAACATAAATAAATCTACATAAGTATATCAATATGGTACTCATATTAAAGATAAAAACACTCGTTATTATGGTGTAATTTTTTTTAAAAAAAGAGAGTTACGTATAAAATGTTATTGATGTTTAAAAAAGAAGGGGGAACTTTGCATGTGTATTAATGTTAGTTTCTTAATTTAAAAATATTAAATTTACCTTTATACCCTTAATCTAGAAAATTAGTTAGTTTAATAGTCAACATTATTTACATAATTGTCAATATGATCTCAACCATTAGATTAAATATTTAATGATTTAGATTTTTTCTTATCCTTCTCACACTTTTAAATTTTATCACAATAACCTCACCCTATATATATGTGTTTTGAAATTTATCCTACACATATTGAAATTTATTCTACACAGCTCGTAATTCATCCTACACTTTAAATTAATTTTATTTTTACTTTTTTGAAAAAATATATGTTTTGAAAATAATTTACAAATTTAATGTTGTCGGCTATTAAAAAGGAAAACTACCAATTAATGATCTATCTAAGTTTACAAATATACCCTTACATTAATATTAAATATAAAAATTAAATGAACTAAAATAAAGGATTTTTATTGGCTAAAATTTCTTCTTTTTATTGTTATAAAAAATTTCTAATTTGAACCCTCCACCCCTATATACCTATATATGGAAAGGTTCTATGCAAAACACTAAATATTGCAGGAACACGCAAATAATGAATCATCCATTTTTGCAATTCTATGTGTACGCAGGATATGTGTAGATAAAAGTACGGTTTTTTATGTATATATAATACACATATGAATGTAAGAAATAGAAAATTTAAAAAATATGAACCTTAAATCCTAAATTCTAGAGTTATTCTTTTTGTTCTCGTAATAATTATATTTCTTACATTCATATGTGTATTATATATACATAAAAAACCATATATTTTTAAACACACATAATCTACATACATGTAGCTAATTTAATCTACAGATAACCTACATATGTGTAGGTTATATAAAAATTGAAAATTTTCTATCTTTTGTTTGAAATTCTAATGTGAGAAAACAATAAATCTTACATTTGTAACATTTACATTCATATTTTTGGTTTTTTAGATTATAAAAATGGATGATTCATTTTATATTACTTGTTCTCACAATATTTAGTGTTTTGCATAGAACCTTCCCTATATATATAAGACACAATATTAACATTAATCTTAAGAGTTAAGACAATGCGAGGTATCCAATCGTACAAAATCTAAAATCTAAACATTTCGGTTCTCTTATTAACCACAATATTATGATTATTCCCATTGATCATTTTTGATAATCATTATTCACTTTTTCATTATGATTATCCACGTTTTTTAATTCAAATCGAAGATCCAGCAGCATGAAATAACATCGTTGTTTAAACAGACGTATAAAATTGGTTTTACATGCATTCGGAACTACTTAGAACCACACAATAGTATTTTATGAACTTTTACTTTGGTAGGTTTTTACCTGAATGTCATTTTAATTGCCAAACATTTACATTTTTTAAACAAACCTTACCCTCTTTGCATTATTTTTGTAATTGCTCTATTTTACTAATTAGTAACCGAAACCTGTGATATACTTTAACCTAAGATGACGTTAATTTAGTCTTGTTAATTCTACAAGTGTAGATATACTATGTAAATATAGGTGGGCCGCACCAACATGCCCTTATCATGTGAATATTTTTTGTTTTGATTTCCTACTACTATAAATATATAGGTAACTTGATAGATTTATCATTTTGATCATCATGTTAAATGATGATTATTGTGGTAAAAGTAATCATCAAAGTGAACAGAAAATTCTGTTACCAATAACTAATAAGTACTTACTTAGTGATCATTTAACATGTGATCACAATGTACTTGAATAATTAAGGATCAAACTCAGAAAATTGTCACTACTTATGTAATTAAAATTTTCAATCACTAAACATGTTTGACTAACGTCATTTATGGTAGGATGTGGTAATGACCATTATGACCACTATAACCCTTCACATATATATCATTTAATCCATCTCTAATGCACTATCCAAAATCACTACCCTAAGGGGTGTGGTCATGACCCAAACACTATCCTCTTTATTTTTTCAATTTATTTTTGTCTTAAAATCTTCAAATAGAAGGGTCGTGAATGCCGTCTGAAGGGGGTAATATGTGTAGCGCATGAATGATGGTACTATGTGTCAGATTATGACCCAATAACAAACTTAATAAAAGGTAGCATCTTTAATAAAAATAAATAAATAAATTAGTTTTAAATATATGTTATCAACATAGTTATGGATGATAAAAATACTAGAGCCCACCGAGATACCTGAAATTCGAAGCATTTGGAACGGGTATACCCGATACACGAGTATTAGGCCGGGTATAGGTATGGAAAAATATTTTTCCGGGTGTGGGACGAGTTCAGGATTAGATGATACCGCACCTGATTACCCGAAACTATATACAAACTTACCAGAAAACTTTTAAGTTTTATATTTACTTTCATTTACCTGTAGTTTAGTAGGTTTCATACTTTTAGCTTTATTACATGAAAAAGAATAAACTTTTCTTTTTAAAATATATATTTTAATGGCATTATTTATATTTATATGTTATGAAATATAAAATTATTATTTTTTTGAGATTAATACTATAATATATTTACATTTATAAATATATAAAATATGATTACGGTGATGATGATATTTATGTTATATATTAGAATTTAATTCATTATATATATCTTTAAACCATAAAGTTATAAAATAGAGTAAAATATATATACATGAAAATTTCAACGGGTATACTTGATACCTACGGATATGGCAGATATCCGACGGAGAATAGGTCGGGTATTAGACATGATTTTACAACCGAGTATAGGTATGGAATTAGTCATACCGGCCCATTGCCATCCCTAAACATAGCATGATAAGCCTTTAACTCTTTAAGGTGGACGACATGGGGCTCGGTGAAGGATTGGTGAAGCCCGGCCCCGTCTGGGAGCACTGTCCCTTGGACTCGGAGAAGCCAAAAGAACATCGGAAAGCGGCGACCTGACACAAGTTCTCGATGATGTGGAGAGCTTTTATTCTTTTCATTTTTTTTCTTTTGTGTTTGTTTTCAAGGTTCTTTTTGTTTTCTTTTTTAGGTAAGAAGAGGAAGAAGAAGATTTAGAGTTTTGCATGAGTTTACAAACAAACTACTCTTGATATTTGTTTTAATATTAAATTGGTGATCTCACAATTTTGTTTTAATTTTTAATAAACCTTAAAGTTTGGTTTAATTTTAAAAAGGACCTAAAAATATAGAATAAATTTATTTTAGTTATGTAACTTTTAAATTACCTAAAATTTTGTATTTTAAAAATTAATTTAAACTAGTAATAACACTCGCGCGCGTTGCGGCGCGAGTACACCGAAAATATAGAATGGATTATTCCAAATGTTATGTTATGCGTTAATCATATGAAAACGTACGTTTCGATGTATCTAATTGTGCTCAGTGTGACCTATATAAGCGTTGCGATTGGATCAAAACGTAAAATAAATCGAGTTTATACCGTAACGATCATAACGTATTATATGTGACCCGACTCATACATAGAAAACATTAGCGGGTATAAAGGAAAAACCGACACATGTAATTAAAAGGGATTAATTAGAGCTTTTGAAAAAAAAAAAAAGTAAAATATGACTCCACTCGGTTCTAAACAAAATTTACAAAACATACATAAAAAAGCACGAAAACAAATTGTATTTGACCTGACTCGTTTTCCAAAATAGTTTACGATGAAACGTATACCAACTCGAATTTATAGCAAAACGCACATATAAAATATATACGCACGTAAAAAATGGTCTTTTTTAAGCGAAAACGTATTATGTTTTATCTGACTCGTTTCTAGAAAACATTTAGTCAAAAATAGAGCAATTGAATTTATACCGACACATACATAAAAATATGCGTGTAACCGTGCCACGTAGCACCAATGTCACATCACAGCTAACGGCCACCAACATCGGAAAAACTCGTAAAACTAAAAAAATAAAAAGGAAAAAATAACTGAAAAGCAATAATAAAATATTTGAACCACGCACGCCCATTGCGGTGTGCTAATGCGAGGAAATTAGAATTAAACGTAAAACGTAGAAGAGAATAAATAAGTCAATCTAGGACACGTGCGTTGCGACAAATCCGTCAAATGGGGAGAATAGACACGTTGTGATGCGCCTGTCAAACGGAACCTCACACGCACGTTGTGGCGTGTTAACTCGCAAAATTTAGAACGAAATGTAAAACGAAAAACTTGCAAAATATGAAAACTATGGGGAAACAAAGTTGAAAATAAAAAAGTGCTGAGGTTAAATTGCAAAAGATGAAAGCTTTAGGTTAAAAGTTAAAAAAGAAAAAGGGTTTAAAATGCAAAAGGTGAAAACCTTTAAGTTAAAAGTGAAAAAATCAAAATTTCTTTTTGAAAAACTCCCCATGCATGCGGTACAACACCATTAAGCAACAATTTGTTGCTAATTTATAATATGAAAATTTGGATAGTTTAGTTTTGGGAGATCTAAACGATACCACGGAATCTAGGGAAATATCGGGAAAACCGAAAAAAAAAAAGTTGATGTGGTGCCGACGTGTCACACAAGGAAAACGAGGAAATCTGAGACGACAGTTCCACCCTATGTTTATTGAAAATGATTAAGGATCCTGTGAAAAGGGGCTTGAGTGTAAGAAATATTCTGGGGCTAACACGTGTCTTGAATTATATTAATTCAAAAGGGTAAAAATGTAATTCATTCAAACATGCCATACGTAATTTTTTTTATTTATATAAATATAACAATATGGTACTCATATTAAAAATAAAAAAAAGCTCGTTATTATGGTGTATTTTTATAAAAAAAAACGTTACTTATAAAAAGCTATTGACGTTCAAAAAAGATGGGTGAAACTTGCATTTGCATTAAAGTTGATGGCAGTTTGTTTATTTAAAACACAATATAAAAAGAGACTATTACTCCTAATCTAGCCAAATTAGTAAAAAAAATATAATTTACATGTTAAGCCCTTCTTGATCTCAACCATTAACTAAAAGATCAAAGGGTTAAAACACTTATTACACTTCTCATAAAACTATCATTTTTTACACTAAGATCACCCTATTGAATATATAATATATTAGTTAACAAATTGTATGGATAAAATTGTACTTTGGCAAGTTATATTATTATTTATACCTTTAATGGGTATTGCTGGGAATAATGCCAGATATCCTATTGGTTGTGAACCTTTGTTTTGTTTTTTATTAATACCTTTAAAGGGTATAGCTGGGAATAGTGCCAGATTTTCTATTGTTGTGAACTTTTTTTGTTTTTTTTATTTATACCTTTAATGGGTATTGCTGGGAATAGTGTCAGATTTTCTATTGGTTGTGAACTTTTTTTGTTTTAAATATTTTATATTTTTTTTAAATCTTAAACTTCGTTAATAAACAAATTTAGCATATTTAATATTAAAAAGTTTTCTTTTATTAGGTAGCTTTATGTAAATGAGTGTTTAGTTACTCTGCTTTAATTTTGGTAGTATAAATTATTCCTGTAAGTATTTCATATTTTTCTTTGCTACCGTGACAAACCAATTTGGGGAATATTAACCGTTTACTATTGGTGAACAAACGCTGCTACTCTGGGACTTTAAAGGGCATGGCCGGGAATAGTGTCAGGCAGTTGCCTGACACTTTCCCATTGGTCTGGGGCTTTTTTTGTTTTAAATATTTCATACTTTGCTTTTAAAACTTCAATTTCATTTGTATATGTCATTAGTCCCTCTATTTTTAAAAAGAGCTTTATTTTTATCGGTTAACTTTGTGTAAATGCGTGTTTAGTCCCTCTGGTTTAATTTTATTGTATACTTGTTTAGTCCTTCTACTTTTATTCTTTTTAGCATTCCATATTTTATTCTTTTCCCTTGTTATCGTGACGAACCAACCTGAGGGATGGCGGGTGGTCCGTTGAACAACCCTCAAGTGCTTTAAAACAATCAATATTGCGTACTTACTTGGGTTAATTGTTATGATTTGATAACTACGGTGTATATGGCCTTGCAGGTACAGAAGAGCATAAGCAAGCGGTTTTAACGTGCTTTGATGGGAGCTTGCACTTGACTAAATGAGGACAAAGACTTGGAGAGTTGATAAAAGAAAAAAAATGGAAAATTTGATGTCCACCGTAAGCTATGGTGCGCACCGTAGCTTACGGTGGTGTCTGATCCTTCTATGCACCGTAAGCCAGTCTCTTGGGGCCGTAAGGAAATTTTGACAACCGTAGCTTATGGTGACCACCGTAGCTTACGGTGGTCAGCAACGAGAAAAGTGTAACTGCCCATTTTAACTCTGTTTTCAAGGGTCTTTTTATATACCAATCATTGGGGAATGTTTTGCAGAGCTTAGGGGCGATTTTTGAGTAATCTTGTGGGTTCTAAACAATTTCTAAACATTGCTTTGGTGTTTTTGATTCCTATGAACAAAACTATTGAAGGTGTGATGAATTGCAAGACCATGAGTGGCTAGAACTCTTTGTGATCATCTTGAGTGGAAGGTTTGTTTGAACAAATTTGTTTTGAATTCTCATTTCTAGAATAATAACTTGCTATATTTGTAGTTGTTATGGTGTTTGGATTCTTGTTAGTAAATTGTTGATTGATGTTTGAATAATTGCCTTAATCGTACGTTCTTGGTGTCATTGACAATCGAGATATCACGGGGAGGTTTACGGGTTGGATATTAGTCAACTGGTTATCGGGTAACAACCTCGCATTGTAATAATTCGAGTACTTAGTTCCCTTTAATCACAACCAAGTAATCAAACACGAGTCATGTCTATGTGACTCTTTCTAGTTGAATTTGAAACACATGCGTTAATTTAAACCGGAAACTTGAGATGGTCACTCGCTTTTAATATGTTAAACAATCAACTTTGATTTGCTAGTAGTTAAAATCTAAAACCACAAACCAAAAACTCTAAATTTAATTTCTTGCAATTTAGGTAAATTAGTCAAAGTATTAGAAACTCTAGATAACGCAATTTCCACAACTCCCTGTGTTCGATACCCACTTACCGCTAGCTATTAGTAGTATTTAGATTAAATTTACGTGAGACTACGATAATCACGTCAAATTTTGGTGTCGTTTTCGGGGAGTAGTGCGCAACGTGTGTTATCTTTGATTGAGTTAAGTTTGTTATTTTTCCGGGTTTACGCTGGTTGTGTTAGTGTGCAGGTATTTACAGGTGCATGCATACTAGAGGCCTCTCACAAGCTATCACCATTGGCATTTGATCCGGAGATTGAACGAACTTTGGGACGAAATAGGGTATTGCTACGCGAAAACAAAATTAGTGGTTCACCAACAACACCTGCTACACCAATTTCACCACTTAATACCATGGAACAATTAACTACCACCACGAGCCAAACATGACTATCTACACCTCCACCAATTCCTACTACCAATCCAACCTCAACACATGAAGTTAACCCATCTGACGCCGCCTCGATGGTACCACCATTCTCATCCTTTTTCCCAACATACGGTCAATCATCATCCACCCAACAGCCATTACCAAGTTACTTTCTACCAAGTTCAACGATTGTTCATACCTCTCCTACATTTCAACCACCAGCCCAACCTGGTTTCCAGTATCCTTCCTCACAGTTTGTGCAATCGTCAGGTGTCGGGGGAGACGGGTTTGATGATGGTTATGAAGAAGAATTTGGAGGGTATGAAGAAGAGGGTTATTACTATGGGGGTGATGGAGGTAATTTGGGACCTCAAGGAGGAATGTGTTACCCACAAAGGCAACAATTGGAACAAGTACAAGAAATGGTTAGGCAACCTACAGGGGTGCAACAAATTCGTCCTCAAGGACCACCGTTCCAATGACCAATGCCTTTAAAACAAGTCCAAGGTCAACATCAACAGCCTCAATTCCAATGACCGATGCATCAACCCCAATATCAACAATTCGCACCTCAAGGGTTAAGACAAGGTCAAGCGGATCGACCAATAGTACCACTGGGTGCTCCGCGAAGACATCATCGAGATGTAGTGCAGGGGATTGAAGCACATTTTCGACCGGTCATTAGTAATAATCCTTCTCCGGTGGTGATACCTCATCACCCGGATGGAAGGACATTTGAGGTTAAAACGACTGCATTACAAAGCTTGCCGAAGTACAAGGGTCTAGCAATGGAGGAACCGTATTTCCATTTGGAAACATATGACTCCATTTGCAACACTATTGTAGGGCAAGGTTTTTCGTCAGATGATGTTAAATTGGTACTATTTCAATTCTCGTTGGAAGATAAAGCAAAGAGGTGGTTTCATACTCTACCCTCCATATCGATTTATACATGGGTCGATATGCAACAAAGATTTTTAGAAAAACTTTTCACAAGAAGTTTTCAGCAACAACGGGGGGAGATGTTCCATGTGGCGTTTGAAAGGTTTAATACGATGCTAAAGAATTGTCCTCATCAGGGCATTGGACAGTGGGAATTGTTGAATGCTTTTCATGATGGGTTGAGCTCGGAAGATGCTCGTGATTTGATGTCCATCACTAACAGTACTTTTGGTACAAACTTTAAGCATGATGATTGGGCATTCTTGGAACAAATGGCGGTCACATCTAAACGGAAAGCACAATCTTCAAGGAGGGCGAGACATGTTATCACAAGACCCCAAGTGTACGCGGTAGAGGATGGAGGGGCACAAGCGACGAATCAGGTATATGATGTTTGTACTAACTGTAATGAATTGGGTCATGCAGCGGAGGTATGTTTGGTGGGAGGTGTCACACCCCGACCCGCAGCGGAAATAGGTGATCGGGGCATGATTGGGTTTTCATCAAAGCTCATGACATTTATTATAATGTTTCATATTTATTATTACAATTAGAAAATTATACAATCAAATCATACAAGTACAACATGTTCTATACATCTTTCTAGACTTCATTATTTTTCTTCTAAGGCATTTTCCTATGTGTTTCCTTGCTTCATCCTGTCCACCTGTATCATGTGTAAAAAAAATGGTTTTTGGGTCAACAAAAAGTTGGCGAGTGAACCTTGTTAGAAAACATTTATAATTGATTTCTTATTGTATTTAATATGGAAAAATTGTGCAATAATCATATGGGAGCAAACGTAAATAATCATACAATAACATACAATAACAAACCACCTTGCATGAATATATAACATGAATGATAATGTAAATGTTGGCAACGTCACGTTCACGCTCATAGGTAATGCGGAACGGTTCCGCTCATAGGTAATGGGGAACAGACGGCCTATGATGATGTATGTGCGATCAAGGCTCAATCAAACGGAGTCGATCGTATGTTGGCAACGCCTCGTTCACGCTCATAGGTAATGGGGAACGGCTCACGCTCATAGGTAATGGGGAGCGGCGGCCTATGATGATGTATGTACTGAAAATGATAAATTTAATCTAAACATTAACCACACAAACAGTTGATACATTTTGATTACACATTTGATCATTGATATGATGGATGCACAAGTGTTTAAATGTGATAAATAATATGACACATGATACACCCAAAAACGTAATTAAAACGGGGAATTTGTAGAGATTCACTCACAGTGGGTGCGTTTCTTGGATTGATGATGAATGCGCACGAATTGGATTTAACGACGAGAGGAACTAACCTAAATAATAACATAGTGGTTCGGTAAATAAGAGGATTTTATATGAGATAAATAATTTTAATTCATAACTTTAATAGGATTTCTAGATTTATTTTTGTGAGTTTAAGGACATTTTCTAACTTTAAAAATATTATTTTTAAGTATTTTTAATTGATTTATAAATTAAATAAATAGATAAAAAAATAAAATTTTTGACTTTTTGACCAGTTGACCGTTGACCAGTTGACCGTAGACCGTTTGACCGGTCGGACCGTGTCTGTGATATGCGCTGAGTGAGGTTCGAACCTGTGACCTCCCGTACGCGTGCACACAGCTCTACCAACTGAGCTGCGTGTCTAACCCGAAATATTTCTGTTTTTAATTATATATATATACAAATTAGATTAATTCATTTCTGTCCTTATTTAAAAACTTGATAATTTCCAGAATCGGTGCGGAAGCCTGGACTCGAACCCGCGACGTGCTTAATGTTTTTGCACACAGTCCACCACTGGACTGTGTGTCTAACCTGGTTATTATTCCGGTTTTTATTATACTTATACACTGATTACATGTTTCAGGATTTGGCTTTTATAAAAAGGGTATATTATTTCAGTGAATCGGAACACAACAGAACTCGAACCCGGGACGTATGCTTTATAATCGCACACAGTCCACCGCTGGACTGTGTGTCTAACCCGAGATATAACCCGATTTATATTAAATATATACACAATCCAAAACTTCATCTTCTTCGTTAAAACAACCCAGAACTCAAAAATCCGACTGTTTCGATTCATTAATCAATCCCTTTAGTAAATTGTAAATAACTTCATATGAGATTAATAAAAATGAGGGAGATTAGGTGTAAGATATACCGAACAGAGATCCCTTGTTTCTCCGGCGAGATTCCGATGACAGCAGGTTATTCCGGCGACATGTATCTTGCGGCAGAGGATCTTCAGGAAGTTTGAGGTGAGTGTGGGTGACTTCGGTATGAGCTCTAGATGTTCTGTTTATAAAGTAAGGCAACAGAGATGAAATGGGTTCGGTTTTCCGGCGACTTGCAGAGAATTCGGCGAACACAGATAAATTCCGGCAGTAGTGTGTTTGAACAGTAAGCTCTTGTGTGATCGTTTGGTGGACGAGATGTTTCAGTATTTGCAGATCAAATGATTTGTAATCGGTTTCATCTTTTAATGTTTTCGATTTCATTCACTTTTTTTCTTAAATGTTTTCGGTTATGAAATACTGATTTTCTTTTATTCAGGGTAGAATTGGTAACTGAAGTTGAATTAAAACACAATTCAGTAACGGATGATTGTATGCGCGTTCCATTTTTCCGTTGAACTCGTAACTGCCGAAATCTTTTGGGCGACTTTCTTTTTGAAACTTCCCTTAATTGAAATGCGTATACATATATTAATGGTTTTAAAATAAACCGAATGAGGCTCGGCAGCCGAACGGTTTATGTGTATGTGATGGAGGCGGGTGGCGCGGGTTCGAATCCCGGCCAACCCTTTTATTTTTTTTATTCATTGATTATTACAAATTTTCAATTATAGATTTTAAGTTATAAAATGTTTATTAATTATGTATCGTTTAGAATTAATTTAGGCGATAAATATACAACGAAAAATTTTAACTGGGTATTCGATTAATAAACGAAGCGTGTTTTTTTGGAAACCCGTTTTTTTTTACGAATGTTACAGTATCCCCTACTTTTAGAAATTTCGTCCCGAAATTTAAGTAGTGGTATGTTTGACTCGAAAGGGGGGTGGTTTTGACAATTACATAATTAGAAGAGGGTAAGAGTTTAAATCTTATTTGAGGCGGTAACGTTCCTAGTAAGGGTTGAATACCCGGTTACAGGAATCGCTTTTTGCTGCCTTAAGTGTATGAATACGGAACATGGATAAACGGAGTTGATTGACTAAGTATGATTTTATGCATATGAGTTTTGATACGTTTGGAAAGATAAGGTTATACCCTAAAACAAAACTTCTATCACTAAAACCTACATGGAACTTCTCATAATCGCCTGACAACGCCTCTGATCCTTTGGCAAGAATACTTATATATAGGAAGTACCAGCGGCGTATCCACCATATTCTTGTCAAATTTTCATTGGTTTTATCAGTAAGTTATGATTAGTTCTATGATGTGACTCTAGAACATAAACAAACACAACAACCAAAGCTTGAGTCTTAATTCTAATAGTATACATGTTTGAATAATGACAGTACCTCTCTCGTTTGTTATGATGGAGAGGTTAGTCTATGTAGAAGTAAGACACAGCCCAACTTCTTTAAATGATGAGATTCAAATACGTTGAGATGTATGATGATATGAATGCTAAATCAGTGAGTATAAAACAAACTTCAACTAAGACATTACTAAATCCTACATGGAACTTCTCATAACCGCCTGACAATGTCTCTGATCCTTTGGCAAGAATACTTATATATAGGAAGTACCAGCGGCGTATCCACCATATTCTTGTCAAATTTTCATTGGTTTTGTCAGTAAATTATGATTAGTTCTATGTGACTCTAAAACATAAATAAACACAACAACCAAAGCTTGAGTCTCAATTCTGAAACGATACATGACTGAATGATGACGGTACCTCTCTCGTTTGTTATGATGAAGGGGTTAGTCTATGTAATAGTGAGACACAACCCAACTTCTTTAAATGATGAGATCGAGGTACGTCGATATGTCTGATGAATGTTAAATCAATGAGTATAAAACAAAACTGAGATAGTAATTCGCATTAAGATTCTTGGATACAATTTCCAATTTATAAATGAGATACGTGAAGATTGAGATAAACATAAATAAAACATAAAAACTAAGCGGTTGGAGTTGAATTCTTGATTTTTGGTGAAGAAACTAGTTGGGTGGTTCGTTTGGGCCGTCATTATCTTCAACAGGATTGGCGTTGATGTTGTAAACCCTTCCTCTTGCTGGTGGCCTAGTGGTTAGGTTTTCTTGATTTGCTTGGTTAACTGGGTTTGCTTGAGCTTGGGCGTTTATGATGTTAACCAATCGAGGGCACGTGTTTCTAAAGTGGGTAGGGTCACCACAATTGAAACAAGCTCGAACATATGGGAGCATGGGGTATTGAGGTTGTTGATATGTTTGGATCATGTTTTGAGTAGGGGGTGAGGTTTGGTTTTGAGAGGTGCGGCAAACCTTACTCGAATGACCATAGCGTCCACAATTCGCACATAGTCGACAAGGTAAGGTAAATGGATGGTGATAAGAACAGGTGTTGCATTGAGGGTGAGGTCCAAAGTAAGGTTTCTTATTTGGGTAAGTTGAGTTGGGTGCTACTTGAGTGATTGGGATAGCTTGGAGGGGTATGGCTTGTGAAGCTGGTTGATTGTGTTGGGTGACAGCGAATATTTGCCCATCTCGTTTTCTCTTAGAAATGGGTTGAGAAGAGGATTCGGTTCGGGTGGAGTTTGAGGTTTCGGTTGAGGTTTTATCCTTCTTCTTCTCCTCCGTGAAGTCTTTATTACGTATGCGGTTTTCGGTGAGCTCTGTAGCTAACTCCACTGCTGCTTCCAAAGTTGCAGGTGTGGTACTTATTATGGAGTCTTGAATTTTTTAAGGAAGACCTTGAATGCAGTGCTTGATCAAACGGTAGAGGGGAGTGAACAAGTTGGGAACCATTTGATTTAACTCAAGGAATCTCTTGTTGTATGTGGTGTGGTCGCCTTCCTTTTGTTTCAAAGAATAGAACTCATCCTCCAATTTCTTGATTTCGCTTCTTGGGCAAAACCGTCTTGTCATGATTTCCTTCAACTCTTCCCAAGTCAAAGTCATAGCATCTTCAACACCTCGTTTGGCCTTCTCTGTATTCCACCATGTAAGTGCTATTCCAAGTAAACGACCGGTAGCATATCGCACTTTGCGATCATCGGGGCAATCGCAATTTAGAAAAGTGTTTCCATTTCTTCAAACCAATGGAGGAGAGCGGTGACACCTTCAGTCCCTTCGTATTTTGGAGGGTCGCAGGATTTGAAATGCTTGAAGGTGCATTTAGTGGTAATTGGGGGAGGGTTGACAACATTTTGACCTTCTTGATTGACGGAATTAGCGGTAAGGGCTTGTTGAACTTGAACTACGATATTGGGTATTACGGCAGCCATTTATTGAGCGATTTGAGCAGCCATGCGCTCGCAGGCTTTCCTGATCTCGTCCTCCTACGAGCGTGATTAGAAGACATCTACAAGGAGTACATATCAAAAGTATGAGTTGGACATTTTAGGGGTCATGTGTCGTATTTAGGAATGAACATTCATAAAATAAATATATAATAATAAATCTACTACATCCATAGGATGTCTTGGGCTCTGCTCGTAATTGGGCCTTGCATGCCGCCATACTTCATCTTCGTAATCATGTGGGCCCCCATGATTACCGGGTTTTTCATATGGTTCGCATGTGTTACCTGGTTACGTACACTAAAACCCGGAGAAAATCGAGATATATGTATGTAACGTATGATATTCGGAATGTATCCAGGTGTGGACACGGTGACAACTCAAAGTGGGGTTAGTTCGAACGACGTTTGGTGTGGCATGCTTTGGCCTAATAGGCCCTTCGTACTCTCATCGTTAGTCCCCAGGTAGGCAAACTGGTCCGTTATATTGGATTTATACGAATGCCAACCTAGACAGGACGTTCCGACTACCGGTACTTGTACCCTTACAGTTACTACATGCGCGTCGCAGAACTCACTTTGATGAGATTTGAAAAATGAAAAATGCGACAAAATCTTGAATAACGGAAGTATGAAGGTGATTTGAATATGTGAACATTGAAATATGTATGATGAATATGTATGTAAGTATGTATGTTTGACTGTAAGTATAATTCATTATGTATCACAAAAGGTAATATTGGAAGTGTTTGCATGCATTTGTGTATGTAATAAATATGAAAGAAATAAACACCATGAGTTTGCATGTAACCACATAAACAATTAAAATCTAATCAACTATAGTATAGGCTCTAAGGGTCTAATAACCTATCCTATATCCCTATAGTCAAAAGCTCTGATACCAATCTGTCACACCCCGACCCGCAGCGGAAATAGGTGATCGGGGCATGATTGGTTTTCATCAAAGCTCATGACATTTATTATAATGTTTCATATTTATTATTACAATTTTAAAGAAAATTATACAATCAAATCATACAAGTACAACATGTTCTATACATCTTTCTAGACTTCATTATTTTTCTTCTAAGGCATTTTCCTATGTGTTCCTTGCTTCATCCTGTCCACCTGTATCATGTGTAAAAAAAATGGTTTTTGGGTCAACAAAAAGTTGGCGAGTGAACCTTGTTAGAAAACATTTATAATTGATTTCTTGTTGTATTTAATATGGAAAAATTGTGCACTAATCATATGGGAGCAAACGTAAATAATCATACAATAACATACAATAACAAACCACCTTGCATGAATATATGACATGAATGATAATGTAAATGTTGGCAACGTCACGTTCACGCTCATAGGTAATGCGGAACGGTTCCTCTCATAGGTAATGGGGAACAGACGGCCTATGATGATGTATGTGCGATCAAGGCTCAATCAAACGGAGTCGATCGTATGTTGGCAACGCCTCGTTCACGCTCATAGGTAATGGGGAACGGCTCACGCTTATAGGTAATGGGGAGCGGCGGCCTATGATGATGTATGTATTGAAAATGATAAATTTAATCTAAACATTAACCACACAAACAGTTGATACATTTTGATTACACATTTGATCATTGATATGATGGATGCACAAGTGTTTAAATGTGATAAATAATATGACACATGATACACCCCAAAAACGTGATTAAAACGGAGAATTTGTAGAGATTCACTCACAGTGGGTGCGTTTCTTGGATTGATGATGAATGCGCACGAATTTTGATTTAACCACGAGAGGAACTAACCTAAATAATAACATAGTGGTTCGGTAAATAAGAGGAGTTTATTTGAGATAAATAATTTTAATTCATAACTTTAATAGGATTTCTAGATTTATTTTTGTGAGTTTAAGGACATTTTCTAACTTTAAAAATATTATTTTTAAGTATTTTTAATTGATTTTTAAATTAACTAAATAGATAAAAAAATAAAAAATTTTGACTTTTTGACCGGTTTACCAGTTGACCGGTTGACCGTTGACCGTTTGACCGGTCGGACCGTGTTTGTGATATGCGCTGAGTGAGGTTCGAACCTGTGACCTCCCGTACGCGTGCACGCAGCTCTACCAACTGAGCTGCGTGTCTAACCCGAAATATTTCTGTTTTTAATTATATATATATACAAATTAGATTAATTCATTTCTGTCCTTATTTAAAAACTTGATAATTTCCAGAATCGGTGCGGAAGCCTGGACTCGAACCCGCGACGTGCTTAATGTTTTTGCACACAGTCCACCACTGGACTGTGTGTCTAACCTGGTTATTATTCCGGTTTTTATTATACTTATACACTGATTACATGTTTCAGGATTTGGCTTTTATAAAAAGGGTATATTATTTCAGTGAATCGGAACACAACAGAACTCGAACCCGGGACGTATGCTTTATAATCGCACACAGTCCACCGCTGGACTGTGTGTCTAACCCGAGATATAACCCGATTTATATTAAATATATACACAATCCAAAACTTCATCTTCTTCGTTAAAACAACCCAGAACTCAAAAATCCGACTGTTTCGATTCATTAATCAATCCCTTTAGTAAATTGTAAATAACTTCATATGAGATTAATAAAAATGAGGGAGATTAGGTGTAAGATATACCGAACAGAGATCCCTTGTTTCTCCGGCGAGATTCCGATGACAGCAGGTTATTCCGGCGACATGTATCTTGCGGCAGAGGATCTTCAGGAAGTTTGAGGTGAGTGTGGGTGACTTCGGTATGAGCTCTAGATGTTCTGTTTATAAAGTAAGGCAACAGAGATGAAATGGGTTCGGTTTTCCGGCGACTTGCAGAGAATTCCGGCGAACACAGATAAATTCAGGCAGTAGTGTGTTTGAACAGTAAGCTCTTGTGTGATCGTTTGGTGGACGAGATGTTTCAGTATTTGCAGATCAAATGATTTGTAATCGGTTTCATCTTTTAATGTTTTCGATTTCATTCACTTTTTTTTCTTAAATGTTTTCGGTTATGAAATACTGATTTTCTTTGATTCAGGGTAGAATTGGTAACTGAAGTTGAATTAAAACACAATTCAGTAACGGATGATTGTATGCGCGTTCCATTTTTCCGTTGAACTCGTAACTGCCGAAATCTTTTGGGCGACTTTCTTTTTGAAACTTCCCTTAATTGAAATGCGTATACATATATTAATGGTTTTAAAATAAACCGAATGAGGCTCGGCAGCCGAACGGTTTATGTGTATGTGATGGAGGCGGGTGACCACACAGATGAGGCAGCTGGCTAGTGAGGTAGCAACATTAAAGTAGCAGAATGGGAAACTTCCCAATGATATGCAAACTAACCCGAAGAACACAAGGAACATATCGATCAGCGGGGTAAGTTTCGTTCCTAAAACTGATAAATGTTTAACTGCTTCTATTGTTCATGTGATTGCAGGTGTGAATGGAACAAGTGTCGAGAGAGGTGGAAGTGATGTAGGGGAACCAGTTATCCCGATTCAAATTGGGAAGTTCAAGATACACAAAGCATTGTTGGATTACGGAGCAGGGATGAACGTTCTCCTGGGTGCCTGTACGACCAGTACAACTTTGGTCCATTACACGAGATTAATAGCATGGCGGTGTTCGCGAATGCGAGTTGGAAGCAAACCCGAGGGGTTGTGAAAGACGTAATGATACAATTGGGCTAGTTTTACTACTCGGTGGATTTTATGGTGATTGACTACGCACAGTCGAAGACTTACGAGCAGTCGCAGGTAGTGTTGGGTCGTCCATTCTTGTATACAGCAAATGCTCAAATCGATTGTAGAAACGGAATGATCACCATGAGCTACGAGAATCGTAAGTTGTACTTTAATGTGTTTTTAAAAACCATTCATTATGATCTTGTTAATGACTTGAGTCATAGTTGCTACTAACGAACATGTTTCAAGTGTTAGCACAGTCAGGTCAATTGCAAGTGGTGTTGATGTGTATAGGTCTGAGTTGAAGAACGGTGAAAATCAGGCAAGGAAGAAGGCGAGTGTGAGCAGGAGAGCGGGCAAAGGAAAATCACCTGATGGTGGGATTAGATGGGGTGATGGGGTTGAATTTGACCCCAATTGGTGTGAAACTGCAAACTTTCCAAGAAATTGGATGGAATATGAGAGAAATGGGAAATCAATGGTTCATTTGAACCACCTTGAGTACGTCAGATGGTGTTTTCTTTTCTTGTATAATATTGTAGACATTATTTTGTTTTGTTTATGGTTGGGTGGAAGGGTGGCGTATTGTGGTTGATATTCATGTTATGGGTTGTGGTAGTACTGGTGGTGTAATATGTGTTTATAAAAAAACAAAAAGAAATTTAGGATTTGAGAGTTGAGCTGAAAGTGAGGTTGAGGTAGCTTTAGTGATCGTTTCCTTCAAAACCATACATTGGGGTCAATGTATCGCAAGTGTGGGGATGGGGGAAAATTTTTGAGGGTTTTAAAAAATTTTAAACCAAACAAAACAATTGTCAAATTTGAAATTTAACCTTATCCACATGACACATCGGTATCCTTTTTATCCTTTCATTGTGAGTTTTGGGCCACATGGGTGTTTACTACAAATTAATTCTTTGGTTTGAGTGGCGGTATGTGCATTGTGTTAATAGAACTTAGATAATAGATGCTTGTCAAAACCTAGGTGTAACATGCTTGGGAAGATGATAAGGGCATTTAGGTAGCCTGGTCTGGATGTGTGAGAGTGTGGGTTTGGGGGGTTGGACCTCATAAGACAAATATATGAGCTTGGTAGTGAGAGGGACGGGGGTTTGGTCATTAGTAGCCAAAATTGAGCTTTATACCATTCATTTGTAACACAAGCCTATGTCCTACAAAAATTCTACCTATTGATCGACCCAGTTTAGGAGCTTAGTATGTAGTGTTGATGTTAATGTGTATGCGTTCTTTGTTCAATGTTTGTAGTTTAAAAAAAAGAAAAAAAAAGAAAGAAAACAAGAATGAAAAAAAAAGGAGAGAAGAAAATAAAAAAAGAAGGAAAAGTTAGTTATACAAATAGTGTTGGTTATTTCTTTTGTTTGTAGTAATTCAAAAACCGGGTCGATTAAATGAGCTACATGCATATTTCCCACCAATCCTCACCCTTACACATTGCCTCATTACAACCCGAAAGTCCTTTTGATTTGTAGGCATGTTAGACAGTTTGTAGGTGGAGACTTGATTATTATCCAAGCTTATTATCGCACATTCATGTACTTGCATTGAGTGATCTAGCACAATCTTGCTAGTACCATTTTTGTCACCGAGAGGAGAGTTATTGTGAGGGGTGTGTTTATGTGGTATGATGGTAAGTTGACAATTGATTGACATGTTTATGTTTGGTTTATATGGTGATCACTTTTAAGTTTGAAAACGGTTGTGATGTGTTGCTTGGGACAAGCAACGTTTAAGTGTGGAGATGTGATGGGTGGTCCGTTGGACAACCCTCAAGTGCTTTAAAACAATCAATATTCCGCACTTAATTGGGTTAATTATTATGATTTGATAACTACGGTGTATATGGCCTTCAGGTACATAAGAGCATAAACAAGCGTTTTAACGTGCTTTGATGGAGCTTGCACTTGACTAAATGAGGATGAAGACTTGGAGAATTGATAAAAGAACAAAAATGGAAAATCTGATGTCCACCGTAAGGTATAGTGGGCACCGTAGCTTACGGTGGTGTTTGATCCTTCTATGCACCGTAAGCCAGTCTCTTGGGACCGTAAGGAAATTTTGACCACCGTAGCTTACGGTGGTCAGCACCGTAGCTTATGGTGACCAACGTAGCTTACGGTGGTCAGCAACGAGAAAAGTGTAACTGCCCATTTTAACTCGGTTTTCAAGGGTCTTTTTATATACCAATCATTGGGGAACGTTTTGCAAAGCTTAGGGGCGATTTTTGATTAATCTTGTGGGTTCTAAACAATTTCTAAACATTGCTTTAGTGTTTTTGATTCCTATGAACAAAACTATTGAAGGTGTGATGAATTGCAAGACCATAGTGGCTAGAACTCTTTGTGATCATCTTGAGTGGAAGGTTTGTTTGAACAATTGTGTTTTGAATTCTCATTTCTAGAATAATAACTTGCTATATTTGTAGTTGTTATGGTGTTTAGATTCTTGTTAGTAAATTGTTGATTGATGTTTGAATCATTGCCTTAATCGTACGTTCTTGGTGTCATTGACAATCGAGATATCACGGGGAGGTTTACGGGTTGGATATTAGTCAATTGGTTATAGGGTAACAACGTCGCATTGTAATAATCCGAGTACTTAGTTCCCTTTTATCCACAAACAATTAATCAAACACGAGTCATGTCTATGTAACTCTTTCTAGTTGAATTTGAAACACATGCGTTAATTTAAACCGGAAACTTGAGATGGTCACTCGCTTTTAATCTGTTAAACAATCAACTTTGATTTGCTATTAGTTAAAATCTAAAACCACAAACCAAAAACTCTAAATTTAATTTCTTGCAATTTAGGTAAATTAGTCAAAGTATTAGAAACTCTAGATAACGCAATTTCCACAACTCCCTATGTTCGATACCCACTTACCGCTAGCTATTAGTAGTATTTGGATTAAATTACGTGAGACTACGATAATCACGTCAAGGGATCAATAGCGTTTGCTATTGGTAGATAAACGTTGTTACTCCTGAACTTTAATAAAGTTACTCGAAAATTCCTAAATTTATTTAAAAAAATTCTTCGACGACCGTATTTTTCTCTACGTCTTGAGGTAATTTTTTTAGACTGTGTTATAAGTAGTATGTACAAGTATGCAAAACACAGACATACATGTTATCTGACTAAGAAATATTCTTAGACGCTACCGTCCCGCAATGCAGACGAAACATAAAACTAGATTATATAAAAACAAGGTAACGATATTTGAGTGTTGTCGATTGATCTCTAATTTTCTATGCGTTCTAACAAAATTCGATAAATATATATACCACTTTGTCTGCTAACAAGGAGGTCAATTATCACCTTAAACTAATTAAGAGCTTTTAATAAGCATTATCAATCCCATTTTTAATAATAAACTAACATACACAAATAAATCCTCGTTGAGTATGTATAGATGAAATAAAACAACTACTTATGTTCTAGTATTTCATTAACGATAGAAAAATTTGCGTAAGAACCGCAGGTAAACGTACTTATGTACGAATTGATATCAATCTATTTCTGAAATTTTGCACAAACTATTTTCTATGAGATTTGAGCATCAAACTACCAGGTTATCCAGATCAAATGGTTGTATGATAGTTATGGTGGATTTAGGCTTGACAAACTCCAGGGACATTTTGACCGACAAATTTAGGCTCAGCATTAGAACACTGAGAGGTTGCTGGTCCTCCATTGAATGTCAAGTGAATATCAGCCACCTCCACGTTTTCGCAAGGCACCTCTGCGCTGCAAACTAGCTTCACTGCGACTTTAGTTCCAGATGTTCCGCTGATCCTCCTAAAGCTCACATTTGTTAACTTCACTTTTGATGGAGCACCTTTCTGGTAATCACAAGAATTAAAATATCAACTATCTGTTTATTGCACTTTAATATAATAAAAGCTGATTTGAGAGTGTGTGGGTCGTATTACATAAGTAAATGCGTTGTTTCAAATGAAAATTTTGACGTTGGTTATAGAATTTTATGGAGTTGTAGGTGGTTTAGAGATGTGGAGTACTTCTAGGCATTTTCAGAAAGTTGTACAAATAGCTAGGCGTTTCGCCACCACTAGGAGTGAACTTGATGAAAATCTAACTATCAGTTTTCGATGATTTCGTAGGTGTGGGAAGCGAACTTGGATAAAGACAAAATATGGTGAAGTTCCCTTGCTTGACCAATAGACTCTAGCAAAGTTTTGTTTAGATTTTCTTGAGTTCACTTATAGTTGTAGCAAACTGCCTATTTGTACAACAACTTTCAAAAAGATGCTTAGAAATACCCACCATATTTCTAAACAAGCTACAAATTCAAAAAAAAAAGTATTGCTATAGCAAACTATTTATTTTAACATGCAATAAGCAGATATACATTTTGATAAGCAATATACCTTGCATGCTTTCTTTGGACAATACTCTTGATCGATCAATACGGGATTTTGCGCACCGTTCATGATGATATCTTCAAAATGGATGTCCCTAACGATTCCAGAGTGAGAATTAGGCCAAGTTTTGATCCTAACTCCATTTGTGGTACCGGTAATGGTGCAGTTCTTTAGAAAGATGCCTTCTACGGGCTCCTCATTTGGGAATTTTCCCAAACTTCCAATACTAAAGCCATGTCCTGGTCCACACGACACTTTCTCAATATATATATTCCTGCTTCCTTCTCCAAAAGAAATACAATCGTCGCCTGTTCCTATCTTTGAGTTCGTGATGTTGAGCCCATTTAACTTAGCGATATGAATCCCGTCTGTGTTGATACTGTTTCCTGGTGCATCAATGATAAGATTTTCCAACCTGCTGTTATCAGAACCCCTTAAAGCTAGGTGGAAGTTTTTGCTATTAATAGACGTCAAGTCTTTCAACAGTAAATTCTTGAGGTTTCTCAATCTGAGATTCTAACAAAGTAACAGAGAAAAAGTTAAGACCGTTAACTTCAAAATCTATCAACTTTAACTAAATAACTAGGTGGCTCGACGATATAAAAATAAGCTAAAGTTTGAGACCCTCGTATTTAAGGGTCCCCATTTTTAGAGGCTGACTATAGATTTTTATTTGTTTATTTTTCTCTTGTCACAACTCCATCAATTCACTCTCTCTCTCTCTCTCTCGAATTTTCTATACAAAATGTATGTCATCGTATTTCCATGTGTAATTAGGATATGAAGAAAAATATCTATTTTAAGAATTAGACTCTGATTTTAGAATCTACTTTAGGCCCCCAAAAAGGTTGAGTCAGCTCTGGTTTTAAGGAAACACTTACGACTGGTACTGGGCATGCCATCGTTTCATCGCATTTTGTACCCTTCCATGTTTCTTGGCCTTGGCCATCAAAAGTACCACCAATCATGGTCAACTTATCAACATTCCTGATGTAGATCCAACTGTCTTTTGAGAACTTTGCAAGCTCAGGCGGGGCCTTTATGGTGGCTCCTTTGGCATTGATCTCAATCGGACCCTTGCATGGACCCGCCAACATAATAGCAAGTGACATATAAGTCCCTGGGGGAATCAACAACGAGCTTGGTGGTGGTCCTCCGCATACTTCTTTCCATGCGCTCAATATCGCCTAAATTCAACTCGGTAACAATTGTAAACAAACACGAAACATGAACAATGAACACACAACAATAAAAGATGTACAACGTTATTACCGGGCTATCATCAGTTATGCCATCACCCTTGGCACCTTTAGTTTTTATATCGACTACAACAGCATGGTTCCTCACAATTAGAGCCATAACAAACATGCAATATACTGCCATAATTTGAATGTAGCCATCTTTATCCATTTTTTTAATTGCTTTTTCTTTCTTTGTGTTCAATATGTTTGGGTTTCTCCAAAGATTAGTTACACATGGAAAAGTAGGCTATTTATAGTCAAAAACCTAAACATGTGGAGAAAGTAGGAAGATTTGCAAATATGATTCCTTCTTTCTCATTATTTTTTTTTGGCTTATGATATGTACATATTACCAAGGCTTACTATACACATTAATTAACAAGAGTAAGTAAATGGAATTAACCTCCCACCACAATAACTAACTCTTAGGCTATTGTTAGTTTCTCGGGATCATATCTCTTAAATAACATTTTCATCTACTTCTTCATCCGTTGGAGGATCCATTTCGTGTTCAGGAGATATAACCACACCTTTTTTCATAATCATATTATGTAGAATAATACAAGTGTACATTATCCTTCTGATGCTTAAAGGATGTGTTTGGCGTGCCAGTTGTTCAGTTATGTGCCACTGACCTTTTAACAGTCCAAAAGCTCGTTCAACATCCTTGCGTGCAATTTCTTGATGCATACGAATAATGTTAAAAACTCAAAGCTTTACCAATCCGTTTGAATTTCTTCTTCTTCGGAACTTGTTGAACTAGGTGGTTCGGGTGGAAGTTCAAAACAATCCATGGCTAGCGGTATATTTTTTTAGTTTTGTAATGGGTTAAAAATTTGGGTTTGAGAGATATAGAAAATTATGGACTGTTTTTTTTTAATGTGTTTTGTTGGTTTTTAATATACAGAGAAAGTTTAATATTTTTCTACGTATGGAATGCCTATATCCTTCACCAAATCGAGGAACCAGTCAGGTAGCCACTAAAATCTTGAAGTGTTCAACATATTTTACAATGTAACTGATCACCAGTATGGCAGTATTGGCATAGTAGACGTCGCGAGTGGTCCTAAAACCAAAGAGGTTGCCCTTTTTACAGCCTCAAGCACCTTGCTCCTACAGTTGTGGGTCATCGAGTTCTCACATCGTGATCAACATATTTATTACAATGTAACTGATCATATGTCTCTTATGGTTTACCAAGACCGATAAAAAAGAAAGAAATGTATTAGTTTACGAATATATAGACATCATAGCTACAAAAAATTAAACATTTCCATGACATGTGTTAAAACAAATATCCTACCATGTACCTAAGAGTGACAACACACTAAACAACACTATGAGTACTCATAGATTATTAAATTTACAGTAACTTATATTATCACGTCTTTGGCCCTTGGATGAAGGTACATGGTGCAAAAGATGACCCCCCCCCCATTCGGTGGCCTGATTTTGGTGTGGGTACTTTTGAAAAACTCGATACCGTTGGGATCACATCTTAGTGGTGGTCAATAGCGTGAATACGTGGGGAGTGAAAGGGAAATGAATTTGGTATCAAAAAGGAAACGAGTTTGAGAGGCTGCTAAATCTAGTTTGACCTAATAATTACCGACAAAATTTACCGACGGCTGATCAAACATGACTTACATATTTACCGGATAATAGGCCTTGTCATGGCGATGAAAGTGTTGGTTTACGTTAGACAAGGTTATGTTAGATCATAACAAAGTCATTTTAGAGTGTAGGATGATTAGTAGACTAATTGGACTTAATGAGCCTTCACGCGTTAGCGGGTCGGTTTAGGTTACACAAAACTACATTAGGTCCTACATTTCTAGACCATAGCAAGTAATGTTGGTGCTAAACTACATTTCTAGATTTTACAAATAGATACGAGACGTCCCTTACATGTATACAAATTTATATTTCCAGTTAAGCACCAACATTAATACACTAAATTACATTTAGAGATCTCACATATGTGCCTTATCATGTGCATTGTCGGTTTACAAATCTTTTTTTAATATGTGCACCACTCATTCCCATATCCACCACAGCGTAATCCCCAAGACATTAGAATCGTGTGACATATGGGGAGACGAATAATACTAAGAGTTTTATAGGTATAGAACAAAATACTCATTTGAAACTTTTGGACGTTTGGTTACATTTATAGTGGCGATGGAATACTCATCGCAAAATGGTCCATCCGTATGAGCAGGGTGGACCTAGTATCAAGGTACAGGGGTCGACCGCACCCTTTGAAAAAAAAAACTAGGGTATCAGTACATTAAAATCTCCGACCCCTAAAAGAAATTGACGTCGACCTCCATGAATTTCTGACTGATTGCTGAGGAAAAAAAAACAAATTAATAACTTATACAGTTACAGATATAAACATAATATAAAAAATTAATTCCAAGTAAACACTAATATAATTATATAAACATCTAATGTAAAAAAAATTATTTAGTAAAAATTAGCAACAAGTTAATGCATTGAGATGTTGTACCTCATGCTTTAGGGTTGTTACAAAAAAAATTGATATTACACTTTCAATCCAAAACTACTTGATTTTGTAGTTTTAACCCAAAAGTTTTTCTGTTTTTCCAATATAACCTTATAACTTTTTTAACTTCAACTTTGATCCCCTATGTTTTTCATATTTTGCAAAATTTTTAATTTACGGATCGTTCTAAATTTTCAAGTTAACACGGGTTGTATATTTTAAGTCCGTCACTGTATATGAATATTGATCAAGTTAAATAACATCAACTAACTTAAATGTGTTTAAGACGACTTAGTAGATGTTATCTTGCTTGCAAAAATCATAATCATATCTAGATTATCTTTAGTGTCGAAATTTATAAGGTAGGTCAATTTATCTCTTGTCTTTAATCAGGAGATTTATTATAGTAAATCCATACACATATAAATCCTCATTAGAATATATCATATGAAATACATAGCCATATAGTTTCTCAGTTTTTGCATCTACTATTTTTATGCGATTTCAAATGGCCGTATGATAGTTATGGTGAACTTAGGCTTAACAAATTTTAGGGACATTTTGACCAACAACTTTAGGCTTGGCATGAGAACACTCAGAGGTGGATCCTCCATTGAATGTCAAGTTGATATCAGCCACCTCTACGGTTTCACATGGTATCCCTGGGCTGCAAGCAATCTTCACTGCCACCTTTGTTCCCTGATCCTCCTAAAATTCACATTTGTCAACTTCACTTTTGATGGAGTTGCACCTTTCTAGTACTCACAAGAATCAAAATCAACTCCGTGGTGAGCAATAATAGTTTGAAGTTGGCAATATACCAAACCATTTTCCACATGCAATAAAAGATACACTACTACAAAAATGTTTGCAACCAACAAATGTAGATGCAAAATGAGCCACCATGATCGTGACCAAAATCAAAAGTCGTTACAAAATTAGTGACCGTGTTAGTAACCCAAATCAAATGGTCGCGAAATTAGGACCTAAACAAAATCGATTGCAATATTAGGATCCAAAACAAAATTGGTCACAAAATTAGCGACCAAGTATGTTTCGGTCATAAGATGTTGAAAGTAGCGACAAGGATTTTTCAGTCAAACATAGTTGCTAATTTTATAAAATAATTATAAAAATATTTTGCTCGCAGATATAACTACCTTGGTTTTAAAAAGCGAGAGGCGTACAAAAGTGACGAGGTTTAAAACCGAGGCGTAAAACGCAAAAGCAGCGGGCTTTTCGTACTCGAGGCGCAAAGTGATTACATAATTTTTATATATATCCTATAGTACAATAGGCCCAACACCTACTGTACATAGTTTGATACTTAAAAATCGCGTAAAAACACCCTATGTACATGAGGCGCGCCTCAGACCTGAAAAACCTCTAAAATGCGTTTTTTGGGGCTTTTTGTAAAAAGCACGCCTTGGGCTACCTAAGGTGCCAAGGCTTGCGCCTTGCGCCTCAGGCAAGCCTTTTAAAACCCTGATAACTACCAAGATTAATTTCAGTCACAAATGTAGTCCCTACCTTTAAAAGGGTTATACCGTTCACAAATATCACATAGCAAATAGTCGTTTTTGTAATAGTGATATACATTTTTAGTTTATAAGCAATCACAAGATAGCACTTCATAATACCTGGCATTGATTATTTGGACAATATTCTTGATCGACCAAAATGGGATTTTGCACACCGTTCATGATAATATCTTCAAAATGGATGTCGGTAGCGGCTCCAGGGTAAGAAGCAGGCCAACTTTTGATCCTAACTCCATTAGTGGTGCCAGTCAGTGTGCAGTTTCTGAAAAAGATTCCATTTACTGGTTCTTCATTTGGGTATTTGCCCAAACTTCCAACACCGAACCCATGTCCTGGTCCACACGTCGATTGCTGGACATGGACATTCTTGCTTCCATCTCCAAAAGATATACAATCGTCGCCTGTCTTTATCCTCGCGTTTGTGATGTTGAGCCCAGTTAACTTAGCGATGTGTATACCATCTGTGTTGACACTGTTCCCAGGTGCGTCAATGACAATATTTTCGAACCGGTTGTTGTCGCTAGACAATACCGCTATGTGGAAGTTTTTGCTATTGATAGATGTCACGTCTCTAAACAATGAATTGGTGATTTTATTCAGTCTGAGATTCTGAGGAAGAACAGAAAAAAGGTGGCATGTTATCATCAAAATCTAAGATTTTTATTTTTTTTATTTTTATGTGTTCTAGAGATTTCATGTAGGAGGTTTTTGGAATATGTTTTGCAAGTAGGTACTCAAAGGAGTCTTTTTAGTGCACTAATTTGACAAGCAAACATGGATAAAGACAAAACCAGCACACTCAAGAGTAACTCTAGTGACTATGTATGGAATGAAGGATGAAATTTGTTCCTTTGACCAGCAAACTCAAGATAAGTTTGTTTGTTAGACTAGCGAACTCGAGGCATTTTCTTTCCACCTCAAGATGAGTTTGCTACCTTGTCCATTCAAAAAAAATTATGAGCGGATTTTCTCGCAACAAGGGGTGTTTTCGTCCCTACCAAGGGCGACTTCTTGGTCTTAAAACATGCACACTGTGTACTAGCCAAATGAATTTACAACCCCTGAGAGGTCGCCCCATGCAAAGGAGACGTCTCCATTTCATGGTTTCACTGTAATAAGAGGTATCCCTTGGTAGGGGCGATTACTCCATTTCTTGATTTGACAAGTCCTGAGATATCGCCTAGCATGGGGCGACTCCTCCATTCTTGATTTGACTACAGCAAGAGGTTGCCTGTGGTTGGGGTGATTTCTCCATCTCTATGTTACCTCGTACTTCTCATCTGACTTAGCTAGAGTGCGCGTTTTAAGATCAAGATTTCGTCCTTGGTAAGGGCAATAACCACCATGTCAAACAATTGCAAAATAATATCATCTTGTGATGCATATTGGGTGAATATCCAGTTATAAAAGAAAATCTTTTGAATTTATGTATTGGGTGGACCTACATGAGTTCACTACCTTGCCTATTTGTAAACATGTTTCAAAAAAAGATCATCTTAAAAAACAATCCAAAATAGGCACATTGTAAATAAACACTTACAACTGGTATATTGAAGCCTTTATGGTGGCTCCTCTGGCATCAATCTCAATCGGACCCTTGCATGGACCAACAAAATCAACAACAAGTGCCAAATAAATTCCAGGTGGAATCACCAACTGGCTTGGTGGTGCACCTGCACAGGCTTCTTTCCATGCGCTTGTTATCGCCTAAATTCAACATCAATTAATACATGTAAATTTAGCAGGAAACATGAACACTAAACACATAGAAATGCAACATTTATGCGATTATTACCGGGCCATCATCGGTTACGCCATCACCCTTGGCACCTTTAGCTTTTACATTGACTACAGCCGCATGGTTCGTCGCTATCAAAGCCATAAAAAACAAGCAGAATAGTGCCATAGCTCGAATATAGCCATCTTTATCCATGTTGTTACTTTTTTATGTGCTATATTTTAGGGTTTTCAATGATGGAGTTACATATGGTAAAGGTGCCTATTTATAGTAAAAATGAAATTATCTACATAAGGTTGTTCTTTTTCAGGGAACTTTTCTTCCACTATTTACCATTCATCTTTGAAGTGCATGTGTTTTACAAAATTCACTCACCTTTTTACAATTTCCATGGTACATAAAGTTTTTATATTATCTCTTTTATTGTTTTCAATTTTTCTTTGGTGAATTCAAATTAAATCACTCGTTTTTTTTAATGATGTTGGAATTAATAATTGTTTAACCCAAGTTTGAGAGTTAACGAGTCAGAATTGTAAACGTGTAGGGTTGTGTGTGTTAGAAGTCGAAGTTAGAAACTGTAATACAATGGAACGATAGGTCGATTCATAAAAGTCACGACATTTCACATTAGGGTTATATGGACCTATGTATGTTTCTGTAACAATTAACTCAAAATAGTTCGATTAATGCAAAATTCTTTGAAGGGTTCAATCCCTATTGTTCTTGTTCGTTATTGTGATTCTTGACTATGATTGATCACCTGTGATTGTGATTCTACAAATAAGACATATGATATCTCTTTGTAATATTTTACACGTATAATATAAATCATTTTGAGACAATAGCACCTTGATTAGAGAGCTAAAATGGTATTACAAAATTAGTTTTATTATTTAATTCTTGTGTTTTTGTTATTTTACCAATAGATTTCTCACGACTCCTTGGAGCTTAAAAAAAGGATTTATGTAGTAATTTGGCTTAAGTAGGTTTACCTAAATTGACCTGACAATTGCCAAACGTTCAAAACGTTATATTACTTTGGCTTACCATGTTAGTGTTTTACAAAATTCACTCACCTTTTGAGGACTCCTGCACAAAGATAATGGCTAATGCACGTGTGCTTGTGTAAGATAACCTAAGCTACAACTTCTGCTGATTATCGTAGTTTCTAAAATAGTACTTGAACTTATTTGAGTCATTTGACGTATATATAGATTTGAATCTTAAAATTATAAAGGTATGTTTATAAATAAACGCACACTTAGGTGCAGTCTGTTTTTTAAGAGGTAAAATGTCTGTAATCTGCAGACCACATCTGCAGACATCTGTAAAAGAAATGATGGACCAAACCTTTGAATTCTGCAAGAAGAACGCTATTTGTTTTTTAACTTATGTAGACTTTTATATAAACCGGTGGTTGTATACAGGAGGTGGTGGTCTACGGTGGTGGTGTGTGGTGGACGGTGGTGCATGGTCACTACAAGAAACAGCTAGCAATACCGGCGACACCATTAGCGGCAACTCCGTGCAATAGCGGCGACTGCATCAACTGTCGCCGCTATTGCACGAAGTCGCCGCTAATGGTGTCACCGGTAGGTCGATCCGTGTGCTGCAGCCAAGATTCACTCTTGGCCCATGATGAATACATGATCAAAGGGCTGGTGTTCTTCCCAGACAAACACACACTTCATATTCAAAACTTTTTCATCCTCCTCAAAACAAACACAGAGCACTTCAACAGAGCATCACCGGAGCATCTGCATCTTCACCGGAGCACCTTCGTCTTCACCGGAGTGATATCAGAGCACCTTCATCTTCACCGAAACACCTTCATCTTCACCGGAGCATCACCGGAGCACCTGCATCTTCAAGCTAGCATCACCGGAGCACTTTCATCTTCACCGGAGAATCACCGCCGGAGCACCTGAATCTTCACCGGAGCTCACCGGAGCACCTTAAATATATGAGATTTGTAGTTTTATGTAAAAAACATCTTTGTTTTGTTTGATTGTATGGATTTAATAAATGAGATTTGAATGATGATATAATGCTCCTTTATCTTCCATCTTTGTTTGAGGTTCTGGATATAATCGCAATGCTGGAGTATATTCTCCGGTGAAGTTTCAGGCAAAACTCCGGTGAAGGGCATTAGCGGCGACAGGTTTAATAGCGACGACAAATAGGGCAATAGCGGCCCATCTATACTGCCGACCCTTTAGCGGCCACGTGTCGCCGCTAAAGGTCAATACCGGCGACAAAACCCATCAATACCGGCGATGACTGTTGCCGCTAAAGGTGGTAGTCTTTTGTAGTGGGTGGATGGTGATGTTTAACCCTCTGCAGAACTTAGAACATGTTAGAAATGACTTGGCCAAATCTACACCAATAACAGTTGGCGCAGTCGTTTTCTAATGAAACGTCTTCGGAAAAACAAACAGTCTGCAGATGCCAATGTCTGCGCATGGTCTGCGCGGCGTAGATAGAAGAGCATGTGCAGATCTTTTTTAGAAAAACAAACACCACCTTAATGTCCAGGAGGAGGGAGCGTGCTTGATTTGTAATCTTTATTGTTATTGTTTGTTTAAGAATATAATTTGCCAAACGCCTACCTTTACAAAATCTCTCCTCATTTGGCCCCATAGCCGCCACTGAAATATGCTCACCCGACGATTGAATAATTGTTGACTCAGTTCTTAGTTCTTATTTGGTCAGAACGAGGCGTCCAACCCAGAAATAAATGGGTTTATAACAAATCATAAGTTGGTGAACTTGGAGACTAAATTTAACAAGTGGGTTAAATTAGTTTAGTTTACTAATTATATTATAATTAATATATGGTAATGTCTTGGTTAATAAATTTGGGTTAGTTTATACAGCCTAAGATAGGGTTTGACATTATTCTAAAAGAAACTGAGTTTTAATTTAAGAGTTGTAATCCAATTAAAATATTGGAGAGTTGTTCTAGTCATGCTTGTGTTCTTGTGTTTGATATTCAATTGAGACTTGAAGAACATTTGTATCTCCCAACTCAACTTGCTACATTAGAAGTATAACGATCTTAACTATACAGATCTTTTTATTCCATAGAATCTAACTTTGAATGCCTATATGGTATATGTTGAATGATAACAAACCGGTAACTTCACACAATAATAGTTAAGTTTTCAAAGTGTTCCACTAATATCACTTAAAGTTTGTGTGTTATTCTAAACTCACTCAACTTTAAATATAATTTTTTTACAATTTATTCGTAAATGTTAAATAAAATTAAATCAAGTGACAAATGAAAGATATATGAATCTTGATTACTATTTATTTAGTGATTAAATTTTTTTTTTCAGTTTGATTAAAATTGAAGAATTATGGAACTTGATTGTTATTTAGTGGATTTTTTTCTTCATTATTACATCATATTTCAAGTTGAATTTTTTTTAATACTAAATAGTAACTATCAGCCGGGGGTCATATTGAAAACAGTCTCTTCATTAATATAGGGGTAAATATCTTACCTTCCTTAGACTCTACTTTAACTTTACTATTAGTGGGATTTACTGAGTATGATGATGATGATTTATAAAAAAAAGGTTATACGATATTTTTAGCATTATCATATTAAGGATTTCATGATTATAATTTGAACCATTGTTTATCAATAGGAACAATTGATCATCAAGTTGAGTTTGGAGAAGGTAGAAGCATGGATGTTGATGTACTAGCTCAATAACCTAAAAGAAATTTATAGACGTAGGAGTAAAAAGAAGGAAAAACTGTGTAATTGCGAAGAAAAGATTTATAATGCATCAGTGTCTCCGTTTTTGGACGAATAGAAACAGACGTCGAGAAAGACAGAGATTATTTGCCTATTCAAAACTATCAATCTCAAAATTTATAACCTAAGCCATAAATGGAGGTGTTTCGGGATTGCATTGGTATAATATCGAATAATGATGGGAGGACATGTATGTAGCATATGAGTATTTTCTATTGCGGGGACACCATCTGTTATTTATATTTTTTTAAATAGAAAATCAATATAAAACTTAAAATTATATAAGCTTATTTAAAACTATAAATCTCAAAATTTATAGCTTAAACCCATTAGGTATTTGCCAATACCCATTTTAGTTTCAAAAAATTTATAAAAAGAGCGGCATTCACAAAATAATAATCATAAAAAGAGTGGCAAAAAAATAGTTTGCACTATCTATTTCGTTAAGGCTTAAGGGGCATGTTTCTCCGGACTCGGACAGAACACCTGAACTCTCTGACCCTGTTGTTTAGTATATATAAATGGTTACTGTAAAGGTTTTTGATGTGTCGAGTTAATCAATGAGGTTAAGGACGGGTTAGTTGCGCAATCATCGTCCGGGTTTGTTCTTGATTTCACATTGTCAGTTGTGCCATGACCATCGCTTCATGACCTCCTCTTTGGACACATTGAAAAATCAACGTGATGCCATCAAGGAATCCAATAGCTATCGGTTTGTGTTCGCACCTCGGGTAACCAGTTCAACCATGTTTGCCTCTATCATAGTTTGCTTAAGCATGCCTTTGATAAATTTGATGCGGAAACGAAAACAATCAAATAACCAGGTTACTAAGATTTAAAAGCTTAAAAAACGTCTAAGGTTTTGAAGAATAACAATTCAATGATAAAAAATCAATAAACCAACTGAAATAATTCCTAAAAGTATTTAAATAGTTCAAAAACTTTAAAGATAACTAGAAAATATAACAAAAAAAACAAAAGATGATAAACATTTAAATTCAAATTTAAAGATTATCATTTGTTACCACATTGTTGAAATAAGGTGTTTGCTTGTGTTTGCTTTATACTTCAAACATTCAACATATGCTGAGTAGGCTGCTGACTGGGCTGATTGTTGTTGACTGTTATTGGGTTGTTGGAACGTTATTGTAATGGGTTGAGTTGTTATATTTGTTGTTGGGTTGTTGGGCCGGATAAGGCTCTGTTTGTATGCAGGTAGAAGTTCGAGGTGCTAGGTGTAACATTCAGGAAATATCAAGGGCTGTTGTGATTCTTTGTTTGGCTCTGTATATAAAAGAAGGTCAAGAGTAAAGCAGATCAATAATTCAAGATATTTTCTAGGGTTTCTTGTTCCAGTCATATCATCGTTCTTCAGTTGTTTTAGTGATTTCTTTGTAGAAATCACAAGTATATCACAGAGATATTGAAATCTCTGAGTGTATTTGGTATATGTTGGTTTGATTGTACAACAGATCCTGCTGATCTGTTGTATTTACAATTGTACATAATAGATCTCGTTGTTTCGAGATCTAGGGTTTGATCTGGGAGATTTCTGGGTTGGTTCAAAGCAATAAAGGTTTTGTCACTGTTTTGCTACTACACCAGATGTTATTGTTCTGTTTGTCTTGTTCATACAAATTTTACATGGTATCAGAGCGAAATCGCTCCTAATCTGTGATATTTTCCGTTTTATCTTTGATTTGTTTGTTGATTTGTGTTTAGGTTTTCTCCTGAAGGGTTAAGGGAGTGAATCGGTTGTTGATCTGTTGTCTGTGGCTATAGATCGTCTCGATCTTGGGTTGTTGAAGGCTGCGTTGGTCTCTGAAACCCTAGAAGGTTTCAGAGCAAACTAACCAGTATTCGTCTTGGTTTGTGCGCCCTTTGTTTGTGATCTATAACCCTAGAAGGTTACGGTTGTCACAACCTCTTGAAAGAAGATTAACGCAAATTTGTAAGATCATTCTTTATCCTTAGTTCTTTCTGTTGTTGACCTAGTTGATGCCGGGGTAATGAGGACCGGTTTGACCGTTTAGTTGTTTTTCTTGTTGAATATATCTATGACTCAGATTTATTTGTCTTGTTGAATATATCTGTTGTGGTTTTTTTTTTGTGATTAAGTGATATCAGCTGTTTGTTTGTTTGTGTCATGTTGTGGCTCCTGAGTAAAGACTTGTCCAGGCACCTTGAGTGATGAACCTGGAATCTGGCCCCTGACTCAGCTTCGCCTTAGTTTGTTGTTGTTATCTGCTTATATCCTGATTGGTTTTCTTTTGTGTTATATTCTTTTTCTGGTGTGATTATCATGAATGACGGTGAAGGCACCTCACAGATCTTGATTAGTAAATTGGATATAGGAGACCCATTATACTTACATCCAAGTGACTCGAGTAGCTTAACAATTGTTAGCATTAAACTAAAAGGCATAGAAAACTATGTTGTTTGGTCAAGTGCTATGAAGTTAGCACTAGAAGCTAAAAATAAATATGGTTTTGTTGATGGTAGAGTTGAGAAGTCTAAGGATAATGAGGTCTTAGCTAATCAACGGGATAGATGTAATTCTGTAGTGTTAACCTGGCTGTTAAATTCGATTTCTGAAGAACTTTTTCTTGGTCAAGTATTTTCTAAATTAGCTTTAGAAGTTTGGAATGATCTCAAAGAGTCTTTTTACAAGGTGGATGGTTCTGTTGTCTATGATTTGTATAAAAAATTAATAACATCTCTCAAAATGGCAGCTTTGTTGCTGAATATTATAATAGGTTGACAACTATGTGGAAGCAGTTTGATGCTATGCTTTATCTGCCTTCTTGTTCTTGTCAAGCTGCTAAGGATTTTAATGACTTTTCCACTTTAATAAAATTAATGCAATTTCTCATGGGGCTTGATGATGTTTATCAGCCTGTGAGAACTAATCTTTTGACAAGAGAACCATTACCTACAGTTAAGGTTGCATATTCTATTGTTTCTAGAGATGAGTCATATAGATTATCTAGTTCTAGTAGTTCTAAACTCAAAATGTGTCTTTCATATCTAAGTCCAATCAAGGTTTTGTGTCAAAAAATCGAATACCCAGGCGGCCAAATCCTAATTTTAAATGTACTCACTGCAATATGCTAGGTCATACTAGAGACAGATGTTTTGATATTGTCGGGTATCCTTCTGGATTTAAAAAGAGGGTTAATAATTTATCGGTAAAAAATAATGTGAGTAATAAGTCGAACTTGTCTACTTCTGGTAAGCCTTTTACATCTGAACAGATTGCAAAATTGTTGAATCTTGTTGGGGAAAAGAATGTTGTGGACACTCAAAACGCTAATATGGAAGGTGAGTCTAATAGTATTAGTAGTGTTGTCAGTTGCTCTAGTTCTTTGTTATTTGATAAACAGTTTAGTTGGATAATTGACTCAGGTGCTAGTCAACATATTATTAATAATGATAAAGATATGTTCGATGTTATTGATGTGTCTGAGTTTAATCTAACAGTTGGACATCTAATGGAACAAATGTTAAAGCTATTAAGATTAGTAGTATCAAACTGTTAAATAATATTGTGTTAAAAGATGTTTATTATGTTCCAGGGTATAATGTAAACGTGTTGTATGTCTATAGGTTTGCTAAGGATAATCAAATATTTGTGGACTTTAATTAAGAAAATTGTGTGTTACAGGATTCCAAGTCAAAGAGAGTCCTGGTGATTGGTAAACAAGAAAGTGGGTTGTACTTTGTGGGTGTTAATGGTAATAATAAGAATTTTTGTTTTAATAACTCTATTAGATCAAATCTGTGGCACTGTAGGTTAGGACACCCATCTGATCAAGTTTTGGTTGTGTTAAAAAGAAATATTTATGTAAATAGTGTTGAACATGGGCCCTGTGAGATTTGTCACAGGGCCAAACAGGTTAGGGTCCCGTTTCCGATAAGCGAACATAGAACAAAGTCTATTGGAGATATGGTTCATTTAGATATTTGGGGTCCATATAAAGTCACTAGTTATGAAGGTCATAGATATGTTCTTACAGTGGTCGATGATTATTCTTGAACTGTGTGTTATCTTTTGACTAATAAAACTGAGGTTTTTGACAACTTGTGTGGATTTTATGAACTTATTCTCACTCAATTTAAAGTAAAGATAAAAGTGTTTCGAAGTGATAATGGAACGGAATTTGTTAATAATCAAATGGAATTGTTTTGTAAGACTAAAGGAATAATACATCAAACTTTGTGTTCCTATACACCACAGCAAAACGGTGTGGTGTAGAGGAAGCATAGACATCTTTTGAACACAGCTAGAGTATTGATGTTTCAGAGTGGTGTTCCTCTTAGGTTTTGGTCTGAATGCATTTTAATGGTTGTTTATTTAATTAACAGGTTACCCTCGTCTGTGTTAAATGGTATGAGTCCTTATGAGGTTGTTTTTGTTTTAAGCCCTCTTTGTCGCATCTAAGAAACTTTGGGTGTCTCTGTTTTAGTACCGTTCTTGTTGGGTCTGGTAACTTTTCTTATCATGCTGATAAGTGTGTGTTCGTTGGTTATTCCAATGTTAAAAAGGGTTATAAACTGTGGAATTTAGATAGTAAAAAGGTGTTTTTTCAAGAGACATCAAGTTTTATGAAAGTGTGTTTCCTTTTAAAACTGCTCACTTAAATAAACAAGAAGTGTGTATTGATCAGACTTTAAATCATATAAATTTTTTTTATCAGTACGAAAATTGATCATCTAAAGTTTCTACTGGGCCCGATGATGAAGAGGGTAATAATGGTGCTCATGATCTCCTCAGTGATGATCAGCAGCCATTACTATCTTCTCCGTCTACCAATGAGTCAACTACTGATTCAACTGCTGAAACTAATCAGCAGTTAGGTAGTGAACTATTAGGTAGTGGTCAAGGTGTTAATGGCAGGGCAGAGGACACTGTGGGGTCGTATGATGAGACCAACCTTTCTGAGGGACAAGTTGTAAGAAAGTCATCTAGGAGTGTTGTCTTTCCTAGAAAATTTAATGAATATGTTGTAGAGGGAAAAGTTAAATATGGAGTTGAAAAAAGTTGTTAGCTATGCTAATTTGTCGAGTGATAATTTGTGTCTAATTGCTTCTTTGAACAAGTCTATTGAACCCACTTCTTATGATGAAGCGGTAAAAAATTCTAAGTGGGTAGAAGCTATGAATAACGAAATGAAGGCTTTGTATAGGAATAATACTTGGGAAATTGTGGATCTTCCTAAGGGTAGAAAACCTATTGGGTGTATAAGATAAAGTACAAAGCGAATAGTGTAGAAAGGTACAAAGCTAGGTTAGTTGCAAAAGGATTTAATCAAAGGGAAGGTATAGACTTTGGGGAAACTTTTCTCCGGTGGTTAAAATGGTAACTGTTAGAATTGTGCTTAAGTTGGCTGTAGATAATAGCTGGGCTTTGTACCAACTTGATGTTAATAATGCGTTTTTATATGGTTCTTTGGCTGAAGAAGTGTATATGTCACTTCCTCAAGGATACTTTAATAATAATAAAGGAAAAGTATGTAAACTCATCAAGTCACTTTATGGGCTTAAACAAGCCCCAAGAAAGTGGAACGAAAAATTAACATCGGTGTTAATTAGTATGGGCTTTGTACAAAGTTTGTGTGATCATTCTATGTATATTATGTGTAAAGAAAATGTATTTTTAATTATGTTGGTTTATGTAGATGATATTGTTATTACTGGAAATGATACTACTGAAATAAAAAAATAAAAAAATGTATAAGTGATAATTTTCAAATCAAAGATTTGGAATACTTAAATATTTTCTTGGAATTGAAGTCCCTTTATTCTGATAATCCTGTTTGTCTATCTCAAAGGAAGTATTGTCTTGAATTATTGTCTGAATTTGGTTATTTAGGGTGTAAACCGGTTACTACTCCTATTGAGCAGAGTCATCTTGTTACAACTAAAACTAATAAAGATGAAACTGTGCTTGAGAATGTTAGTGGGTTTCAAAAACTGATTGGAAAGTTGATATATTTGTCTATAACTAGACCTGGTATAAGTTATACGGTTAAGTTTCTAAGTCAGTTCATGCATAAACCATATCAGTCACATTTGGATATTGCATTGAGACTGCTTAGGCATCTAAAGAAGTCCCCAGGTCAAGGTGTTATGTTTAGGAAGACTGATATCAATCTATTTCTGAAATTTTGCACAAACTATTTTCTATGAGATTTGAGCATCAAACTACCAGGTTATCCAGATCAAATGGTTGTATGATAGTTATGGTGGATTTAGGCTTGACAAACTCCAGGGACATTTTGACCGACAAATTTAGGCTCAGCGTTAGAACACTGAGAGGTTTCTGGTCCTCCATTGAATGTCAAGTGAATATCAGCCACCTCCACGTTTTCGCAAGGCACCTCTGCGCTGCAAACTAGCTTCACTGCGACTTTAGTTCCAGATGTTCCGCTGATCCTCCTAAAGCTCACATTTGTTAACTTCACTTTTGATGGAGCACCTTTCTGGTAATCACAAGAATTAAAATATCAACTATCTGTTTATTGCACTTTAATATAATAAAAGCTGATTTGAGAGTGTTGGGTCGTATTACATAAGTAAATGCGTTGTTTCAAATGAAAGTTTTGACGTTGGTTATAGAATTTTATGGAGTTGTAGGTGGTTTAGAGATGTGGAGTACTTCTAGGCATTTTCAGAAAGTTGTACAAATAGCTAGGCGTTTCGCCACCACTAGGAGTGAACTTGATGAAAATCTAACTATCAGTTTTCGATGATTTCGTAGGTGTGGGAAGCGAACTTGGATAAAGACAAAATATGGTGTAGTTCCCTTGCTTGACCAATAGACTCTAGCAAAGTTTTGTTTAGATTTTCTTGAGTTCACTTATAGTTGTAGCAAACTGCCTATTTGTACAACAACTTTCAAAAAGATGCTTAGAAATACCCACCATATTTCTAAACAAGCTACAAATTCAAAAAAAAAAGTATTGCTATAGCAAACTATTTATTTTAACATGCAATAAGCAGATATACATTTTAATAAGCAATATACCTTGCATGCTTTCTTTGGACAATACTCTTGATCGATCAATACGGGATTTTGCGCACCGTTCATGATGATATCTTCAAAATGGATGTCCCTAACGATTCCAGAGTGAGAATTAGGCCAAGTTTTGATCCTAACTCCATTTGTGGTACCGGTAATGGTGCAGTTCTTTAGAAAGATGCCTTCTACGGGCTCCTCATTTGGGAATTTTCCCAAACTTCCAATACTAAAGCCATGTCCTGGTCCACACGACACTTTCTCAATATATATATTCCTGCTTCCTTCTCCAAAAGAAATACAATCGTCGCCTGTTCCTATCTTTGAGTTCGTGATGTTGAGCCCATTTAACTTAGCGATATGAATCCCGTCTGTGTTGATACTGTTTCCTGGTGCATCAATGATAAGATTTTCCAACCTGCTGTTATCAGAACCCCTTAAAGCTAGGTGGAAGTTTTTGCTATTAATAGACGTCAAGTCTTTCAACAGTAAATTCTTGAGGTTTCTCAATCTGAGATTCTAACAAAGTAACAGAGAAAAAGTTAAGACCGTTAACTTCAAAATCTATCAACTTTAACTAAATAACTAGGTGGCTCGACGATATAAAAAATAAGCTAAAGTTTGAGACCCTCGTATTTAAGGGTCCCCATTTTTAGAGGCTGACTATAGATTTTTATTTGTTTATTTTTCTCTTGTCACAACTCCATCAATTCACTCTCTCTCTCTCTCTCTCGAATTTTCTATACAAAATGTATGTCATCGTATTTCCATGTGTAATTAGGATATGAAGAAAAATATCTATTTTAAGAATTAGACTCTGATTTTAGAATCTGCTTTAGGCCCCCAAAAAGGTTGAGTCAGCTCTGGTTTTAAGGAAACACTTACGACTGGTACTGGGCATGCCATCGTTTCATCGCATTTTGTACCCTTCCATGTTTCTTGGCCTTGGCCATCAAAAGTACCACCAATCATGGTCAACTTATCAACATTCCTGATGTAGATCCAACTGTCTTTTGAGAACTTTGCAAGCTCAGGCGGGGCCTTTATGGTGGCTCCTTTGGCATTGATCTCAATCGGACCCTTGCATGGACCCGCCAACATAATAGCAAGTGACATATAAGTCCCTGGGGGAATCAACAACGAGCTTGGTGGTGGTCCTCCGCATACTTCTTTCCATGCGCTCAATATCGCCTAAATTCAACTCGGTAACAATTGTAAACAAACACGAAACATGAACAATGAACACACAACAATAAAAGATGTACAACGTTATTACCGGGCTATCATCAGTTATGCCATCACCCTTGGCACCTTTAGTTTTTATATCGACTACAACAGCATGGTTCCTCACAATTAGAGCCATAACAAACATGCAATATACTGCCATAATTTGAATGTAGCCATCTTTATCCATTTTTTTAATTGCTTTTTCTTTCTTTGTGTTTCAATATGTTTGGGTTTCTCCAAAGATTAGTTACACATGGAAAAGTAGGCTATTTATAGTCAAAAACCTAAACATGTGGAGAAAGTAGGAAGATTTGCAAATATGATTCCTTCTTTCTCATTATTTTTTTTTTGGCTTATGATATGTACATATTACCAAGGCTTACTATACACATTAATTAACAAGAGTAAGTAAATGGAATTAACCTCCCACCACAATAACTAACTCTTAAGGCTATTGTTAGTTTCTCGGGATCATATCTCTTAAATAACATTTTCATCTACTTCTTCATCCGTTGGAGGATCCATTTCGTGTTCAGGAGATATAACCACACCTTTTTTCATAATCATATTATGTAGAATAATACAAGTGTACATTATCCTTCTGATGCTTAAAGGATGTGTTTGGCGTGCCAGTTGTTCAGTTATGTGCCACTGACCTTTTAACAGTCCAAAAGCTCGTTCAACATCCTTGCGTGCAATTTCTTGATGCATACGAATAATGTTAAAAACTCAAAGCTTTACCAATCCGTTTGAATTTCTTCTTCTTCGGAACTTGTTGAACTAGGTGGTTCGGGTGGAAGTTCAAAACAATCCATGGCTAGCGGTATATTTTTTTAGTTTTGTAATGGGTTAAAAATTTGGGTTTGAGAGATATAGAAAATTATGGACTGTTTTTTTTTAATGTGTTTTGTTGGTTTTTTATATACAGAGAAAGTTTAATATTTTTCTACGTATGGAATGCCTATATCCTTCACCAAATCGAGGAACCAGTCAGGCAGCCACTAAAATCTTGAAGTGTTCAACATATTTTACAATGTAACTGATCACCAGTATGGCAGTATTGGCATAGTAGACGTCGCGAGTGGTCCTAAAACCAAAGAGGTTGCCCTTTTTACAGCCTCAAGCACCTTGCTCCTACAGTTGTGGGTCATCGAGTTCTCGCATCGTGATCAACATATTTATTACAATGTAACTGATCATATGTCTCTTATGGTTTACCAAGACCGATAAAAAAGAAAGAAATGTATTAGTTTACGAATATATAGACATCATAGCTACAAAAAATTAAACATTTCCATGACATGTGTTAAAACAAATATCCTACCATGTACCTAAGACTGACAACACACTAAACAACACTATGAGTACTCATAGATTATTAAATTTACAGTAACTTATATTATCACGTCTTTGGCCCTTGGATGAAGGTACATGGTGCAAAAGATGACCCCCCCCCCCCATTCGGTGGCCTGATTTTGGTGTGGGTACTTTTGAAAAACTCGATACCATTGGGATCACATCTTAGTGGTGGTCAATAGCGTGAATACGTGGGGAGTGAAAGGGAAATGAATTTGGTATCAAAAAGGAAACGAGTTTGAGAGGCTGCTAAATCTAGTTTGACCTAATAATTACCGACAAAATTTACCGACGGCTGATCAAACATGACTTACATATTTACCGGATAATAGGCCTTGTCATGGCGATGAAAGTGTTGGTTTACGTTAGACAAGGTTATGTTAGATCATAGCAAAGTGATTTTAGAGTGAGGATGATTAGTAGACTAATTGGACTTAATGAGCCTTCACGCGTTAGCGGGTCGGTTTAGGTTACACAAAACTACATTAGGTCCTACATTTCTAGACCATAGCAAGTAATGTTGGTGCTAAACTACATTTCTAGATTTTACAAATAGATACGAGAGGTCCCTTACATGTATACAAATTTATATTTCCAGTTAAGCACCAACATTAATACACTAAATTACATTTTGAGATCTCACATATGTGCCTTATCATGTGCATTGTCGGTTTACAAATCTTTTTTTAATATGTGTGCACCACTCATTCCCATATCCACCATAGCGTAATCCCCAAGACATTAGAATCGTGTGACATATGGGGAGACGAATAATACTAAGAGTTTTATAGGTATAGAACAAAATACTCATTTGAAACTTTTGGACGTTTGGTTACATTTATAGTGGCGATGGAATACTCATGGCAAAATGGTCCATCCGTATGAGCAGGGTGGACCTAGTATCAAGGTACAGGGGTCGACCGCACCCTTTGAAAAAAAAACTAGGGTATCAGTACATTAAAATCTCCGACCCCTAAAAGAAATTGACGTCGACCTCCATGAATTTCTGACTGATTGCTGAGGAAAAAAAACAAATTAATAACTTATACAGTTACAGATATAAACATAATATAAAAAATTAATTCCAAGTAAACACTAATATAATTATATAAACATCTAATGTAAAAAAAATTATTTAGTAAAAATTAGCAACAAGTTAATGCATTGAGATGTTGTACCTCATGCTTTAGGGTTGTTACAAAAAAATTGATATTACACTTTCAATCCAAAACTACTTGATTTTGTAGTTTTAACCCAAAAGTTTTTCTGTTTTTCCAATATAACCTTATAACTTTTTTAACTTCAACTTTGATCCCCTATGTTTTTCATATTTTGCAAAATTTTTAATTTACGGATCGTTCTAAATTTTCAAGTTAACACGGGTTGTATATTTTAAGTCCGTCACTGTATATGAATATTGATCAAGTTAAATAACATCAACTAACTTAAATGTGTTTAAGACGACTTAGTAGGAGATGTTATCTTGCTTGCAAAAATCATAATCATATCTAGATTATCTTTAGTGTCGAAATTTATAAGGTAGGTCAATTTATCTCTTGTCTTTAATCAGGAGATTTATTATAGTAAATCCATACACATATAAATCCTCATTAGAATATATCATATGAAATACATAGCCATATAGTTTCTCAGTTTTTGCATCTACTATTTTTATGCGATTTCAAATGGCTGTATGATAGTTATGGTGAACTTAGGCTTAACAAATTTTAGGGACATTTTGACCAACAACTTTAGGCTTGGCATGAGAACACTCAGAGGTGGATCCTCCATTGAATGTCAAGTTGATATCAGCCACCTCTACGGTTTCACATGGTATCCCTGGGCTGCAAGCAATCTTCACTGCCACCTTTGTTGCGGATGTTCCCCTGATCCTCCTAAAATTCACATTTGTCAACTTCACTTTTGATGGAGTTGCACCTTTCTAGTACTCACAAGAATCAAAATCAACTCCGTGGTGAGCAATAATAGTTTGAAGTTGGCAATATACCAAACCATTTTCCACATGCAATAAAAGATACACTACTACAAAAATGTTTGCAACCAACAAATGTAGATGCAAAATGAGCCCCCATGATCGTGACCGAAATCAAAAGTCGTTACAAAATTAGTGACCGTGTTAGTAACCCAAATCAAATGGTCGCGAAATTAGGACCTAAACAAAATCGATTGCAATATTAGGATCCAAAACAAAATTGGTCACAGAATTAGCGACCAAGTATGTTTCGGTCATAAGATGTTGAAAGTAGCGACAAGGATTTTTCAGTCAAACATAGTTGCTAATTTTATAAAATAATTATAAAAATATTTTGCTCGCAGATATAACTACCTTGGTTTTAAAAAGCGAGAGGCGTACAAAAGTGACGAGGTTTAAAACCGAGGCGTAAAACGCAAAAGCAGCGGGCTTTTCGTACTCGAGGCGCAAAGTGATTACATAATTTTTATATATATCCTATAGTACAATAGGCCCAACACCTACTGTACAATAGTTTGATACTTAAAAATCGCGTAAAAACACCCTATGTACATGAGGCGCGCCTCAGACCTGAAAAACCTCTAAAATGCGTTTTTTGGGGCTTTTTGTAAAAAGCACGCCTTGGGCTACCTAAGGTGCCAAGGCTTGCGCCTTGCGCCTCAGGCAAGCCTTTTAAAACCCTGATAACTACCAAGATTAATTTCAGTCACAAATGTAGTCCCTACCTTTAAAAGGGTTATACCGTTCACAAATATCATATAGCAAATAGTCGTTTTTGTAATAGTGATATACATTTTTAGTTTATAAGCAATCACAAGATAGCACTTCATAATACCTGGCATTGATTATTTGGACAATATTCTTGATCGACCAAAATGGGATTTTGCACACCGTTCATGATAATATCTTCAAAATGGATGTCGGTAGCGGCTCCAGGGTAAGAAGCAGGCCAACTTTTGATCCTAACTCCATTAGTGGTGCCAGTCAGTGTGCAGTTTCTGAAAAAGATTCCATTTACTGGTTCTTCATTTGGGTATTTGCCCAAACTTCCAACACCGAACCCATGTCCTGGTCCACACGTCGATTGCTGGACATGGACATTCTTGCTTCCATCTCCAAAAGATATACAATCGTCGCCTGTCTTTATCCTCGCGTTTGTGATGTTGAGCCCAGTTAACTTAGCGATGTGTATACCATCTGTGTTGACACTGTTCCCAGGTGCGTCAATGACAATATTTTCGAACCGGTTGTTGTCGCTAGACAATACCGCTATGTGGAAGTTTTTGCTATTGATAGATGTCACGTCTCTAAACAATGAATTGGTGATTTTATTCAGTCTGAGATTCTGAGGAAGAACAGAAAAAAGGTGGCATGTTATCATCAAAATCTAAGATTTTTATTTTTTTTATTTTTATGTGTTCTAGAGATTTCATGTAGGAGGTTTTTGGAATATGTTTTGCAAGTAGGTACTCAAAGGAGTCTTTTTAGTGCACTAATTTGACAAGCAAACATGGATAAAGACAAAACCAGCACACTCAAGAGTAACTCTAGTGACTATGTATGGAATGAAGGATGAAATTTTTTCCTTTGACCAGCAAACTCAAGATAAGTTTGTTTGTTAGACTAGCGAACTCGAGGCATTTTCTTTCCACCTCAAGATGAGTTTGCTACCTTGTCCATTCAAAAAAAATTATGAGCGGATTTTCTCGCAACAAGGGGTGTTTTCGTCCCTACCAAGGGCGACTTCTTGGTCTTAAAACATGCACACTGTGTACTAGCCAAATGAATTTACAACCCCTGAGAGGTCGCCCCATGCAAAGGAGACGTCTCCATTTCATGGTTTCACTGTAATAAGAGGTATCCCTTGGTAGGGGCGATTACTCCATTTCTTGATTTGACAAGTCCTGAGATATCGCCTAGCATGGGCGACTCCTCCATTCTTGATTTGACTACAGCAAGAGGTTGCCTGTGGTTGGGGTGATTTCTCCATCTCTATGTTACCTCGTACTTCTCATCTGACTTAGCTAGAGTGCGCGTTTTAAGATCAAGATTTCGTCCTTGGTAAGGGCAATAACCACCATGTCAAACAATTGCAAAATAATATCATCTTGTGATGCATATTGGGTGAATATCCAGTTATAAAAGAAAATCTTTTGAATTTATGTATTGGGTGGACCTACATGAGTTCACTACCTTGCCTATTTGTAAACATGTTTCAAAAAAAGATCATCTTAAAAAACAATCCAAAATAGGCACATTGTAAATAAACACTTACAACTGGTATATTGCATTTAGATTGAGAATCCTGGCATTTTGTGTTCTTCCATGTTGCTTGACCTTGGCCATCGAAAGTACCACCACTCATGGTCAACTTATCAACACTCATGAATTTGATCCAAGTGTCTCTTGTGAACTTTGCAAGCTCCGGTGGAGCCTTTATGGTGGCTCCTCTGGCATCAATCTCAATCGGACCCTTGCATGGACCAACAAAATCAACAACAAGTGCCAAATAAATTCCAGGTGGAATCACCAACTGGCTTGGTGGTGCACCTGCACAGGCTTCTTTCCATGCGCTTGTTATCGCCTAAATTCAACATCAATTAATACATGTAAATTTAGCAGGAAACATGAACACTAAACACATAGAAATGCAACATTTATGCGATTATTACCGGGCCATCATCGGTTACGCCATCACCCTTGGCACCTTTAGCTTTTACATTGACTACAGCCGCATGGTTCGTCGCTATCAAAGCCATAAAAAACAAGCAGAATAGTGCCATAGCTCGAATGTAGCCATCTTTATCCATGTTGTTACTTTTTTATGTGCTATATTTTAGGGTTTTCAATGATGGAGTTACATATGGTAAAGGTGCCTATTTATAGTAAAAATGAAATTATCTACATAAGGTTGTTCTTTTTCAGGGAACTTTTCTTCCACTATTTACCATTCATCTTTGAAGTGCATGTGTTTTACAAAATTCACTCACCTTTTTACAATTTCCATGGTACATAAAGTTTTTATATTATCTCTTTTATTGTTTTCAATTTTTCTTTGGTGAATTCAAATTAAATCACTCGTTTTTTTTAATGATGTTGGAATTAATAATTGTTTAACCCAAGTTTGAGAGTTAACGAGTCAGAATTGTAAACGTGTAGGGTTGTGTGTGTTAGAAGTCGAAGTTAGAAACTGTAATACAATGGAACGATAGGTCGATTCATAAAAGTCACGACATTTCACATTAGGGTTATATGGACCTATGTATGTTTCTGTAACAATTAACTCAAAATAGTTCGATTAATGCAAAATTCTTTGAAGGGTTCAATCCCTATTGTTCTTGTTCGTTATTGTGATTCTTGACTATGATTGATCACCTGTGATTGTGATTCTACAAATAAGACATATGATATCTCTTTGTAATATTTTACACGTATAATATAAATCATTTTGAGACAATAGCACCTTGATTAGAGAGCTAAAATGGTATTACAAAATTAGTTTTATTATTTAATTCTTGTGTTTTTGTTATTTTACCAATAGATTTCTCACGACTCCTTGGAGCTTAAAAAAAGGATTTATGTAGTAATTTGGCTTAAGTAGGTTTACCTAAATTGACCTGACAATTGCCAAACGTTCAAAACGTTATATTACTTTGGCTTACCATGTTAGTGTTTTACAAAATTCACTCACCTTTTGAGGACTCCTGCACAAAGATAATGGCTAATGCACGTGTGCTTGTGTAAGATAACCTAAGCTACAACTTCTGCTGATTATCGTAGTTTCTAAAATAGTACTTGAACTTATTTGAGTCATTTGACGTATATATAGATTTGAATCTTAAAATTATAAAGGTATGTTTATAAATAAACGCACACTTAGGTGCAGTCTGTTTTTTAAGAGGTAAAATGTCTGTAATCTGCAGACCACATCTGCAGACATCTGTAAAAGAAATGATGGACCAAACCTTTGAATTCTGCAAGAAGAACGCTATTTGTTTTTTAACTTATGTAGACTTTTATAATAAACCGGTGGTTGTATACAGGAGGTGGTGGTCTACGGTGGTGGTGTGTGGTGGACGGTGGTGCATGGTCACTACAAGAAACAGCTAGCAATACCGGCGACACCATTAGCGGCAACTCCGTGCAATAGCGGCGACTGCATCAACTGTCGCCGCTATTGCACGAAGTCGCCGCTAATGGTGTCACCGGTAGGTCGATCCGTGTGCTGCAGCCAAGATTCACTCTTGGCCCATGATGAATACATGATCAAAGGGCTGGTGTTCTTCCCAGACAAACACACACTTCATATTCAAAACTTTTTCATCCTCCTCAAAACAAACACAGAGCACTTCAACAGAGCATCACCGGAGCATCTGCATCTTCACCGGAGCACCTTCGTCTTCACCGGATATCAGAGCACCTTCATCTTCACCGAAACACCTTCATCTTCACCGGAGCATCACCGGAGCACCTGCATCTTCAAGCTAGCATCACCGGAGCACTTTCATCTTCACCGGAGAATCACCGCCGGAGCACCTGAATCTTCACCGGAGCTCACCGGAGCACCTTAAATATATGAGATTTGTAGTTTTATGTAAAAAACATCTTTGTTTTGTTTGATTGTATGGATTTAATAAATGAGATTTGAATGATGATATAATACTCCTTTATCTTCCATCTTTGTTTGAGGTTCTGGATATAATCGCAATGCTGGAGTATATTCTCCGGTGAAGTTTCAGGCAAAACTCCGGTGAAGGGCATTAGCGGCGACAGGTTTAATAGCGACGACAAATAGGGCAATAGCGACCCATCTATACTGCCGACCCTTTAGCGGCCACGTGTCGCCGCTAAAGGTCAATACCGGCGACAAAACCCATCAATACCGGCGATGACTGTTGCCGCTAAAGGTGGTAGTCTTTTGTAGTGGGTGGATGGTGATGTTTAACCCTCTGCAGAACTTAGAACATGTTAGAAATGACTTGGCCAAATCTACACCAATAACAGTTGGCGCAGTCGTTTTCTAATGAAACGTCTTCGGAAAAACAAACAGTCTGCAGATGCCAATGTCTGCGCATGGTCTGCGCGACGCAGATAGAAGAGCATGTGCAGATCTTTTTTAGAAAAACAAACACCACCTTAATGTCCAGGAGGGGAGCGTGCTTGATTTGTAATCTTTATTGTTATTGTTTGTTTAAGAATATAATTTGCCAAACGCCTACCTTTACAAAATCTCTCCTCATTTGGCCCCATAGCCGCCACTCAAATATGCTCACCCGACGATTGAATAATTGTTGGCTCAGTTCTTAGTTCTTATTTGGTCAGAACGAGGCGTCCAACCCAGAAATAAATGGGTTTATAACAAATCATAAGTTGGTGAACTTGGAGACTAAATTTAACAAGTGGGTTAAATTAGTTTAGTTTACTAATTATATTATAATTAATATATGGTAATGTCTTGGTTAATAAATTTGGGTTAGTTTATACAGCCTAAGATAGGGTTTGACATTATTCTAAAAGAAACTGAGTTATAATTTAAGAGTTGTAATCCAATTAAAATATTGGAGAGTTGTTCTAGTCATGCTTGTGTTCTTGTGTTTGATATTCAATTGAGACTTGAAGAACATTTGTATCTCCCAACTCAACTTGCTACATTAGAAGTATAACGATCTTAACTATACAGATCTTTTTATTCCATAGAATCTAACTTTGAATGCCTATATGGTATATGTTGAATGATAACAAACCGGTAACTTCACACAATAATAGTTAAGTTTTCAAAGTGTTCCACTAATATCACTTAAAGTTTGTGTGTTATTCTAAACTCACTCAACTTTAAATATAATTTTTTTACAATTTATTCGTAAATGTTAAATAAAATTAAATCAAGTGACAAATGAAAGATATATGAATCTTGATTACTATTTATTTAGTGATTAAATTTTTTTTTCAGTTTGATTAAAATTGAAGAATTATGGAACTTGATTGTTATTTAGTGGATTTTTTTCTTCATTATTACATCATATTTCAAGTTGAATTTTTTTTAATACTAAATAGTAACTATCAGCCGGGGGTCATATTGAAAACAGTCTCTTCATTAATATAGGGGTAAATATCTTACCTTCCTTAGACTCTACTTTAACTTTACTATTAGTGGGATTTACTGAGTATGATGATGATGATTTATAAAAAAAAAGGTTATACGATATTTTTAGCATTATCATATTAAGGATTTCATGATTATAATTTGAACCATTGTTTATCAATAGGAACAATTGATCATCAAGTTGAGTTTGGAGAAGGTAGAAGCATGGATGTTGATGTACTAGCTCAATAACCTAAAAGAAATTTATAGACGTAGGAGTAAAAAGAAGGAAAAACTGTGGAATTGCGAAGAAAATATTTATAATGCATCAGTGTCTCCGTTTTTGGACGAATAGAAACAGACGTCGAGAAAGACAGAGATTATTTGCCTATTCAAAACTATCAATCTCAAAATTTATAACCTAAGCCATAAATGGAGGTGTTTCGGGATTGCATTGGTATAATATCGAATAATGATGGAGGACATGTATGTAGCATATGAGTATTTTCTATTGCGGGGACACCATCTGTTATTTATATTTTTTTAAATAGAAAATCAATATAAAACTTAAAATTATATAAGCTTATTTAAAACTATAAATCTCAAAATTTATAGCTTAAACCCATTAGGTATTTGCCAATACCCATTTTAGTTTCAAAAAATTTATAAAAAGAGCGGCATTCACAAAATAATAATCATAAAAAGAGTGGCAAAAAAATAGTTTGCACTATCTATTTCGTTAAGGCTTAAGGGGCATGTTTCTCCGGACTCGGACAGAACACCTGAACTCTCTGACCCTGTTGTTTAGTATATATAAATGGTTACTGTAAAGGTTTTTGATGTGTCGAGTTAATCAATGAGGTTAAGGACGGGTTAGTTGCGCAATCATCGTCCGGGTTTGTTCTTGATTTCACATTGTCAGTTGTGCCATGACCATCGCTTCATGACCTCCTCTTTGGACACATTGAAAAATCAACGTGATGCCATCAAGGAATCCAATAGCTATCGGTTTGTGTTCGCACCTCGGGTAACCAGTTCAACCATGTTTGCCTCTATCATAGTTTGCTTAAGCATGCCTTTGATAAATTTGATGCGGAAACGAAAACAATCAAATAACCAGGTTACTAAGATTTAAAAGCTTAAAAAACGTCTAAGGTTTTGAAGAATAACAATTCAATGATAAAAAAATCAATAAACCAACTGAAATAATTCCTAGAAGTATTTAAATAGTTCAAAAACTTTAAAGATAACTAGAAAATATAACAAAAAAAACAAAAGATGATAAACATTTAAATTCAAATTTAAAGATTATCATTTGTTACCACATTGTTGAAATAAGGTGTTTGCTTGTGTTTGCTTTATACTTCAAACATTCAACATATGCTGAGTAGGCTGCTGACTGGGCTGATTGTTGTTGACTGTTATTGGGTTGTTGGAACGTTATTTGTAATGGGTTGAGTTGTTATATTTGTTGTTGGGTTGTTGGGCCGGATAAGGCTCTGTTTGTATGCAGGTAGAAGTTCGAGGTGCTAGGTGTAACATTCAGGAAATATCAAGGGCTGTTGTGATTTTTGTTTGGCTCTGTATATAAAAGAAGGTCAAGAGTAAAGCAGATCAATAATTCAAGATATTTTCTAGGGTTTCTTGTTCCAGTCATATCATCGTTCTTCAGTTGTTTTAGTGATTTCTTTGTAGAAATCACAAGTATATCACAGAGATATTGAAATCTCTGAGTGTATTTGGTATATGTTGGTTTGATTGTACAACAGATCCTGCTGATCTGTTGTATTTACAATTGTACATAATAGATCTCGTTGTTTCGAGATCTAGGGTTTGATCTGGGAGATTTCTGGGTTGGTTCAAAGCAATAAAGGTTTTGTCACTGTTTTGCTACTACACCAGATGTTATTGTTCTGTTTGTCTTGTTCATACAAATTTTACATGGTATCAGAGCGAGAATCGCTCCTAATCTGTGATATTTTCCGTTTTATCTTTGATTTGTGTTTGGTTTTCTACTGAAGGGTTAAGGGAGTGAATCGGTTGTTGATCTGTTGTCTGTGGCTATAGATCGTCTCGATCTTGGGTTGTTGAAGGCTGCGTTGGTCTCTGAAACCCTAGAAGGTTTCAGAGCAAACTAACCAGTATTCGTCTTGGTTTGTGCGCCCTTTGTTTGTGATCTATAACCCTAGAAGGTTACGGTTGTCACAACCTCAAGAAGATTAACGCAAATTTGTAAGATCATTCTTTTATCCTTAGTTCTTTCTGTTGTTGACCTAGTTGATGCCGGGGTAATGAGGACTGGTTTGACGTTTAGTTGTTTTTCTTGTTGAATATATCTATGACTCAGATTTATTTGTCTTGTTGAATATATCTGTTGTGGTTTTTTTTTGTGATTAAGTGATATCAGATGTTTGTTTGTTTGTGTCATGTTGTGGCTCCTGAGTAAAGACTTGTCCAGGCACCTTGAGTGATGAACCTGGAATCTGGCCCCTGACTCAGCTTCGCCTTAGTTTGTTGTTGTTATCTGCTTATATCCTGATTGGTTTTCTTTTGTGTTATATTCTTTTTTTGGTGTGATTATCATGAATGACGGTGAAGGCACCTCACAGATCTTGATTAGTAAATTGGATATAGGAGACCCATTATACTTACATCCAAGTGACTCGAGTAGCTTAACAATTGTTAGCATTAAACTAAAAGGCATAGAAAACTATGTTGTTTGGTCAAGTGCTATGAAGTTAGCACTAGAAGCTAAAAATAAATATGGTTTTGTTGATGGTAGAGTTGAGAAGTCTAAGGATAATGAGGTCTTAGCTAATCAACGGGATAGATGTAATTCTGTAGTGTTAACCTGGCTGTTAAATTCGATTTCTGAAGAACTTTTTCTTGGTCAAGTATTTTCTAAATTAGCTTTAGAAGTTTGGAATGATCTCAAAGAGTCTTTTTACAAGGTGGATGGTTCTGTTGTCTATGATTTGTATAAAAAATTAATAACATCTCTCAAAATGGCTAGCTTTGTTGCTGAATATTATAATAGGTTGACAACTATGTGGAAGCAGTTTGATGCTATGCTTTATCTGCCTTCTTGTTCTTGTCAAGCTGACTAAGGATTTTAATGACTTTTCCACTTTAATAAAATTAATGCAATTTCTCATGGGGCTTGATGATGTTTATCAGCCTGTGAGAACTAATCTTTTGACAAGAGAACCATTACCTACAGTTAAGGTTGCATATTCTATTGTTTCTAGAGATGAGTTATATAGATTATCTAGTTCTAGTAGTTCTAAACTCAAAATGTGTCTTTCATATCTAAGTCCAATCAAGGTTTTGAGTCAAAAAATCGAATACCCAGGCGGCCAAATCCTAATTTTAAATGTACTCACTGCAATATGCTAGGTCATACTAGAGACAGATGTTTTGATATTGTCGGGTATCCTTCTGGATTTAAAAAGAGGGTTAATAATTTATCGGTAAAAAATAATGTGAGTAATAAGTCGAACTTGTCTACTTCTGGTAAGCCTTTTACATCTGAACAGATTGCAAAATTGTTGAATCTTGTTGGGGAAAAGAATGTTGTGGACACTCAAAACGCTAATATGGAAGGTGAGTCTAATAGTATTAGTAGTGTTGTCAGTTGCTCTAGTTCTTTGTTATTTGATAAACAGTTTAGTTGGATAATTGACTCAGGTGCTAGTCAACATATTATTAATAATGATAAAGATATGTTCGATGTTATTGATGTGTCTGAGTTTAATCTAACAGTTGGACATCTAATGGAACTAATGTTAAAGCTATTAAGATTAGTAGTATCAAACTGTTAAATAATATTGTGTTAAAAGATGTTTATTATGTTCCAGGGTATAATGTAAACGTGTTGTATGTCTATAGGTTTGCTAAGGATAATCAAATATTTGTGGATTTTAATTAAGAAAATTGTGTGTTACAGGATTCCAAGTCAAAGAGAGTCCTGGTGATTGGTAAACAAGAAAGTGGGTTGTACTTTATGGGTGTTAATGGTAATAATAAGAATTTTTGTTTTAATAACTCTATTAGATCAAATCTGTGGCACTGTAGGTTAGGACACCCATCTGATCAAGTTTTGGTTGTGTTAAAAAGAAATATTTATGTAAATAGTGTTGAACATGGGCCCTGTGAGATTTGTCACAGGGCCAAACAGGTTAGGGTCCCGTTTCCGATAAGCGAACATAGAACAAAGTCTATTGGAGATATGGTTCATTTAGATATTTGGGGTCCATATAAAGTCACTAGTTATAAGGTCATAGATATGTTCTTACAGTGGTCGATGATTATTCCTGAACTGTGTGTTATCTTTTGACTAATAAAACTGAGGTTTTTGACAACTTGTGTGGATTTTATGAACTTATTCTCACTCAATTTAAAGTAAAGATAAAAGTGTTTCGAAGTGATAATGGAACGGAATTTGTTAATAATCAAATGGAATTGTTTTGTAAGACTAAAGGAATAATACATCAAACTTTGTGTTCCTATACACCACAGCAAAACGGTGTGGTGTAGAGGAAGCATAGACATCTTTTGAACACAGCTAGAGTATTGATGTTTCAGAGTGGTGTTCCTCTTAGGTTTTGGTCTGAATGCATATTTAATGGTTGTTTATTTAATTAACAGGTTACCCTCGTTGTGTTAAATGGTATGAGTCCTTATGAGGTTGTTTTTGTTTTAAGCCCTCTTTGTCGCATCTAAGAAACTTTGGGTGTCTCTGTTTTAGTACCGTTCTTGTTGGGTCTGGTAACTTTTCTTATCATGCTGATAAGTGTGTGTTCAGTTGGTTATTCCAATGTTAAAAAGGGTTATAAACTGTGGAATTTAGATAGTAAAAAGGTGTTTTTTCAAGAGACATCAAGTTTTATGAAAGTGTGTTTCCTTTTAAAACTGCTCACTTAAATAAACAAGAAGTGTGTATTGATCAGACTTTAAATCATATAAATTTTTTTGATCAGTACGAAAATTGATCATCTAAAGTTTCTACTGGGCCCGATGATGAAGAGGGTAATAATGGTGCTCATGATCTCCTCAGTGATGATCAGCAGCCATTACTATCTTCTCCGTCTACCAATGAGTCAACTACTGATTCAACTGCTGAAACTAATCAGCAGTTAGGTAGTGAACTATTAGGTAGTGGTCAAGGTGTTAATGGCAGGGCAGAGGACACTGTGGGGTCGTATGATGAGACCAACCTTTCTGAGGGACAAGTTGTAAGAAAGTCATCTAGGAGTGTTGTCTTTCCTAGAAAATTTAATGAATATGTTGTAGAGGGAAAAGTTAAATATGGAGTTGAAAAAAGTTGTTAGCTATGCTAATTTGTCGAGTGATAATTTGTGTCTAATTGCTTCTTTGAACAAGTCTATTGAACCCACTTCTTATGATGAAGCGGTAAAAAATTCTAAGTGGGTAGAAGCTATGAATAACAAATGAAGGCTTTGTATAGGAATAATACTTGGGAAATTGTGGATCTTCCTAAGGGTAGAAAACCTATTGGGTGTATAAGATAAAGTACAAAGCGAATAGTGTAGAAAGGTACAAAGCTAGGTTAGTTGCAAAAGATTTAATCAAAGGGAAGGTATAGACTTTGGGGAAACTTTTTCTCCGGTGGTTAAAATGGTAACTGTTAGAATTGTGCTTAAGTTGGCTGTAGATAATAGCTGGGCTTTGTACCAACTTGATGTTAATAATGCGTTTTTATATGGTTCTTTGGCTGAAGAAGTGTATATGTCACTTCCTCAAGGATACTTTAATAAAATAAAGGAAAAGTATGTAAACTCATCAAGTCACTTTATGGGCTTAAACAAGCCCCAAGAAAGTGGAACGAAAAATTAACATCGGTGTTAATTAGTATGGGCTTTGTACAAAGTTTGTGTGATCATTCTATGTATATTATGTGTAAAGAAAATGTATTTTTAATTATGTTGGTTTATGTAGATGATATTGTTATTACTGGAAATGATACTACTGAAATAAAAAAAATAAAAAAATGTATAAGTGATAATTTTCAAATCAAAGATTTGGAATACTTAAATATTTTCTTGGAATTGAAGTCCCTTAATTCTGATAATCCTGTTTGTCTATCTCAAAGGAAGTATTGTCTTGAATTATTGTCTGAATTTGGTTATTTAGGGTGTAAACCGGTTACTACTCCTATTGAGCAGAGTCATCTTGTTACAACTAAAACTAATAAAGATGAAACTGTGCTTGAGAATGTTAGTGGGTTTCAAAAACTGATTGGAAAGTTGATATATTTGTCTGTAACTAGACCTGGTATAAGTTATACGGTTAAGTTTCTAAGTCAGTTCATGCATAAACCATATCAGTCACATTTGGATATTGCATTGAGACTGCTTAGGCATCTAAAGAAGTCCCCAGGTCAAGGTGTTATGTTTAGGAAGACTGATATCAATCTATTTCTGAAATTTTGCACAAACTATTTTCTATGAGATTTGAGCATCAAACTACCAGGTTATCCAGATCAAATGGTTGTATGATAGTTATGGTGGATTTAGGCTTGACAAACTCCAGGGACATTTTGACCGACAAATTTAGGCTCAGCGTTAGAACACTGAGAGGTTGCTGGTCCTCCATTGAATGTCAAGTGAATATCAGCCACCTCCACGTTTTCGCAAGGCACCTCTGCGCTGCAAACTAGCTTCACTGCGACTTTAGTTCCAGATGTTCCGCTGATCCTCCTAAAGCTCACATTTGTTAACTTCACTTTTGATGGAGCACCTTTCTGGTAATCACAAGAATTAAAATATCAACTATCTGTTTATTGCACTTTAATATAATAAAAGCTGATTTGAGAGTGTGGGTCGTATTACATAAGTAAATGCGTTGTTTCAAATGAAAGTTTTGACGTTGGTTATAGAATTTTATGGAGTTGTAGGTGGTTTAGAGATGTGGAGTACTTCTAGGCATTTTCAGAAAGTTGTACAAATAGCTAGGCGTTTCGCCACCACTAGGAGTGAACTTGATGAAAATCTAACTATCAGTTTTCGATGATTTCGTAGGTGTGGGAAGCGAACTTGGATAAAGACAAAATATGGTGAAGTTCCCTTGCTTGACCAATAGACTCTAGCAAAGTTTTGTTTAGATTTTCTTGAGTTCACTTATAGTTGTAGCAAACTGCCTATTTGTACAACAACTTTCAAAAAGATGCTTAGAAATACCCACCATATTTCTAAACAAGCTACAAATTCAAAAAAAAAAGTATTGCTATAGCAAACTATTTATTTTAACATGCAATAAGCAGATATACATTTTAATAAGCAATATACCTTGCATGCTTTCTTTGGACAATACTCTTGATCGATCAATACGGGATTTTGCGCACCGTTCATGATGATATCTTCAAAATGGATGTCCCTAACGATTCCAGAGTGAGAATTAGGCCAAGTTTTGATCCTAACTCCATTTGTGGTACCGGTAATGGTGCAGTTCTTTAGAAAGATGCCTTCTACGGGCTCCTCATTTGGGAATTTTCCCAAACTTCCAATACTAAAGCCATGTCCTGGTCCACACGACACTTTCTCAATATATATATTCCTGCTTCCTTCTCCAAAAGAAATACAATCGTCGCCTGTTCCTATCTTTGAGTTCGTGATGTTGAGCCCATTTAACTTAGCGATATGAATCCCGTCTGTGTTGATACTGTTTCCTGGTGCATCAATGATAAGATTTTCCAACCTGCTGTTATCAGAACCCCTTAAAGCTAGGTGGAAGTTTTTGCTATTAATAGACGTCAAGTCTTTCAACAGTAAATTCTTGAGGTTTCTCAATCTGAGATTCTAACAAAGTAACAGAGAAAAAGTTAAGACCGTTAACTTCAAAATCTATCAACTTTAACTAAATAACTAGGTGGCTCGACGATATAAAAAATAAGCTAAAGTTTGAGACCCTCGTATTTAAGGGTCCCCATTTTTAGAGGCTGACTATAGATTTTTATTTGTTTATTTTTCTCTTGTCACAACTCCATCAATTCACTCTCTCTCTCTCTCTCTCGAATTTTCTATACAAAATGTATGTCATCGTATTTCCATGTGTAATTAGGATATGAAGAAATATATCTATTTTAAGAATTAGACTCTGATTTTAGAATCTGCTTTAGGCCCCCAAAAAGGTTGAGTCAGCTCTGGTTTTAAGGAAACACTTACGACTGGTACTGGGCATGCCATCGTTTCATCGCATTTTGTACCCTTCCATGTTTCTTGGCCTTGGCCATCAAAAGTACCACCAATCATGGTCAACTTATCAACATTCCTGATGTAGATCCAACTGTCTTTTGAGAACTTTGCAAGCTCAGGCGGGGCCTTTATGGTGGCTCCTTTGGCATTGATCTCAATCGGACCCTTGCATGGACCCGCCAACATAATAGCAAGTGACATATAAGTCCCTGGGGGAATCAACAACGAGCTTGGTGGTGGTCCTCCGCATACTTCTTTCCATGCGCTCAATATCGCCTAAATTCAACTCGGTAACAATTGTAAACAAACACGAAACATGAACAATGAACACACAACAATAAAAGATGTACAACGTTATTACCGGGCTATCATCAGTTATGCCATCACCCTTGGCACCTTTAGTTTTTATATCGACTACAACAGCATGGTTCCTCACAATTAGAGCCATAACAAACATGCAATATACTGCCATAATTTGAATGTAGCCATCTTTATCCATTTTTTTAATTGCTTTTTCTTTCTTTGTGTTCAATATGTTTGGGTTTCTCCAAAGATTAGTTACACATGGAAAAGTAGGCTATTTATAGTCAAAAACCTAAACATGTGGAGAAAGTAGGAAGATTTGCAAATATGATTCCTTCTTCCTCATTCTTTTTTTTTGGCTTATGATATGTACATATTACCAAGGCTTACTATACATATTAATTAACAAGAGTAAGTAAATTGAATTAACCTCCCACCACAATAACTAACTCTTAAGGCTATTGTTAGTTTCTCGGGATCATATCTCTTAAATAACATTTTCATCTACTTCTTCATCCGTTGGAGGATCCATTTCGTGTTCAGGAGATATAACCACACCTTTTTTCATAATCATATTCTGTAGAATAATACAAGTGTACATTATCCTTCTGATGCTTAAAGGATGTGTTTGGCGTGCCAGTTGTTCAGTTATGTGCCACTGACCTTTTAACAGTCCAAAAGCTCGTTCAACATCCTTGCGTGCAATTTCTTGATGCATACGAATAATGTTAAAAACTCAAAGCTTTACCAATCTGTTTGAATTTCTTCTTCTTCGGAACTTGTTGAACTAGGTGGTTCGGGTGGAAGTTCAAAACAATCCATGGCTAGGCGGTATATTTTTTTAGTTTTGTAATGGGTTAAAAATTTGGGTTTGAGAGATATAGAAAATTATGGACTGTTTTTTTTTTAATGTGTTTTGTTGGTTTTTTATATACAGAGAAACTTTAATATTTTTCTACGTATGGAATGCCTATATCCTTCACCAAATCGAGGAACCAGTCAGGTAGCCACTAAAATCTTGAAGTGTTCAACATATTTTACAATGTAACTGATCACCAGTATGGCAGTATTGGCATAGTAGACGTCGCGAGTGGTCCTAAAACCAAAGAGGTTGCCCTTTTTACAGCCTCAAGCACCTTGCTCCTACAGTTGTGGGTCATCGAGTTCTCGCATCGTGATCAACATATTTATTACAATGTAACTGATCATATGTCTCTTATGGTTTACCAAGACCGATTAAAAAGAAAGAAATGTATTAGTTTACAAATATATAGACATCATAGCTACAAAAAATTAAACATTTCCATGACATGTGTTAAAACAAATATCCTACCATGTACCTAAGAGTGACAACACACTAAACAACACTATGAGTACTCATAGATTATTAAATTTACAGTAACTTATATTATCACGTCTTTGGCCCTTGGATGAAGGTACATGGTGCAAAAGATGACCCCCCCCCCCATTCGGTGGCCTGATTTTGGTGTGGGTACTTTTGAAAAACTCGATACCATTGGGATCACATCTTAGTGGTGGTCAATAGCGTGAATACGTGGGGAGTGAAAGGGAAATGAATTTGGTATCAAAAAGGAAACGAGTTTGAGAGGCTGCTAAATCTAGTTTGACCTAATAATTACCGACAAAATTTACCGACGGCTGATCAAACATGACTTACATATTTACCGGATAATAGGCCTTGTCATGGCGATGAAAGTGTTGGTTTACGTTAGACAAGGTTATGTTAGATCATAACAAAGTCATTTTAGAGTGTAGGATGATTAGTAGACTAATTGGACTTAATGAGCCTTCACGCGTTAGCGGGTCGGTTTAGGTTACACAAAACTACATTAGGTCCTACATTTCTAGACCATAGCAAGTAATGTTGGTGCTAAACTACATTTCTAGATTTTACAAATAGATACGAGACGTCCCTTACATGTATACAAATTTATATTTCCAGTTAAGCACCAACATTAATACACTAAATTACATTTTGAGATCTCACATATGTGCCTTATCATGTGCATTGTCGGTTTACAAATCTTTTTTTAATATGTGTGCACCACTCATTCCCATATCCACCATAGCGTAATCCCCAAGACATTAGAATCGTGTGACATATGGGGAGACGAATAATACTAAGAGTTTTATAGGTATAGAACAAAATACTCATTTGAAACTTTTGGACGTTTGGTTACATTTATAGTGGCGATGGAATACTCATCGCAAAATGGTCCATCCGTATGAGCAGGGTGGACCTAGTATCAAGGTACAGGGGTCGACCGCACCCTTTGAAAAAAAAAACTAGGGTATCAGTACATTAAAATCTCCGACCCCTAAAAGAAATTGACGTCGACCTCCATGAATTTCTGACTGATTGCTGAGGAAAAAAAACAAATTAATAACTTATACAGTTACAGATATAAACATAATATAAAAAATTAATTCCAAGTAAACACTAATATAATTATATAAACATCTAATGTAAAAAAAATTATTTAGTAAAAATTAGCAACAAGTTAATGCATTGAGATGTTGTACCTCATGCTTTAGGGTTGTTACAAAAAAAATTGATATTACACTTTCAATCCAAAACTACTTGATTTTGTAGTTTTAACCCAAAAGTTTTTCTGTTTTTCCAATATAACCTTATAACTTTTTTAACTTCAACTTTGATCCCCTATGTTTTTCATATTTTGCAAAATTTTTAATTTACGGTTCGTTCTAAATTTTGCAAGTTAACACGGGTTGTATATTTTAAGTCCGTCACTGTATATGAATATTGATCAAGTTAAATAACATCAACTAACTTAAATGTGTTTAAGACGACTTAGTAGGAGATGTTATCTTGCTTGCAAAAATCATAATCATATCTAGATTATCTTTAGTGTCGAAATTTCTAAGGTAGGTCAATTTATCTCTTGTCTTTAATCAGGAGATTTATTATAGTAAATCCATACACATATAAATCCTCATTAGAATATATCATATGAAATACATAGCCATATAGTTTCTCAATTTTTGCATCTACTATTTTTATGCGATTTCAAATGGCTGTATGATAGTTATGGTGAACTTAGGCTTAACAAATTTTAGGGACATTTTGACCAACAACTTTAGGCTTGGCATGAGAACACTCAGAGGTGGATCCTCCATTGAATGTCAAGTTGATATCAGCCACCTCTACGGTTTCACATGGTATCCCTGGGCTGCAAGCAATCTTCACTGCCACCTTTGTTGCGGATGTTCCCCTGATCCTCCTAAAATTCACATTTGTCAACTTCACTTTTGATGGAGTTGCACCTTTCTAGTACTCACAAGAATCAAAATCAACTCCGTGGTGAGCAATAATAGTTTGAAGTTGGCAATATACCAAACCATTTTCAACATGCAATAAAAGATACACTACTACAAAAATGTTTGCAACCAACAAATGTAGATGCAAAATGAGCCACCATGATCGTGACCGAAATCAAAAGTCGTTACAAAATTAGTGACCGTGTTAGTAACCCAAATCAAATGGTCGCGAAATTAGGACCTAAACAAAATCGATTGCAATATTAGGATCCAAAACAAAATTGGTCACAAAATTAGCGACCAAGTATGTTTCGGTCATAAGATGTTGAAAGTAGCGACAAGGATTTTTCAGTCAAACATAGTTGCTAATTTTATAAAATAATTATAAAAATATTTTGCTCGCAGATATAACTACCTTGGTTTTAAAAAGCGAGAGGCGTACAAAAGTGACGAGGTTTAAAACCGAGGCGTAAAACGCAAAAGCAGCGGGCTTTTCGTACTCGAGGCGCAAAGTGATTACATAATTTTGATATATATCCAATAGTATAATAGGCCCAACACCTACTGTACAATAGTTTGATGCTTAAAAATCGCGTAAAAACACCCTATGTACATGAGGCGCGCCTCAGACCTGAAAAACCTCTAAAATGCGTTTTTTGGGGCTTTTTGTAAAAAGCACGCCTTGGGCTACCTAAGGTGCCAAGGCTTGCGCCTTGCGCCTCAGGCAAGCCTTTTAAAACCCTGATAACTACCAAGATTAATTTCAGTCACAAATGTAGTCCCTACCTTTAAAAGGGTTATACCGTTCACAAATATCACATAGCAAATAGTCTTTTTTGTAATAGTGATATACATTTTTAGTTTATAAGCAATCACAAGATAGCACTTCATAATACCTGACATTGATTATTTGGACAATATTCTTGATCGACCAAAATGGGATTTTGCACACCGTTCATGATAATATCTTCAGAATGGATGTCGGTAGCGGCTCCAGGGTAAGAAGCAGGCCAACTTTTGATCCTAACTCCATTAGTGGTGCCAGTCAGTGTGCAGTTTCTGAAAAAGATTCCATTTACTGGTTCTTCATTTGGGTATTTGCCCAAACTTCCAATACCGAACCCATGTCCTGGTCCACACGTCGATTGCTGGACATGGACATTCTTGCTTCCATCTCCAAAAGATATACAATCGTCGCCTGTCTTTATCCTCGCGTTTGTGATGTTGAGCCCAGTTAACTTAGCGATGTGTATACCATCTGTGTTGACACTGTTCCCAGGTGCGTCAATGACAATATTTTCGAACCGGTTGTTGTCGCTAGACAATACCGCTATGTGGAAGTTTTTGCTATTGATAGATGTCACGTCTCTAAACAATGAATTGGTGATTTTATTCAGTCTGAGATTCTGAGGAAGAACAGAAAAAAGGTGGCATGTTATCATCAAAATCTAAGATTTTTATTTTTTTTATTTTTATGTGTTCTAGAGATTTCATGTAGGAGGTTTTTGGAATATGTTTTGCAAGTAGGTACTCAAAGGAGTCTTTTTAGTGCACTAATTTGACAAGCAAACATGGATAAAGACAAAACCAGCACACTCAAGAGTAACTCTAGTGACTATGTATGGAATGAAGGATGAAATTTTTTCCTTTGACCAGCAAACTCAAGATAAGTTTGTTTGTTAGACTAGCGAACTCGAGGCATTTTCTTTCCACCTCAAGATGAGTTTGCTACCTTGTCCATTCAAAAAAAATTATGAGCGGATTTTCTCGCAACAAGGGGTGTTTTCGTCCCTACCAAGGGCGACTTCTTGGTCTTAAAACATGCACACTGTGTACTAGCCAAATGAATTTACAACCCCTGAGAGGTCGCCCCATGCAAAGGAGACGTCTCCATTTCATGGTTTCACTGTAATAAGAGGTATCCCTTGGTAGGGGCGATTACTCCATTTCTTGATTTGACAAGTCCTGAGATATCGCCTAGCATGGGCGACTCCTCCATTCTTGATTTGACTACAGCAAGAGGTTGCCTGTGGTTGGGGTGATTTCTCCATCTCTATGTTACCTCGTACTTCTCATCTGACTTAGCTAGAGTGCGCGTTTTAAGATCAAGATTTCGTCCTTGGTAAGGGCAATAACCACCATGTCAAACAATTGCAAAATAATATCATCTTGTGATGCATATTGGGTGAATATCCAGTTATAAAAGAAAATCTTTTGAATTTATGTATTGGGTGGACCTACATGAGTTCACTACCTTGCCTATTTGTAAACATGTTTCAAAAAAAGATCATCTTAAAAAACAATCCAAAATAGGCACATTGTAAATAAACACTTACAACTGGTATATTGCATTTAGATTGAGAATCCTGGCATTTTGTATTCTTCCATGTTGCTTGACCTTGGCCATCGAAAGTACCACCACTCATGGTCAACTTATCAACACTCATGAATTTGATCCAAGTGTCTCTTGTGAACTTTGCAAGCTCCGGTGGAGCCTTTATGGTGGCTCCTCTGGCATCAATCTCAATCGGACCTTGCATGGACCAAAAAAATCAACAACAAGTGCCAAATAAATTCCAGGTGGAATCACCAACTGGCTTGGTGGTGCACCTGCACAGGCTTCTTTCCATGCGCTTGTTATCGCCTAAATTCAACATCAATTAATACATGTAACTTTAGCAGGAAACATGAACACTAAACACATAGAAATGCAACATTTATGCGATTATTACCGGGCCATCATCGGTTACGCCATCACCCTTGGCACCTTTAGCTTTTACATTGACTACAGCCGCATGGTTCGTCGCTATCAAAGCCATAAAAAACAAGCAGAATAGTGCCATAGCTCGAATGTAGCCATCTTTATCCATGTTGTTACTTTTTTATGTGCTATATTTTAGGGTTTTCAATGATGGAGTTACATATGGTAAAGGTGCCTATTTATAGTAAAAATGAAATTATCTACATAAGGTTGTTCTTTTTCAGGGAACTTTTCTTCCACTATTTACCATTCATCTTTGAAGTGCATGTGTTTTACAAAATTCACTCACCTTTTTACAATTTCCATGGTACATAAAGTTATTATATTATCTCTTTTATTGTTTTCAATTTTTCTTTGGTGAATTCAAATTAAATCACTCGTTTTTTTTAATGATGTTGGAATTAATAATTGTTTAACCCAAGTTTGAGAGTTAACGAGTCAGAATTGTAAACGTGTAGGGTTGTGTGTGTTAGAAGTCGAAGTTAGAAACTGTAATACAATGGAACGATAGGTCGATTCATAAAAGTCACGACATTTCACATTAGGGTTATATGGACCTATGTATGTTTCTGTAACAATTAACTCAAAATAGTTCGATTAATGCAAAATTCTTTGAAGGGTTCAATCCCTATTGTTCTTGTTCGTTATTGTGATTCTTGACTATGATTGATCACCTGTGATTGTGATTCTACAAATAAGACATATGATATCTCTTTGTAATATTTTACACGTATAATATAAATCATTTTGAGACAATAGCACCTTGATTAGAGAGCTAAAATGGTATTACAAAATTAGTTTTATTATTTAATTCTTGTGTTTTTGTATTTTACCAATAGATTTCTCACGACTCCTTGGAGCTTAAAAAAAGGATTTATGTAGTAATTTGGCTTAAGTAGGTTTACCTAAATTGACCTGACAATTGCCAAACGTTCAAAACGTTATAGTACTTTGGCTTACCATGTTAGTGTTTTACAAAATTCACTCACCTTTTGAGGACTCCTGCACAAAGATAATGGCTAATGCACGTGTGCTTGTGTAAGATAACCTAAGCTACAACTTCTGCTGATTATCGTAGTTTCTAAAATAGTACTTGAACTTATTTGAGTCATTTGACGTATATATAGATTTGAATCTTAAAATTATAAAGGTATGTTTATAAATAAACGCACACTTAGGTGCAGTCTGTTTTTTAAGGGGTAAAATGTCTGTAATCTGCAGACCACATCTGCAGACATCTGTAAAAGAAATGATGGACCAAACCTTTGAATTCTGCAAGAAGAACGCTATTTGTTTTTTAACTTATGTAGACTTTTATAATAAACTGGTGGTTGTATACAGGAGGTGGTGGTCTACGGTGGTGGTGTGTGGTAGACGGTGGTGCATGGTCACTACAAGAAACAGCTAGCAATACCGGCGACACCATTAGCGGCAACTCCGTGCAATAGCGGCGACTGCATCAACTGTCGCCGCTATTGCACGAAGTCGCCGCTAATGGTGTCCCCGGTAGGTCGATCCGTGTGCTGCAGCCAAGATTCACTCTTGGCCCATGATGAATACATGATCAAAGGGCTGGTGTTCTTCCCAGACAAACACACACTTCATATTCAAAACTTTTTCATTCTCCTCAAAACAAACACAGAGCACTTCAACAGAGCATCACCGGAGCATCTGCATCTTCACCGGAGCACCTTCGTCTTCACCGGAGTGATATCAGAGCACCTTCATCTTCACCGAAACACCTTCATCTTCACCGGAGCATCACCGGAGCACCTGCATCTTCAAGCTAGCATCACCGGAGCACTTTCATCTTCACCGGAGAATCACCGCCGGAGCACCTTAATCTTCACCGGAGCTCACCGGAGCACCTTAAATATATGAGATTTGTAGTTTTATGTAAAAAACATCTTTGTTTTGTTTGATTGTATGGATTTAATAAATGAGATTTGAATGATGATATATGCTCCTTTCAGGAAATATCAAGGGCTGTTGTGATTGTTTGTTTGGCTCTGTATATAAAAGAAGGTCAAGAGTAAAGCAGATCAATAATTCAAGATATTTTCTAGGGTTTCTTGTTCCAGTCATATCATCGTTCTTCAGTTGTTTTAGTGATTTCTTTGTAGAAATCACAAGTATATCACAGAGATATTGAAATCTCTGAGTGTATTTGGTATATGTTGGTTTGATTGTACAACAGATCCTGCTGATCTGTTGTATTTACAATTGTACATAATAGATCTCGTTGTTTCGAGATCTAGGGTTTGGTCTGGGAGATTTCTGGGTTGGTTCAAAGCAATAAAGGTTTTGTCACTGTTTTGCTACTACACCAGATGTTATTGTTCTGTTTGTCTTGTTCATACAAATTTTACATGGTATCAGAGCGAGATCGCTCCTAATCTGTGATATTTTCCGTTTTATCTTTGATTTGTGTTTAGGTTTTCTCCTGAAGGGTTAAGGGAGTGAATCGGTTGTTGATCTGTTGTCTGTGGCTATAGATCGTCTCGATCTTGGGTTGTTGAAGGCTGCGTTGGTCTCTGAAACCCTAGAAGGTTTCAGAGCAAACTAACCAGTATTCGTCTTGGTTTGTGCGCCCTTTGTTTGTGATCTATAACCCTAGAAGGTTACGGTTGTCACAACCTCTTGAAAGAAGATTAACGCAAATTTGTAAGATGATTCTTTCATTATCCTTAGTTCTTTCTGTTGTTGACCTAGTTGATGCCGGGGTAATGAGGACTGGTTTGACTGTTTAGTTGTTTTTCTTGTTGAATATATCTATGACTCAGATTTATTTGTCTTGTTGAATATATCTGTTGTGGTTTTTTTTGTGATTAAGTGATATCAGATGTTTGTTTGTTTGTGTCATGTTGTGGCTCCTGAGTAAAGACTTGTCCAGGCACCTTGAGTGATGAACCTGGAATCTGGCCCCTGACTCAGCTTCGCCTTAGTTTGTTGTTGTTATCTGCTTATATCCTGATTGGTTTTCTTTTGTGTTATATTCTTTTTTTGGTGTGATTATCATGAATGACGGTGAAGGCACCTCACAGATCTTGATTAGTAAATTGGATATAGGAGACCCATTATACTTACATCCAAGTGACTCGAGTAGCTTAACAATTGTTAGCATTAAACTAAAAGGCATAGAAAACTATGTTGTTTGGTCAAGTGCTATGAAGTTAGCACTAGAAGCTAAAAATAAATATGGTTTTGTTGATGGTAGAGTTGAGAAGTCTAAGGATAATGAGGTCTTAGCTAATCAACGGGATAGATGTAATTCTGTAGTGTTAACCTGGCTGTTAAATTCGATTTCTGAAGAACTTTTTCTTGGTCAAGTATTTTCTAAATTAGCTTTAGAAGTTTGGAATGATCTCAAAGAGTCTTTTTACAAGGTGGATGGTTCTGTTGTCTATGATTTGTATAAAAAATTAACAACATCTCTCAAAATGGTAGCTTTGTTGCTGAATATTATAATAGGTTGACAACTATGTGGAAGCAGTTTGATGCTATGCTTTATCTGCCTTCTTGTTCTTGTCAAGCTGCTAAGGATTTTAATGACTTTTCCACTTTAATAAAATTAATGCAATTTCTCATGGGGCTTGATGATGTTTATCAGCCTGTGAGAACTAATCTTTTGACAAGAGAACCATTACCTACAGTTAAGGTTGCATATTCTATTGTTTCTAGAGATGAGTCATATAGATTATCTAGTTCTAGTAGTTCTAAACTCAAAATGTGTCTTTCATATCTAAGTCCAATCAAGGTTTTGAGTCAAAAAACCGATTACCCAGGCGGCCAAATCCTAATTTTAAATGTACTCACTGCAATATGCTAGGTCATACTAGAGACAGATGTTTTGATATTGTCGGGTATCCTTCTGGATTTAAAAAGAGGGTTAATAATTTATCGGTAAAAAATAATGTGAGTAATAAGTCGAACTTGTCTACTTCTGGTAAGCCTTTTACACCTGAACAGATTGCAAAATTGTTGAATCTTGTTGGGGAAAAGAATGTTGTGGACACTCAAAACGCTAATATGGATGGTGAGTCTAATAGTATTAGTAGTGTTGTCAGTTGCTCTAGTTCTTTGTTATTTGATAAACAGTTTAGTTGGATAATTGACTCAGATGCTAGTCAACATATGATTAATAATGATAAAGATATGTTCGATGTTATTGATGTGTCTGAGTTTAATCTAACAGTTGGACATCCTAATGGAACTAATGTTAAAGCCATTAAGATTAGTAGTATCAAACTGTTAAATAATATTGTGTTAAAAGATGTTTATTATGTTCCAGGGTATAATGTAAACGTGTTGTATGTCTATAGGTTAGCTAAGGATAATCAAATATTTGTGGTCTTTAATGAAGAAAATTGTGTGTTACAGGATTCCAAGTCAAAGAGAGTCCTGGTGATTGGTAAACAAGAAAGTGGGTTGTACTTTGTGGGTGTTAATGGTAATAATAAGAATTTTTGTTTTAATAACTCTATTAGATCAAATCTGTGGCACTGTAGGTTAGGACACCCATCTGATCAAGTTTTGGTTGTGTTAAAAAGAAATATTTATGTAAATAGTGTTGAACATGGGCCCTGTGAGATTTGTCACAGGGCCAAACAGGTTAGGGTCCCGTTTCCGATAAGCGAACATAAAACAACGTCTATTGGAGATATGGTTCATTTAGATATTTGGGGTCCATATAAAGTCACTAGTTATGAAGGTCATAGATATGTTCTTACAGTGGTCGATGATTATTCCTGAACTATGTGTTATCTTTTGACTAATAAAACTGAGGTTTTTGACAACTTGTGTGGATTTTATGAACTTATTCTCACTCAATTTAAAGTAAAGATAAAAGTGTTTCGAAGTGATAATGGAACGGAATTTGTTAATAATCATATGGAATTGTTTTGTAAGACTAAAGGAATAATACATCAAACTTTGTGTTCCTATACACCACAGCAAAACGGTGTGGTGTAGAGGAAGCATAGACATCTTTTGAACACAGCTAGAGTATTGATGTTTCAGAGTGGTGTTCCTCTTAGGTTTTGGTCTGAATGCATATTAATGGTTGTTTATTTAATTAACAGGTTACCCTCGTCTGTGTTAAATGGTATGAGTCCTTATGAGGTTGTTTTTGTTTTAAGCCCTCTTTGTCGCATCTAAGAAACTTTGGATGTCTCTGTTTTAGTACCGTTCTTGTTGGGTCTGGTAACTTTTCTTATCATGCTGATAAGTGTGTGTTCATTGGTTATTCCAATGTTAAAAAGGGTTATAAACTGTGGAATTTAGATAGTAAAAAGGTGTTTTTTCAAGAGACATCAAGTTTTATGAAAGTGTGTTTCCTTTTAAAACTGCTCACTTAAATAAACAAGAAGTATGTATTGATCAGACTTTAAATCATATAAAATTTTTTGATCAGTACGAAAATTGATCATCTAAAGTTTCTACTGGGCCCGATGATGAAGAGGGTAATAATGGTGCTCATGATCTCCTCAGTGATGATCAGCAGCCATTACTATCTTCTCCGTCTACCAATGAGTCAACTACTGATTCAACTGCCGAAACTAATCAGCAGTTAGGTAGTGAACTATTAGGTAGTGGTCAAGGTGTTAATGGCAGGGCAGAGGACACTGTGGGGTCGTATGATGAGACCAACCTTTCTGAGGGACAAGTTGTAAGAAAGTCATCTAGGAGTGTTGTCTTTCCTAGAAAATTTAATGAATATGTTGTAGAGGGAAAAGTTAAATATGGAGTTGAAAAAAGTTGTTAGCTATGCTAATTTGTCGAGTGATAATTTGTGTCTAATTGCTTCTTTGAACAAGTCTATTGAACCCACTTCTTATGATGAAGCGGTAAAAAATTCTAAGTGGGTAGAAGCTATGAATAACGAAATGAAGGCTTTGTATAGGAATAATACTTGGGAAATTGTGGATCTTCCTAAGGGTAGAAAACCTATTGGGTGTATAAGATAAAGTACAAAGCGAATAGTGTAGAAAGGTACAAAGCTAGGTTAGTTGCAAAAGGATTTAATCAAAGGGAAGGTATAGACTTTGGGGAAACTTTTTCTCCGGTGGTTAAAATGGTAACTGTTAGAATTGTGCTTAAGTTGGCTGTAGATAATAGCTGGGCTTTGTACCAACTTGATGTTAATAATGCGTTTTTATATGGTTCTTTGGCTGAAGAAGTGTATATGTCACTTCCTCAAGGATACTTTAATAATAATAAAGGAAAAGTATGTAAACTCATCAAGTCACTTTATGGGCTTAAACAAGCCCCAAGAAAGTGGAACGAAAAATTAACATCGGTGTTAATTAGTATGGGCTTTGTACAAAGTTTGTGTGATCATTCTATGTATATTATGTGTAAAGAAAATGTATTTTTAATTATGTTGGTTTATGTAGATGATATTGTTATTACTGGAAATGATACTACTGAAATAAAAAATAAAAAAATGTATAAGTGATAATTTTCAAATCAAAGATTTGGAATACTTAAATATTTTCTTGGAATTGAAGTCCCTTTATTCTGGTAATCCTGTTTATCTATCTCAAAGGAAGTATTGTCTTGAATTATTGTCTGAATTTGGTTATTTAGGGTGTAAACCGGTTACTACTCCTAATGAGCAAAGTCATCTTGTTACAACTAAAACTAATAAAGATGAAACTGTGCTTGAGAATGTTAGTGGGTTTCAAAAACTGATTGGAAAGTTGATATATTTGTCTATAACTAGACCTGGTATAAGTTATACGGTTAAGTTTCTAAGTCAGTTCATGCATAAACCATATCAGTCACATTTGGATATTGCATTAAGACTGCTTAGGCATCTAAAGAAGTCCCCAGGTCAAGGTGTTATGTTTAGGAAGACTGATAATTGTGAAATAACAGGGTTTGTTGATTCAGATTGGGCTAAATGCACTGTGACTAGAAAGTCTGTTACATGATTTAGTGTATTTTTTGGAAACACTTTAATATCCTGGAAAAGTAAAAAGAAAAATGTCATTTCTAGATCTACAGCAGAGGCTGAATATATGGCTATGTGTTCAGCCACCTGTGAAATAATGTGGGTATTGAATGTTTTGCAAAAGTTAAAGGTTAAGTGTAATTTGCCTGTAAAACTGTTCTGTGACAGTAAATCTGCTATTTAGATTTCCTTAAATCCTGTTTTTCATGAGCGAACAAAACACTTTGAACTGGATTTACATTTTTTACGAGAAAAAATTGCGAATGGTATAATTGAACCACAAAAAATTGCTACTGATCTACAAGTTGCAGACATTTTTACCAAAGGTTTAAGTGGGAATCAACATAGCGATTTCTATGTAAAATTGGGTATGTTTGATATGTTTGCTGTATAAATCATGGGGGGATGTTAAAATAAGGTGTTTGCTTTATACTTTCAACATATGCTGACTAGGCTGCTGACTGGGCTGATTGTTGTTGATTGTTATTGGGTTGTTGGAACGTTATTTGTTAATGGATTGAGTTGTTATATCTGTTGTTGGGTTGTTGGGCTGGATAAGGCTCTGTTTGTATGCAGGTAGAAGTTCAAGGTGCTAGGTGTAACATTCAGGAAATATCAAGGGCTGTTGTAATTATTTGTTTGGCTCTGTATATAAAAGAAGGTCAAGAGTAAAGCAGATCAATAATTCAAGATATTTCTAGGGTTTCTTGTTCCAGTCATTTCATTGTTCTTCAGTTGTTTTAGTGATTTCTTTGTAGAAATCACAAGTATATCACAGAGATATTGAAATCTCTTAGTGTATTTTGCATATATTGGTTTGATTGTACAACAGATCCTGCTGATATGTTGTATTTACAGTTGTACATAATAGATCTCGTTGTTTCGAGATCTAGGGTTTAGTCTGGGAGATTTCTGGGTTGGTTGAAAGTAATAAAGGTTTTGTCACTGTTTTGCCACTACACCAGGTGTTATTGTTCTGTTTGTCTTGTTCATACAAATTTTACACACATCATACTCTTTGTGTTCGAAAAAAAGGTTAAGCTCAAGTTTTGTCTTCGGACCATTGTCACGTAGTTCGAAGGGAACCTTTGGTCATTTGTGGTTCATTATTGATTTGACCCGTTCAAATAGTTCATCTCTAGGGTTCGTTTCATTCGGCTCTGGATCGATACCACCTAGGTCATTTTGTCCTAGGTCTATTGGGTTGTCGGGTCTCCGTTTCTTCTCCCCGTCTTTGAAAAAGTCTCGTCCTCAAATCTTGAGAACATCCAAAAGATCATTGACCACGCGAAATAATAGATCGGCTCCTTTGTTACTTTTTTCGGGCTTGTGTATAATGTTGAACTTGAAACTAGAAAAAACTTGTCAATCTTCTCCATGAGCACTCATTTGATAACCAGAGGCTCAGATACCAAATGATACGGATACAGGGGCAATTAAATCATCCGATTACTCAAAGTTTCAACAGCTTACAAACCTAAGATTTTAGTTTGATTGTTTCCGCTCGCATATTGGACCACATAATGGGCCGAATATCCCCTCCTGGCCCACAAAACTCTAAACCCAAGTTAGATTGTTAAAAATTAGTATGGACGTACTTGTGGTGAACTGCTGTGCCAAATAATAAATGTAACCCCACACAATAATAAATATCAGTATAACACCCCATATTAGATTATTAAATACGTTTTTGTTAAATTAAATCTTATGGTTTCTGAACATTACACAATAATAAATATCAGCATAACACACCGTATTAAATTATTAAATACGTTTAAATTAAATCTTATGGTTTTTGAACATTACACAATAATAAATATCAGTATAACGCACCATGTTAAATTATTAAATACATTTTTAGTTATTATATAATAAAAAATTTGAAAAACTTTTATAAACTAGTCATGCTGTATACTTTATGATCAAATCTTCTTACTTTATTTTTCAATCACTATTATTATTATTATTATTATTATTATTATTATAATTATTATTATTATTATTATTATTATTATTATTATTATTATTATTATTATTATTATTATTATTATTATTATGTCTTTTGTCTTATTCGATTATGTGTCATGAAAGTAACAACACAGAATAAGTGATTAGCAAATCACCCCACCACTTGTTGAAATGGATCCGCGTGCTCAAGCACCATTTACAATATCCAATCCAGCAATTCATTCTAGTAAAAAAGGCAAGACAACTGAAGTGCGTAAAACACGGGACGAATTCATGACACCAAGAAACCGTATTATCTAGGGTGTGTGTTCACTACGATACCAGTATGATCTGGCCCAATGCGCTTTTTATTTACTATGTATTTTAGTTAAACCTTGTCAATTTTATGTAAAATTATTTCAAAAGCACACGCCTAAGCTTGTATCTTATAGATACCATTGTTTGGTATTCGATACTGATATCTAATATTATCTGTTAAATTTTTATGGTTAAATATTTTACAGTTAAGTTTTGTACAGTTGCACACAACCAAGTAACGCTTGCCATGTCTCATTAGTTGAGACATACAAAACCTAAGATCAAAGTCTTGTTAGTATATATCAGCAATCACTCAAAACAAGCCAAGCAAGAAGAAAAAAATAAAATAAACCTCGATATAAATATGAAAATTGTATAAGTATACATACATGAATCTCTAGAAAAGAAAATAACACTCAAAACAAATAACAATATCCTAGCCATAAAATAAGACATCTTAGCAAACCACTAATCTATGCATGTCCATTAGCTCCTGCATGAGTCCTTTTGTCTTCTTTCTTCCTCTTTAGAACAATAAACCATGTCAAAGCTTCCAAAATAACTGTAATAACTCCCAAAGCGATAAGTATCCCGGTGTACGCATTCTTCCACTTCTTCTCCGGGTCCAGGATATCGAGCCCCTCGTACACATTAATGATGCTCAAGATGATAATCGAGTATCCAAGAGAATGATGGTAGATGTTCCAGTAGAATCTGTATTTGTGATCTGGCTTAGGCCTCAAAAGAAGAGCAAAAACCTACACGAATTCGACACAAAATTTCAATTTGAGTGTCAAGATTCATTGTTTGCTTAAATATTAGCTAAAGTTGTAAGTCAATTGTAAGGAAACTAAACTAAAGTAAAGATTGGGTGTACCTGAAGTGTTGCAAAGGAAAACAGGATGATCCCAATGTTCCTGTGAGACTGGTGTGTGATACCAGGAGAATCACTACCGAGCTTGAGCCCGGTAGCCCATCCGGCTACACCGACGATATAAGCCGACGTTTGTGTAGCAACATGGATGTAAAACCAAGCAAAAGTAAACACCTTCAAGTATCTTGCAGCCATAGCCCCCATGGGCATCAACACTCCCCAACTAACCGCGTTCAATACTCCATGAGTCTGCCATACAAATCACCCACCATCAATAACATTTAATATCCAAAACCACATAATCAAGATTCATAAAGATCCAAACTTTTTAACATAAATCAAGTGGATTCATCTTCATTTTCAAGATTTTTCAATTTTCCAAACTGGGTATTACAAAATCACCAACAAAGATCAAATCTTTATTAAACCTTTATCAAACACATATAACCAACAAATATAAAGAAAAAAAAAAAAAACTTACATTTCTCCTGCGTTGGCGGGACCCACCAATATTCCCACCAGCACCAGTCTCACCACTGATAAAATCAACCGACCCAAGAGAATTCCGGTTATCAGCACCGAACTCATGGATACCCGGAGCTCCATTATTAACCGGACCCACCTGCCACACCTGATTAAATCTAGTCCCTCCACTTGGCAACACCAACGTCGCATAAATCACCACATCACCGCGAACCCTCTCAGCAGTGACATTGGGCACACCAAAGCTCAACCCACTCGGTTGCAGACCGGTCTGGTACCCGGTTACCGATGAAGTATAGGCCTGAACCGACCCGTTAGAAACGGTTACAGCAACAAGAGCCTGGGCACCAACCATACCCTGACCGTTGATGTTGAGGGCCCACGCAACCCATTGAGATGTGGCGGATCCGGTGTGGCGGAAAGCGAGATCGACGGTGGAGTTGGTGGGGTGGTAGTTCCAGTGGAGATGTGAGTTGAGAACGGGTAAAGAGACACATGTGGTGTAGATTGTGTTTCTTGAAAAGGCGTAGTTGTTGCAGCTTTGCTGAGCATATGATGATGATGATGAGGCTAAACTTGTTATCAATATGCAAAATAACACACCAAAGATTTTACCCATTTCAGAAATCTTGTTGGGTTTTGAAAATGATTTGATTTTTAAGTTTGATCTCCTCAAATGATCAAGATTTTCAAGAAAATAAAGATTCAGTTTTTTTTTCTTTTTTTTTTTTTTGGTTTCTTGATGAGATGAGACAGTTTTGAAGAGTGTGGATGATATAAATAGTAGGAGAGAACACAAGTAGATAGGATATGGAAGGGGGCAAGAAATATATTACGTGATTATAAGTGTTGCATTAATAAATTTATACTTACGTATCCGTTTCGTATGATACTCTACGTAACATCAAAATAGTATATACAAGTTTTGTTCAGATATTATTAGTTACCGATAATAGTACAGACGTGTGATAGTAGCATGTTACACATTAACATATGTTACATTAACATATGTGACGTTATTATTAGTGTTGCATTAATAGTGTTGGAATAATAAATTTATAGTTACGTATTCGTTTCATGTGATACTATGCGTAACTTAAAAATGGTATATACAAGTTTTGTTCAGATATTATTAGTTACCAATAATAGTGCGTAACTTCAAAATAGTATATACAAGTTTTGTTCAGATATTATTAATGTTTTTGACATATAGACATGTAAGAACTAATGTTTTTGAGTTAAATAATGGTACTACATGTTGGTGCGGCGAAACGTAAAGTAACTTGAACTTTTACCGCCTAGTGAAAACGTAAAATATTTACCCGACTTATTTCTAAACAAAATTTATGTCAAAACGTAAACCAACTCAAAACATAGAAAACATGTCATATTTGTCCCACGGACATAAAAACAATGATGTAAAACTCAAGAGGATTAAAATGACGTTTTATAAAGTTTAAAAAATGAGAGGTGTAAAAAATGAGAGGTGTAACTGTCGACGCTAATAGTTGAAAAATTAAAGTACTAAAAAAACCATAAAAAAGAAAAAAGAGAACTTTAAAAAAAACCTTGACATTAGTAGAAAAGAAAAGCTCCTCATATATATATATATATATATATATATATATATATATATATCATAAATATAATAACAAATAAAACAATAGAAAAGCTTCCCACGGTTGTTATATATATAATTATATCATAAACAAATATAATAACAAATGAAAAGTGAGATTTTCTCACAAAAGAACCTAATTAATTAATTAATAAACAATTCAAGAATAAAATCTAAAATAAAATAATGTATTTGGTTCCAATAAAACGTAGAAAAAGACGAAAAGAAGGTGTCATTTTTCTCGTTTTTTGGAAGAATTGGTTGTTAGGGTTCATACAGAAAAAGCAAAGAGAGGTAGAAAATTCCACTTTCAACTACTTGTTTCATAACTTTCTAAACGAGTCATTGACCGGTGGGTATCACCGCGTCCCAATTTCAAACCGGCTTATTTTTTCATTTTTGGTAGGTGGAAAGTTAATAATTTCGTCCTCCAACTTCTCAAGATTATCAAAAACGTCTTTCAAAAACAATTTTACATACCATATAAACGTTTGTCGGTAGTGTAAAAGAAAAAAAATTGACGTTTTCTCGATTTTACTGCTCCTTTAGAATATTTTTTTAAAATGTTGCCCTAAGAGTACTTTCTAAATCCGGCATTGCTCTCGTCCCGAAGAGACATTAGCGTCACATTATAATTGTCTCATCTCATCACTTTGATCTCTATACGACTATACCATGGAAATGCACATTCTTCTCATCCTATATGACATTTATACCAATCATGATGAAAAACATCAGTGCCAACCAGGGCATGGCGGTGTTTTAGTTAGTATCGAGTGCCAGGCCAACCATCAATGTGTTTTGTGTGGCCTTATGATAGACATATATGTAAATCACATGATGTGCAATTTTGTCGTTATACCGTGTTTAGTCTCTATTTTCACCTTCTTTTGTAATGTCTATATCAGTCCATAAAACTGTGAAATCTACGAAATTAGGTATTAAATTTGTAAATTGTTCGATTTTAACTTTGTATATGGTCTTATAATAATAATAATAATAATAATAATAATAATAATAATAATAATAATAATAATAATAATAATAATAATAATAATAATAATAATACGAATAATAAACATGTAATTATTTATAGAACCATTATAAAAATAGAATCAAGATTAGGAAATTAGAATGTGCATGAAACGTTCTCTTGTGTTGATGTTTGCTTCTAGAGTTGATCTTCTAGCTTTCCAAAGTTATTCAAGTTTTTGGGTCCTAACAAAGTCAGCCCATTACAAGTGATTTTTACCCGTTCAAATCACATACAAAAAGTCAGCACATTATAATTTATAAGTGACTTTTGACCAACCCATATCACTCAGAAGAGGTGTAAAATATGTAGTTTATGCAACATTTTAGTATGAGTCGAAACATGTGATCTTATGTATGGATAAACTAGCCATACAACACTTTTGTGTGTTTTTTTAATGTACAAAATGAGAAAAATACGTAACTAGTCATTTTGGATGTGATATACCTTTATTTAGTCAGGAATTATGCAACATCATGATCGTGTATCCACAAAATCGTGAGTTGCGCAAAAAAACTCTCATATATCACCTTTTAATGGCGTATTATAGAAAAATTGTGTCATGTTAAGAAAATTCGACGTATACGTGAACCAAATTCGCGCATCAATCATCGTATTTGTGTATTTGAGTATGAATAGTCACGTTTAATGTATGAAGTTTGGATACATCGAAGCGAATCTTAAACTCATTAAATTACATACATACATAAAGAACAATATGAATTGGTGTATTATATACTGATGAAGATGGTCCAAACATATTAGAGGATTTTAAGTTCACAAGATCAATATCTTTTTTTTTTATTTTGTAAGGTCCGTCATGTGATTGGTGTTATGAAACATTTTCAAGGCATTAAAAAGTCAGAACACAACTAAGTTCACTTTTGGATCACATATTTCATGCCACTCAACAAAAAAGGATGGGGCATACATCCACGTTGTTGCTTTTTGTTACAAATGATTGAGTTTTCTTGTCGTTTTTAATGAATATAATGTTGTATCTCTTATGTTTGCAAATTTTTTAATTCGAACTGAAGCTTGTTGTTTAGGTATGAGACACCCTAACTCTTTTCTGTTTGATTTAATTCGAACTTTATAAATTATCAGTTTTCTATTTATAAATAGCAAGTTGAGCTTAATAATTTAGAAAGTTTGAATTATTAATTGTTTTAGTTAAAACTTTTTTATTTATTCGACCTACTAGAGATATAACATGATCCACATCTAAGAAAGTTTTAGACTTGGAAAACAAGATAGTCAAGATATAATCATTAAGAAGATCGTTGACGAATAGGAAATTAATTCAGAAAATATTTGTATAGATCTATATAACACACCATTGGTGCCACAATAATCTTCCACAAATAAAAAAACAATATATGTTAATGTTATGATATGTACAATTATAGGCTTGAACTAAAAAAATTATACGTTCATGGCTTTATAGTCTAGTGACATTTTAGGAGTGGGATAAGGCTTTAGGACTAATAGGTTTGGGGTTCGATTCCCATAATAGACGTTTTTTCCCATATTTATTGGATTTTCTCCTGAATTGTTGTATAGGCTTTATGCCTAATGGAGATGGATATGATCGAGTGATTCTACTGATGACACGATAATACTTTAGTGATCCAAATTTACTGTTAAAAAAATTATAATAAAGATAAAAGTTTGTTAGCATGCTTTGGGATTAAAAAGTCGATTACTGTTTCATAATTAAAATAAATGTTAGCTTCCTCAATTTGTGTTATTGCATTTACTCCTGTGTTTTCAAAAGTGCTTGGTGGGTTGTTTTGTGAACAACCTACTTCTTTCTGCATAAAAAAAATTAACAAAGTTACAAGTAATGGCTGAAATTTTTAATATTGAAAATAAGTTTAATATTTAGAAAGAATCCTATTTTTTAACAGCAACTTTCTTTTATTTCTTTCGTCTCTACGAATTGAACCCAACACCTCACTCTCTTAAAGTGTTTAAAAGTTTTACCTTTATCAATAAACCACCACCCAATTAATTAATATCCAACATAGTGAATGACTTGAGAAAAAAGTAATTCCCCTAATTTTTAAACTAACACTTATTTTAATAGATTTTTTTCGACTTAATCTTTTTTGAATGGCAAATTTGGATCACTGACTGACCACTGGAGTATTATCTTGTCATCAGCGGAACCACTTGAACATATTCATCTCCACTAGGCAATAATACATATACACTAATTTATAAGAAAACCCAATAAATTTGAAAAAAGAAAAAAAAACTTATTTTTCAACTTAATACCACATGACCTTAAACTTGTAAAAATTTAAATTTGTATTACTTTGTAAACAACAATCTTCATACCACTAGATTACTAGATTATAAGCTTTTACTAAATATTTGAGTAAAATTTAATTTAGCTAAATTTTTGGTGACATATACATTAAGACGTTAAAAGACATGTTTCTTTTTTCAAAGTGCTTGGTGGTTGTTTTGTGAACCTACCACTTCTTTCTGCCTTAAGAAATAACAAAATTAAAGGTAATGGTTGAATCTTCTAATATAAAAAAAAATAAGTGTGATATAAAGTATCCTACTCACTGAATGACTTACGAGTAATTCTCTAATTTTTTCACTATTTTTTTTCACCTTAATACTAAACTTATAGAATTTTAAATCCATACCATTTTGTAAGGGCAATCACAATACCATTCACTACTAGATCATAGGAAAATGTTTACAAAATAACTTATTGTAGTTTAATTTAGCTAAATTTCATGCGGCATGTGCATATTAGGGACGACGGTGATAGGCTAGACTCTTGTAAAACTCAAATCTATTAGTTGCATCATACCCCCACCCCCTCTCGATTTCAATGTAAAGTCTATAAAGAAACATATATTTGTAAATCATAATCGACCTAAAATTTAAGTAACAACCCCCCCCCCCCCCCCCCCCCCAACTTCAGTGTACAAGAAACCAATTCTTTTAATGAAGGCATATCATTTTAATTGGTTGGATTTGTTGAAAATCATAGGAAAATCCATATAAACATTAAGACAAGTTCAGATATATGAAGTGCACGCTCTTTCAAAAAATGTTAATTTGTTCAAGAGGGTTGCGTCCCTTTGGTACGGGGCCAAGGGACAGCAACTAGGATCAACATCATGTGTTCATAGTAACTGGATAATCAGGACTAATTATGCGATTAACCGTGACCAAGTTACAACTCTCAAAAGCCGATAAAGAGTTCTTGCTGATAGAGTTACTTTTGATGGTAACTAAATGAACTGCCAATGGTTTTAACGGTCACCAAATATGACAATCATTGTGCCATTTTAACCAAATGTTGGTTTTTCAACTATAATATATAACATTTTAGTCTATTTTTTGTATAAAGGCTTTTCACAATAGAGAAACAAATTCATTCTTGTTTCTTTATAAACTATTCAATTAAACATGTCAAGTAGGTCCATTAGACCATGTCTTCTTGGGACTATTCTGGATGTACAAGTCAATTTCAGTAGTCATATTTCATTTCAGTTAAAAAATGCAGTCAGATGTTTGGAGCAGTATAAGCGATCAAGGAGTCGTAACTCATATCACGGGAGGAAACTTTGCGCAGAGTTCTATTACTATTAATGGGTGGCTCCCCGATTTCTTATGGGCACAGGCATCCCAGGTGATTCAATCTTATGGTTCTTCATTATCCGAACACCTCTTACACAAAGACCGAACCCCCCACCCGAAATAATATTACTAGATGCTGTGTTTTCTTTTCTTTAAAAATGAATATATGTCTAAAATATATAAGAAATTAACATATTAATAAACAAGTGACCGTTTGTTTATATTGTGAATATATTATACAAGTGGGAAAACGGAAGACCACCACTTTGTAAAGCCGTTACATTTGAAGTGGCGTGTTAACAAATAATGACCAAGCAAGCCGTGTCAAGTGGTTGCATTTTAACGTCGACTTCACTTCATCCCAACATAACCCACTTCCCCAACCTTTCTTTTACTTCTCTTTTATTATTAAAAATATTTTATTAAAATATATAGTCAGGTAAAAAAATATAAATCTATAGTTCTTCTAGAAAATATAATGTTTATATATATAAGACTATGAGTAGTATGTTTTTGGCAAACCATATCCTCTTTTTTGCCACTTGGTTGGCACATAGTGGTTCATTCACCTTTTTAACGATTAGTTATCGATTACCTAATGATTAGTTTTTATAGTTTTTTATTTATAATTTATTTATAAATTACATGATAATGTACAACATAAAAAATAAAAGGTTCCATTATAATAGAAATAAAAATAAAAAGATTACAACCTACTAAATTAAAAAAAAAAACAATACATAAAAATAAAAACTAGAATACACGGCCTAAATGTCCACGCAAAATTCTCCAAGTTGTAAGATGATGGAAGCTTGTGTTATGATGTGTTGCGTACTGAACACGTGTCGTCTCAATCGCTTGATCTTCAGTCATGCCCTCTTCGTGGTTGAGGGCATTGATAAAGAGTCTTACAAAAAACCCACAACTTTGTGACAGAAGTGTGTCAAGATCACGTTCCAAATAGTAGCATTATTTGAAGGGTGCCCTAACTCCACAACATGCACCTAACTCATTGCCAAAGGAATATCCTCTTCCTCAATCCATCAGTTCGCCATGAAATTGGATGAAAATAAGAAAGAGATAAAAATTTTGGAGAGTGTTTTGTTAAAAGTTAGTGAGTCAACCACGAGGAGGGGCGGTGTTCCCTCGTGGTTGCCGCGTGGTTGGGTCAATAACGAGACACCATTATGCATGGTCTAACTAAATATGTGCAAGTATATATCTGACTTATATACTTGTTAATGTTGGGCTAACCCATTTGATAAAGACACATATTTTTTAAAGAGGATGTCAAAGTTCAAATCTGCGCAAAAACGTACTTTATAATTTTAGTATAAGGTATAGTAAAAATAACATTTGCCAATATGTGACCTATATGCACTTTGTTAAAAAAATCTAAAACCAAACTAAGGAGTAGCATCTGGGTCAATATATGTTGGTTTCTTTGTGTGGAATATGGACTTTGGATCAAGTCTAAAGATGTAATGATGGGTCGGGTCATGGTTCTGAGAATCTACTCCTAGCAATCAGAATGGATCAACGCTTACTTTGAACATTCTAGTACCTTTTTGCTTGTAGCAAAAGAGAAATGATAATTCCTTCTTCACTTTTATATGTGTTTATTTATGATGATGATGATGATGATGATGATGATGAAATAAAAAATATAAATGACAGAAATATAAAAAAATATGAAAGATAGATGCTAGAGAATTAAAAAAAGCCAATGCATATCATTTGGTTACAATGAAATATAATTAGATTTTAAAGACACGAGATATGAGAGTCCAACAATTTTTTTAATCATAAATAATTTCACGTGTTAACTTATTTTGTTTGGGCTATTTCTAAGGTCAACTTCTTGACCTCTACATGACTGTGACCCCCTGATACGTGGGAACCAGATGGAATCTGTAAACGCTCGCCCCCTGTCAGATTCAACCCAGGATTAAAGCCTCGATTCTTCCTTTCATTCATATGTCTCTCAAAAATGACACAAGCGGGCATCAAACCTGTATCTCCACTAGGAAGGGAAAACGACCATTTACTCTATTGGTTAACGAATTTTGTTTAGTTTATATGTTTTTATGTCGGACTTTTGACCAACTTATATTACAATAAAAATATTGAATTATCAAACAATACAATAACTTATTTATAAAGGCAGCTTACAGGAAATAAAAACATCAAGAAGTCATTAAATGATTTATAACCCTTAAGTAGAGAAATACGATGACGTGAGATGTGATGTGTTGATTTCGTTGACATGACGATAACATGACTCGCTGTATTTTTTCCAGATGTTTATATAGGTTCGATTGCTTTTAGTTTTTACTAGTAAATTTCTCCGTGTGTTGCGACGGGTCCAAGTGTAAAGTAACTCGAATTTGTATAGTAAAGATTTGAATCGTTTCTGAATAAAAGTTACACTAAAACGTAGACAAACTAAAGATGTACATAAAAATAAGCACAGAAACGCATTATATATGGCCCCACTTATTTGCAAAATAAATTTACGTCGAACATCAACCTAAACTTATACCGACGTGTAAAAAGATTACAAAAAAATTATGTTTTTTAAGTTAAAAACGATATCGAACGTTACGGTGGCGCCGAAACGTAAAGTAAGTCCAGTTTATAAAGTCTAATGAAACATATTATCTTTGACCCCATTTGTTGTAAAACAAAATTTATGCCAAAACGTAGATTAACTGAAAACGTAAAAAAAACCTGAACTTATACCGACACGTACATAAAAATAAAAAAATTATGTTTCTTAAAGTTAAAACCGGTACCAGCGTGTTGCGGTGGTGATGAAATATAAGCACATAAAAGATAGTATAAATTTTTTAGAAAATTAACGGATTATAAGTGCTAATACTAAATGTTGAATAATAAAAGAACTTATTAAATAAAAAAATTATTAAGAAAATGACAAATGACCAAGTGTCATGCACCAGGCACTAGTCGCCCAATTCTATTTGTAAGGTTATAAAATAAAATAAAATATGACCATGAGATATTAAAGACGTATTGGTTTTATGTAATTGGTGGCGAATCATAGCATGGTACTAATTAGTCATCTTAGATTCTTAAATGTTAATTTATATCAAAGAACACACCAATAAACATTTACTGTGAAATGGGAACCTTTTTGTTAGAGGATGATTTAATAGACAACTTGTTAAGGTTAAGTCATTTCTATATGGATTTGCAATATTATTTAATAAAATTTGAGAATAATGAAATAAGTTGTAATTGCTCCCAGGTCAAAAGTTCGAGTCCTGTCAAAGGCAAAAAGAAAACCACATTTAAACTAATTAGTTATGTGTGCGCATTGGCGAAGCTTCTTGGTGGCCCGAGGGGTGCCCCTACCACGCCTAAATTTTCGCTCGTAGTGTTAATTTTACAGAAATTTTTTGAAATATTTTTTTAGTGCAAGATATTGGATTTTTAAGACTACAACTTCCACTGATTTGGATTTTGAAAGTGCAACCCTCGTTGATTTGGATCTTGAAAGTTCGGCTCCTACTGATTTTTATTTAAGCTTCGCCACTGTGTTTGTTATTAGTTAGGTAGAATTTAAACTAATTAGTTGTTGTTTAATGGATAATTTACTTAATTACAATCTAATCTAATTAGGATAAGCCCAATGCTTATTGGGCAAGGATTGTTAGACTATTTTTGTGCTTAAGGATGAAAGGGTTGGGTGCGGGGAGTGATGCGACAAAGTAGTTTGCCTCGCATGGATACCGCTGCCATCAACCAAGTCATCGCGTGGTGACTATGAATTTGTTGATTGTTCACCGCACAAAGGGAGAGGAGGGAAGAGGAGAGAGAGGGGTGTATAGTGGGCCCCACTCTATTCCAACCAATCATACATTTTTCCTTTTTAAAAAAAATGATTTGGGTGAACCACTCCTTGTAATTTAGGGCAAGAGGGGAGTCTGAGAGAGAAGTTAACATGACAAGAAATCATTGACAGAAACTTACCCTGAAGCGATGGCCACCCCTCTTACCTTAAGGAAGCTCCGTATAATTTGAAAATTTTATGTTGATCATTTGTTGCATGCAAACGTTAACTGGTATTTGATAGAAAATGATAATGAGTTTTAGTTAAATAAAAGATAAAAAAAATTGAAGTTATAGTTTGCTAGAAACTCCTATTAGGGTTTCAAGGAGCAAATTCCCTACATATACAATTACAAGTTTGAGAGAATTGTGTCAGGCAAGCCTATTGAATCAAACAATTTATTATTTTATTCTTAATTTTAAATTATGGTTTGCCCTCAGTTCAAAATTGTTTTTCTCCAAGTTTAAAATAAAATTATGCTTTTAGGCCAGCTAAAAACTACGATTTTGCCATCGGTTCAAAATTACGATTTTATCCCAAGTTAAAATTATATTTTCTCCCGTAGTTCAAAATTACGTTATTACCCCCAGTTCAAATTAAAATTATACTTTTGCCCTTAGCTAAAAATTACAATTTCGCCGCCAGTTCAAAATTAAATTATGGTTTTGCCCCACTTAAAATTAATATTTTGCTCTCAGTTCAAAAATAGAATTTTGCCCCCGTTTAAGCCCTCAGTTCAAAATTACGATTTTGCACTCATTTCAAAATTTTGATTTTGCCCTCAATTCAAAATAAACTTATGGTTTTGCCCACAACTTAAAATTTCGATTTTACCCTTAGTTCAAATTCCATGTTGCCGCCTAGCACTCCCCTGTTGGTCAGGGTATATTACGATTTTACCGCAAAATCAAAATTACGAATTTACCGTTGTCAAAAATTACGATTTTGCCCCTGGTTCAAATATACAGTATTGTCATCACTTTAGCTTTTGAAAAATTACGATTTTACCCCCAGTCAAAAATTACAACTTTGCTCTCAGTTCAAATTTACATTATTGACATCGTTTTAGTTTTTTTAGCAAAACTATAGAAGTGTTTTCTTTTAATTGGTTGACTCGATTTAATTTTTTTTCGTGTCATGGAGCTGCCTAACACTCGATCATTAGTCCTGACAAATTATAGTTTTGACCCAACTTAAAATTACGGTTTTACCATCGTTTTAGTTTATTTCTAGTAAAATTATTATAGTATTTTTTTAATTAGTTGAGAATTATTTGACCTATCGCCCCGCAATACTGACAGAGCATCAACTAGTTGCTATATATAATATATTGTGTGGGAATATGGACTCAACTTTAGAAAGTTATAATAATATTTAAACCTTCTGACTTCTTAATGAAAATGAATAAAGATGAGTTGCATGGTTTTGTAATGTAATTATGCAAATTAATTCTTACAAGTCAAATCTAATATTTTGATTTTGTATTTGATTTAATTAATGGCTGAATTGTGACATGAAAACTAGCAACCCCAACAAGATGAAATAAAGTAATAAATGATAGAATACTTGTGAATACAAAAAGAAACAACCTTTTCAATAAAAGGAATAACTTTTTACAAAGAAGAGAATAGTTTGCAAGAAGTGACAATCTTTAACAAAAGGAAGACAACACATACAAAGACCCGTGATTTTTTGTTTGCCAAACTCTAAGGAATCCGTAATGACACAACAAAAAAAAAGTTACCAACTCTTTTAAATGTGGAGAATCAGAAATCAAAGACAATTAATTGGTAATTAAAAATAAGTTTTTCAATTTAATCATAATTAAATGATTACAAAATGAAGAAAAGTTAAAAAAAATAAAATATCAAAATTACAAGTTTAATGAAAGCTAAAAGCTCAACATTTTTCCAAGTTATTACATTAAAAATCAATAAAAGGATGTAGTTAAGCATTGAAGATGAAGATTGATGCCTCTTGTCATACATATAATGGTGTTTTATAACAAAATACTCATGAGCCAATTATGTTAGGAACTAGCTCCAACTTTTGGATGAGTGATTAGTAGAAACTAGTGCCTTTAGCAGTAATAATTTTCACTTTTAACTGACCTTCAATGGTAACCAGCCTTTGACATAACTTCAGCATTAACTAATACTGATCAGTTGTAAGTTTGTGCTTTTGACTCGCATCAGTAGTACAACAACAATAGTTAATCAACAATTAGTTTAACGGTTGTAGCATCATTGGATGATAGGTAGCAAGTTCCCGCTTAGTTTCTTCAGTAACAATCGTTAGTGGTAGATCCATCAACAGGGCCACGAAGTCTCTGCTACGACGGATACATGGCACCATCATAGAAGTTCAGAGGGATCTCGATTTCCTTTATGCATACATTTGTTATTCACTTCTTTATAATCTTATATATTTCACAATTTCTTATCTTGATTTCAACTCGACTTATTTTCCTTAACATTTGAAGAGATCTTCATTAACACATAGCCAAGTAGAAAAAAAATAACATCAATGGTGCTAGGCTCCTTTGATGTAGCGGTAGATGGTGAACGCATGCCATTGTTGGGTATATGCATTATCTACTTTACTGAATGGATTATTAGTAAATGACTAATCATGAAATTATATAAAAGTTAGGGTCTGTTTAATTCTTATACTTAAAGTTTGGTTTATTTTTGTTTAGAAATATTGAATCATATTTTAGGAATAGATTTTTTCTTTCACAACAAGTTAGAATAGTTTTATGAATAGGATTAGTTTGCTTTGATTTTAGTTGTACTCTCATTTGAATTGAATATAAGAACAGAGTTATGCGTTGTCCCCCAATATTCTCGTGTTTGTTTGTTGGTTTGATCTAATTGTTTAACCATTTAGACCAATAATTGGTGTCAGAGCTAAGGTGTAGCTCATACCCAAGGGTGAAGATCAAGAAATGGTAAAGAATGAAATGTGAACTAGAATTGAAATCTATTTTCAGTGTCTTCTTTCACCACACCGTCACCAGCAGCAGCACTGCCATATAAAGGGTTGTGTTAAACAAATGTTACGATATCGAGAACAACAAGTTACACATAGGATTGTAATACATTTGGGTTCCTTTGGGTTTTGATTATACTTCAACCTTATTCCACGAGACAAGGAAGATGGTTCCTTTGGGTTTTGGTTTTCATTCTCAGCAGATCTTATATAACTTAACCACCACCAAACTTGACATCAAGACCCTGATCATCAAAGTAACCCTCTTTAGACTCAAAATGACTTTGACATCTTTCAAGGTCCCAGTGACTCCAGCTGAAGTCTTCAAATCAATATATCCCATACTCGTAACCTCTTAAACTTCATCGTTAACAAGTCATACCTTTCGAAAGTCTCTACCTATTAGATTCTTCATCGTCTACATAATGTGAGTGGTACGAAATGATGCACTAGAATCCATAGTGTAGGAATCCACACGGCTCTCTGAACTGCAAGTCAGCGCATCATCATCTGTGTAGGCTTTTGCAGCATTCACCTCTTTCTTATCATTTGAACACTGATCCCTAAAGTGCATTGCAATTTAAACAAATCACATCCTTGTGAGTTATTGTAAATTTATAATGTGCACTGTAACAGATTCACTACCCCTTACCTTAGTATTCACCATCACACGAATTAAGAAAGCCTTATTTGTTGCAAACGGTTTCTCATTCATGTTAGATAATGTTTCCATCATTCCACGAGTTGTGCTCTCCTTCAAAAGCTTGTAAGTAACATTCTTTGACAAAAAGAACGTAATAACTGACCTGGCTTTCTTATCCAACTCATGTATCATAATATCTGGTTTTTCTTCCTCTAACACTACATCCAAGTCCTTCTGGCATAACAATGCTTCAATCTGCGTCCTCCACCAATAAAACTCCTTTACATCAAAGTTCTCAATAGTCACTTCCCGTCTTCTACCATGATAATAGCTAAACGAGAAACCTGAAACAAAGAATAAACACAACAATTGCTCGTACTTGAACTTACGTTTATTCTATTGAACCCCTATTAAACAATCGACCTATTAACACAACAGTCCAAATTGATAACCAGGAATGTAAACTTTAAACTGAAACAATAGAACCTCACAAATGCATTTGGCACTAGTTCTCGGTTTCCGTGATTGGTTTCTTCTTATTCAGTAACTGTAATTCAACAATAGGATCCGATGTTGTTCCTAGCCTTATTAACAATCTTTCTTGGTAATGGAAGCGAATGGTGGTTACTGGTGGTTTCTGCTTTTGAACGGGTGCCAAAACGTGATCCCGGTGGCTGAGAAGCTAAACCATAAACCTGCAATCAACCCTCCTTCGATGTCGACTGCAGAAAAAAACCCTAGTAATGGTGGAATCTTAGCTGGGTTGGTGGCCGCTGCTGGTTAGGTGGCTTGTGGTGGTTAACAAATGGGACTAGTGGAAGTTGAACGGCTCTATTGTTCTCGTGTGACACGACAAAAATTAGGGGCAAAACAAGGGGGAAATTTTAACAATCAAGAACCTAAGCTCTGTACCACTTGTTAGGATTAAGCACACACGAAAATGAACACAAACATGAAAGCAATTATATTGACACGAGGATTTAACGTGGTTCGATCTAAACTGACCTACGTCCATGAGTAATAACTACAATAATAAATTACAAGTACAAAAGATCATTATATAGACATTGCATTTAGGGTTTATCCCAACAAGTTAATTAAATGGGATTACTAACAATAGGGCTGGTTGCCCTAAGCCCTCTATTGTAATCTCAAAAAACTAGCTCAAAGGCATGCGAACCTAACATACGCGATGCTTTTAGTCATGTTAATCAACCTTAGTTACATGATTAAACGCTTTTAATTACAAGAAGATGTGTCTATTAACAATATCTGCTCTTGATTACTTAAACTTGATATTGATAATGATGTCTACAGCCAGTGGCGGATCCAGAAATTATTTACTAGGGGTATGGATGAGGGTTCAACCATATATTCAAAGGGTGTGGTCGGGTTTTTTGCCTTGTAACACCCTGTAAAATCGTGTCCAATAATATAGAAACGTGTTGTATTTTAAATAAAGTCTGTTAAAGACCAATAAGGACTAAAGGCGTCAACATGCTCAAACTGAGCCTCTGATTGACGGTCCGATGTCAACATGCATAAATAACAGCCTCTGAGTGACTGATATGTCAACATGCTTAAATCATTAGCCTCTGAGTGACTGATATGTCAACATGCTTAAATCATTAGCCTCTGAGTGACTGATATGTCAACATGCTTGAAATTTGGCCTCTGAGTGACTGATATGTCAACATGCCCAGCCTCTGAGTGACATCGGAATCAACATGCTTATAATAAGCCTCTGAGTAATCCTTTGTAAAGTCCTAACTCTCATACGTGCCATTTGTTGGACGAGAGGGTTCAATTTTGTAAATATGTGAAAGTTGGATGATGGAGGGATTAAAAGTGTCAACATGTTAATTTATACCTCTAAGTGACCTTTTAACGAACCGAGAGCTCGACAATGTCCGGGAATAATCCCGGGTATGCCAAGTATTGGCTACGGAGGGCTAAAAGTGCCAAAAAGGTGTTTAAAAGGGTTTTTAGAAGCTTTAATAAGTTAAGGGGTTAAAAGTGTCAAACTTTGAAAGTGGCCAGGGGTGGTCGCGGGCCGCGAGAGACCAGGCCTAGGTCTCTCGCGGGCGCGAGAAGCCCTCTGCTGTAGAAAATTTGTTTGGTCTCCCAGCAAAACTCCAAAACCATGGCTTCTTTAAACTGCTAGGCCACGTTTTGGGAAACTTGTAAGCTTCTTCTTACACCCCTAAACACCTGGCTTCACCTCTTTTGAGTTCTCCAACTATAAATAGGTGATCAAGTTCACCATTTGAACTTGCACCTTTCTAAATCATAACTCTTCTCCCTCCTCTGGAAGTTCCTAGCTGAAAGGAGCATCCAACTTAGTACTCTTGCATTGTAGGAACCTCTTGTAAGTGTTCCTTGCTCTTGCATTTTCGTTTATAGGCTTTTATAGCCAAAAGTCAAGCGTTTTCGTAAAACGCCTTGACTTTCGGTTAGGACCATTATGGTCCATCCATTGTTCAAAATGAACATGGCTAAGTAATCGTAATAAGGTATGTGTAGTCCCTATAAAGGGCACCTCCTGAAGATCACGTTTGCTAGACCAATTGACGGGTCAAAGTTATGATATTAAAAAGTCAAACATGCCATTTTTCGGAAAACTCATAAATTAATCTTATACATGTTATGAAACCTGTTTTGACACTTAAACAAGTTGGTAATAATTATTAGAACATGTAAGAATATGTTCGGCTCGTCAATTTCAGTTCTAGGGTCAGTTCGCAACCGAAAGTCGCGAAGTTTGACTTCTGCTTTGACTTTCGATTCTGACCCGATTTAGATTAGTTACCTACTAATCTAAAGTTGCATTATGATCATAACATAATGTAACATAACCCTCTAAGGTTATATTACATGATCATATTCAGAATCCAAATTTATGCGCAAGTTCCATAATTATGCCATCTTGACCAAAATACCCTTTTTGCATAAAACAAGGTTTTAAATGGTAATGAACTTGAAAATGAGTTTCTACTGATGTAATATTATAAGTAGGATTATTTGGGATGTTAAACCAAGTTATAAACTGAGTTTTCAAGCAAGTCCTTAAACTATGTCGATAAATACGGTTTTAGCCATTGTGGCTTATAAAATAGTTTTAATCAAATCTTTTTAAGGAAAATCATTTACCTACTGATATGCTATATTAAATAGCATATTTTAAACATTCTAATCTGATGGTAGCATCAGTTTTCATAAACATCACTTAAAGACGTCATATTACGACACAAGCGCCGTTTCGGCGCATAGTATGGTTTTAAACCATATTAATGGACTAAGACTTATTACCTACTAATTTTAAAACTTATTTTAAACATATTTACAGTAGGTACACGTTATAAACTCAGAATCCCAAATAATTTATAAACTATGTGTAAAATGACCAAAATGCCCCTTCGGTGCATAGTTTGGTCATAAAAGATAAAATACACATATAATTGATATCATAGTGATACTATATCATAAATAAAGTATTTTTTTCAGAATACTTAATCATAACATTAAATCATATTCAAGTTCCTTTTATATGATATGGAATTACCAAAACGCCCTTATGAGGCATAATTTCGTTTTAAAACCTTAACGGGCATACAAGTTGATATCCTACTGATATCTTAACTTATTTAAAGTATAATGGCATATAGAACTTGTCCATAACTTATCCGGTTACCCGATATCGTTAATATGCGCACAATTACGCATATGTAACTATTTTACGAAAATTAACCGAAACGGGTTTAACCTTGTCATTTAAGTTTCAAAATCCAGAATGTATATAGTTTACCCATATTAAACAAGTCAAGGTACTTGTTGGGATTAAACTACATTCTATCCAATCATCGTTTAATCTAGCATCATACGTTTTGATCAAGTACGCTAGTCGGTCTAAGTCTATGATTTAAATAAGACCGTTAGTATTTAATTGGTTAGTTTATGCCATAATCCAGACTAGAGACTTGCCGGTAAATGCTATTTGCACTTAGTCCTTTTTGTACGGCTGAGTTATTAAAAAATTAAAGAAGACTAGCTCAGGTAAATACTCTCGACTTATTTCCCCTATACGGGCTTGGGTTACGGTAAATTATTACCGCTTGGTCGGAAATGTGATTCAATCGAACACCGGTTCGGGGATAATAAATCCGCATATTCTGTTTTAGTCAGTTTTGTTTGATAATTTAAACATCAGGGGTTAACTACCGTGTCCTGGATATCCTCGGCTCATTACAATAGAAATGGCCACGATCTTAGCGTGGGTGTAGGCATACACCCGATAGACGCTCAATTATGCATTCCCACAAGGTTGGGAGAAATTGACTCCTTCGTGAGTCCAAAGTGGTGTGTACGTTAATTGTGTCTCGGTCTTCGTACCGGGCCCCGTATGTATGACAAACATGTAAATCTGTTAACAAGGTTGGACGGTCAATTAACCCAAGTTATAAAAAGATTTTTGTGCTGATACGCACTTAAAACATTTTTGAAATGTTTTCAAAATGAGTCAGTTGAGTGTATTTACCAGCGAAAGCTGACGTATTTTCAAAAGATTGATCTGCAGGTACAATACGAAAATAGTCCGGAAGTGCTCGGTAGTGATAGAGGATCTTGCAAATCCTAAATCTGCCCAAAGTCTGTTTTGTATTCTTTCTTGTACATTTTAATGATCCGCCTGTGGATCTTCTATTACAAGCCTGTATATTATTTTGTATTTTTGAACATTCGGTTTGTAATAGTTATTTTACTCCAAGACTTTCGCTGTGCCGTGTTTAAATTGACTATGATGGTTATCAACTGATGTCACGATACTCCCCACCCGGGCCCACCGGTGTATGGATTTCGGGTTGGAAATCCGGGGTGTGACTTGCCTAAAAAATACACTAATTTTTTTTCAAATGGTGCGTCCGTCCGTCCACCCACAACATTAAGTAGGTCCGCCCTAGAGGTGTACAAATCGGTTTTTTTCGAAAACCGGTTTCGGTTATTAACCGAACCGGTTTTTCTCATCAAAATCAAAAACCGGTTTTTTGTATAACCGGTTCCGGTTACTAACCGGTTTTTTTACTCAAACTAATAACCGATCAAACCGGTTAGGGTCGGTTTTTAACCGGTTTAACCAAAAATCCGTTTTTTTACCGGTTAAAACCGGTTTTTTGTAACCGGTTTCGAAGGCAAAAAACCATAAACGGTCTACAACCGGCGGTTCGGTTTCGGTTACTAACCGGTTGTAAAAAAACCGGTTAAAAAAACCGGTTTCGGTTTTTTTTTCCGGTTTCGGTTCTAAAACCGGTTTTTTTGTACACCTCTATCCGCCCCTGTCTACAGCTTGCATTACACATCCGGACCAATAAGTTCATACTATATATTTCTATAATATAATTACGTACATACTTGTTTGTTTAAGTTATAATATTTATTAAAATCACATGAACATAATGTTGGTGAATGATATCTACTTTCGTCATATTAATCAATATTTTTCGTATAAAAATAACAAAATCTTATTACATGAAGATAACGTCCATCAACAATATCCTCTCATGTTATTTTGCAACCTTGATTAGACAAACTTGAGATAAAAAGACGGGAAATAATCACTTCACTATGACAACTCTATCAGTCCTTCCATCGGATCAAAGCGGATGTTATATTGGTCAAGGTCATGTAAATATTGAATGTCTTACAGTTAACTACCTTCAAAGAAACAGATTATGATTTCACGCGAGTGAAAGGGTTATTCAACTAATAATCGTGTAGAACATGCATTTACATATATTTTAATAGACATAAAGTGTGATGTGTGAGCAACAGTAAATATAAGACGAGAAGGCCGCGTGTTAGCGCAAAACAAAAATAATAAAAGTGCTAGATACGTTCTAACCAAGAAAGGTGATAAAACCCCAAATGAAAGAAATGTTATTATCATATATCAAAGATTATCCTAAATATTACAAATAAGTTTTAGGCTAGTTTTATATCATAATAAGTTAAATGTTAAATGGTTGAAGGACCAAATTAGTTGTCTTTCAACTCAAATACCAAAAATGTAAATTAATGTGGTTTGGGATTGGCCATATGGGCTATGGGGTCTATGATTGGCTCAGAAATGATGGAAGCTTCTCTGGCTGCTTGCTTTTTCTGTATCAACACCAACGATCTTCCAAAAGTCCAAAACTTCTGCTTGTCTTTTTCCACTCACAAAGTCACAATTAACTTTATTATATTCCTGATTTTACTGTTGAATTATTTATTAATTTATTAATCAATTAGTACAACTATTTAATTCATCAACCCCCCATTCACACAACCTTCTTGCCCCCTTCCATATCCTATCTACTTGTGTTCTCTCCTACTATTTATTTCATCCACACTCTTCAAAACTATCTCATCTCATCAAGATTTCTGAAATGGGTAAAATCTTTGGTGTGTTATTTTGCATATTGATAACAAGTTTAGCCTCATCATCATCATATGCTCAGCAAAGCTGCAACAACTACGCCTTTTCAAGAAACACAGTCTACACCACATGTGTCTCTTTACCCGTTCTCAACTCACATCTCCACTGGAACTACCACCCCACCAACTCCACCGTCGATCTCGCTTTCCGCCACACCGGATCCGCCACATCTCAATGGGTTGCGTGGGCCCTCAACATCAACGGTCAGGGTATGGTTGGTGCCCAGGCTCTTGTTGCTGTAACCGCTTTTAACGGGTCGGTTCAGGCCTATACTTCATCGGTAACCGGGTACCAGACCGGTCTGCAACCGAGTGGGTTGAGCTTTGGTGTGCCCAATGTCACTGCTGAGAGGGTTCGCGGTGATGTGGTGATTTATGCGACGTTGGTGTTGCCAAGTGGAGGGACTAGATTTAATCAGGTGTGGCAGGTGGGTCCGGTTAATAATGGAGCTCCGGGTATCCATGAGTTCGGTGCTGATAACCGGAATTCTCTTGGGTCGGTTGATTTTATCAGTGGTGAGACTGGTGCTGGTGGGAATATTGGTGGGTCCCGTCAACGCAGGAGAAATGTAAGTTTTTTTTTTTTCTTTATATTTGTTGGTTATATGTGTTTGATAAAGGTTTAATAAAGATTTGATCTTTGTTGGTGATTTTGTAATACCCAGTTTGGAAAATTGAAAAATCTTGAAAATGAAGATGAATCCACTTGATTTATGTTAAAAAGTTTGGATCTTTATGAATCTTGATTAGGTGGTTTTGGATATTGAATGTTATTGATGGTGGGTGATTTGTATGGCAGACTCATGGAGTATTGAACGCGGTTAGTTGGGGAGTGTTGATGCCCATGGGGGCTATGGCTGCAAGATACTTGAAGGTGTTTACTGTTGCTTGGTTTTACATCCATGTTGCTACACAAACGTCGGCTTATATCGTCGGTGTAGCCGGATGGGCTACCGGGCTCAAGCTCGGTAGTGATTCTCCTGGTATCACACACCAGTCTCACAGGAACATTGGGATCATCCTGTTTTCCTTTGCAACACTTCAGGTACACCCAATCTTTACTTTAGTTTAGTTTCTTTACAATTGACTTACAACTTTAGCTAATATTTAAGCAAACAATGAATCTTGACACTCAAATTGAAATTTTGTGTCGAATTCGTGTAGGTTTTTGCTCTGCTTTTGAGGCCTAAGCCAGATCACAAATACAGATTCTACTGGAACATCTACCATCATTCTCTTGGATACTCGATTATCATCTTGAGCATCATTAATGTGTACGAGGGGCTCGATATCCTGGACCCGGAGAAGAAGTGGAAGAATGCGTACACCGGGATACTTATCGCTTTGGGAGTTATTACAGTTATTTTGGAAGCTTTGACATGGTTTATTGTTCTAAAGAGGAAGAAAGAAGACAAAAGGACTCATGCAGGAGCTAATGGACATGCATAGATTAGTGGTTTGCTAAGATGTCTTATTTTATGGCTAGGATATTGTTATTTGTTTTGAGTGTTATTTTCTTTTTTAGAGATTCATGTATGTATGCTTATACAATTTTCATATTTATATCGAGGTTTATTTTATTTTTTTCTTCTTGCTTGGCTTGTTTTGAGTGATTGCTGATATATACTAACAAGACTTTGAATTAAGTTAGTTTTGAAAAGAGTTGTCATATGTAAGGAATCATGCATAAGCAATAATCTTTGATTAAGTTAGTTTTGAAACTTGTAACAAAATGAGAGAGAGAGAATTTGGTTTAGATTGATAATAGTGTCCTTAGCGAATATATGCCTAGCAAATGTGTGCATGTATATGACAGAGAGCCTGGTGGTATCAAGGTATATACTTAGTGGTGTTGTTTTTCATGAGATTGAGGGTTCGAGTCTTATAATGAATATTTCTGTAGATTTAGGACTAAGACAAGGGGTGTGGGTTTGCAGTTATAAAACAATGTAAGGGTTGTTCCTAGCATAAATCTTGATATCACTTTTCAATTGTTGATTTAAGAAAAACTGTAAGGTTTGTCGCATAAGCACTAATCTTGACATCGGTTTTAGATAGTTGAAACGAAACACTATTCTAATAGGAGAGAGAAAATTAGTTTGTTGCAACATTAGCTACACTTTGATTCTACAAATTTGCATTTGCGATAAGTTTCATCGGAAAGCTAAAAACAGTAAAAACTAAAAAATAACATGAAGTATACGATTAATTACTTCTACTTTGGCTATGAATTTGTGATGTGTAAGTTTCATTAGAAAGCAAAAAATAACATGAAGCATAAAATAATTATTACTACTTTTGCTACGCAATCGCGAAGAGTAAGTTTCATAGGAAAAATAAACTAATTATCGAGAGGTTATGGTAAAACATAATCATAATTGGTCAACATAAGACCACAATTCATCAAAAATCTCCATAACTTTGTTAACCGTTTTGATATTTGGTTACAATATTTTTTTTTGACAGGCAAATGGAGCAAGCTTTATTTCAAACAAACAAAAGCCAACATAGCAAGGCATTACATCGAAACAAAATAAAGCACAAACAAACAATACCGGAAAAAAATTAACATTGAAAACTGAAATTTCTCCATCGCTCCATTCCCGTAAGATTTGCTCTTATAGAAATCCATTCATACGATCTTTCTTTTATCTCCTCAACCACTTTGTAGGCGATTACTTCCTTCCCCTTGAAGACCTTTTCGTTCCTCGCAATCCACATACTCCATAACGTTTGTGAATATATTCATGCATGGTCACCAATATTCATACATGGTCAAAGCACTTTTTCAAACTTAGTTATAATTGTTCAAACGTGGTGGTGATGCTTGGTCATTACATAACCATGTTTGGTTAAAGTTGATCATATTTGGTTACCACAAGGTTATAATTGGTCAAACATCGATCAAATTTAGGCATAACTAGTGAACATAGTAATAGTTGGTCAAACATGATCATGTTTTTGTTAAACATTACAATACCTGGTCAAACATAGTCATAACTAGTCAACCAAACAAAACCCTTACGATCGTAACTTGTATTCGGTTAGTAAGGACTAAACCTAATTTCCAGATCTTTTATTTATAAGGGTGGAATTTTAGATTTATTGGTGTAGTGTATAGTATGGCGTAACTTTTCCTGTTAAAAAAATTATAAATTACTATATTTATGCATTCATGTGAGAAAAGTATTGGAGTTTGAAAATTGAGTACCTAAAATCGAGTTTGAAGTTTTGAAGGGTTTGAAATGTTTGTAGATCATAATGAACATGTATTTGATTTTTATTTTCAACTATGTTGACCCTTGTGCACGGTGTGCTTGGAAATTGCCTACGAATTGGGTTTGTATTTTTTTGTTTTTCTAAACGAATTATCAATATTATATATATTTTTGTTAATTGGTCAATTTGCCTTGTGATAACCAAATACGGCCAATACGACGGGTCAACCATATAAAAACATTGAACAATATGACGGGTACATAAAAACATCTAATCAAAACAATACCCCGAAATAAATGGTAAACGAACAACAAGCTACGTCGCTACTCCGAAAACAACACACGTATAACGAACGACTAAATTTTAGATGTTTTGTTAAACTTGTATTTATGATTGGATCTATTTTGTGGACCACCAAAAATCTATATCCCTAGAAATCCAAAAAAAAAAACAGAAACCTGAACCGTTAAGTATGAATGTGCTTTTATGTAAAAAAAATCAACCTAAGGTATTCTCAATGTCTTTTTTCTAAATAAATTCACATAGTTAAACCCTTTAGTTGGTTCATTACACATGTTACACCTGCTATACTGGTTGGTACAATGAGTAACAGTTTCATGATAGTCCTACATTATTTTAGTATTTTTATTATCCATGTATAGGTGTTTAACTTAATATGTATAGGGCTTTGTTGTTGTAAATGAAGCGAACGAACACGAACATAGACATGTTTGTGTTCGTTTATTTAACTTTAATTGAACACGAACATGATCATGAACATATAACCGAGCACATTTTTTGTTCGTGTTCGTTCATTAAGAAATCAGGCATGTTGTGATCGTTTATGTTTGTTCGTTTAAACCTAAACAATCAGTTCATGGACACAAACGAACATAAACAAACAAAAAATGTAATTAAACATATATGAATAAACATTGACAAACATAAATTAACTTGATTGAACAAACATAAACGAACACAAATGAAGCTAATTAAACAAATATAAACAAACACAATTTAACATTAGTGAACACAAACAAACAAGTCTAATATATTACAGTTCATCTGAAAACACATCTAACTAGGGTTTATAAATACTAAAATTAAGTAGTTTTTTTTATATAAATATTAAGTAAGTGATAAGTTAAGATCTAAGAAAAATTTTAAAATTTCATTTTTGATTACTAGAAAACTCAATTACTAATTATTAATATTTATATAAGTAGTTAGAAAACCTAATATTTATATAAATATAATTGTTTATGTGTTTACTAAAACTTAAATGAACGTAAATAAACGCACATAAACGAACGTTCACGAACATAAATGAACGAACACAAGGTGCGTTCATTTTATTAAACAAACAAATTTTTTTCTTCGTTTATTAAATAAACAAACATAAATGAACTTCCCATCGAACAAGTTTATGAACGTTCGATTCGTTTACAGGCCTAAGTATAAGCTATGCCCCTTCTTCTAGTTCAATATTTTCTTCTATCTCATTTTGATATATCATATGCTCTAAGTTGATCAGATCACATATTCAATATCCTGCAAAACCAATTTGGTGATTAGTTTGTGGTTTGTGCCTCGACAAATAAAGGTTAATCTTCTTTCGTCTCATCCAAATAGTAATCAAGATCATGTCAAAACCAACACCACACCATAATCTCGTTACAAGGAGGAGAATAGGAGGGTTTTCCTTGTAACCACCCTCCGGCGTAAGAATAAGTATAGGCTTTTGAGGATAACAGTGTGTGTATTGAGTGAGAGAGTAAGAGAGCAATCCTTAAACATGGAGGTGAAATCCTCTATTTATAGCCACGGTGATTTGTGAAGGAGATGGACTGATTGGCCTTGGGTCTGCGATCGGCAACAAGGAATATCCGTTTTGCCTCCTCTGTCACGACCATTACGATTCCAGACGAGAGGGTAGCTGGCGCAAGATGAATGGATCCACATGTCCTGATAGTTGTCCTTGTTGTCTGGCCTGTCACCAGCAGTTGAGTGAAGATCATGTGGTAGTGGTCGGCGCAAGCTGATTGGTGCCCGTGTGTATCCTTGTGTACTTCTTGTCCCCTGAACGATTGATCATCGTGCAACATGATCCAACACAGCCTGCTGAGCGCCTATTAGTCCATAGCTCTGTCACTCGTACTTCTTGTACTTTGTTCGGTGTTACCTGCGCTTCTTCCTTTCGCGCGACTCAAGAGACATATGTGTGGTTGGCGCAAGGTCGAAGGAAACAAATTTCTTTTTTTGAAAGATAAGTGTGAGGATTAATCTTGTGTTAGTCCTGACCTCGCGCGCGACTCGGGAAACATCTATACGGTCGACGCAAGATCTTAGAAGTTATCTTTATGGTGTGTCTTGGGTATGGTCGTGTGTGCGACCTGAGGTTAGCTCATTTGGTCGGCACATGATTTGGGACCATACCCCTTCACACCTAAAGGAGTCTACACTTCTTGTAAAGATCTTCCCCATTTATCAGTTCAGTTTCATTGGATCTACAATTCAACCATGGGTGTAGTCAATCTTGCATACTGGGCCAGACAATGGGCTGGTGACTGGGTTGCACGGGCTATAAACCCAAACCAAATAGGTATGGTTGGGTCAAAGCATTGGTTGCTTTTGTCAACAGTAATGCAAGTCTAGCAGCATATCCAACAATGATAACAAGTTACAGCCTGTCGATGCTACCTACAGATCTTAACTTTACGGTTTCAGGCCTTGCAGTTGAGTTTAAACAATGGAATCACCATTTATGCTATTGTGGGCCTGGTTGAAGGCGAGTCTATTGCTAACCAAGTATGACAAGCTGGGAATTTGGTTTTAGATCGTGTCCCTCAAATGCATGTGGTTTCTCAACAAAAACTTCAATCAATTGGGGAGCTTGATTTCTTGTATGGTTAACATATAATATATAAAATATAAACACACTTATGCAAGTAGTATGAATGCCCTTAAAGTTAACACGATCTTGGGATTTCTGGATTAGAATAACAATTAAAGATAGTTTTTATAATAACCATACAATCTAATTGTTCGTCCACAAATACCAATTTCCCACCGAATTATCAACCTGCGAACGATGCAAGAAATTGCAATTACATTTGATAAAAGACAAATAATTCAAATACACATAAACGTTTAGCCAATCCAAACACAAGTAGTCAAGATATTACCAGTTTATAACACAATCAAACAAAGTCTGACGTGCAACAACCTAACAATCTTTCACCCGCGAGAAGTCACGAGAGGTTTACCGCTCGTAGTTGTCATACAGCTTCAATCTTGAATTTGGAATGATCTTGCGTGAAGAAACGGATGTAGAACAACTTTCGAACTCTAAAATTGTTTGTCATAAGCTCTTGTTTCGTCTGGAATCGAATTATGAAATGTTAGCTTAACCCCAAGCCTGATTAGAGCGAAATCTGTTTTTCCGGACTTTACACTCCCCCGCGTGTCACCAAGGGTCTTTGTTTGTTTGTCGCGACGTGCGGGAGACGTATAAAGGGTAATTTTGGCATTTCCCACCCCCGCGTGTCACGGGGGTTTTAGTCTCCTCCACCGCGTGGCGCGGGGGACCCACTTTTCCTGAATTATCTTTTTTGTCCTTGTTTCAATTGTATGTTCCAATCCTCTTCTTTAAAGCTCGTTTTTCCTCATTTAAAACACTTTTAACTTGCAAGACACTATACATCATAAGTACAACAAAAGATACACAAAATAACTCGATAACAAGCTGAAACATATACAAAACTAATACATCTACACAGTGTTGTTACCAACACATCACTGAGCTGAGCCACTCGAGTCAATCTTCAAATATACAAAGGCGGCTCGTTGTGATGCTAGTATGCAAAGTGCGCCATTAAAGTGTCACATTGCGCTTACAGCACGCACCGTTAAAGGTGTTTTACACCCTTAGCGAACTCACTAGTGTGAGACTTTATGGAACAACTAGGAATAAGGGCTCATAAAGTAAATACGTAAAAGAATGCAATTACATATACATATACGTTAATAAGATGTTAATTGTCATAAAAGGTGATGCCTGAACAAAAGTAATAAAATGAGATCCCCTATTACATCCCTATACATGTGATTTAAGATGGTTTTTTCTTAATATTCTTTTTACTTGAAACTCTTTCATAATAAGTATGTTAAATGGTTGAAAATCCAAATTATTAACCTTTCAACTACCAAAAATGTAAATTAATTCGGTTTGGAATTGGCCATGTAACCCCAAATTACATAACAATACTAAAAATTCCTCCACTCGCTCCATGACCAGTTTAGCTCTTTCGACATATTCTTAACCCAAAGAAAACTTAGAGACTTTGCTTCTTCCACAACCTTCATATATCCGGGTTCGCTTGGTTAAATACCACATCATTCCGCATCCTTCAAATGCACCAACTCGTATTACCCACATTAACATTTCTTACTGCCAATCAGTGGCGGATCTAGAAAATATTTGTAGAGATAACGTTTTATAAAAAAAAGGGTAACGAAATCGAAAAAACGTCAGAAGAAGGTCAAATTTTTCCAAAATTTACATTACCGCCGGAGCGCCAAGAGGTAGCAGAGGCTACCCCTCTGCCTAACGTAGGTCCGCCCTGCTGCCAATGCTGACCTCGTAGGTAACCTTTCTTTCTTTGGGACCCAGTTATTCTATAAAAACAAATAATCGGGCGGAGATCTATTAAAAGACGAGGTTATGTTTTTAAGGTTTGCAACCGAAAACGCTCCAGATGGATGCAGTCTCCAAACCCAATTATCCAGCCCAGTTCTCGGATTAAATCAACCCAGCAGACCCGTAATATTTCGGGCCTCCTCAGCCTCCCCCACATTGAACATGGGCCTAGCCAGCCCTACATAACATTGAGCCCACCTCCCTCTCATGAGACCCGATCTGTCACTCTACACAGCTTATGCCTTTCTAATGAAAAAAGAAGGGGGAAAGCAATGTACAGTGGATTATTTCCATTTTCCAATCCAAAAGTCCAACCAGAAAGTCGTATGATCCTGAGTGGCGGATCAACAAAATCTTTATAGGGGTAACGTTTTAAAGAAAAGGGGTAATGAAATAAAAAAAACGTCAAAAAAAAGATCAAAATTTTCCAAAATTTACACTACCACCGGAGCGTTAAGGATAGCGGGGACCACCCCTTATTGTAAGGTATATCTATCCCTGATGATTCCCATCTCCAACTCCACACCAAATAGACGCATTCATGCAAATTAATACCAAGTTGACTGAATACTTACAACTTGCATCCAAGACCCGGCTATTGTGAGTTCTGCTAGACTTTTTCTACTTACAAATAAATTTTTATTCTCCTGATTGTATTGTTGAATTATCAACAATGCTAAAGAACATCTTGGAGCAGTGACGAAGCTTGAGATTTCCGACCCATGGACGGAAGTCACCGGACCTAAAATTTCTATAAAACCGGGGGTCGAAAACGTATATACCTAAAAACTTCTATACAAAAACTACATACTGAGCGAAAAGTTCGGGGGTCGGCCACCCCCTCCCGCCCCTTAAAAGCACTACCGTAACCCTCTTTTTTGTCTTTTTTACTTTAGCCATTTCACTTTCAGTTTTTAAACTTAGACCCTCTAACCTTTTTAAAAACCTTATGAAATGTCATTTGACCCCCTCGAGTTTAAATGCTTATTTTTATATATGTACGTGTCGATATAACTCAAGTTAATTTACACTTCGACGTAAATTCTGTCATATCAAATATACTATGTTTTCGTGTTTATTTTTATATGTGTTTTCACTTGGTATACGTTTTGACGTAAATTTTATTCGAAAATGAGTGCGGTCAAATATAATACGTTTTCATAAGACGATACAAATTCGAGTTACTTTACGTTTTAACGCCCCGACAACATGCATGGGAAATTTACTAGTTATCTATTAATTAATACAACTATAATAATACTATTCATACAACCTTCTTGCCTCCTTCCATATCCTCTCTACTCGTGTTCTCTTCTACTTGGTCAACCAAAACTCTCTTATTTATATCTTTCACACAACTCTTCTCTCACCCATCCACACTCATCAAACTACTAAGCGAAGATGGCAGCGGAGGAATACAGAACGATCTGGAGATGCAAATGGAATGGCATTAGAGGCTGCTTCTATGAAAGCACCTGAGTCAGTGATGCCAACAACTTGTATGATCTTGCCATTAGAGGAGATCAAACCTGAATCAAATAATTTTCAAAACCCAACAAGATTTCTGAAATGGGTAAAATCTTGCATGTGTTATTTTGCATATTGATAACAAGTTTAGCCTCATCTCATCATCATCATCATATGCTCAGCAAAGCTGCAACAACTACGCCTTTTCAAGAAACACAATCTACACCACATGTGTCTCTTTACCCGTTCTCAACTCATATCTCCACTGGAACTACCACCCCACCAACTCCACCATCGATCTCGCTTTCCGCCACACCGGATCTGACACATCTCAATGGGTTGCGTGAGCCCTCAACATCAACGGTCAGGGTATGGTTGGTGCCCAGGCTCTTGTTGCTGTAACTGCTTCTAACGGGTCGGTTCAAGCCTATACTTCATCGGTAACCGGTTACAATACCCGTCTGCAGCCTAGTCCGTTGAGCTTTGAGGTGCCCAGTCTCACTGCTGAGAGGGTTAACGGCGATGTAGTGATTTATGCAACTTTGGTGTTGCCAAGTGGAGGGACCAGGTTTAATCAGGTGTGGCAGGTGGGTCCGGTTAATAATGGAGCTCCGGGTATGCATGCGTTGGGTGCTGAGAACCGGATGTCTCTTGGGTCTGTGGATTTTAAAATGGACATGCATAGATGATGGTTTGCTAAGATGTTTTACTTTATGGCTACAATATTGTTATGTATTTTGAGTGTAATATTCTTATTAGAGATTCATGTATGTTGTATACATGTTTATGTTGAGGTTTGTTTTTGAGTTCTTGCTTGGCTTGTTTGGAGTGATTGATGATATATACTAACAAGACTATGATTGTAAGGAACCATGCATAAGCACTAATCTTTGATCGCGGGGCTCTTTATTTAGCTCTTAACGGGGGCTCTTAATAGTTCAGACCTCTTACACTTAATGGTTTAAAGTGTTTGTTTTGTGAGTAGATGTTTGAATGGTTCAGACATTTGTTTATGAATGGTTAAGCATTATACTGACTCCTAATGGTCCAGACCTATTACAGCCCCTAAGTTAACAGTTTTGAAACTTGATTCAAAATGAGAGATGAAATTAGTTTGTTTGTTTCATTTTCGAATTTGGTTTAGTTTGAAAAAAGTGTACTTGGCGAAAGTATGCCTAACAATTGTGTGCATTATATATGACCCAAAAGCCAGGGAAGGCAATGGGTCGGGTTTGGGTCAGGTATTGGTAATCTCATACCTATGTATTTAGTCAGGTAATTACCCGTCGAGTATCGGGTATACCCGTTAGTTTGTTAAAAGATGGGATTTCTAAATATATATTTTTTACTATTATAATTATTATATAATTTATTTATACAACAACTATTATAAATTAAAAATGTACATTACATACATATAAGTTTATCATAAATTAATAATAACTTTATAATATTTATACACTTACATGTATTTACTTTACAACATACAAAACATAAATACTATTATCAAATGCATATACTAAAAGAAAAATTATTTTTTCACATTATGAATTTACTAAAATAAATCAACAATATACAAGTGTTAATGGAAAATAAAAATATAAAGAACAAAATTCGGGTATATGATCAGGTATATAGTTCGAGTAAACGGGTATGTGGTTTCAGATAATCAGGTCGGGTATCACCTAATCTCATACCCGACCCATACCTGCGAAAATTTTTAAAACTAATCCCTTATACGGCCTAATACGCCTCGGGTATCAGGTATACCCGTCCCATTTGTGTCGGGTTTCGGGTATACCCATCGGGTCCGGGTATTTTTTCCATCTCTACCCAAAGCGTAGTGCTATTAAGGTGTATACATAATGGTGTCATTTTTCATGAGATTAAGAGGGTCGAGTCCTGTGATGGACAATTATGTATATTTAAAAGTAAAACGTGGGTGGATCTATAAAAAAATGCAAGGATTTGCGCATAAGCATTTCTTGATATTATTTTAAGATAGTTGAAACACTATTAAAATAGAAGAGATAAAATTAGTTTGTTAGAAAAATTAGCTACACTTTAATTGTACGAATTCGCATTTGGGATGAGTAAGTTTCATCGATGAACTAAAAAAACTAAAAAGTAAAAGGAAAAAATTGAAGGTTGCTACTTTGGCAACGAATTTGTGATGTGTAGTTTCCATTGGAAAGCTAAAAATAGCATGAAGTATACGATAATTATTGCTACTTTAACTAAGCAATTGCCAAGAGTAAGTTTCATAAGAAAAATAGAACAATTATCGAGATGTTATCATAAACTTATTCATACTTGGTCAACATACGGCCATAGTTCACAAAAGATAGCCATAATTTTGTTAACCATATTGATATTTGGTCACAATATACATACAAGGTCAAAGCACTTGGTCGAACTTAGGGATAATTGTTCAAGCATGGTGATGCTTGGTCATTACATAACCATAACTCAAGGCTATAATTGGTCAAACGTGGTAGCGATTGATTAATCATACACATAACTAGTGAAGATTAGTACTAGGTCAAACATTACGATACCTGGTCAAACACAGACATAACTAGTCAACCAAACAAAACCCTTACGATCCTACCCCGTATTCGGTTAATATGGACCAAACTTATTTACACATTTATATGAGAAAAGTATAGGAGTTAGAAAATTCAATACCTAAGATCGAGTTTGAAGTTTTGAAGGGTTTGAAATGTTTGTGGATCATAAAAGATCATGCATTTGACTTTAATTTTCAACTATGTTGACCCTTGTGCATGGTGTGCTTGGAAATTGCTACGAATTGGACTTGCTTTTATTAGTTTTTTCCTAAACGGGTTATCAATATTATATTTCTTTTTGGTTAATTTAATTTGCCTTTACTGATAACCAAATAAATTAAATTGAATGATTATGAAAATCTAAAAAATAAAACATAAGTTATAGGAGAAAATTACAAAATAACGAAACTTTTGCAATTAAAAAACTAGAAAAAGAATAATGCAAAAAGGACTCGTAAGCGGCTTTGACATAAAAAAATTTGAACAATACTACAGTTCATAAAAACACCAAATCAAAACAACACACATGTAACAAACATGCTAATATTTAGCTGATTCATTACACTTGTATTGTTATCCAGTTCAGTACATGTGTATTATTTTGATTGGATGTTTTTGTGGACTTGTGGTACTTTTAAAGATGTTTTTTGTGCCTGCTAAATTCTAGCGGCTCCGTGTATGTGACATTTTCTTTTTGGATTTTTTTCTTAATAATATGTCAAGTTTTTTAAGTGTAAAAGTCCACACCTATTTGGTAAAAAAAAAATTGGGTCAAATTATCTTATTTTCATTGATTATTCCTCTCTGATTTTCCCAATAACCGAACTGATCCACGCCATGGATTAGACCATCAAAATATTTAATCTGAGGAATCCAAGAAACCGAAAACCCAAACTGTTAAGAGTATATGAAGGTGATTTTATGTAAAAAAAAATCATCTAAGGTATTCTTAGTTTTTTTTTTCAAAATAGTTTTTCACACATTTAAACCCTCTAGTTGGTTCATCACACATGATACACCTGCTATACTAGTTGGTATAATAAGTAACACTTTCATGACAGTCCTACATCATATATTTTATTATCCATATGTAGCCACTCAATATTATTATTATTCTATCAATGGCTATAACTATAAGCTACACCCTTGTTCTAGTTTCATATTTTCTTCCATCTCATTTTGATATATCATATGCTTTTAGATGCTTAGATCATACATTCACATCTAAAGGAGCCTACACTTCTTGTAAAGATCTTCCTCATTTATCAGCCCAGCTTCATTGGACCTACAACTCAACCATGGGCGTAGCCGATATTGCATACCGGGCCAGACAAGGGGCGGGTGGTTGGGTTGCGTGGGCCATCAACCCTAGTGGCATTTGTCAACAGTAATGGAAGTGTGACAGTATATCCAACAATGATAACTAGTTACAGCCCGTCGATGCTGCCTTCAGATCTTAACTTCCCTGTTTCGGGCCTTTCGGCTGAGTTTTTGAACAATGAAATCACCATTTATGCGACTGTGGGCCCGTTTGCAAGCGGGTCTGTTGTTAATCAAGTATGGCAAGCTGGGAATTTGGTTTTAGATGGTGTCCCTCAAATGCGTGCGGTTTCTCAACAAAATCTTCAATCAACTGGGCAGCTTGATTTCTTGTTTGGTTAATATATATAAAAATATTAAATAAAAACACACTTATGCAAGTAGTTTGAATACCCTTAAAGTTTAAGACATATGTTACATATTTTATCTCGTGTTATATGATATCAGTAATTAAACAGGTAAAACATATCAACAGACGGGTTTTGATAAATCAACAGGAAGATCAAGTTGCTTATTGGTTAATTTAGCAACCGATTAGATCACATGGCTCGTATGGAACAATAATACCGGATCAAACCAAACATCTTTAAGTTACTTATGATTGTATCAAAATGTAATATGCACATTATGGCTTTAAGAATAAAGAAACACCCCTTCATCATTTTTGATCTCCACATTTCATCTCCATGTTTATTAATCTTACAAACCAAAATCTTGAAAATGGTTAAAGTGGTACAAATCTAATTTTAAAGAAAAACTCATTACTAGAATATATACTAGCTTATAAAGGTGAACATCAGCGATATGAAACTTTAATGTTTCACTAATACATAAAAAAATTAAAATTAAAAAAAAAAGAACAAAAAAGAACCCGAACCTTGAATATGCAAATATTGTCTTTGGTATAATGTGGTAAGTCTTTTTTTTAAGAAAAAGCAAAGGCTTTAGGCCCGCTAAATTTAAAATGTCTCTCATATTTGAATATCTTTAAAAAATTAATTGTATAATTTGGTTGTGGAGGCTCTAAAATCGTCTTTGGCACCACATTAATCTTCTCTTAGGCTACATTGTATGGATTAACAATCAATAACGTCTCACTCCACCTCAGCCAATAGTGCCCCCCCCCCCCCCCCCCCCCCGTCTGGGCGCCATTGAAGGATCACCAGCCCAATAACGATGAACAACGAAGGAAATATGAGACCCGTTTCACTTTAAACCTTTAAAACCAAAAGAATAAATGGGGGGGGGGGGGATTGCTTATGTGGCATTGATGTGATTAGGTGTCGCCGATGCGGGGCTGTATTCCATACCATTGTAACCTTAGCAATGAGGGAAGGCATCTCATGTTTCATTGACATTTTTTACACAACTTTATTCCTTTGTCAATATGGGATGAAGATTTTTCAAAATTCCTTGAATTTGCATATGTTTCGCGAAAAACAAACTAAATAGTATGTACTATATTAAACTAGAAAAATAAAGTTTATGTAAAATTTTATTATGATAAAAGTCTGAAGTTATAACTCTATATAAATGTATCATGTACCCATTCTAAGACCACCTACAATGGAGATCTACCGACACCGCCAATGTGTCTCCGACTCTTCGTCGTGGCGGTGAAGTCTCATTGATGGCGTGAGCTGTGATAGCATACGCTTGTGGCTACAGACAGTCATATACAAGAAAGGAAGATAATTTGAGAAGTGAGAACCAAGAGAAAAGCCAATCACATGTTTTTTTAACAACGACTTTCATTAAACAACAACTAGCAAGCTATTGACAAAAGACAACAAGAATACAAACGTCAAAAGAGAACAAATTAGAAATCAAAATTTCTCCATTTAATCCAATCTATTCCTAGCGATTTAGCCATGTGTTTCACCCAAAGGAAGCTACGACTTTTAATTTCCCAAAAATGCTAAGGATCTTCATAGGCTCGTTGGAAAAGATGCACTTATTCCTCGCCCATCAAATGCTCCAACACAAGACCAACATGATAGCTTGGATGATCCTCCTCTTCTGCTCATTTACCCGGCACACATTTGTGAATCTCAAACACATCTTTAATGGAGAAAACATAAATATGTAGAATATTGCACCACTCGTTGATGTTGTATCAAATCACCGAAGCCACGAAGCAAGAGGTAAGATGGATTCCGCATCATTTTTACAAAGGCAACACCAACAGGGAGTTGTGTCTTCTAGGTAGAGGTGTACAAAAACCGGTTTGGGCCCAAACCTAATGGCTTTTCTATATGGGCCAAACCGGTTTGGTTTGGTTTGGTTTGGGTTATAAACTGATTTTAGCGTTGAAAAATCCAACCCAGTTAAACTGATTCGAATTGGGTTAGGGCCCAAACCATTTTTTTGGGATCATGTCGGTAGTTGTGCACAAATCGGGTTTTTTAAAAAAACCGGTTCCGGGTTCTGGTACGATCGGGTTTTACAAAATTGGGTTTTTGAAAAACCGGGTCGGGTCCAGGTTTTTTTTTACCAAAAATGTATACCCTATATACCCTGTCCGGGTCAGGTTTTCTAAAACCCGGGTATTATAATATCCTATTTGGGGTTCAGGTATGCGTCGGGTATGCATCGGGTTGGGAAAAAACTATCACCGGGTATTAAAAAACCCGACCGGGTATTCAATATAATCATGGTAATTTTGTTAAACTTATATTCAAAACTGTAATATAAACATAGTACGTGCAGGCCCCATGTATTTATAAAATTAAATAGAATCAGTAACCAATTTGAAATTGGTTTCTGCATATGGAAACAAACAAATTTGCATATAAAACCGGTTCCGGGTATTTATAAAACCAGGTACTTTGAAAAACCGGATAGAAACCAGGTACAAAAAAAACCCGGTTCCGAGTTCGGGTTTTATATCACACATGCATACCCTGTCCCTACCCTATGGGTAGGGTAGGGTTCGGGTTTAAAAACCCAAGTTTTATAATACCTGGTTCCGGGTTTTTTGTGCAGCACTACATGTCGGGTTGAAAACCAATCTATCAGGCCCAACCAGTTTTTTACGCATGGTATTGGGCCTGATTTCTGGGCCAGGCCCAAACATGAAAGAAAACAAACAAGATGCCAGCAACATCTTTATCTTTTCATAAAACTTGTGTGATATTCTTCTTCCCTCCCAAAATATCTCTCATCTTCCCGCCAAAGTTTCAAACTCAATTCAGATCTCATTAATCCGTTATTTATACAAGATTCACATGTTCCATCACTTCCCCAAACTCAAAGCATCATGTCTCTGACACCCACTCTTTATCCCACTGATCAGGATCAGATCACAAACCTTTCAGGTGAACTTCATGTCATTGTGGGCCCCATGTTTGCCGGTAAAACCACTGCTCTTCTTCGCAGGATCAAATCTGAAGCCTCCAATGGCAGGTAATTCATCATTCTTCATGTTTTTGCTCTCATCAATTGATTGTTAGGCCATGGGGTGTGGGCTCAACCCCACACTCTAGACACATCCCTTTAGACTCCAATCTTTCTCAAGGGGACTACCCTCCTCCATACTCATTAGCCTTAGTTTCGGTTATTGACGCAAAGTCGAAAAAATATATAAAAATAGAGAGAGATTTTAGAAATTACAAATTAACCGGCAATTTTTGAAACTAAAACCATGCCTTTTACACTATAAAAGGAAAGTACAAAAGTTTGCAAAATTTTGGGGAAAAATCAATGATCAGGGATGAGCTCAGTTTTGAAAGTACCGATTCCGAAAATCGTAAAAAATGGGTACTGGTTAGTATGGTACGAGTCGAACCATACCGAACCGAAAGTACTGATCTCGAAAAACGCAAAAACTGGGTGCCAAATTGGTAGGGTAAATGGTTTGGTAGGTTAAATTCGGTACTGGTTTCAGTTTCGGTACCCGGTACCATTTGCTCATTCCTACTTTAATTGACAAAATCGGGCCTTAGATCAAGGAATTTGGGTCTGTCAAACCGTTGGAGGCTTTTGCCACTTGATATGGCCCGTTGAGACCTTTATGTCGCCTAATTGTGGGCCCCGTAAATCTAATCGTAGCCGAAGTTATGCTGGTTTAAAGTTTGGGCTCTTTCAGCCTGTTTCCCCTTATCTAGCGGATCTCCTTATCATTTATTCATGTTGTTTGATCACAATTTTTGTCTTGTTAATTAGGAATATAGCGATGATAAAGTCAAACAAGGATACCCGATACGCGATAGATTCGGTTGTGACCCATGATGGAACAAAGTATCCATGTTGGGCACTGCCTGATTTGTTGTCTTTTAAACAGAAGCTTGGTGAAGAAGCTTATGGAAAGGTGGGACCTTTATGATTATTTGTATAGCAAGCAATGAAATTCTATAGTTAAGAAGTATCTTTTTTGACTTCCCATATCAATATTTGTTGACTTTGGGATCAAATTATGTGTTTGGCAGGTGGATGTAATTGGAATTGATGAAGCACAGTTCTTCGATGATCTTTACGAGTTTTGTTGTAACGCTGCTGATCATGATGGGAAAACTGTTGTTGTTGCTGGTCTTGATGGCGATTACTTAAGGTGGTTCACTTAGCTAGATTGCGTGTTTATGTTATATCACTTTGTGTTTTATTGTTTTAGCGGTTATCTAAATCGCTTTTGTTTGACAGACGAAACTTTGGTCCGGTGCTGGATATAGTACCTCTTGCTGATACGGTAACTAAATTAACCGCCAGATGTGAGTTATGCGGCAAAAAGGCCCATTTCACCTTCAGGAAGACTAACGAGACGAAAACTGAACTTATTGGTGGGGCGGATATGTATATGCCTGTTTGCCGTCAACATTATGTTAACGGGCATATCGTGAAGAAACCCGTTGTTTAATTGCATCGACTGTTTGTTAACAACTCGTTTGCTCTTGGTTTTACTTGTTATTTGTAATCTTATTGATAGTGTTTGATTTTCAAAGGTTTGATGTATTGGAACTTTGTGCTAAGTAAATAAAAGAAGTTAAGAAGCATGTTTGTAATCAACTCATGGGACCCACTAATACCCTGTTAACTAACTAATACCCTGTTAACTAATGAGACAGGTAAAGCATAGGGGAATAAAGCGCTTTATTTGTTGCATTTCACAAATAATAAATACTAGGGTAAACATACCGATGAATTATATAAAGTAAACGCTTTACATTGGTTTGGGCCAAACACCGGTTACACTCGGTTTCTTCTTCGCCTTTTCTCTACCAAACAAACTAAATCTCCTAAACACATTCAATAACTGGCTAGCATACCTCCTTTGTGACGCCAAATTCACTGTTCCTATGCAGCTAGTCACTTGACCAAGAGGGATTCTCTTCTTACTCATTGTTCTTCCTTCTAACCCGTATGGCCTCACGGGGTCCACTTTCTTAGAACCTTGTTCTCTTTTCTTGGATGTATTTTGTATTTGAATGCTTCTTTTCAACACCATCAACTGTTGTTCAAGTGTTTGAATTCTAAAGCTTGTGGACTCGTATTCTTTCTTGCAAAACTCGGGTTTCTCTGAGTCTTCTTGTAGCAAGAAACTTAGCGGTTGGTTTCTCGTGTCTTGTACATCAACACACGGGCTTTCTACGAGATTCTGGCTTCTTGAATTTGCGAATCTTGAGCTCGGGATGCTTCCTGAGAAGTCTCCACAATGTGCGTATCTGAATGAATCGGAGCATTCCTTTACGCTTTGTGTGTGCTTAGTTGTTGAACAAAAAGCGCTTGTACTATTAATCGTAAAGGCATTAATTCTTTTTGAACCGCTTCTATACAAACTTCATTTGAGAGTTTCTGACAGTTGAGGTATTTGCATACCATAGTCTTTTCATCTTGTGAAAAATCAGTATGAACCTGCAAAAACAACAAGTCTCAATATTTTCAAGATTTACGTCGAGGAAAATGCCATTTTCGTCGTCCCTGAGGTTTGGCCAGTTTTGCGACTTTCCTCCAAAGGTTTGTTTCTTCACATCTGGATCCAAAAGGAGTACCAATTTCATCAAGCTCGTTAACTCCATCCATTTTCTCCGGTAAGTCAGGGGTATTTTCTTACATAAAGTGAAAGACTGAATTGCCCTTTAAGTTAACAAAAAAGACCGGAAATACCCCTAACTTAACGAAGAAAACTGGATGGAGCTAACGAGCTTGATGAAAATGGCAAGATTTCAAATCTTTTGGATCCAGATGCAACCTTTGGAGGAAAGTCGCAAAACTGGCTAAAGCTCTTGGACGAAAATAGCATTTTACTTATTTACGTCGGAAAAAGTCAAAATGGTCAAAGTTATTGGCAATTCATTATTTATAAACTATTATACAACAAGTAAAGGAACTTACCTGTAGAAAGATGTTCAATGCCTTATAAAGATTATCATGGTTCTGCCTGCATGATATAGGCATGATTTCAATAAGTTCCATGAATCTTTTCGCGTGTATTTTTTCATCACTAGCCACACGGGTAAGATACGCGTCCCATAATTCTGCAACAACAGAGTTATAAGGCGAAGGAGTACCGTTGTTTGGGCACAAGTGAAACACAACATACGTTGAAAATATGCTTTCCATTGTCGTCATTTCAATGCTACTAGCGACATCATCTATCCCACTTTCCGGCAGTAAAAAATCTTCAACTCGAGCCATATGTAACGCCCCAGAAATTTGATTTTGTAGCTTTAAAGTATACTCTTTATCTAACTTGAGTTTTAGTGATTCGGATAGCAAATGGAAGTAAAATCCAACCGGAATAACTCTACTAGCCTTTTCCCCAATTTGAAGTAAATCAAGAATCCCTTTTAGTAAACTGGATACATCTTCTTTCGCGCCGTTTTCATCAAAAAGTATTGAATTCGCATAGAACAGGACAACCGGGCTAACATACTTTTCTTTCATACCTTGTCTTCTTAACGAACCAATGACCCGTTTGAAAAACCCGAATGGGAGAGCCATTAAGTCTTTGATCCAAACATCTTGGGTCAAGATTTCTTGGACCATTTCGGAGCTCCATCTTTGAGCGCTTAAAGCTTCTAGAGTAACAACCGGCTGGTCTCTTCTTCTTTCCGGATCAAGAATCTCCATGCAAGCCATGAAAGCTAAAGATTCAATGCACTGACTCACGATTAAGAGCTCTTCGGCCCATGGGTCAAGTGATTGACACTTTTAGAGGACAATAAGTGTGTCCTCCCAGCTTTGTAACACAACTTGGTTCAAGTATATGTCGAAGCGTTCACACAAGTTCCCCGAGCTGTATTCTTCCGTCATTTCAAGAAACTCGGCTGCACATCTTAAAGATGCAACGTTAAACGGTTCGACTAAAGTGGATGACCCGTAAACAAAAAGTGGGATCATTTCGAAAGTCTCGGGCCCGCCTGGGAAGTCTTGCGGTAGTACAACTTCGTTAGAATCGGTTAATTTGCGGTTAAAGTATCCACTTTTTGAAAATAAAGGATACTGCATAAACAAACAATCAAGAATTTATTCAACTGTTAGAAACTATCAAAGGTTTAAACTTTTGTTGTTTTCAATCACAAACTCACCTTGTGAAGATTGAAAAGTCTATCACCAACGCGGACACAAACAGAAGCTGGCAAGCCTGTTTCTTGACTCCTGTAACGAATATAACCGAAAAGAAAGATAAACATCAAAAGGGTATGATTGAATTCAACGTAAGAATCGACAAATGTAACGAAAACTGCAAACTTATCCAAAGGGTATGATTAAATTCAATGTAAGATTCAATGCAAACTTTATCAAAAGGGTATGATTAAATTCAACGTAAGATGCGATAAATGTAACGAAAAATGCAAACTTTATCAAAAGGGTATGATTAAATTCAACGAAAGAGTCGATAAACATACGAAAGATTCAAAATTTACCATGAAATGATCTTGATCTTGAGGAGGGCACTAACATTTGGAGAAGAAAAAGGACTTGAAAGCACAGAAATATTATCTTTAGGTGTAGAACCATCCATATGGTAATAAACTGTACAACAACAAGCAATTGTAACTCTGCAAACTTTACAAACAAACTGAGAATTTAACCATCATTTTTGAGTCTTTTCATGGATATAGATTCTTGATCCGGATCTCCTCAACTTATAATAATGAAAATGGTACATTGTTAGTACTTCTAGAATCCAGAAAACCAGATGATCTTGGATGAATCTGAGCCATTGGATGTGTGTAGTTTGTAGAAGCATATGTAGTGATGGTCAAAGTAAGATGCACACGAATGTAGTAAAAGAAATGGTAATTTTTGAAGGTTTCAAAGATAGTTTCTTGAATTATGGGAAGTTTGAAAATGTTAGCAAAGCTTTGGACAGTAGAATAAGGGGGTGTAAAGTTTTATATCCTTCTTACATGTGACCATTTTGACAATACATTTTTTGTGTCCCAAGTCACCTACATACCCCTTCAACTTGTTTTATTTTTCTATATACTAAGATTATGTAAAATTTTCAACTTTATATTATACGGTTGAAGAAGATGATAAATTTTCGGTGCAATGTACATCAAATAATTGAATCATAATCGAACTAGTTGAAAAGCCGAATTATTGGCTATCATTGGCGAAGCTTAGTGAGGGCCAAGTGGGACCCCCCTCTGTTTTTTCGCATTGTAGTTTTAATTTTACCAAAATTTTATGAAAGTCCTTTTTTTAATGTAAAATATTGGATTTTGAGACTCCGTCCCATCCCCTGATTTTTCGTTCAAGATCTGCCAATATCGATATAGTTTTCTATAGCTGAGTGTTTTTTGGCTTTGGTTATGATTTTTGTGTATAAATAAAATAGATAACTTATCAAACTTTCATTATAACACAAGATTTGTATTTTATATTTTTTAATTGATAATTATATATAGGTGTGTGTATATATATATAACACAAAGAGTGGAATGTCAAAGAATGTATAGATGAAGTGAAGGTGAAGTCTTTGAGTGGTTTGTTGCATAAGTTAACAACCAGGACGGCACGGCTCTTAAAATCCTCCATTTTTTATTCCTTATTCTTTGTTTTGTTTCCTCCCACACTACTCAATCCCCATAATTCCTCTTTTTTATTTTATTTTTTAATTCCCCATCCTTTACCAAAAACCATAACAATCCATTTTCATTACACAATGTCTTTTAATACTAACTAGTTATTAGGACCCATATTTTGCAGCGAGGTTGTTAAATCAAATAAAAGGTAGACGTAAAAACGTTGAACCAAACATTATAGACGATGTGTTAATTTGCGAAGTTAAAACAAAACGTAAAACATATAAAAAGAAAAACTAAGGCGACTTAAATTCCGTGCGTTGCGATGTGAAAAATATAGAGGACCAAAGTTGAAAGTAGAAAAATATTGGGGTTATAAACGAAAAAGAATTAGCGACAAATTTGTAAAAGTTGAATAGTTTGAGGTTCAAAATAAACAAAAGTCAAAGAAAAAAGTCAAAAAAAAAGTCAAAACAAAATGAATAGTAAATGTGTGAGGGGGAGAAAAGTTGGTAAATTACAGATAAACAATTATCGTCAACAACTTCAACTATTAAAATCTTTACATCAAGATACCACAATAAATTATACATAAATTCGATTAACAAAAAGGGTCGTTCATTACATAACCAATTTTAAGTAGAGAATAGTATAAACACATGTTCATGGATAATTTTAGAACATAGTGAGATAGATAACCATATAACAACCTTATATGACACGTTTATAACAATAGGTATAAATACTCGTATAGTTCTCATGATTATCTATTTGAAATTTTTATGTGTCGCGTGACCCATATATACATAAAAACGTCTTTAGGTACTGCCATCACTCTCTTCACTACTAGTGATGACAAGAAACGGGTCTTGAAGAAGGTCGGATGCAGAAGGCCTTGCTCGAGGTTGACCAATGCATCGTTCAATAAACGCTTTTAGTTCAGGATCGTTGACTTTATTAAACGCTTGAGGCATAACACCGCTTGTAACCTTTCGGTATATTTTAGCAATACTGTCGCACTCGCTATAGGGTATTTCCATTGTAGCCATTTCAACCAAACACATTCCAAATGAGTAAATATCCACTAACTCGTTGTAATCTTCCTCGTACAATTCAGGAGCCATGTATTCGGGTGTCCCTAGTAATGTATGAGCCGCGTGGTTCTTACCCACCACTGCTGCTAAACCCAAGTCCCCGATTTTAACCTGACACGTGGCACAACACTATAAGAACATTATTGTTATATGAGCACCCGGTAAGGAAAACTTACGGGACCTATCAATATCCTGCATTATAGTGGGATCAGGTAAAATGTAGCTTACGCTTAGGAGGTGGCCTTCAGGCTAACAGAATGTAGAATCAAAAAGCATACTTACCTTTCCAATGTTTCCATTGATGAAGATGTTGCTACAATTAAGATCTCTATGAATAATGCAAGGTTCATGGGTATGAAGATACTCCAACCCTCTAAGAATCTGTTTTGACCAGTTCTTCATCGCCTTGAGCGACACACGCCTATGTTTCTTCCTATAATCCCTCAAATTACCAGAAGCACACGCCTCGGTGATAAAGTTCAAGGTACTGTTTTCAACATCCATCCAGAAACTGTACAGAACAATGATGTTTTCATTCTCTAGAGCTTGTAACAATTCGATTTCCGATAACAGTCTTTTTAACACGGTCGGGTCATCAGTAAAATTTCTTAGTTTGACTTGGTTCCAGGCTACATCTCTGCCTTCTTCTTGGTCAAATCCCCTGTAGACCTTTTTTACTGCACCAGCGCCCAATAGGTCGCTGTACCGCCCAAATCGTCCTGATGGATCAACCTCAACAAACGCTTCTCGGTCTTGATCAGATGTCTCATGACTTGCAGATGGCATTGTGCAGATATTCCCTTTAATAATAATATTGTAATCAACATTTATCATATTTAGCAAAATTGTCTAACAATTATTATGTAAATTTCAAGCTAGTTCAAAGGATCAAACATAACATAACAAATTATCCACAATATGCATATTAGATCATCATCTATACTGTTGCTACATATACAGGGGCGAATATAACTTGTAAATAGGGCTAGCCCCTGCTATCCCTTGACGCTCCGACGGTAATGTAAATTTTGGAAAAATTTGACGTTTTTTCGATTTCGTTACCCTTTTTTTGAAACGTTGCCCCTGTAAGGATTTTCTAGATCCGCCACTGTTCATATACAGTGCTTATGCATGACATAATCAGCACTTTACATAAAAATTCGACATAAGGTTTCGAATTATGACTTTACATGATCATTGTTTACATAAATCCATATCGGTCCTCTACGAAAGCGTATAAGCATAAAATATAATCAGAAGACATGTGAAGTTGTGATTAGTTACCTTAAAGAATGAAGAATCAAGTAGAAGTTGTTCAGGATCCTCTATTTTGTCAAAGATTGCAAGAGCATGGGAGATGTATGTATGGCAGGGGGTGGTGGCAATTTATATATATTGGATGCGTGTCATTACAAAAACTGGAAAAAAAAATGATATATATAAATAACGTGTCATTTTAAATAAGGAAAAATATGATTACACATACAAAGTTATGATTAAACTGGATAAAAGTCATCTGGAATGTATTTAAATACATACATCTCCATTCAACAGAAGGATTTTATACAGTTGCATTGATGCGTTTATTATATAACTAATTTTAAATAGTGGACTATGAGAAACGCACTAAGCATTTGTACATAGTGCTGATTAGGTATAATAAGACAGAAATAAGATAGTTACGTATTCATATTCTTACCATCTATTATATTAAAAGTGATGTGTGTATCTGTTTATACGATTCTTGCAATTCCATACTTAAATTTGGTTTTGTATTGAAAACCCCTCTATATAGCATACAAAACGCTTGGGATAACCCGTTTTTAATCAATAGCCCACCCCATATGCTTAAAAATTTTAATTTGTAAAGCTGACATAAACCCAACCTATTTAGCTAAACGTGTTTACATATTATCCCGAAACAGACCATACTCATTTAGATTAAACCGTAACTCTTAAATTTCGTGTTAAGATCCAACCAATTTGGTTACATCCAGATTTCACCATCAACATCCCATGATCAACAGCAACATCCGTGACAACCAAATCTTCAAAATCTCAAAAGCTAAAATTCTCAAAGCAAAACTCATGTGACACCAGATGAACACATTAAATCGCAGCTCATCATATACTGTTGCAACTCCCTACATTTAATCATATTAAAAACGACCCGGATCTGCAAACCACTCATCAATATCACAAAATATCAGGAACAAATATCCTGATCATTCAAGACTACCGCAATTGAAGGGGTATGGTCCCAAAAACCTTGCGTCAATCAAGGAAATCATACCCATTAATAACTTCTAAGGAAACTGCGCGCAGACTTCTTTGCCAAAATAAGATTTATTAGAACTTTACGTCAAGTATCCAAGAGAGGAAAGCTTCATTTAACTACCTTGCGCGGGCTCGCGCAAGGTTCAAAGTTAACCTTGAACACTCTCTTTGGATAAATGCTTCATTAACTACCTTGCGCGGGCTCGCGCAAGGTTCAAAGTTAATCTTGAACATTCTTGTCTAATAATGCTTCATTTAACTACCTTGCGCGGGCTCGCGCAAGGTTCAAAGTTAACCTTGAACATTCTTGTTTGATAATGCTTCATTTAACTACCTTGCGCAGGCTCGCGGAAGGTTCAAAGTTAACATTGAACATTCTTGCTTGATAATGCTCCAGGGCGCAAACCTTGCGCAGATATTTATATCAAAGCAAGCATCCACCAAACGTTGCGCCAAGCAGCAAGGAAAAGAAGGAATATCAGTTAACTCACTTGCGCTTCTTGCGCAAGGAAACAGTAAATCCTGAAACTTTCCCTTAGCAAAATCCTTAACTTGGTGCAGAAGCAAGGGGAATCTTTTCTGTTGTAACAGAATGTGCACGTGGCGAATAATAGATGGATAACAGCTGTGAAACCTTCTAGAAGCCATTCACACCCAATCGTGCAAGCATCTTTTCGGTTATAACCAATTGCCACATGGCAGCATCTGGACGGCTGAGGAAGATCACGGTGATGGCATGCTCACATTTATAAGATCTAGTGATCTTATGTTGACACGTGGCGCCTCCCTAACCGCTAATGAGCTCACGATCCGTGTGCACTAACAGATTGCCAACAAACGTTAACGGAATAATAAAAGATTCCGTTAAAGTTAACAATCTCTCTTTTTGGCGCCAAACACCGGCTATAAATAAGTAACTTGGAGTTCAAGGAAATGTATTCACACGCAACTACTCTCTCACTTACAATACTTACTTCCAACTACCTGTACTTATTCTCACGCCGGAGGGTGGTCACGGAGAGAACCCCCTTCTCCCCGTGGCGAGCTAACAGTGTTCTGTTTTGCAGGATCAGCCGGAGTATTGTTCTATTCATCATCCATCGTGAAACCAAATGGAGGGTTAACCTGTAACATCCGTCAAAAAACGGATTTACCAAACCCGCTCCGTTTATTAACCGAACAATCAGTTAAAAATTTCGTTGCGTATTTAATGCCCAAATTAATTTTAAACGATACATAATTAATAAGTATATTGGAATATATAATTTATTTTTGAAAATGTATTAAAAATAATGAAATAAAAATAAAAGGATGCTGCCGGATTTCGAACCCGGGTCAGCCAGGGAATACTCAACGCCTTAACTTCCAACCATTCAACCACTGCGCCACTTGTGTTTCTTGTTTATTATTAGAGACAATTAATTCATATCATAAGTCTCGAATTCAAAACCGACGCGCCTAATTGCAGTCGTCGGAAATCCCGACGATTTCGCCGAGATTGGACGGTTTCTTCAGTTTTAACCGAAGCCTTAACTACTACATCGGTTATAACCGACGCCTGAACCCGCGACACAAGTTAAAACCGCCGGAAAATCATTAACCGACGAATCAAGACGGAAATCAGACTAAATACGTTGATGTTCTGCCCTATAAATACCCCTTCTAACCTCTGTTAACTTTTTCGCTCACAATCACCCTCTTTCCCGACATAATTTCACTCGCCGGAGAACTGCTATAACTCGCCGGAAAACCGAGCCTTTCACCTCTGTGCCTTACTGAACGCCCAGAGCTCATACCGAAGCCACCCACACTCACCTCAAGCTCGCTGAAGACTCTCTGCCGCAAGACACACGTCGCCGGAACAACCTGCTGACATCGGAGCTTCGCCGGCGAAACAGAGGAGCCCTGTTCGGTATATCTAACACTTAATCTTTCATTCTTTTTATTTATCTCACCTCTAATTAACCGCAACACACTAAAAGAACATGATTAAATCGACGAACCAGTCGAACTTTAGTTCTGGTTAAGTCTAACGAAGAAGACGAAGTTTCAGTTGTCTATAAGTTTAATTTAAATCAAGATATATCTCGGGTTAGACACGCAGTCCAGCGGTGGACTGTGTGCACATAAAACACGCTTACGTCCCGAGTTCGATTCTTGTCCCACGCATGCTTGCCTTAATAAAAATGTTCTTTTTTTTACTGAACCGGATTCATTTCACATAGATGTTAAGTTTAATAAAAACCGGAATAATAACCAAGATAGACACACAGTCCAGTGGTGGACTGTGTGAACGTTTAATCGCACGTCACGAGTTCGAGTGCAGACTACCCCACCGATCCGGACAATTATCAAACTTTTTATATAAGGCAGAAATGAAATTATTTTAGTTTGTATATAAGTATAATAAAAATCAGAGTATTTAACAAGTTAGACTCACAGTCCAGCGGTGGACTGTGTGTTAACCCAAACCACAGGTCCCGGGTTCGAGACCTGTGGAGAACACCGGTTCGAGACATTTAAAATCGTTTTTAAAAAAAATGATTTTCAGATTAATTCAGTTTGTATATAAATATAATTAAAAACAGAAATATTTCGGGTTAGACACGTAGCTCAGTTGGTAGAGCTGCGTGCACGCGAACGGGAGGTCTCGGGTTCGAGCCTCACCCGCGCACACAATTTCACAGCCTGACCGGTCAACAAGTCAACGGTCAACGGTGGCAAAAAGTCAACATTTTTTATTATTTTTATTTATTTATTTTATTTAAAAATCAATTAAAAATACTTAAAAATAACATTTTTAAGGTTAGAAAATAGCCTTAAACTCACAAAAATATATCCAATCATCCCACTAAAATTGATTAATAAAATCCCCTTATTTACCAAACCATTATGTTATTATCTAGGTTAGTTTCACTCGTGGTTAAATCCAACTTCGTGCGTATTCAACATCATCAACCGAACGCACCCAAGGTGAGTGAATCTTACAACTCCCCTTTTTAATTACACGTTTTGGGGTGTGTCATGTGTCACTATAAATTAACTTGTTTATTTAAACTTGTGCCATACCATATTGTGATCTAAACTTAGATTGTATATAGTGTTTGTAGTTATGTATTTCATATTGTCAAATTATATGCAAATCATTAATTAGGCCCATCAGTTCCTCGTGGGAGACGAGTTGAGCAACGCGTGCCTCAAAACAATCCATTATTGTGTGTATGTGCATTATCTAAGGATTAAGTGTTTTGTGAATAAGTTTACATCTATATTTACTCATATGTGGTTGTGCACTTTATTTTATAATCAATTAAATAAACTTGTTCAAATGTTATTCATAGGATTCACTCGCCAACTTTTTGTTGATCCAAAAACCATTTTTACACATGATACAGGTGAACAGGATGAAGCAAGGAAAACATAGGAAATGCCTTAGAAGAAAACAATGAAGTTTAGAATGATGTTTAGGACATGATGTAATTATGATTGTATGTTTCCCTTTAAATTGTAATAATGAATATGAAACGTTATAATAAATATCATGAGCTTTGATGATAACCCAATCATGCCTCGATCACCTTTTTCCGTTGCGGGTCGGGGTGTGACATAACCCTTTTATGCAGAGCCCATCCCATAGATCTACTTTGACTCCGATCTAGTTGATCTAGGGTTTCTTCATTGGTGCCCAGCGTGGGGCTCGAACCCACGACCACAAGGTTAAGAGCCTTGACTTTTGAACCAATATCCAGGCATGTGGTTTAATCCAGGAAAAAGGTGTAGCAGATTCCACTTTAAGCAAAAGTAAGAAAAGATGTAATCTTGAACCAGGGGCGGACATACCTTAGACGCAGGGGTAGTCTCCGCTACCCCTTGGCGCACCGGCGGTAGTGTAAATTTTGAAAAATTTTGACCTTTTTTTGACGTTTGTTCGATTTCGTTACCATTTTTTTATAAAACGTTACCCCTATGTATATTTTCTAGATCCGCCACTGTCTTGAACACATTTTCATCATGAATAAAGCAAACTCTTTCGGCGAAAACTAAAATGGAGCAAGTCCAATGAAAGATTCATCATTAATGAATCCATGTGAATCTTCTACTGCAAGCTTGCACCAAAGAAGAACCAAATGCAAAGATAACAGATGTATACACTGCTAACAACAACTAGCATGCATTCAACAATACATGTGGTCAAAGTAAAGTCAACGAAACTAAAAGGATTATAAAGACAATGAAACAAGAAGAAACAAATAACAAAATGCTTATAAAACCATGGCATACCACCCTTATATCATAAGTATACAACTTGAAAGTTGTATGCTTCAACATTTGACGATACATATACGGTCAACGTAAAGTCAAAACAGCATACTTGTTACCAAGGAGGATTAGACCCCTCCCGAACAGAAGGCGATCTCGAACTCAACCACTACCTGAACCGCGATAACTAGCACGAAGCGACTCATCAACACCAGCAGAATGCGAAGACTTTGCAATCGCGTTTCTGACAAACTTCCGTTGCAGCAGGGGAAAGCGTCCGGGCACCAGGGCTAGCACCACCAGACAGCAATGGCGGTTTCTGGAACATTCTAGAACGATCCCTGATTTTCCTTGAAGCTTCTCGCGATAACGAATGCGCCTTTACGTCTCTCGAAGGCGGAAGAGGGATATTGAACTGCGGCCCGTTTCCACTGCCACCGATGTCAACCGGGGTTCTTGTTCCGATTAACCTTCTCAATCAATTTCGAAAAACTCTCATTATCTTCACTCGTATACCTCCTGAAAAACTCATCCAACGACAACGAACCCGTATCAACCGACCCATCATTAACCGATTCGTTAGGGTAGAAGTCTCGTTGGATGATTTTTTTTTCAATTGCAGCGACGTATGCGTCCTCATCGAGGACGGTGGATGAATTGCGTTTTCTAGGGGTTTGAGGAGTTGTTGTGGTTATGGAATTAGAGGATATGTGGAATTTGGAGGAATTGGATTGGGGGGTTTTTGGGTGGTGATTTGGAAGAAATTGATCGGTAACTAATAATATGGGGTTGTTTATGGCGGTGTAGGGCGGCGACACGGCAGAAACCGGGAAGAAAGGTCGGTCGGATATATTGTTACGTTTCTTAAGATTTTATGTTTGATGAAAAAAAATAATAATAACAATAATTGTTTGATGAAAAAAAAATAATAAATTTTTTTTTTTAATATTTTCACAAATTGGGAAAATATAAAAAGATGACAGCTGTGGGATTTGAACCCACGCCCTTTCGGACCAGAGCCTAAATCTGGCGCCTTAGACCACTCGGCCAAACTGTCAATATGCTTATATTTTGCTGTTGGTTATATATACTAAAATAGTGAAAGAAAAGGTGCCGATTTTATTCAGGTGAAAGAAATAGCTTTTTTTTTTTAACATACTCACGTTTTAATGTTATTATTCGGTAATTAATTATTCCATTTTGGTTGGTAGTGAGAAAAATCAAATATAATTGTTTATCAAACGTAGATCACTTGGCTTTGTTTTTTTTTTTTTGAATAATAATTTTCTTTGATCACCGTACTTTCTATATTAGAGAGTCATATTGCTCTGCTTTAGTCAGACTATGTTGTCTTAGCTTTACTTTGTTATGAAGAATTTGATAGAGGTGAAATTACATTTAAAACTTCAGTGACTTTTGACGAAGCATTAATCATATTTAATTAATCTGAGTTGTTTGTTTTCTTTTTTACTTTAACATACTTCAATAAAATTTCATAAAGTACTCTTTATAGAGGAACTTGATAAGCGATCAATTCTAAGGTCGAACGATGTAGAACCGTACCCCCGGCCATGTAAGACCGATGACGTCCCAATATCATTGCAAAGGTGTCATTGTTGAGTCTATCATAATGAGTGTGAGAAGGAAGAAAAGGAGGGACCCACCCCAATATTTGTTGACCCACAATCACCATAACCTTCATCCATCATCACCACCCTTGCTAATCACCGTGTTCATCACTTTCGTTGGCTGGTCGGAGAAGGAGGAGGAAGGAGGTGGTGGTTGTTGTTGTGTGTTCATACGTTTTAAAGTTTATTAATTAAGTCACATTATTAGATGGGTTAAATTATTGGGCATTCAAAATGGGTTATGTGTTTATAAATTGGATAAGTAATAAGTAACTTGGACTGAGCATTCACAATGGATTTCTTAAATTTATGTGAGTGAGTTAGTTATATTTTATAAGTAATGGATGTAAGTGGTTTTGAGTGATTGTGAGTGAAGGAGAGAGAAAATGATACTGTTCATCTGTAAATATATGGGAACACCGTTCACCCCTTATAATTTTTTTAATATTTTTGAAAGTGTTTTTGAGTGAAAGAGAGAGAGAGAATTTAATGATAAAGATATAAAATGTTATTTAATTGAAAAAGAAAGAGAAAAAATAGGATATGGATATGGGATAAAGATTTCATTGTGAATGCTCAAGTGGGTTTATAAATTAGATGAGTTTATAAGTCCAGTTATGTAATTTTATTTTAATTATAGTTTAACGATACTCTTCTAAGTTTCATCTTAATTTTTTTTAGTTATGTGATTTTATTTTAAGTTTATATGATTTTAAATTTAAAATAAATATAAATTAAAATAATAATGATTGAGTATTGATGAGAAGGTTTTATCTGATTGCAAGACACTTAACTATGAAGGCCCTTTGTTGAGTAGGCGTTGATGTATCGTTATAAAACCCTAAAAGTTTTATTCCAAATCACCCAACCTGATTGATTTTGTTATATGACTTGCTTAAGGAATACTAAACTATTAATAGTGCCTGTGCTAATGGATTTGATTAATTCAGTTTTATATAATGTTGGAAACAATTACTTAGTTTTAAAAAAGTTGATTGAATATATTATGTAGCGGAACTTAAACATTTAAATTGAGGGAGTCGAAAATATTAGAAATTAAATTTACACTACTTACACCATAAAAACAAATTCTTTTTAAAAAAAAATCAGTACTTAAACATAATGGACAAAGGATTATTGACCAATAAATCCATACATACATAAATTAAAGTAAAAATTGAAAAATTGATGTAGCTGATGGCAATGATATGTGGGTTTGGCAAACTATTTGAATAAAATGTTATTATTTGTTATTCAACAAATTGATGTTGGTCCATCGAGTCAAATGCTTGTTTCTTTATATAACTATTTTTATGCTAAGAGCTTAGATAACAAAACATTGATAAGGTTGTCCCTATATTCCATTCTTCCACATGACGTGTCATCTTTTGAATATGAACAAGATTGTTCCATTGACTATGATGAAAACGTGCTACATGGACATTCATCGAATCTGATAAGACATCTTTGATGCTTTATATGCAAGAAGAAAAGGTTTGAAACTATTAGTATTTATTATTTATAGTAAATATTGTAATTGATATATATATATATATATATGACCTTAATCATTGGTCAATCACTATTTATGGGATTAACATGATTCTAGAAAGTCACGGATCACATATTGTATATATACTCTTTGATAGAGACAAATTGAGAAAATCATTCTCATAAACCAACATGGTATCAAGCCTCTTGATCCTGTTTCCCACCCTCTCTTCTTCTCAGATCAAACCCTCGAAATGGGCAGAACTTCAAAATCCATTGTCGAGCCTTTCAAGTAGTTGATCATCTATCACCTTGTCAAGTTGACCTACCCGCTGCTGCCGACAAGGAAAAATCATCCGACTCCGACAAGGAAAAATCGTCCGCCAAGGAAGACGACATATGGAATCGCCTTGATGCCATAGTCCTTCAATACCCTCACTCACAACAACCACCAACCTACTACCCACCTTATGGAACCCACTCTCAGCAACCCACTGCCCAAACACATTCCCGCTCATACTAGACCCAACCGAATAACAACACCACTTCACCTTCTCGGCCCAACAACCCAAACCCAAATCAAGGCATATTGGGCCATCGACCTCAACAGGCCTATACCGCAACCGAACCAGTCCACATACCAACCGAACTTGGCCAAGCTTTCAACAGTTTTACTCTAAACCTGCCCGATCAAAATTGGTATATGGATACGGGCTGTAACATTTGCGTTAAACGAGTCCTAAAACCCACTACGTTTAAGATTAAGTATTTATTAAATGCTCCATTACTTATTCATTTATTTTATAATTGGTGTTGATTAATGGTTAATAAATAAGCTACATTATTAAAATATTAAATAAATAAAAAAAGATAAAATAAAATAAAATAAATAATATTAACTAATGAAACCTAAAAATAATAAGAAAAGAATATAGGGGTAGCCGGGTTTCGAAACCGGGTCACCCACAATACACCACTGAACAATACACACCATTTGTTTCTAAACCGAAACAATTAACTTTTATAATCAACCAAAGGTCAACTAGCAAATTTGAAGTTTCAAACTTGTAACTGACATCCAATTCAATCAAGCTTAATTAACGATGCCGCTTGTGAAATCACGCATAATTAATCTTGTACCTCAGTTTCAATCCAGAAATTGAAAACCAATTAGTCTTGTGCGGTTCGAAATCAATGTTGTTTTGAAAACCGATTTAATGATTGAATCAAAACTGAAATCAATGATTGGCTATAAATATTGAATCATTTCACCACATCCAACTCGCTCATACAAATTCATAAACACGCAAACATTGCACACTCTCTGTTAAAGATCTTTATTGCCGGAATTTTCAGTCATCCACCGGAATTTCATCGGAAAAGTTAAGGCCGCGTGCGTCTGGTATAATCCTTTTGAATCTTCCTTTCAAAACCTTTTAATTATTTGTGCATAATTTAAAACAAGTGTTTTAAATTAAACACAATCGGGTTTAAATTTCTGGGTTTTAGTTTAATGAAGAAGACGAAGTTTATATATGTATAAGTATAATTAATCTAGCTATTTCAAACGGGTTAGTCACACAGTCCAGTGGTGGAATGTGTGCAAAACAATACACACATCCCGGGTTCGAGCCTTAACCAACGCCGGTTTTCTGAAATAAAAATCTTTTTCTTAAAACTTAACTAAATCGCTGTTCAGTAAGTTTATAAGAACAATATAATTTCAATTATAAATGGGTTAGACATCCAGCCCAGTTGGTAGGGCTGGGTGCAAACGTAACAAAGGTCGCGGGTTCGAGGCATGTACTGAGCAGCGGTTCATAGGTTTTTAAAATCTTTTTAATTAAATAAATTTCAGAACTTACCTAACAAGTATATAAGAATAATTAAATTAGAGATTATTTCGTGTTAGACATGTAGCTCAATTGGTAGAGCTGCATGCACGTATACGGGAGGTCACGAGTTTGAACCTCACACGCTGCCAATAATATTCGAGTCCGGCCGGTTAACCAGTCAAACCCTGAAAAAGGGAAAATTTTTAATTAAAATCCTTATTATTTTTCTCAAAAAAAATAATTAAAAACACTCAAAAATAAGGTTTTTAAAGCTAAAAATTTGTATTAACTTCACAAAAATAAACCTAACCAGCTAATAAAAAGGTTTAATTAAAAACATTAATTTCTAATAAAATCTACTTATTTATCGAATTACTACGTTATTATTTAGGTTATCCAAATTCGTGCGCGTTCGTCATCAATCTAAGGAAACGCATCCACTGTGAGTGAATCGTTACAAATTGACCTTTTTATTCATGTTTTGGGGTGTATCATGTTTCGTTTATTCAAACACTTGTGCTATTATTACCATTATATGAACTAACGTGTTATGTAATGTTATTTGTTGTATTGTGTGGTTACATTTTTCATTTGCGTGCCTCATTAGATCGGCTCCGTTTGCTTGAGCCTTGATCTCACAGTTCATCATTGGTCATGCTTGTGTGTGCATTGCTAGATGCTTATGTGGTTGTGGTTAGATTTAGATACGCGTATGCTCATAATTGGTTATAGCACATTTTTATTAACATAAACAATATAACTATTTCTTTCAAATGATTAAATGAAATTCACTCGCCAACTTTTGTTGACCCAAAAACTCTATTTTACACATGATACAGGTGAACAGGTCGAAGCAAGGATCACATAGGAATTTGCCTTAGAAGAGAAATAACGAATTCATTAATGTTATGTCAGAGCATGTTGTGCTTATATGTTTGTTGTAATTTCTCCTTTAAATTGTAAATAATAAATATGAAACTTTAATATAGTAAATGTCATGAGCTTTGATGAAAACCCAATCATGTCCCGACTACCATTTTCGCTGCGGGTCAGGGTGTGACAGATTGGTATCTGAGCTTTTGTCTAGGGATATATAATAGGTTATTAGCCCTTAGAGCCTATACTATAGTCGATTAGATTTTAATTGCTTATATGTTATTAGGTTACATGCAAACTCGTGATGTTTATTTGTTTCATATTTATTTCACAAACAAATACATGCAAGCACTTCCACTATCATTTTTGTGTGATATTTAATGTGTTATACATATTGTCAAACATAACATGCTTACACATACATTCATCACGCACGTTTCAATTCTCGCATATTTAAATCATTCTCATATTTCCTTATTCATGATTTTATGATGTTTTCATTTTTCAATCACTTCAAAGTGCGTTCTACGACGGGCTTGTAGTAACTGGAAGGGTACAAGTACCGGTAGTCGAAACGTCCTGTCTAGGTTGCCAATCGTATAAATCCAATATACCGGACTAGTTTGCCTACCTGAGGACTAACGATGAGAGTACGAAGGACCTATTAGGCGAAAGCATGCCACACCAAACGTCGTGTGAACTAACCCTACTTTTGAGTTGTCACTATGTCTACACCTGGACACCCTCCGACCTTATATCTCACAATCATGTTTTACGATTTTCATTCGGGTGGTGCGAGTGTTAACAGGCCAACACCAATGTGAACCCTACAAAGCCTAGTAGTCATGGGGGCTCACATGACTACCTAGGCTAAAGTATGGGAGACATATGGGGGCCCAAACATGAGCAAAGCTCAAGACATCCTACGGATGTAGTAAATTTATTTTCTTCATTTGTTTTGTGGATGATTATTTCTAAATACGACACATGACACCTATATGTCAAACTCATACTCTCGTTGCGTATTCCTTGTAGATGTCTTATAGTCACTCTCGTAGAGGTAGGAGATCAGGAAAATCCCACGAGCGCATGGCTGCCTAAATTGCTCAACAAATGGCCGCCGTACTTCCCGACATCGTAGTTCAAGTCCAACAAGCCCTTGCAGCCAATCTCATCCACCCCATTAATCAAGAGGGTCAAAATGTTGCTAATCCTCCCCCAAACACCACCAAGTGCACCTACAAGAACTTCAATTCATGTGAACACTCAAAGTACGAAGGTACTGAGGAAGTCACTGCTCTTTTTCAATGGTTCGAAGAGATGGAGAGTACTTTCCTCAACTGTGATTGTCCCAACAACCGCAAAGTGCGCTATGCTACTGGACGCTTGTATGGAGTAGCCCTCACGTGGTGGAATGCTGAGAAGGGCAGACGAGGCGCCGAAGCCGCTGTAGCCCTAACTTGGGAAGAATTGAGAGAGCTCATGACTAGACGCTTCTATCCAAGAAGTGAAATTAAGAAACCAGAGGATGAGTTCTATTCCTTGAAGCAAAAAGAGAGAGATCACATAACCTATAACAAGAGGTTCCTTGAGTTGAATCAAATGGTTCAAAATTGTTTCACCCCTATCTACCGTTTGATTGAGCACTATATTCGGGGTCTTCCTTCAAAGATTCAGGACCCTGTGATGAGTACTCCACCTGCAACTTTGGAAGCAGCAATGGAGCTAGCTACAGAGCTCACCGAAAACCACATTAAGAATGGAGATTTCAAGGATGAGAAGAAGAAAGATAAAACACCAACTGAAACCTCAAACTCAACCCAAACTGAATCCTCTTTCCAAATCACTACCAAGAGAAAGCGAGACGGACAAAATTTCGCTGTTACTCAAAGCAGACAACCAGCTCCACAAGTCGTACCCCTCCAAGCTATCCCAATCACTCAAGTAGCACCCAACTCTGCTTACCCAAATAAGAAACCTTACATTGGTCCCCACCCTCAATGCAACACCTGTTTTTATCACCACCAACCCACCATACCCTGTCGATTGTGTGCTAATTGTGGGCGTTATGGTCATCTAAGTAAAACTTGTTGCACTCCCCAAAACCAAGCTTCACTCCCTATCCAAAACATGATTCAACCCTATCAACAACCCCATTACCCCCTGGTTCCACATGTTCGAGCTTGCTTTAATTGTGGTGACCCTACCCATTTTTAGAAACATGTGCCCTAGATTGGTTAACATCATTAACTCTCAAGCTCAAGGGAACCCAGTTAACCCTAGCAAATCAAGCAAACCCAGCACCCCCACCCGCGAGAGGAAGAGCTTACAACATCAACGCCAATCCAATTGAAGTCAAAACGAGCAACCCAACTAGCCTTCCATCACCAAGAGACAAGACTTCGCTCCAATCGTCTAATTCTTAATGTTTTTTATAAATCTCAATCTTTGTATATCCCTGTTTCAATTTGGGAATTTATGTATCGAGAAATTTTAATGATTAATTGATACCATTGTTTTATTTCATGTCTTTACTCATCGATTTAAATGTCCTGTCATCATACATCACGACGCATCCTGTCTCATCATTTAAAGAAGTTGGGTTGTGTCTCACTTTTTCATAGACTGACCCCTTCAACATAAAACACGGGAGAGGTACCTTCGTCATTCAGTCATGTATTCTTTCAGATTTGAGACTCAAGCCTTGGCTGTTGTGTTTGTTTATGTTTTGTAGAATGTAGGACGAGTCATATAGAACTAATCATAACTTACTGACAAAGCCAATGAAAATTTGACAAGAATATGGTGGATACGCCGCTGGTACTTCCTATATATAAGTATTCTTGTCAAAGGATCAAAAGCATTATCAGGCGGTTATGAGAAGTTTCTTGTTGGTTTTAATATCGATATGGTGGAAGTTTTCGTCTTGTGATATAACTTAATCTCTTCAAACACATCAATTTTCTCAAAACTCTTACGCATTAGATCATATCCAGTCAATCAACTCTGTTTATCGATGCTTCACACTTTTATACCTTAGGCATCGATTCCTATAGCAGGGTATTCAACCCTTACTAGGAACGTTACCGCATCAACCAAAATTCAAAACTTCACACTCCTCTGGTCATGTAAACGTCAAATCCAAACATCACACCTCTCTTTTCTGTTAAGAGATATTTAGATTTTTGTACGAGAACGTTGAGAGTCAAAACAAATATCTGAGTTTACTTGGGAACGTGAAGACTCAATATGTGAGAAATACCCGCATCTCTTTCCAGTTACATATACTACTTAAATTTCGGGAGGAAATTTCCAAAAGTAGTTGATACTGTAACATTTGCGTTAAACGGGTTCTAAAACCCACTTCGTTTAAGATGAAGTATTTATTAAATGCTCCATTACTTATTCATTTATTTTATAATTGGTGTTGATTAATGGTTAATAAATAAGCTATATAATTAAAATATTAAATAAATAAAAAAAGATAAAATAAAATAAATAAATAACATTAACTAATGAAACCTAAAAATAATAAGAAAAGAATATAGGGGCAGCCGGGTTTCGAACCCGGGTCACCCACAAAACACCACTGAACCATACACACCACTTGTTTCTAAAACCGAAACAATTAACTTTTATAATCAACCAAAGGTCAACCTGCAAATTTGAAGTTTCAAACCTGTAACTGACATCCAATTCAATCAAGCTTAATTAACGACGCCGGTTGTGAAATCACGCATAATTAATCTTGTACATCGTTTCAATCCAGAAATTGAAAACCAATTAGTCTTGTAACGGTTCGAAATCAATGTTGTTTTGAAAACCGATTTAATGATTGAATCAAAACTGAAATTAATGATTGGCTATAAATATTGAATCATTTCACCACATCCAACTCGTTCATACAAATTCATAAACACGCAAACATTGCACACTCTCTGTTAAAGATCTTTGTCGCCGGAATTTTCAGTCATCCACCGGAATTTCATCGGAAAAGTTAAGGCCGCGTGCGTCTGGTATAATCCTTTTGAATCTTCCTTTCAAAACCTTTTAATTATTTGTGCATAATTTAAAACAAGTGTTTTAAATTAAACACAATCGGGTTTAAATTTCTGGGTTTTAGTTTAATGAAGAAGACGAAGTTTATATATGTATAAGTATAATTAATCTAGCTATTTCAAACGGGTTAGTCACACAGTCCAGTGGTGGACTGTGTGCAAAACAATACACACATCCCGGGTTCGAGCCTTAACCAACGCCGATTTTCTGAAATAAAAATCTTTTTCTTAAAACTTAACTAAATCGTTGTTAAGTAAGTTTATAAGAACAATATAATTTCAATTATAAATGGGTTAGACATCCAGCCCAGTTGGTAGGGCTGGGTGCAAAACGTAACAAAGGTCGTGTGTTCGAGGCATGTATTGAGCAGCGGTTCAAAGGTTTTTAAAATCTTTTTAATTAAATAAATTTCAGAACTTACCTAACTAGTATATAAGAATAATTAAATTAGAGATTATTTCGGGTTAGACATGTAGCTCACTTGGTAGAGCTGCGTGCACGTATACAGAAGGTCATGATTTCGAACCTCACACGCTGCCAATAATATTCGAGTCCGGCCGGTTAACCAGTCAAACCCTGAAAAAGGGTAAATTTTTTATTTAAAATCCTTATTATTTTTCTCAAAAAAGTTAATTAAAAACACTCAAAAATAAGGTTTTTAAAGCTAAAAATTTGTATTAACTTCACTAAAATAAACCTAACAAGCTAATAAAAAGGTTTAATTAAAACATTAATTCTAATAAAATCTACTTATTTATCGAACTACTACGTTATTATTTAGGTTAGTTTTCCCTCGTGGTTAAATCCAAATTCGTGCGCGTTCGTCATCAATCCAAGGAAACGCACCCACTGTGAGTGAATCGTTACAAATTCCCCTTTTTATTGATGTTTTGGGGTGTATCATGCGTCGTTTACATGTTTCGTTTATTCAAACACTTGTGCTATTACCATTATATGAACTAACGTGTTATGTAATGTTATTTATTGTATTGTGTGGTTACATTTTTCATTTGCGTGCAATCATTCACATTAGGCCCATCAATTCCTCGTTGCATACGAGTTGAGCATCGCGTGCCTCATTAGATCGGCTCCGTTTGATTGAACCTTGATCTCACAGTTCATCATTGGTCATGCTTGTGTGTGCATTGCTAGATGCTTATGTGGTTGTGGTTAGATTTACATGTGCATATGCTTATAATTGGTTATTGCACATTTTTATTAACATAAACAATATAACTATTTCTTTCAAATGATTAAATAAGATTCACTCGCCAACTTTTGTTGACCCAAAAACTCTATTTTACACATGATATAGGTGAACAGGTCGAAGCAAGGATCACATAGGAATTTGCCTTAGAAGAGAAATAAAGAATTCATTAATGTTATGTCAGAACATGTTGTGCTTATATGTTTGTTGTAATTTCTCATTTAAATTGTAAATAATAAATATGAAACTTTAATATCGTAAATGTCATGAGCTTTGATGAAAACCCAATCATGCCCTGACTACTATTTCCGCTGCGGGTCAGGGTGTGACACGGGCGCCATAGGTATAGTGACTCACAACTCTAGTAATATTACTTCGCGTTTAAATAAGGTTTATAACCGAAACATTACCGTCGGTGATGTCACCAACATTCCAGTCTACGTAATTGAAAATCATACTCTTCAACACCCTTTTCCAAAATTTAAACTAAATAGTATTCTTTTTGCACCTAAACTCGTTAAAAATCTAACCTCCGTACGTTGCTTTACCACCGATAACAATGTTTCAATCGAATTTGACCCTTTTTGTTTTGATGTTAAGGATCTCCACACGTGGGAGCCCGTCCTTCGATGTGATAGCACCGGTGACCTCTACCCTCTCACCTTCCCTTTAAGATCACAAGCTCAAGCTTCTCATGCACCGGTCTCTACTTTTTTAGTAGTGTCTCAAGATACTTAGCATCGTGTCTTGGACATCCCAGATATAATGTTTTACGTTACTTAAAACTTTGTTTGTCTTCATTTTCCAATAATGTTAAACATTCTAATGTTTGTGAACCGTGTGTGTTTGGGAAACAACTTAAATTCCAAAATTTCATGATTCTAATACTTGCACTTAATTACCTTTTGATATAGTTCATAGCGACTTATGGACATCACTGGTTCTTTCCTCAACCGGATGTCGGTACTACCTTCATTTTCTCGATGAAAAACCAACTTCCTTTGGACCTATGCCCTCGCATCTAAATCCCAATTTGTTTCTAAATTTCTTGAATTTCACAAACTAATCTCCACCAATTTCACACCTCTATTAAATGTTTTCAATGGGATAATGGTCGTGAATATAACAATACATCATTCCATAATTTTGCACATCTAATGGAATGACATTCCATTTCTCTTGCCCTTACACATCATCCCAAAATGGTAAAGCGGAACGTAAAATACGATCCACTAATAACATCATGTGTACCATCCTATCCCATTCATCCATGCCCTATCATTTTTGGCACCACGCTCTCGAACAAGCCACCTATCTTCTCAGTATTCTACCTACCAAAGTCTGACATCACTCAACTCCCACTTCTAATCTTTACCATAAACAACCCACATATGACTATCTATGTATTTTTGGGTTCTTATGCTATCCTCTTCTACCATCTACCTCTATACACAAACTTGTCGATCGCTCAACCCCATGTGTTTTCCTTTGTTATCACTCTAACCATAGAGGATACAAATGTTATAACCTTACTTCCAAACAAATTATAATTTCTCGAGATGTCGCATTTGATGAAAATATTTTTCCCTTCAAAACTCCCACCCAAACACTCCTCCATATGACATCATGATACAAAACCTCTACTTTGGTCTAATCCTACCTCCTCAAACACTCAAGTACCTACTGACCAATCCACAAATACGATCTCACAACATCCACTCCCTCTCTCACCAACTCACACGCAAATACCTCCCTCCCCTTCCAACTTTCTCCTCTGACCAGCCACCTCATTCTCCATCTACCCTACCACCTCCACCAAATAATAACCAACCATCTCCCACCCTTTCTAACACCCACAAAAACACTATCCCTAGCCCTCCGATCCCACCACCAACTTCAGTTAATTCACCACCACCTGCTGTCGTCCCACCACCCGCTGTCCCACCACCTCCTCTTACTCAACCGCAACGCACAGTCACCACTCGCTCCATGTCGGGCATTCATAAACCCAAACAACACTTTAATCTCAACACCTCCTCGTCTCCCTCATCTCTCCTATTCCTAAATTCCCTCTGAAGCTCTGTCCAATCCCGACTGGAAAAATGCCATGATCGACGAGTATCGGGCCCTTATTGAAAACAAGACGTGGGAACTAGTACCAAAGAGACTGGACATGAATATAGTCGTAGTATGTGGGTTTTTCGACACAAAAAGAAGGCGGGAGGGACACTTGAACGGTATAAAGCTCGTCTCATTTGTGACAGACGTTCTCAACAGGTAGGTGTCGATTGGGGGGAAACATTTAGCCCGGTTGTCAAACCGGCAACAATTAGAACGGTTCTTAACTTGCATTATGCAACTCATGGCCAATTCATCAATTGGACGTAAAAAATGCTTTCTTCATGGATATCTTCAAGATACGGTCTTTATACACCAACCTATGGGGTTTACAGATCCAAATTATCCACAACACGTGTGTCCACTCAAAAAGTCTTTATACGAGCTTAAACAAGCACCGCGTGCATGGTACCAACGTTTCGCCGAGTATGTTTCAAAAATGGGGTTTCGACATAGCCAATGTGACCACTCAATATTTATCTTTAAAGAAGACATTCACAAGGCCTTCATTTTACTTTATGTAGATGACATTATGCTGATCACATCATCCGACACACTACGCGAACGGTTTATGATTATGCTCTCTAACGAGTTCGCCATGAAGGACCTCGGTCCCCTTAGTTGTTTCCTTGGTATCTCAGCGACAAAACACAAAAACTCTTTATTTTTATCCCAAGAGAAATATGCTAAAGAAATCCTTGAAAGAGCCGATCTAGCAAATTGTTATCCAACTACTACACCGGTAGACACTCAACAAAAGTTGAGTAGTAACTCAGGCACACCATTAGAGAACATTACAAAATTTCGAAGCCTCGCGGGTGCCTTGCAATATCTTACATTCACTCGTCCCGACATCTCCTACGCCGTTCAACAAATATGTCTTCACATGCACGCTTCGACAACTACTCATATGCATGCTTTGAAACGTATTCTGAGATACATTCAAGGAACCATCACATATGGTCTCCATTTAGACTTCTCTCAAACCATGTCTCTTATCGCCTATACGGACGCGGATTGGGGAGGTTGTCCCGACACCCGCCGCTCAACATCGGGGTATTACATTTACATGGGTAATAATCATCTCTCATGGTCCTCCAAATGACAACCCACCTTATCTCGCTCAAGTGCCGAAGCCGAGTATCGCGGTGTAGCAAATGTGGTTTCGGAGGTTTGTTGGATACGAAACCTCCTCATCGAGTTGCATCATCCACCTAAACACGCGACTTTGGTCTACTGCGATAATGTAAGTGCTAATTCCGTTCAACACCAAAGAACAAAGCATATCGAAATGGATATCTAATTCATTCGAGAAAAAGTCGCCAAAGGTCACGTACACATTCTCCACGTCCCTTCACGATATCAAATAGCCGATGTGTTTACCAAAGGATTGCCCAAAGTGCTCTTCGATGATTTTCGAGACAGTCTCAACATCCATGAACCTCCCGTAACGACAGTGGGGGAGTATTATGAAACACCCAATTTGTCGAAAGGTCAAAACATAACGTAGTTAAACCTTAATAACGTACAATAACTCTTTTAACCAAATGCCCCCTCATTTGGCACAACCGAACATTAATCAAAGGAACTATGATAAGACATTAACTTGTATGAACATACTAAAAACACAAGTCCTAAATTTTAAACACACGGACAACATAAGTATTATAAACGACATAAACAACCCAAAAGATTTTGTTTTGACCCATTAACACTAAACTTGAACCAGAAGCGCATAGAGGTTAAGCGGTGTGTTCTTTCCAAGTGCGACGTCATCACGATTGCAATTTTCCTATCATTCACAACACAAATGTATTCGTTAGTACGACTTATTTACATAAAGTTATCATCCTTCCTTCACTCTCTTGATTGACCCGTAAACATAGGTATGATATTGTAACGTTCTTTCTACGCGCATACCTTCCTTGTTACAATTTCGCCTACGACGAAATCGTAAACTTCATTCTTATAACATTCACACACAATTTTGTACAACCCGATCGTACGGATTTATGCAACCAACATTTCATTCTTATTGACACGTTACAACGGGCCATTACATTCGTGATTTTATCATCTTACAAACCATCCATTTTGACCCATTTTAATGGATTAATGCACATACTTTTACCATTATTTAACAAATTTATCTATGTTCATCATCTCGTATTGCCACACTTAATTATAGTTTACAACTAGTAATAATGTAAAACGAAGTTCAAATGAACTTACCTTTACCTTGCGTTGATTGCGACCCGGATTGGCTCGTATTTTCTTCCTTCACTCCTACAATTTCACATTCAACATTCTTTCAATCTCATGCTCTTAACAAGCATTTACATTAACATATGGAGCTATCCGTTCATCATTTTAACAATCCAAATCATTTATCATTATATCACTTAAGGAAACAACACTCGAGCATTTCATCAAACACATGGTGTGCGTACCATTAGCAGAACATAATGTACAAGTATCTTATGCATAATTTACTAGTTCATATCAAAATCACCAAAGTTAAACAAATCTCATATATAACATTCATTCATAACCAATATCATCTAACAAATACTCATTATAAGCAACTTAATACATAATCACTACACTAATTTGTACATAATTTATCATTACATTTCACCATAACCCTATTTCAAGTGGGTTTTTACTTTCAATCACCAATTCAGCAAAATTCAAACATAATTCATGTTCTATGTAGTGTCTCTAACTCTTAATCCCACCAATTTCACATAATTTCGTGGATTGCTTGACACCCATTTCATTCAAGGTTATAAAAACATAAGTTACTACTTACCTTATGCTTTAGTGTACTAGATGATCAAGAATTCATGAACATGCAAGGATTTTAATCAGCTTTCTCTTATCAATTTGGTTGAACATTCATGAGGGATTTTTCTCATCTCTTTTCTCCTTGGTCGACCACAACACCTTTCCCACATCCTGCCTTCATGATTAGTTATAACACTTGATTTCAAATGTTACGCTTTCATCCCTCAATGTTCTTAGAGCATGTCATTTAAATACCTAATTATTATCTAGGTTACTCTTCTCTTGATTAGTTTTTTATTCATTCTAAATATTCAAGCTTACTAACATAATTAGTCTAATTCACATAATTTCGTGGATTGTTTGACACCCATTTCATTCAAGGTTATAAACATTCAAGGTTATAAAAACATAAGTTTCTACTTACCTTATGCTTTAGTGTACTAGATGATCAAGAATTCATGAACATGCAAGGATTTTAATCAGCTTTCTCTTATCAATTTGGCTGCATTTTGGTTGAACATTCATGAGGGATTTTTCTCATCTCTTTTCTCCTTGGTCGACCACAACACCTTTCCCACATCCTGCCTTCATGTTTTAGTTATAACACTTGATTTCAAATGTTACGCTTTCATCCCTCAATGTTCTTAGAGCATGTCATTTAAATACCTAATTATTATCTAGGTTACTCTTCTCTTGATTAGTTTTTTATTCATTCTAAATATTCAAGCTTACTAACATAATTAGTCTAATTCACATAATTTCGTGGATTGTTTGACACCCATTTCATTCAAGGTTATAAAAACATAAGTTTCTACTTACCTTATGCTTTAGTGTACTAGATGATCAAGAATTCATGAACATGCAAGGATTTTAATCAGCTTTCTCTTATCAATTTGGCTGCATTTTGGTTGAACATTCATGAGGGATTTTTCTCATCTCTTTTCTCCTTGGTCGACCACAACACCTTTCCCACATCCTGCCTTCATGTTTTAGTTATAACACTTGATTTCAAATGTTACACTTTCATCCCTCAATGTTCTTAGAACATGTCGTTTAAATACCTAATTATTATCTAGGTTACTCTTCTCTTGATTAGTTTTTTATTCATTCTAAATATTCAAGCTTACTAACATAATTAGTCTAAATCACCATCTACCTATTATAATATTATATAATATCATAATAAGACATATAAAATTTGGGGTGTTACAAGTCTACCCTCCTTAAAGAAGGTTTCGTCCCCGAAACCTGAATACGTACCAAATAATGACGGGTAATGCTTTCGCATTTCTTCCTCTAATTCCCATGTAAGGTCGGATCCCTTTCTATGCTGCCATTGAACTAACACTTGCTTAATAGCCTTGTTACGTAGGTACTTCACCTTGGAGTCTTTAATGGCTATCGGTTTTTCAATATAATTCATTCGTTCGTCTACTTCAATGTCATCTAAAAGTACATGAGTCGTTTCGTCTGTAATACACTTTCTTAATTGTGACACATGAAACGTGTTGTGTATTCCATCTAACGATGAAGGCAATTCAATCCGGTAAGCCACTCTTCCGACCCGTGCCAAGACCTTAAAAGGTCCTATATAACGTGGTCCCAACTTTCCCCGTTTGCGAAAACGAATTATACCCTTCCAAAGGGACACTTTCAGGAATACACGGTCTCCCACTTGAAATTCAATAGGACGCCTTCTATTGTCCGCGTACGATTTCTGCCGGTCTTGTGCCGCCTTTAAACGTGCCCATACAAGGTCAATCATTTCATTTATTCTAGTTACCACATCCTTTGATGCAAACTCTCTTTGCCCAACTTCTCCCCAACACACAGGAGTCCTACATCTTCATCCGTACAACATCTCATACGATGCCATTTGGATGCTCTGGTGATAGCTGTTGTTGTACGAGAACTCCACTAAAGGTAGATGTTCATCCCAATTTCCCCCAAAATCTATGACGCATGCCCTTAACATATCCACAAGCGTTTGGATGGTTCTTTCTGACTGACCATCCGTTTGGGGATGATAAGCGATACTTAATTGCAATTTAGTACCCATACTTTCATGAAACTTTTGCCAATAACGGGAAGTAAATCGCGTATCCCGGTCTGACACAATGGATATGGGTACGCCATGACGGGATATGATTTCATTTACAAATATTTCCGCCATCCTTTCTGAGGAATATGATTCTCGTACAGGTAGGAAATGAGCACTTTTAGTGAGACGGTCAACAATGACCCATATGGCATCGTGCCCTTTCCTCGTTTTCAGAAGCTTAGTTACGAGGTCCATGGTCACATTCTCCCACTTCCACACCAGGACTTCCAAGGGTTGTAACTTTCCGTACGGTTTCTGATGTTCTGCTTTTACTTGAGAGCATGTCAAACATTTCGCGACGTACTTAACAATATCACGCTTCATTCCTGGCCACCAATAATTCTTTCTTAAATCCCGATACATTTTCATGGCTCCTGGGTGAACCGAGTATCGTGACTTATGAGCTTCCTCAAAGAGTAACTCCTTTACGTCACAACGCCAAGGTACCCAGATTCGGCCATACCTTGTCTTAGTCCCCTTCGCATCCTCTTCTAACTTTTGTGCAAATCCTTTAATTCTTTCCTTCCTTGGATCATCCGCATTTAACGACTTGATTTGAGCTTCCCGTATACTTTCAAGGAGTTTAGGTGTAACTATCATTCTCATTGATTTTACCCAAATTGGGGGTGGGTACTCCTTTCTACTTAGAGCGTCTGCCACGACGTTAGCCATACTGGGATGATAGTGGATCTCACAATCGTAATATTTGATAAGCTCTAGCCATCTTCGTTGCCTCATATTAAGATCTTTTTGCTCGAAGAAGTACTTAAGGCTTTTATGATCAGAGTATATCGCGCACTTCGTTCCATACAAGTAATGTCTCCATATCTTCAGGGCGAACACTACCGCTGCCAACTCCAGATCATGAGTCGGGTAATTACATTCATGCTGTTTTAGTTGTCTAGAGGCATAGGCGATGACCTTGCCCCTTTGCATCAAGACGCATCCCAAACCTTGATGCGAAGCATCCGTGTACACAACCAAATCTTCCGTACCATCAGGTAATACCAGCACCGGCGAATTCGAAAGTTTTTCTTTCAAGGTCTGAAAAGCCTTTTCTTGATCCGAACCCCAATTAAACTTTTCATTCTTCTTTGTTAGCTTAGTCATGGGTAAGGCTATCTTAGAAAAATCCTGAATGAACCTTTTATAATAACCGGCTAAGCCTAAGAAACTTTTTACCTCACTTGGGTTCTTTGGAGGAACCCATTTCATTATAGCCTCTACCTTAGAAGAGTCTACTTGAACACCTTCTTCATTTATCACATGGCCAAGAAATTGCACTTCTCTTAACCAAAACGCACACTTGGAAAATTTAGCATACAACTTTTCTTTACGGAGCGTTTCTAACACTTCACGTAAATGGCAGGCATGGTCGGATTCACTTCGGGAGTATACCAATATATCATCTATGAAGACTATCACAAACTTATCTAACATATTCCGACATACTTGATTCATTAAATCCATGAACGCAGCTGGTGCATTAGTCAATCCGAAGGACATTACCAAAAACTCGTAATGTCCATAACGGGTTCTAAACGCAGTTTTGGCTATATCTTCCTCACATACCCGAAGTTGATGATACCCCGATCGTAAATCGATTTTTGAGAACCAACTCGCTCCTTGCAACTAGTCAAATAAGTAATCAATTCTAGGTAAAGGATAACGGTTCTTAACCGTTAATTTGTTTAATTCTCGGTAATCGATGCACATTCGCATTGCGCCATCTTTTTTTTCACAAATAGTACTGGTGCACCCCATGGCGATACACTTGGGCGTATGAAACCCTTGTCAAGTAATTCTTGTAATTGAGTCATCAATTCCCGCATCTCGGTAGGAGCTAATCGATAGGGTGCTTTAGCCACTGGCTTTGCACCTGGATTCAACTCAATCCGAAATTCTACTTCTCGTTCGGGTGGAAGCCCCGGTAAATCGTCCGGAAACACGTCAGGATATTCATTCACAATTCTTACCTCTTCAAATCTTGGGGACCGTTCGTGGGTATCTACCACGTAGGCCAAGTATGCTTTACTCCCGTTTCGGACGTATTTGACCGCTTGGATAAAGGTGCACAACGTCGGTTGACTTTTCTTTCCACATGTATAATTATCTGTTTGCCACTTGGCATCGTCACGTGTATGGTTTTGCTTTCACATGGGATTTCAGCATGATGTCGAGACAACCAATCCATACCAACCACTACTTTGAATTCTCCCAAAATCATGGGAACGAGGTCAATATTGAATTCTTCGTCTTCAAGTGTTATTTTACAACCTCTACATATTTCATGTAATAGATAGCTTTTGCTATCAGCTACTTCTACTTCTAAAGGTATCGGCATCTTTTCTATTCTGAATGAGGGGTGGCATATAATATCACTCGACACAAATGACTTACTAGCCCCAGTATCAAATAATACGTACATGGGCATTGAATTTAGTAGAAATATACTGATACGACATTCGGAAGAGCCTTGGCTTCTTCGGATAACATCTGAAATATTCTGCCCTAGCCTTTGGGACTTCTTCCTTCTTTCCTTCCTTGCCTGGTTTATGTTGAAGCTTTGGACATTCAGCCTTGATATGACCCGGTTGAAAACAGTTGAAGCAAGTTCTCGAGGGATTAGGACACTTGTAGTACGGGTGTCCTTCTTGACTATAGTTATAACATCCCTTCTTACCCATTAAAAATTCCCCTGTATGAAACTTCCCGCAAGTCTTGCATTTGGGAACACCTCCCCTCATTTTATCCTTCTTACCAGGATCTTGGAACTTCTGCTTCTTTGATGGACTTGAACTGGTGAACTTCTCAGAAGATCTCTTCTCACCCTTTTCCACTTGTCGTTTCAGTTCAATTTCTCTATCCCGAGCCCAATTAATGAGTTCGTTCAGGGTTTCACATTTGGAGGGAGTTATAAACTCTCAGTACTCAGCCTTCAACATATCATGATAACGAATTATCTTCATTCTTTCTGTTCCCACTATGTCTTGACAAAACTTCAGTTTGTCGAGGAAAATGTTGGTGATCTCATTGATTGTTTCATCTTTCTGGCGAAGACACAGAAAATCCTCTTGGATTCTGTCAATAGCAGATTGCGGGCAATGATATTTTAAGAAAGGTTCCTTAAATTCTTGCCACGTTAAAGCTTGGATCTTATCTTCTCCCGCCTCTTTACAATAGGCATCCCACCAATCCTTAGCTTGGAATTGGAGTAGGCCCGTTGCAAACATCACCTGATCTTCTTTTTCGCATCGACTTCTTACAAACACCGCTTCCGTGCTCGAGATCCACCTTTGGCATGTTATAGGATCAATTTCCCCCTTGTATGGTGAGGGGTTACAAGCCATGAACTCTTTATACGTGCACCTTCGAGTCCCTTTCTTACTTTGGGATTCATTTATCATTTCTTTCAATTCTTCCATTTTACTCACCATCATGGCTTCAACCGCTTCTAAAACACGGCTTTCCACTTCTTGAGCCATTCGAGGAAGATTGGCTGGAATGGCTTTCTCTACTTCTTTCGAAATTGTGTCGTTCATTGCTTCTTGTAGTGCCGCTTCATTATCATTCACATTTATTTCATCTGCCATCTACAATAACATTTATCATACTCGTTAATTTACATACTTCACTTCATCATACTTTAACTCATGCCATCGCTATTGCATTCTATAAATTTTGGACTATTATTTATAATCATTATCATTGATCACGATGGACTATATATTACATACATTTGAGCGTAGTGATTATAATTCCCAAAGGTTATTATTTGCATTTACACCTTAAACATTCCCAAAATGAATTCATGAGTCGTATTTGTGTTTCTCCAACACCCTTAAAGACAATAGTAACCTCTCAGGATTTTTGTTGGAGTGTATACACAAGTCATAAGGAATACGAGGTCTCTATGCATAACCTTTTATCAAAATTTAAAAATATTTGCTTGTTTCATCATTCTCGCCGTAAGCTACGGTTTACTCACCATAGCTTACGGTGATCCTTAACTAGACTCATCAGAAATCGCTGGCTGTAAGTTACGGTCACATACCGTAGCCTACGGGACTCTTCATTTGACACTTCATTCCTCGCCGTAAGCTACGGTGTTCCTACCGAAGCTTACGGTAGATGACAATTAAATAGGGGCTTATCTCCGTAACTTACGGTTAGAAACCGTAAGTTACGGTCAATAGTTGCTGTAAATCTTTTGATTCTCCATTACTCACCGTAAGCTACGGTGGACTTACCGTAGCTTATGGTTGGCATCTGCAGCTCCATTCTTGCATTCTTTCGACCTTGTTCGACTATGTGTTTTCACTTCTTACCAAATTTCCCATAACATTATCCATTCGTATTATAATTCGTATAAAAGAATTCCCATGAAGTTTACCTTTTCTTGAGTCTTGGAGCGAACACACACACCTTCCTGTGAGCTTTTGGTTTGAGTCCGAACACTTTAACGCATTCGAATCTCTCAAACGTAGGCTCTGATACCAACTTGAAACACCCAATTCGTTGAAAGGTCAAAACATAACGTAGTTAAACTTTAATAACATATAATAACTCTTTTAACCAAATGTCCCCTCATTTGGCACAACCGAACATTAATCAAAAGAACTATGATAAGACATTAACTTGTATGAACATACTAAAAACACAAGTCTTAAATTTTTACATACGGACAACCTAAGTATTATAAACGACATAAACAACCTAAAAGATTTTGTTTTGACCTGTTAACACTAAACTTGAACCAGAAGCGCATAGAGGTTAAGTGGTGTGTTCGTTCCAAGTGCGCCGTCATCACGATTGCAATTTTCCTATCATTCACAACACAAATGTATTCGTTAATACGACTTATTTACATAAAGTTATCATCCTTCCTTCACCCTCTTGATTGACCCGTAAACATAGGTATGATATTGTAACGTTCTTTCTACGCGCATACCTTCCTTGTTACAATTTCGCCTACGACGAAATCGTAAACTTCATTCTTATAACATTCACACACAATTTTGTACAACCCGACCGTACGGATTTATGCAACCAACATTTCATTCTTATTGACACGTTTACAACGGCCATTACATTCGTGATTTTATCATCTTACAAACCATCCATTTTGACCCATTTTAATGGATTAATGCACATACTTTTACCATTATTTAACAAATTTATCTATGTTCATCATCTCGCATTGCCACACTTAATTATAGTTTACAACTAGTAATAATGTAAAACGAAGTTCGAATGAACTTACCTTTACCTTGCGTTGATTGCGACCCGGATTGGCTCGTATTTTCTTCCTTCACTCCTACAATTTCACATTCAACATTCTTTCAATCTCATGCTCTTAACATACATTTACATTAACATATGGAGCTATCCGTTCATCATTTTAAAATCCAAATCATTTATCATTATATCACTTAAGGAAACAACACTCGAGCATTTCATCAAACACATGGTGTGCGTACCATTAACAGAACATAATGTACAAGTATCTTATGCATAATTTACTAGTTCATATCAAAATCACCAAAGTTAAACAAATCTCATATATAACATTCATTCATAACCAATATCATCTAACAAATACTCATTATAAGCAACTTAATACATAATCACTACACTAATTTGTACATAATTTATCATTACATTTCACCATAACCCTATTTCAAGTGGGTTTTTACTTTCAATCACCAATTCAACAAAATTCAAACATAATTCATGTTCTATGTAGTGTCTCTAATTCTTAATCACACCAATTTCACATAATTTCATGGATTGTTTGAGACCCATTTCATTCAAGGTTATAAAAATATAAGTTTCTACTTACCTTATGCTTTAGTGTACTAGATGATCAAGAATTCATGAACATTCAAGGATTTTAATCAGCTTTCTCTTATCAATTTGGCTGCATTTTGGTTGAACATTCATGAGGGATTTTTCTCCTCTCTTTTCTCTTTGGTCGACCACAACACCTTTCCCACATCCTGCCTTCATGTTTTAGTTATAACACTTGATTTCAAATGTTACACTTTCATCCCTCAATGTTCTTAGAACATGTCATTTAAATACCTAATTATTATCTAGGTTACTCTTCACTTGATTAGTTTTTTATTCATTCTAAATATTCAAGCTTACTAACATAATTAGTCTAAATCACCATCTACCTATTATAATATTGTATATATAATATCATAATAGGACATATAAAATTTGGGGTGTTACATATTAGTATTTATTATTTATAGTAAATATTGTAATTGATGTATATGACCTCAATCATTGCTCAACCACCATTATGGGATTAGCATGATTCTAGAAAGTTACGGATCACATATTGTATATATACTCTTTGATAGAGACAAATCAAGACACAGAGAAAATCATTCTCATAAACCAACAGAAACAAAGACATAGTTATCAGATGATACCATAACCCTTTCCTATGAATTTTTTTCTTCGAAAGCCAGATTATGATGCCATGAGAGTATTTGGTTTCTTTGCATACTATAGAAATACAATTATTTGAACCAAGAGCTAATCCGGGAGTCTTCTTGGGTTACCCTCTTGGAACTAAAGGTTACAAAACTTATTACATTTAACACACAAAATTAGCAGTAATGGATGATGTCGTATTTGCTAAATTGTGTTCCCTTTAGCTAAAACTGAACTTGAAAACAGGATTCAAGAACCTAAACTTTTCATGTACCAAATGGTAGAAAGTCACCCATTCGAAAATGATGGGACAAAGGGAGAACATGCAGATAGAAATGAAAGAGACGGTGAATACCAATACCATAATGGAGAAAACAATTGTGAAACCATTGTCATGGAAGGAGATTATGAACATACTCATATGCATGACCATCAAACTGATGAGGCAACGATACACAAGACCCTCCCATACAAACACAACCTATTATTGAACGAAAAAGAAGAAGCAGGTCCCAACCTTCATATTTAAAGGATTATCACGTGAAGCCCCCACTTTGATTGATGCTACACAACTCGACTCCGATCAAAGGTCCTCCGCGATACATAGCCCATTATATTTCATATGATGATTTCTCTAAATATAATAAAGCCTCCTTGACGGCCATCAATTTTCATGATGAGCTAACAAAACTTTTATCAAGCATCAGGATGAGAGCCGAAGGCAAGCCATGAACAATGAAATACAAGCCTTATAGAATGGCACTTGGTCTCTTGAAACTTTAACGAGTGAGAAAAGGGCCATTGACTCTAAGTGGGTTTACAAGGCCAAGTTTAAGCCAAATGGAGAAGTCGAGAGGTACAAAGCAATGCTCTTTGCCAAGGGCTTTACTCAAATGGAGGGAGTCAATTGCCATGATACATGTGCTCTAGTGGCTAAACTAATTAATGTTCGAACTTTCCTTGATGTGGCTGTCAAGCATGGTTGGGTAGTTCATTAACTTGACGTATATAATGCCTTTTTACATGGAGAATTGGAACCGTTGTGGTTGGGCAAAAGTTTTTTATCGCTGATGGGCAGAAATCTTATAGTTATTCATGAACTCTACCTCTAGCATTATTCTATGTCTTTGTGAGTAAATGATTCTATGACTTTGTGGGGTAAATGAGTTGAAAGTGAAATAAGTTTAGTGTAGCAATTAATGGTTTTATAAATGGTTTTGATACAAGGGGTTCCGATCTTTACTCTGTAGGGTTTCTTTAGTAATTTTAGAAATAAATATATTGATGTGTTAGACAAACAATTAAAAATCATTGTTATGCCCCCGGATCTATGGATATAATTTTTAAGAGACTTAGTTTTACTATTTAAAGTAGAAGTAGCGACGTTATTTACCTTCCATGTCAATGTAATTTCCAAATTTATTGGCTATAAATAAGAGATTGATAACACTAATACAGAAATGAGAAAATTAAAAACATTGATATTCATTGGTGTGTTACAAACAAGCAAACTCACTCCTACATTTTCTTTAGTATTTGCTATAAAAAATCGATTGGCAATTAGCATCAAGTTTGAAAGACATTTTAAAACAGGTCATTGTTAATAAGATTAGTTCGGCAATTTACATTGAGTTTGAAAGATATCTTATAACCGTCCAGTTCGTATACAGATTCTTCGCCACAACACACGGTGACAAAACCCTAGTTTTTAAAAGGGAAAATTTCACATAATAGTAACCAAGTTTCAAAAGTGTTCTAATTAGGTCACTCGTATCGTTTTTTTCCCAATTAGATAACTTAACACTCAAATCGAGTCATGTCCTTTTTTCCATGTGCAAGAGAAAAATTGAGCATAAGATGCTATGGTCGGATTATTTTAATATATGAAATTTAATTTATTAAAAATAAAAACACTTTAATTACATTAAAAATTAAAAAAACAAGTTAAAATCCACGTCATCACTCGACGTTATCATCAAATGAAAGGGAAAAAATAAACAAAAATCCGCATCACCACGGTTACCTATGAATTGGATGAAAAAACCCTTAATTTTAATAAAAAAATGAATGTTGAGTGGCCTGATTAGAACAGTTTTGAAACTTGAGTGACCTAATTGAAACACTTTTAAAACTTGGTTACTATTCTACAAAGTTACCCCTTTTTTAAATTGACACCGGTAAATAAAATATTTACTTTAGATCCAAACCATTAAATAACAAGAATGATCTCAACTTAACAACATCCGACGGCCCACAACGCATCCTCATCACCATCTCAACATTCCTTTCTCCTATAAAATCCACAACACATCTTAAACCCCATCACTCAAACCTCAAAACCCTAACCACCCTCCCTCACAACACCTTTCCCATATCGTTCTATGTTTGTCAAGGTTGAGCCATCGTTTGACCGGCGGATCCTGTTGACGGAGATGGCGTTGTCACATCCTATCGCCTTGGGGAGCAGAGTCTCTGCTATGAAGTCTTGGGTCTGGCCGTGAGAAAAACATTTATTTATATTGTTTTAGTTAGCCTGTGATGAAATTTTTATAAAATAACACCATCTTTTGGGACTGATTTACCTTTTTCTAAAGGTTTTGATGTTAATTCTGCAATTCTGAGGCTGTTTGTGTTATTTGTTTTATGAATGTGGATGTGAAAAGGTTTTGATTCATCTTGTTCTTCATTTGTTGCATCATATAAGCTCTCGCGTATAAATGTGAAAATGCAACGGTGACTTCGGTCTATATCGTTACGCAGAAAAGGTATGCAAGAGTTTAGACAAGAGTTTGGAAGCTGCTTAGGTGGATTGCATACAAATGTATGAGTAGCTATACACCTTATGTTTATTGCATAAATATGTATGGATTGCAACGACGATTGTTAGCCATAAGAAAACATAGTAGATAGGATACTTAGGTGCAGTGGCGGATCTAGAAAACATTCGTAGTGTAACGTTTTATAAGAAAAGGGTAACGAAATCGAAAAAATGTCAAATTTTTCCAAAATTTACACTACCGCCGGAGCGCCACTGCTTTAAATTGAGGGCATTTGAATTTGGACATCCTTTAAATTGTAAGTTTCTTTCCAAGAAAGAGAAGAAGAAAAATTGGCAAAGAGTTTGTTTTAGTTCATGTTATATTTTCGTTGCATGTGAAACTCCTTAAGTTGCACCACTCCGACCGGACACCGAACCATCACTAACGGCTGCCAAACCAGCCCCCCAGCTTCCACTCCGAGCCTCCTGTGGCCCGCAACAGTCACCCAACCTACAACAAATGGTTAGTTTGTGCAGAATGATGTAGCCAGTGGACTCTGTGTGAGTACTCCATCGCTTAGTGGTGCCGGGTGTGCAAGTACTCCATCGTTTAGTGGTGCCGTAAAAAGTGACCCGTGCGTCGAGAGGTCGCCGTGCGGGAACATCAATTGACTTTTTATTAATATATGGTGATGTGACAAAAAATCTACATAAATACATAGTTTTGTTTTATTGTACTGTGATAAAAAATCTACATAAATATATAGTTTTGTTTATTTTTAGTCAATATTTTGAAATTAAATTTATTGAATAGGTTGTTTTTACATCTGTTTATTGAATAACCGTTTTCATGCTTTAAAAAATTCCAAAATATTTCTGAAAAGTCAAAAAAGAAATCCGTCAAATACTAATTATAAAATAAACTCAATAAACTTCGTTTTTATTTAATTTTAATATTTTAGAGCTAACAAAACTTATTTATGTTAAAAGTAAATAAAAAGTAGTTATAAAAATACCAAATACAATTCAATACAAAAAGAATATATTGTTGCAAAAAAACATAGATGTTGCTACTTGCTAGTACATTTATTTTTTTATGTTTAATCTTCGTTGGACCATTGTTGTAGGGGCGGATCTACCTTAGTGGAATGGGCAGCCTCCGCTACCATTTAGCCAGTGTAAATTTTGGAAAAAATTGATATTTTTTTGATATCGTTATCTCTTTTTAATAAAACGTTACCACTACGAATATTTTCTAGATCCGCCACTGCATTGGTGTCCATTGTTGCGTTGTGTTCATCCAGGTTGTTTTGTTGTTATGCTTCGACTGTTTTAATATGTTGTATTCGTTTAATATTTTCTTTTATTAAAGTATTATATAAAATAAATATTGCTTTAACTAAGCCAAAACATTATCCAGTGACTTTCAAGTTCCACCCGTAAGGGCTTAACCTTATCTTGTTTGATGAATAGTCTTAAAATCCATCACATCTCTTACATCGAGCTAATTTCAACTTGTAAGACAATATAAATAAAAAAATTTCAAATTTATAGTTTATCTATTGTTAGAACTGTTAAGTCGCTTGACGAAGATTAACACAAACAAAAGATTAGAGTTGACCACTCTCGGATGTCATTTGTCTATTTGAACCATTTCTTGAAACTTGACAGTGATCAGAGAAATACACCAAATACTTGTTTATAGCAATATATATTAGCAAATTTGTCCAAAAAAAAAACTCAAAATAATTCCCAACGGTATGCGCCTAATTGGTTATTTTAGGTAAAACCCGGTTAGAAAAAAAAACAGTTACTAACCGGTTTTTGTTCTAACATACTTAAACCTAGGGCTACAAACAAACCAAACGTTCGGCGAATAGTTTGTGAACCGTTCGGTAGGAAGTTCGTTTGTGTCCATTTGTTTATTAAACAAACAAACACAAACAAGAAATGTTGTTCATTTAGTTAAACGAACAAACTTGAATAGAGGCCGTGTTCGTTCATTTATGTTCGTGAACGTTTGTAACATGTTTGTTTGTGTAAATAGTTTATTAGTGTTTTTAGTTTTTATATCTTATTTAAATACTTCAGAATTCAAAGAAATAAATCATTTAATAAGTGTCAGTGTATTATAGTGTGTTCAAGAGCGTTTGTTTGTGTTCGTTTGTTCCATCTGTGTTTATGGACATTAGTTTGCGCTCATTTATGTTTATCAACATTTGGTGCCTAAAATTAACAAACGAACACGAACAAGTTTATTTCCTTAATAAACGAACACAAACATCAAATCTCGTTCGTTAAGTCTTCATGAACAGTTCGTGAACACATACATTTCTTAACAAACGAACCAGAACAAGGTCTTGTTCGTGTTCGTTCGGTTCGTTTGCAGCCCTACTTAAACCGGTTTCTGTTCTAACATACTTAACCTGGTTTCTAACCTATGATTTTTAACTGCTTCATAGCATACTGGTTACAAACCAGTTATGGTTTCAGTTAATAATCAGTTATGTTCATATTAACCGGTTTTTTCATACACCTTTAGTCCCATGAGTAAATTCTTAACCCAACATCTGACCCTATATAAAACCGAAACAAAATCAAAAGGAAAATGGTCTATTGATCAACCTGGCCCATGAACAAAAATTGTAGCCAGTGGGCCGATGGTTTATTGTGGTGTAAAAACAACATTATTGGTATGAAATAGTGTTGTGATGATGTGTTGATACTGTTCAGTTGGCATGCATTGAATGGACCATGAAAGGGTAGTTGTTGGTGCACTGGTGTTGACCAATGTGGACGGCACCGTCTAAACAGTCAACAAAACATTCAAGTCTCCGATAAGCTTACATATGGGTGCTTGTCTGTATTTATATCAATATCAAACTTTTATGTTGACTTATTGTTAAAAATAAAAGATATCAAAGGATTGCGGGATCAGTCAAGCATCATCTCCCAAATTAAGAGGGTCAAAGACAGCTAGTAACAGCTACAAATCCAGCCGTAAACAGAGCTCATCTACCATATTTAGATTATCGTTTCTTGCTATAAATTGTATACTTTTCTCTGTAATGTAACACACAGAAATATACACCAATTCAGTATTTTCAATCAACCCTTCTTAACATGGTATCAGAGCAGCGTTCACGGTTCTAATACCGACCCTGCTCATCACTTACCCAAATCAATCATCCTCTCAACCAAGCTACCATGGCCGAAGCCGGTAACTTGGGAGAAGATCTATCAATCCAAATCGCTAATCTTGTCAAGAATGGCCTCAACCCACAAAATCGGAACCCAAAATTGTCCGATAACCTTCAAATAAACCTCAAGCTCAACAGCCAGAATTATGCTCTATGGACCCGAATGATGAGGGTAGCCATAGGCGGTAAATCAAAAGCCTTTTTAAACCATTTATCAACCAATCCACCAAACCAAGCCAGCGAAGAGTATGAACAACGGGAACAAGACGACCTAGTCGTCTTCTCATGGCTCATACAAAACATTGAACCAACCCTCGCCAGCAATCTAACCGAATTTCCGACAGCAAAATCGCTGTGGGACGCCCTGGCTATAACATATAGCAGTGGACGTGACAAGCTCCAAACCTTCAACCTACATGTCAAGGCGAATGAAATCAAACAGAACAATCTCTCCCTTGAAGAATTGTGGATTATACTCCAAGGGGTATGGGGAGAAATTGATCGGATTGACCCAAACCCTATGACCTGCCCAACCGATATCCAAGCATACTACAAAATCAGGACTGAACAGAAATTGTTTCAGTTTCTAAACACTCTTAACCGGAAGTATGACCCTATAAAAAGGGAAATACTCCGGTTAGAACCCCTTCCAACCGTAGAAACTGCATACGCCACTGTTCGCAAGGAGGCCGCTCACCAGAATATTCTAGGAACACCTCTCAATGACACACAGGGCATCACAGTGGGTCTAATGGCCTCTGAAATTGACGGGTTAGGGCTTGCATCAAAGGGCTACCGACGGGTCGATGGAAAAAGAACCGGAGCAGGTAACAAAGATGACAAAACTCACCTCAAATGTGATCATTGCGGCATGACGAAGCATACCCAGGAACAATGTTTCAAACTCGTCGGGCATCCCGAATGGTGGTCTGATGGTCAGAAGAGAGGCACAAAGGCTACAGTTAAAGAAAAAGGGAAGTCATCTAGCACCGGCAACCGAGATATCACCAGAGATGAAAGCCGGAGCAGAACTGGTTTCGGCGGAATGGCCAAAGCAGATGAAGAAGAAGACGCTGCAACAAGTAACGGGTTTGGGGCGCAGTCCTCAAACCCTTGGTGTTATAATGATAATAAAGAAATAGATATGTCATATTTAGTCCCTGGAAATAGGGGAAATGCGAATATGACCCAAGTACACCATAAAAAACAAAAACTATGGATCTTCGATTGTGGCGCGACCGACACAATGACTTATGAGCTGTCGGATATTATTTCAACAACCAAACCAGAAAAAACACATATTCAAACGGCGAACGGAGGGATAATGGATGTAAAATCGGGAGGGACTATTGAGATTTCACCCACAATAAAAATCTCTAATTGCCTTTATGTCCCCTCGTTGTCACATAAGCTGCTTTCCATTAGCCACGTCACAAAAGAACTCAACTGTATTGTTCTAATGTACCCTACGTTTTGTATTTTATAGGATATCAGGACGGGAGTGATCATTGGGCGTGGCACTGAAAATCAAGGGTTGTATTATGTGGATGAGGTGACTCAAAGTGGTGCTGTGATGTTGACTCATGGGACATCGGAACGAGAAGCCTGGCTATGGCACCGAAGATTAGGTCATCCTTCTACAAGTTATTTGCATATTTTATTTCCCAAACTATTTCCAGTTAATTCTATGTCACATTGTGAAACATGCGTTTTAGCAAAGAGCCACAGGAAAACTTTTAAACCCAATAATACTAAGGCTGCTTTGCCATTTTCATTAATCCATTCTGACGTATGGGGTCCTGCCCCAGTTCTTGGGGGCAAAACCTTCGTTACTTTGTGATGTTCGTTGATGATTGTACCCGAATGACCTGGGTTTATTTTTTGAAAAACAAATCCGAAGTCTTTGAAAAATTCACTATGTTTTACGCCATGATCCAAACCCAATTTCAAACAAACATCTAAATATTCCGATCCGATAATGGCGGTGAGTTTGTTAATACCTCGTTTAAATTGTTTTTCCAAGACAAGGGAATAATCCACCAAACTACATGCCCAAACACCCTAGAACAAAACGGTGTCGCCGAAAGGAAAAATCGCATTTTGCTGGAAATGACACGAGCTCTCCTAATTGAATCCCAGGTCCCGAAATATTTTTGGCCTGAAACCCTTGCTACCGCTACCTATCTTCTCAACCGACTCCCAACAAATATCCTAAAACTTAACACTCCATTACACACCCTTTCAAAATTCTTCAAACTACCCTCAGTTCTTACTCTTCAACCACGAATCTTTGGGTGTACTGCCTTTGTTCACATACCCAAATCAGATCGAACCAAACTTGACCCTTGTGCTGAAAAATGTGTCTTTGTTGGGTATGGAATGAATCAAAAAGGATACAGATGTTATAACCCAAAGACACGTCATATGTTCACCACAATAAAACTGTGACTTTCTTGAAACCGAGTATTACTACAATTCCCAACTCAGTGGTCAGGGGGAGAAGGAATGTTTAGACACACTAAGTTGGTTGAAATATGTTCCCTATGTACCAACTACAGAGTCACCAGAGTCCAATTTCAGTGCCACTGAAGGTCCTAATGTTCCTCCTAACCTGGTGTCCGAGGTAAGTAATACTCACCCTATTCAGTCTGGTGATACAATTGAAGTTTCTAATGGCTCCGAATATACCAATACTTCTAACCATAAAACTGCCACAGAACAAGCTGAAAATTTGCAGGCAGATGAATCCAGACAAGAGGAACCACCATCAAGATATGTGTTACCTCCTAGAACAAACAGAGGGGTTCCTCCGAAACGGTATTCTCCTGAAAAAGAACCAAGAAGATCTAGTTATCCTATAGCTAGTGTGGCTGATGGAAATTTCACTAAGGAAGCCAAAGCATTTATCTCATCTGTTTATTCCGAAGAAACTCCTACAAACGTGGATCAAGCCTTAAAGTCTAAACATTGGAAGGAAGCGATGAAAACGGAAATGGAAGCCCTAATCAAGAACAATACTTGGGAAAAGTGTACTCTCCCGTTGGAAAAGAAATCCGTGGGGTGTCGTTGGGTCTATACGGTTAAGTATAAACCAGATGGTACAATTGAAAGATATAAAGCCCGACTGGTAGCAAAAGGGTATACCCAGACACATGGGATTGACTATGCTGAAACATTCTCCCCGGTTGCAAAAATGAACACAATTAGGGTTCTTTTTTCGATAGCTGCAAATGAAGGGTGGCCACTTCAACAGTTTGATGTAAAAAATGCTTTTTTACACGGGGACCTAGATGAAGAAGTATTTATGGATGCTCCTCCAAGATTCACAAAAGATTTCAAAACTGGAGAAGTTTGCCGTCTGAAGAAATCTCTTTATGGTTTGAAGCAATCTCCCCGGGCTTGGTTTGGTAGATTTACGGTAGCTATTAAAAAGTTTGGATATGAACAGAGCAATGCCGATCATACTTTGTTTAAAACTAAAAGAAAACTTGTTTGCTGAATTTGAAATGAAAGATTTGGGCAGACTTAAGTATTTCCTCGGAATTGAAGTACTAAGGTCAAAACAAGGAATTTTCATTAGTCAGAAGAAGTATGTCTTAGACTTGTTGGCAGAGATTGGAATGATCGATTGCAAACCAGCAGACACTCCTATGAGTATAAACCAAAAGCTTTATATGGAGGAAGGAGCAAAGTTAGCAAATAAAGAAAGATACCAACGGCTGGTGGGAAAACTAATATATCTCTCACATACTCGTCCAGACATTGCCTATGCTGTAGGGGTAGTAAGTCAGTTCATGCACCAACCTCAACAGTCCTATATGGAAGCAGTTTGGAGAATTATTAGATATCTCAAAGGAACAGTGGGTCATGGAGTCCTGTTTCAATCACATGGACACCTAAATGTTCAAATCTATACCGATGCAGACTGGGCAGGAGACAAGGGAAACCGGAGGTCAACAACAGGCTACTTCACTTTAGTTGGAGGGAATCTTGTTACTTGGAGAAGTAAAAAACAAAAGGTGGTTGCTCTTTCAAGTGCAGAAGCTGAATTTAGAGGTATAGCTCGAGGTTTAACAGAAGCCATGTGGATGCGAAGACTCTTAGCTGAGATTGGTTTTCCGTCAAAAGAAACAAGTAAGATTATGTGTGATAATAAAGCTGCAATTCAGATTTCAGAAAACCAAGTACAACATGATCGAACTAAACACGTGGAAGTTGATAAGAACTTCATCAAAGAAAAATTGGAAGATGGTACGATTGAACTACCGTTTGTTCGATCAAAGGATCAGCTCGCTGACATTCTAACAAAGGCGGTTAACGGAAAAATTTTCAGCGATTGTTTGGGCAAGTTGAATTTTGGAAATCCGACTATTCAACTTGAGGGAGAGTGTTAAAAATAAAAGATATCAAAGGATTGCGGGATCAGTCAAGCATCATCTCCCAAATTAAGAGGGTCAAAGACAGCTAGTAACAGCTACAAATCCAGCCGTAAACAGAGCTCATCTACCATATTTAGATTATCGTTTCTTGCTATAAATTGTATACTTTTCTCTGTAATGTAACACACAGAAATATACACCAATTCAGTATTTTCAATCAACCCTTCTTAACACTTATTTCTGCATGGTCAAACCTTTATTCTCTTATTGTGTTTCGTTTTGCTGGATTGTAGTGAGCTCATGTGAGAGTGTGCAACAAAGGCGTGTATAATTTTGTGTACCCTTTGACATGTAAACTATGTTTTTCTTTTTCTTTTTTTATTTCCATGTTAACAACAAGTACATGTTTAAGGGACTGTTTATTTAATTTTTAAGTTCAGATCTCTTACTGTTTCAGCATTTAATGGTTTAGACTGTTTGTTTCATGAGCAGATGTCTGAATGGTTTAGACATTTGCCTCTAAATGGTTAAACATTATACTAAATTTGAATGGTTAAAACCTCTAATCTGAATTGGTCAGAATTTGTCTCTGTATGGTTAAACATTATACTGGCTCTTAATGGTTTAGACTTCTGTCTGGTTAGCACTTACTCATTCAGAAGTTGCCAAACAACCGCTAACTCTAAGTGAATAGGACAAGCTTTGTTTGCGTTTGTTTAACTTCAACCTAACAAATAAATGTGTTCGTTTTCATTTATGTTCGTTTATTAACATTATAAGTGAATGTAAACGAACGAATCAAAGGAATAGACATAAACCATCGTAGATGAACGTAATAAACGAAGAATATGAGTGTGGTGTTGTTCATTCGCTAGTTAATTACCCTAGGTTTAGTTTCAGGATTTAACCGTGTTGCTGAGCTAATGTATGATGGCATAATTAGTTTTACTAATAACTAATAAACACATTGAATTGTATATGCAAAAGAACATTAACGAATGAATATAAATGAATTAACATAAACGAACTTAAACAAATGAGTATAAACAAACATAAATGAATGAATTTGAATAAACGTAAATAAACGAACAAATGTAAATGAACGTACACAACATGTGTTTATGTATGTTTGTTTGATAAAATGTATAAAAAGTTATAGACGTTCGTTTATTTATCAGATAAAAGAACTTCCTACGGAACGGATCACCGAACAGTTCATTTAGACCATCCGGCCTGGTCACCATGGGGTCACGAATGAATATATAAGAAACACATCCCTAGCTTCAGGGCATGTGTTATACTGGTGGCATATCCCCATGGCCTCATCCTACAAAATTCGTGTAAGGTAGCTCACTCATGCTGGTCATTCATCCATTAATCTTTTATATATATAGTAAGGATCTAGAGTGAACAACGTTATAAGAGTGAACCGTGTGAACTGATCTAGACCATTGATTTTCATCATTCTAAAGTTTTGATTAGTGGCATGATTGTAATTATTGAGATTTGTTTTTTCCTTTAAATTTAATTAAAAAAGGTAATTCTGTAATTACATAATGGCTCAGTTTTTTAAAACTGGAAACATGAAAAGTTGCCATATATTTCGCCAGTTCCTTGCTCCTCCAAAGTTGCCATATATTTCGCCAGGTACTTGCTCCTCCAAATTCGCGTATATTATTTAATACAATGTGTATTGTATATTATAAACTAGAATTCTACAGCAAAGCTGCAACCTCGGTTTATAATAATGCAGTAACTTTACCATGTTACGCATGTGTACTGTATGGTATCAACTGGAGGTTTGCATCAAAGTTGAATACTCGCATGTAATAATGCAGAAACGTAAAATTATACACATGTGTACTATATGGTATCAACTAGAGGTTTACAGCAACGCTGCATCCACTTATATAACGTCATGCATCATCTTAACAATATACACGTGTGTATTAAATAATGCATATACTACAAAACTGCATCCTGATATGTAATAATGCATATACTACGCGACTATACATATGTGTACTGAATTGCAACAACTGGACGTTTATAGCAAAACTGCATAATACACATGTGTACCGAATACGAACACATGATTGTTAATTGAACTATTGTGGTTGTTGTATTGGCCGTCGCTAGTTTGGTTGTTACTACTTGATTCGACCATGAAAGATCATGAAGATGAACTATATGACGTTCAAAGAAAAAATACAGAACTATGAAGAACTGCTCGATTGAAAAAAAAATCTAGTGTATTTTAACCGGTGATTATGATATAGATCTTGTTTAGATTTAAAAGATATTTTGAATAATCACAAAAATAGGAAAGTGTAACTACTATAGATTAATTAAAATAGTAATTAATTAAAATAGTAATTACAATCCTATCCTCTATAACTAAAAAATAATCAAGGGTCAAGATTAGTTCACTCAGTTCACTCTCAAGAAGTTGTTCACAAATGATCCTAATCATATATATATATATATATATATATATAGTGGAGAGTTCAAATGAGATAAAAAAATTTGTAAGAATAAAAAGAATAACTTTTAAACCAATAGAAATTCTCCATTTACTTCATTTAATGTGTGTATTTAATATTATGAAAAAGGGCATATAGGTAAATCTATAATTGTCATTAATTAGCTAATTAATTAAACTTGTAACTCATTTTTTTAATATATTTTTCAAGCTAAAATAATTTATGGTGAAGGACAATTTTCGACATGTGTAGGATAAATTTTAGTATGTGTAGGATAAATTTTGAAATGTGTAGGGTATTTTTACATGTGTGTAGGATAAATTTCGATAAGTATAAGATATGTAGGATAAATTTCGAAATGTGTAGGATATAATGTTTTTGTTTTATTAATGAGAGATAACATAATTAATGAGAGGGGTTATAAACTAATTAATGTTTTACCATTATGCCCTTTTTTTTCTCATATTAAATTTTTCTCAAATGAACATTCCCTATATATATATATATATATATAAGATAAAAGAATAATAAGAAAATCCTTATGAGTTCAAAAAAACTCAAGAAACTAAATCTGCACCATCAATCTAGAAATTTTTTTGTTGAGATTGCATGTTAAAAAAAGTAACTTTTTAGAAACCTTTTTACTTTTCTGTCTGAAATACTAACATGTAGTAGGTTTGTCTGTTACACTATTTTTTTCTATAAAAACATGTAACATGTTTTTTACATGAAATACACACTGAAAACTCGTAAAATTAACGTTTGAAAATGTTACACTTCGTAAAACCATAAAATTTGTTGTTGAAAACAAAAGAAAAGTGTAAAATGTAATGTTACATCTACGTTAACAAGCGAAAGATGTGTAACATATCAACTTTCTCTCTCCTCACAAAACTAGTACATGTCAAATTTCTGAAAAAAGGTTGTAACATGTGACAAGTCTACTGAATTTTTTTGAACTCAAAATTGATTACTGTATATACTGTTGAAAAGTTGATAAAGAAAAAAGTGATTGGTGAGTGATGGATACAACGTAGGTTAATGATGGATAGGAGTGTCACTGAGTTGTAAGTAAATGATAAAGGTGGGTGTAAAGATGACCTTGTGGGCACAACTTAGATATCCACCACTCAGTAGACCCCTCTCATGTGCAATTTAGTCATAGTTTTGTTGACTAACACTTAATTCTGAGTTGACCAACAAACACTAAATCAAAACACAAATGTAGATCAATATACTATATAATCATCGATTCATTAAGAACTTGTTTTTAAGTTACATTAAGTTCTAATTTAGGACCAAAAAAACATGATACATTTGATCATTTCCAAGCACAAGAAGCAACTAAATCTCTATTCATCCACCCAAGATACAAAGCTCCATCTCTTTCTTCAAGCCTATATCTCTCACTATAGTTCTTTAGTAGCCGTTTTATCGTTCCGTTCACCAACGGGCTCATCGAGCACGGGCTGAACCCCGCCATACTAAACCGCAACTTCCACTTTCCCAAAAGCTCATGTCGCTCCACCCGCTCGTTCCCTTCACACGCTATTATGTTTACAACTTCGCGGGCCAAGCAATGTTGCTCCACGTTTATTCTTTCTTTGTGGTCGCGCGGAAGTGTAATGTCTATCGACTCGAACATTGCGTTGTAATAATCGAGTGCCTCGAGGAACCGAGGGTAAAATGGGGCCGTGTTGGTGTTGGATTCTTGTTCAACTAGTGTTACGATTTTGGGCCTCATGCTCTTTACTAGCCTCAACACTCTGTCTCTACGGTTCCGAGTGCTCACACTCTCATCCGGCATTCGGTGTAACACAAACGCGAAATTAACCGCTAGAGATTCACCAGGTCGGGCTCGAACACTTTCGAGCCCGACTTCCGTGTGAAACTCAAAAGGCACATTGTAAGTTTTCGCGACCTTACAAAGCCTTTTACCCTCTTTACTCAACCCGTTAGGGGAGTCGTGGAGGCCCGTTATCCGGATATGCGGGGGCCCACCGGGTCTCTTCGCAAATGCTTGGATCAACGGAACCCACTGACTCCCATGTCCGATACGAAAATCAACAATGTGAACCCGTTTCTCACACTTCATCGCTTCGGCTATCGCCCCGTTAGCCGACATGTACCCAAACTTAAAATACGGGCAAATCTCGTACAAAAGATGCGTGTTTGTGTTCAATGCGTATTCGGACTTGTAGATCGTGCTACCCGAAGCCGATAGCCGAGCTACAAGTCCTTCCAACACATACGCCCCTAACCGCTGTATCGGCTCTCCGGCAACCGACACCATTTGCCTGAGCTCCGATATCAACAACCGGGCGTTCAACAAGTCGTTATTCGACACCGCTTTTGCACACCCAATGAGGACTTGTTTCAAGTCCCGTTTCGGATAACCCGACACCATTTCTTGCCAGAATTCAATATCCGGTAACTCGACGACACCCGATTCATCGAAATCGGAATTATCTCCGAGCATCGCAGTTTCTAACTGCCTCAATTTGTTCCTGAAATCACTGTCATCAGGTGAATTAGATAAAAATTCTTGCTGTGATGAAGATAAAGTGGAAGGTGAGTAGTACATCGTGGTACAACTCCCGTTTGCAGAAGATGATTCGAGCGTGCAGTAGGGTTCCGATTTGGTTCCATAATGAAATTTATCTAAGAATTGAAATTGGGGGTTGCAAAATTCATCGATTTCCACCAATGATTGACTGTAAAACGCGTTAGATATTACGGATCTGCTGTCCTCTGATGCTTGCATTGAACAATTCGTCACTAATCCGTCACAAATCCGTCACTGAAAAAATATCATCTTCAAAATTAGGTCCAAATACAAAACAACATATAAAAATATAAACTTACATGAAACCCACATCCAGATCATGATTTCGGACAAAACCCACGAAATAAATTGGTTGAAAAATGAAAAACGAAAAGCAAGAAACAAGAAGATAAAGAAAACAAGAAACCAACCTTGGAAAACACCATTAAAGAAGGATGTGTGAGATCAGAGGAGATGAGATATAAGACATATTGTGATTGGTGGAAGCAAGCAAGGGTTAATGATGGTGGTAGAGATGAAATGAGTGAAGGGTTGAAGAAGGAATCTAATAACTTGGGGTTAAAGTACACACAAACCCAGATGAGGTAGAAAGGGGGCAAAGAAGATAACCACTTTCAGAAGGAAATGGGAATTATTGACTACAGTAGAGAGTTTGCAAATTAGAATTGACACTTCATTTGGAATCATGGTACCATTTATATACCACATGATTTATTTTTTCAATGTTAAAATCCGAACCGAACTATAACGAACATGTAGATATTATTTCGGTTAATGTTAAGGTTTTTTATCGTTTTCTTTATTCTCTGTCATTGTGTGCATACCAGTCGTAACGCTGTTTAGATTAAAGCATGCATGGTTATGTATTAACCACTTAATATACTGTGTAACAAATGTTATCCTCTTTCTTTATTCAACATATTTAGTTAAAGCTAATTACTTTTTAACTCTAAACGTTTTTACTTATGGGTGGTGATTGCTTATTTATATTCTCGCTACTTGTGATTATCTTCTCTGCATCACATAAACTTGTTTATGCGGTTTCGTCATTCCTTATGAAAAGTTGGTTAGGTATTAAACGCGTCTCGACACATATCCATGTCTCATGTGCAAAGAATTTTAGGGTGGAGGGGTATTCTTAGTTGAACCCACAAGTACCCTCTCCACCGTCCAATATTATTGCGCCACATCGCATGAATCCAATTCAACTCATTCCATTCCTTCTAGGAGGGGGCATTCTTTGTTGAACCGACAATATCATCCGGCTTCAAAACCCTCTCAACCATACCTCCATAGTCCGGGTTCAAGTTCAACCAAAGGTTCACGAATCCTAACTTCAACCCGCCATGGGATCGGGTGTAAATAATTTATTTTTTTCTCTTTAGAATTATATTTATTTATTTAATGCTTTATATCTTATTTATTTATTTTTCTCTAGTAAGACTGTTGTTCAATAACCAATCTGGTTGAAATGTGATTTCTATGCATGTACAATGTACATGTACATGCACATAAAAGAAAGATTTTGGTTTCTTATGCTGCCAAAGGATTGATTAGTTGTTTTTTACCTTGTCATAAAGACAAGACACTATTATTGGCACCGAGTGAGGCAATGCTATTGCTAGACATAATGATAATTTGTGTTCAACCAACATAGAAGATAATATCCGATATGATATGCATCTTACTCTTGATTGTCGTCTCCTACAAATCAAAAACTAAAGCAAAGGTTGTGATCAAGCAATAAACTTATCATGAGGGATGACTACTAAATGTAAAATAATATTTGCTACTATACCATCCACACAAGTAAGAAATAAAGGATGATTTACTACTAAATGTTGAATAATTAGTAAGAATACCCGCGTTATGCTGCGGAATTTCGATCGATATATAAAGCAACTGAAAACATACACAGTAATAAACATAAGAACATGTTATATTTGACCCAACTCATATTCGGGAAAATTTTACATCGAAACTTAAATAAGTTTGAATTTATACTGATACGTACATAAATATAAACACGTAAAACTTGATTATAAAGTCTTTATAAAGTATAAGCGTTAAAGCTAAAAGTTGAAGGGTAAAAGTATAAATAATCACACAAAAAAAAAAGACAAAAAGTACAAAAAAGTTATCTTTTTTCTAAAAGCGAAACATTATTTGTATAATTTGCTAATTGTACGCGTACATAAATATAAATACGTAAAACTTGATTACAAAGTTTTTATAAAGTTAAGGGCTTATAAGTGTTAAAGCTGAAAGTTGAAAAGTAAAAGTATCTAATTTATAATAAAAGACTCCAAATAATGACGACATTCTCTCCTTCAACCTTATAAATTTTATTTATATTTGTTTAATAAATTCCTTTTAATATTAATATTAACAACTACTATATAGGTATCATTTATTTATTATTCTTATATTTATCTAACATTAATAAATAACTTAGATTTTGCAATTTAGACTCTTTGTTTTTTTACTTTTAACCCATAGTTTTTCATCTTTTGCAATTTAATCACAACTCTTTTTTATTTTCAATTTTGGTCCACCATACTTTTCATCTTTCCCAAGTTTTTCGTTTCGTTCTAAATTTTGTGAGTTAACGCACCACAACGCAATGTGCGTGTGGAGTTCAACATTTTTTTTCGTATATTTTGTCATGTTTGACTGACCCATCGCAACACATCTATTTTCTCCGTTTGACAATCTTGTGCAACGTGCGGGTCCTGGATTTATTTAGTCATTTTTATCTATGTTTTACGTTTCAGATTAATTTCTCTTCAACGAGCGTGCGTGATTCAAATATTTTACGCTGCTTTTCGCTCGACATTACTTTTTTTCCGTTTTTATTTATTTTTGACGAGCTTTTCCGGTGTTGGTGTTCACAGACAGTGATATAGCATTGGTACTAGTTGACACAGTTTTACGACAATCGCTGTAACACATGAGAAAAATGACAAAAAGTCAAAAAAATAATAATAAAATAAAAAAATCGAAAAATGAAAACACTGTTTATAATATTTGCTAATTGTATACCATCCACACAAGTAAGAATGTTTACTAAATGTAATTTAGAAATTGAAAATGAATTATACACAATCAAAATTATTGCATAATCACCGCATTATAATATTTTTTCACTCATGAGAGAGTCGCCAAATATAATTCTTTAGTGCTCAACTGAAGACTTGCTTGTGACTTTTAGTGTCGTAATTTGTTTTGTTTCGGATCACATACGGATTCAGTCAATCCACTTCACGTTAGATTATTTAAACCTAAAACGTGCTTTGAGAATACAAATTTTAAAGACAAAAAGATAAAATCTGATAATGAAATTTATGTTAAATTAGATATGAAAGCTATGTCATTATGACCAAACAATAAATTGTAAGTTGTAAGTTCATATGGTGTGGCTTACCGTTACCCAGTTACATCAACAACTATAGTGTTTTGGGGCGCCATCGACCACTCCGTGCCTGTTAAAAGGGGAGCGCAACCCCTTGTCCGCCAACGTGCTAACGGTCCGAGTTTGGTGTTTTCGAGGCATTTGGTCACATATGACTGTTGGCAAACGGTCAATTTTATAAAAATATTTTTTTCATAATTCTAATATATATATATACAAACCTATCACAAACTCGAACACAAACCAATCACAAACTAAAGCACACATCAATCACAAAAAAAACACAGAGATTTTCTCCAATCATTTTTAAAAATGTCATCCGCTTCGTCCAGCTCTTCATTTGACGGTGTTCTTGACGATATGCTTATCGCAGTAACGCAAGAGATGATTAATTATTTGCGAGAAGAAGCTCAATCGTTTACATCGCGTACCAGACAAGCGCCTCTTGAACGAGATTGGTTGGGTACTCAAGAACGTTTAATGCACGATTATTTTGTGAAAATCCGTTGTACGATGATGCACAGTTTAGGCGTCAGTTTCGTATGAGCCGTCGCCTTTTCTTAAGAATTTATAATGATCTTGCGGTCGAATTCCCTTTTTTCACACAAAGAGAAAGTGCTAGTCGTAAAATTGGTTTCTCTAGAATACAAAAATGTACTGTCGCAATTAGGCAACTAGTGTACGACACAACGAGTGATGCATGGGATGAATATTTAAGGATGTCGGACAGAAGTTGTCGTGATTGTATTGAAAATTTCTGTAAAGGTATTTTTATTATTAGTATTGTTATTATTATTATTTTTATTATTTATAGTTTAATAGCACTATTATATTAGGTGTAAACTTTCTTCACGGGAGATGCCAACCGCTGCCGACGTTCCACTTTTATACGGGGTCCATCAGCGGATACACGGGTTTCCTGGGATGTTGGGTAGTCTTGATTGCATGCACTGGGAGTGGGCGATATGTCCAACCGCTTGGAAAGGGCAACACCATCGTGGTAAGCATGATGGTCCTACCCTAATATTACAAGCGGTCGTGTCTCAAGATTTATGGATTTGGCATGCGTACTTTGGCATGGCCAGTGCGACCAATGACATCGCATTTTTACAATCTTCGAATCTTTTAGACGGCGTTATAGATGGTGTTGCACCAGATACTTCATTTTATGCAAACGACGTGGAGTATAAGTATGTGTACTATCTTACAGACGGTATTTATCCAGTAGGCGACGTTTGTGAAATTCTTTCGTGTCCAGATGACAAGAAAAGAATGTATTAATAGAAAAAACAAGAGTTAGCAAGAAAAGATATCTAGCGTGCTTTCGGTGTGTTAAAAAAGAAATGGTCTGTCATTGCCCAGCCCGAGGATACTTGAAAAAAGTAAAATGAGAAACGCCATGTATACGTGCATCATCTTGCATAACATAATATTGGAGGACTCGGGCAAAGCATTTTGTGGAGTAAGTTATGATGAAAGTAACCAACCGACAAACCCACTACTTACATACGCTGAAAAAGAAGTTATCCGAGCGAGGATACGTGACAGAGACACACACCATAACCTTCGAGCTGACCTGACCGAGCACCTATGGTTTTATTGTGAACAAGGAGGAGACGACGAAGGAGACGACGAAGAAGACGAGTGATTTTTTTAGTGATATTGTATTTTTTATTTAAATTATGTCATTGTTTTTTTTAAATTGTGGCATTTTATTTTTGTATTTAAATTATAAGTTTTAAATTAATATATCAAAACTAAATAATGTTTAATTTTAAATAAAAATAATAATTAGGTAATGATGATGGGGGTATTAAACCATTGCATGCAAGTTAAAGGTATAGGCTTTAAAGCCCCCCATGTAACGTGGCGGTGAGGTGGCGTTATAAAGCCCATAGAGGCTTTATACCACACCTTGTAGCCTAACAATAAAGCATCAAAAAAACTTTAAGCTATAATTTTTGTAATGAAATTTTTTTAGCCAACCAGATTATTAAAAACATAGATTTAAACATCGTTTTGAAAACTAAAACTGTAACACTCCGAAAACGGGTTTGCTAATTAAACTAAATTAACTAAGGATGAGCGGGTAAAATACTGTAATGATAAAGTAACCCGTGAACAAAATAACTAGAAATAATTAACCTAGTTGATTATTAGTCTTATTAGTGATAAATGTTGGATGATATTCATCTATAATTAAAAATCTCAAACATGAGGGACCAAAGGGGGAAAAACTGAAACTTAATAATCAAAACTAGAACAAAACACATGTGTGCGTGTAACGATCAGGAGGAGAACAAGGGAATCAAAACCCTTGTTCATCTAATTCATTAAATTGAAAGGGAAATTGGACACCAAATCTGTGCATGAGCATGAATAATCGATCACGTAGACTAGGGGATCATAAGGTATGTCTAAAAACTTAGATTGGTGAAAGTCATAACTTGAAACAAGTAGAATACTTGCAATTAGATTGTTGGATTATGATCCAAATATGAAATTGAGTGTTTATGTATGCTTAATTTCGTTAGACATAATGAAATTATGAGATAATTGAGGTAAGATTACTTGTAAGTGATTAACAAGGAGTTTACGAAATGGGTTTTGATAATATGATGAAGTTGATGATGAACTTGTGTTTAGAATCATCATACATGGTAGTAATCGGAAGATACTTGCACAATTTATATATTTGAGTACATGTTCATACTTGTCATAAATGGATTTTTGTATGATATGATAGAATTGATGTTGTATGCATGTTAAATGATGTTTGAATTCATCATGTGTTTATGAATGTTTAAAGTATTTGGCTAAGTTGGATGTTTGGGTAAATTTCATTATTATGATACAATGGGTTGTTTTATGAGATTGATAAGTTAGCATACAATGATTGAAATTTATGTTAAATTGAGGTTAACAATTATATGAACTTAGTTGAGAAATTTAGTTAAACTATGGACTAGAAATAACGTCTACCGAATAATTGATGGAATGCCCAAATGAGTTGCGGAACTTAATTGTTCATTTGCATATGTTAATAGACAATTGACTTTTAAAAGTAAAACTGATCTATAATAAGATCAAATAGTAATTTTGATATAAATATGTAAGGTGGGATAGTCGTGATAAATAATGACTAATCTAACCATCTTACGAATAATAAATGATAGTTTGACGCTTAACAAGCTAGGTGGAAGCTTGGAAAGAAGCGGGTCAAACAAATCAAGTAAGTGGAAAAGCATAATCAGATGCAAGGTAAGTAAAGCTTACATCTTTAAGTAGAAAACCTACTTTTTGTATTGGTCAAGAACAAGGTAATTTAGTATTTGTAATATGACGTTCTGACGCAGAATAATACAGATCGGAACAAGTAAAAATTTGCGAGAAACCATATTTGATGGTAAAAATGGGTAAAACAGTAATTTGGTCATGTGATGACAAATAAACAAATGTTTTGAAAAGTTAACATATGGTGTAGATCCTAATGAGTAAAAAAGGGGTAATATGGTAAATTGGTCATGCTTTGATGAACAGGAGTTTTGAAAAAGACACACTAAGACGTAAGCCATGATGGATCGAATGAATTAAGAAATGATTTTTAAGTAATATGGTCGTATGGTGTAAATCGAAATGGGCTACATGGATGAGATGACAAATAAAAATCATCTAATAATAATAAAATGGTCATTTAAGCCAAACGGGTCAAATGGTGATGTTATCGCCATTTAATAATGACTAGTGTTTGCTTGTCGAGTTTTGTGCTCACAGGAATGAATAGCATATGGCTTGCATTGCTTTTAATTAGCAACTAATATTGCAATGTATTAAAACGGGTCAATGCTTTGACCCGAGTCAGGTATGTGTAATGGGTCAAACTCTTAATGAGTACTTAAGGTCCGACGAGAGTTAAATGAGTCATGGGTGAATCATTGGATCACTTAAAGTGAGGTATATCTAATAAATTAAATTGTAGACATTATGTTCTTAGGAACATAATGACTTTAAATAGAACATGGGTTAAAAGTGCTCAGCTGGTCAAAATATGCCTGTGAAAGTCCTTTGTCGTAAAAAGGACTAAAGAAGACCAAAACGCCCTCGAAAGATCAAACCAGGCAAACGAACCTTAAGGTAGTATAAAGATGAGTTTATTAATTAAGTAAACTCTTTCGGTAAAGTAAAAGCAAAAGGCATAAGCCATTTTTTGTTTGATGTCTCTTAACGGGTCTTTTTCGTAAATTGTCAAGCCAAATGGTAGAATTCATAAATATATGATTTACTATAACAAATCCACCACAAATAAAGTTGTGGTGGAAGATAAATGGTAGTCTTAGTGTGGAAATAGGAGGAAGGAAAAGAAGAAGTGAGATTTAAGCTTAAATGCTTAAATACCTTAACGGGTCAACCAGGTAATGGTTGCGTAATTCATAAAAGGTGTGATTCCAGGTTAAGGATTTCAGGTTAAATATGTAGGTAAACATTTTACGGATATTTAGAAACAAGTTTCAAGTGAAAGGGATATGGATTGGAAAAGTTACGGAACTTTTCGTAAAAAAGAGCGTAGCTGGATTTCTGCAACTTTTAGCCGACCGTAAGCTACGGTAGGCAACCGTAAGCTACGGTAGGTAGTTGATGTTTAGGACAGAACATGTGAACCATAAGCTACGGCAGTGAGCCGTAGCTTACGGCGGGCCAGTTTGAAAAATTTGTTATTTTGTCATTTTTGGTGTTCGGGTCTAACTAGGCATGTTATAAACTTTTTATAACTGACGTGTTTCATGATTTATGACATATAGGTAATGATTTGAAGCACTGGATAACAATCAAGCTCAACAAAGAACCGAATACGATCAAAGACGAAGCTTCCGCGTTTCGATTAAATCATTTATGAAATGAAACTATGTTTATATGTTAAAACATTTTGAAATAATTGTGAAGTTCAAATTAACGTAGAATTTCGAATCATTACGTATTTGCATTATGCTTATATTAATGCATAACTTTTATAAGAGTTATGTTTTAAGAAATTGGGTCTTACAAAAACGAATATCTTTCTTGGTTTTATGTATAATCGGTTGATAATATTATTGTTATTATTATTATTATTGCTATTATTAGAGAAAATTACATTTTTCGTCCTTTACGTTTCAACGAAACTACAGGCGGTATTCTTTAAGTTTAAAAAGTACATTGGTTATCCTTTAAGTTTGCACATGATTACAGCTAATGTTCTTTTGACCTAACTTAGCTTGCACATGATTACAGCCGATAACCTTTAAGTTTAACTTAAAGGACAACCAATGTATTTTTTAAACTTAAAGAACATTGTATGTAATTTCGTTGAAATGTAAAGGACGAAAAATGCAATTTTCTATTATTATTATTATTATTGTTATTATTATTATTATATCCAACAAAACTCATGGTCGGTTACCACTGATAAAGACATTATTAGTTATGTTAAATCAAACATTACAAGTGCTTTAAGCTTTACTTTTTTTTTTCAAGTTATAGCTTCATAATCTCTAAACTTACCATTAAAGTTTTGTCTTTATTTTTGTTTTTTTTAACCAACCATGCTATGTCAGATGACCTACTAATTTATTTTTTTTATTTTGTTTCTCTATAATTTTTAAAATATCACATTTTACAAAATTTCAGAATATACTATTGGTATATACTTATTTTTATTCTATTTTGGTGTACCTTTTCTTCAAAACCGAATTATGTGTGATAAATGTACAGGTCATCGAAACACATATGTATAAATTGTCAACGCTCCTTCAAGGTTTTGTTTCTTTCTTATTGTTTTCTTTTTTACTTTTTTTGTAACCTTTAAAATATGATTTTTTTTGTCTTCAATTGTGGTATTGTTGTTGAGATGCGATTATTTTTATTGACATTTCAACATGAATTTTTCCCATTAAAAAAAAATCTAATACACGATACAAATTGTTAAAATCGAGCCTTGCTAATTCCAATACACCGTCGCAAGGTATTGATTTCGCCTACTAGTTGATACTGGTTTCTCTTATAATTTAATTTAGTCATACAAACAAGTATCATTGGCTGATCAATCTTGAATGAACATGATGAAAATATCACATGTTATATATTAGTTTTTTAGAAGATATTTCAGTTATAATTTAATCATATAATCAAATAGCATTGGCTGATCAATCTTGAATGCACATGATGAATACATCAAATATTATATATTAATTTTTTTATTCTAGAACTTGAATGAACATGATGAATACATCAAATATCATATATTAGTACTTTTTATTTTAGAAGATATCGTGTTAACAAGTGACACTTCATGCTTATCTATGTATACATCCAACTTTTTTAAAAAATTAACAGTATTGCGTATATCATCTAATTTTATTTTTTCTTTAGTAACTTTTATTCCTTAAGTCTTGTAAAAGTTCTAACACACTTAAGTTTTAAAGAAATTTTCAAAACATTATGATATAACTTTTATTGAAAAGCAGAGTTATATTCAAAATATATTATTTCTTGGTTTGGAAAATGACTTTCGCACGTGCTTCGATCGGTAACTAAATTTTATTGAAAACGTATATGTTTTCAAAATAAAGTATTTCTTGGTTTCGAAAACGACTTTTGCATGTGCTTCGATCGGTAACTTTGGCGGAATATAATTACGCACCTCGTCTGTCTGATGACAATGATGACAGGATAATAACTTTTTTATTCTATGTTTTCTTTCGTCTACCTTTTATAACTGAAAACAAAGTTGTATTAAAAAATAATAAAGTATTTATTACTCCGTATTAAAAATAAAGTCATTCTTTGTATCATAAACAACTTTCACATGTGCTTTGATTGATAACGTTCGCAGAATATAATAACGCACCTCAACTATCCGGCGACGATGAAGACTAAATAATTTTTTGTGTTTATATGTAGGGTTTACACGATGTGTTCTAATAGAGTATTTATTTGTATCGTAAACGGCTTTCTATATGGTTGCATCCATAACTTCGACGGAATACAATTACGCACTTCGACTACCCACCAAAGGGCTTGTAGTCTGGTGATAGCAGTAGCGTAGTAAGGTGTTGTCTATCAAGTGGTTATGGTTCTAATCCCCAAATTGACATCATTGTAAAATTTATGAGTAGTTTATAAGGTATGAAAATTTACCTTTACTATATATCTTGTTATAAATTTTATGTTCTTGAAGTTAATACCATTGTAAGGAAACAAATATATTTTGTAATATATACATATTCCTACACATGTAAGGAAACAAATATGTTTTATAATACATACATAATCCTACACATGAGAATTTCCACTAGCTAAATTATTGCACTAAATGATTTGTAATATAATATAGTTTTTAAAAGAGTACATAGATACATATAACCTTCCCAAAAAGCTACGCATCACACAATACGTGAGTCCCTACCAAAGAATGTAGCTTTACTACATGGTGGACCATTTTAGAACACATCTTGTTATCACATATTCACTTTTAAATAAACCACTTTTAATTTATTCTATGCTTTAAATCCTCTCTATCTTACAAACCCAACGTTACTATAAAATATTTTAAATGCATTTATTTATTTATTTAAAAAGATATTTTGTATTTGTAATTGTGTAAATATTGAATTTCCTATTTAGTTATCAAACAACCTTCTTGTTATCCGTAAAACATGGTTACATGTGAATGAATCAAGAATATTTATCTATTAATTAAATTGCAAGTGGCAAAACTTAAAATGTGGTTGTGATGACATTAGTGCCTTCATATGAAATTGCCACTTGCGAGGCTTTGGCATTACGAAGTTGATCTAATCGCATTTTTAATTATGTCTTTAGATTTAAAAATTAGCAACTAGTCTTATCAAAGGGTCAAAAAGATACTATGTGTGACTAATGAGGTCATTTATAAATAGTTATTACAATTGTGTTATCTAATCGTCAAAATATTGATGAGATATTGTTCTTTAACTTGCAAAGTGCTTTAATACGATCAAATTTGTTGTAATTAACAAAAATGTAACATTGTTAAAAAAATGTATGTTTTAATAATAACATAGAAATTTGATACTTTAGATGATGAAATATTTTTTAAAAAATATAATAAATTGTTATTTGAGGAAATTAAATCATTTACCGTAGCTTGAAAAAATATCAAACTCTTTAACATCCCAAAACCTATGCTTGTTACTTATTGGATTTAGAAATCACACGTAGCTACCACTTGAGTATCTTTTACAATTTAATACTCATAAAGATATTATAGTACAAGTTACAACTTAAAACAAACAACTTTACTATGTTATCATACAATTAAGGAGCCTTGTCAAATTGCCTCACTTTAAAACATGTATTAAAATATGTCAGTTTTCACTTATAGAGTCTATAGTTTAATAAAAGATTTCACAATTCACCTTATTTAAACAATAAGATTTTTTGATTAATTGTCTTTCATGCTAATTGCTTTGCTTTGCGTTATTCATAAGTTTAATTTTGAAGTCCCAAATCACTTTCTTTTTTCGGCTATTTATTGTCAAAGGTTTATATCCGGTAGCTATCAGGTCAACTTATCAATACTCGGTTTTTTTTACCAATAGTTATACTTGCCTATTATGCGTGTAGTTTAGTACTCAAGTGAAAACCGTTTTCAAAACTAAATTGTGTAAATACACTAATTAAAAATTATATATATTTAAACACGTCATATGCATATATGTACTGCTGACCAAAATGGAAGATCATGTTACGATTTTTTTTTAATTCGACTAAATTTGATATAAGACTGACACTATGTTATTAAGACATTACATAAGACAAAAAAATCAGAATTTTCTTTTACCTTTTACTTGAAGAACCAAAATGACCTTTGTGGTGGGTCAACCATGAACCCCATAGAGTTACCACATCAGTGTAATCCATACCGACACATTTTACGCATGTTCAATTGGAAATACGAGCTTAAACGCACACAATTGAGAGATGTGAAAACATTACTTGTTAGTTGTTGCTCGTATCATAACAGTTGAACTCGTGTTTCTGTGCGCTAACTCTTTTTTTTGCTAAGTCGAACCTAAAGCTGAATTTTATATAGAATTGAAGCCGCTTTGAAACTCACAACTAAATTGCAAATATAAACAAACCAAAGTCTGGCATTTGCAAGACTAGCATGAACTCACAAAGACTAAGGGGTTGTTTGACAACTTCTGAATTGGTAAGTGTTAAACCAGTAACAGGTCTGAACTATTAAAATTCAGTATAATGTTTAACCATTCAAACGCAAATGTCTGACCAATTCTGATAAGAAGTCTTTACCATTCAGACATAATATAATGCTTAATCATTCAGACAAATGTCTAAACCATTCAGATATCTGCTCGCTAAAAAAACAGTCTGAACCATTAAGTGCAATAAGAAGTTTGAACCATCAAAAGCCTATTAATAGCTGAAACAAACAACCCTAAGTGTTAAGACTAGTCGCTTTGGAGGGGCTTGAAGAAGAGGCATGAAGTGCTACGTTAGTAGAGAGGGATTTCTGCTTCAACCCCCAAAAAGTGCGGGGTGGAACGGGAGTAGAAGAGTGATGTAGAGCAACATGTGCAATCTTTTGTTTATTTAATGCGTGTTAAAAAAATAAACAAATTAATGAAGTTTACACACAACCAATTAACCATCACCGCATCACCATGCGACATGAAGAATCCAACGCCACCTTCACGCCAATACAAGGGGCGGTTTGCTCGACATTGAGGAAGCCACACACCACATCTCCACACCCACACTATATCGTCTAATAAGCCTTTTTTGTCAAAAAGTTATTTTACTAATTTTATTTAAGTTTAACTGACTCTGTAACGAATATTACGAAAAAGCATATAGCCTATCAGATAACTTTTTAAACCTAGATCCTACTCAACTATTTGTGTGCTTAACTTTTGCTATAATAACAGTGTTATATTTTTATTTATTACACTAGTCATTAAGTTAGAATTTCGTGTATTACACAGCTTAAACTAGTAAAATTTGATTTTATTTTGTAATTTTAAACATGTGTGATCATAAAGAGCAAAAGTGGAATAGAGATTCACAACCTTAAAATCTAGAAATATAGAAACAAAATAACGGTTAATTAAAATTTTATTATAACATTTGTAAAGTTTAAATAATGAACGTGCGATGTTGATGAAAATAAAATATAGAATGTATTATATGTAATATTGAAAAAGAAATCGGGCAGATTTGAATGGGTAAGGATCCGTGTGTAATATAAATGGGTATACGGAATTAGTGGGAAAACAAAAATTAAGCTTGTCTAGAATTGTGTTATGTTCTAATATTTTTATTTATTAAATATAGAGAGATAGATAGTGATAAGAAAGGACACGGGTAAAATAGAGTTGACATTATATAAAGATTTAACATGTATATTCCTATATTGTAGGAATTAAAAGTTAATATTTAATTTAGAATTATAAAAGATGAATGTGTAAGAGTAATCCGATAATGGCTCATGATATTCTTTGGAATAATTTATTATAATTGAGATTAATTAATAATTTATTTATTTATAAAATTTAATAGACATGTCATCTTATTAGATTGTATACATAATAAAGTAATATACATGTAATCTTATTAGAACTGCCGTATTAAGCCTTATTTAATATGCTATTAACCATATCTAACAAAAATCATAACTTGTTTGGAGACGGTGGATATCATAAACAAACAAGAGAATTAATACACCAATGATAACTTTTTGAGTGTGGTTGATCAGGTTCATGCTCAAGATCTACACCAATGTTAGCCTTGTTGTGGGAGGTTTGATTGTTACTAAACTTCGACATAAGAGTCAATATTTAGTGTTTGAGTTAAGGAATTATGGTATTCGACCACTTGAGGCACCTTTTTATAGTGGGAGGTTTGATTGTTACTAAACTTAGACATAAGAGTCAATATTTAGTGTTTGAGTTAAGGAATTATGATATTCGACCACTTGAGGCACCTTTTTATAGCGCGAGATTAAGCGTGGTGGAAGCTCGTTACTTGTTGAGTGTATATGGTACGGTCGAATACACCATTCATTTGAATTTTGATGTTAGAAGGGATGATGTGAATGCTATTTTATCATCTCCAAATGATACGTAGTCGTTTTGAACCATCAACAATGATGTAATCTAACATTTGGCACGTAAGCATATTGTTTGATGGTTAAGTGTTTGAGTTCTATTCTATGTGGACAATCGTGTACGTTTAGGGACAGACTTAAAGTGTGTGTGAGTTAGCCGGTAAAAAAACGTAAGCCTATTATCTGGTATGCAGTGATCCAGATATGACCTCAACACCTGACCTAAATTCATAAATAATAAAGAAAACAAAAACTTTTAAATTTATTATCTTATAATATAATTTATAACATCCACGTTAATTGCGTACTTTTAGAAAAGAAATATAAAAAAAAACAATGCATGCACACAAACTTGTCCCTTTTACTACATTAATAATAACGTTGTCTCCTATTATTATCTTGCACACGTTGGTCTTATTATGTCTCCCACCGCACCCCATACATTGTTTTATAGATTTGTCCTTTTTAACCTTTTCTTTTGTTTTGTTTAATCAAGAATTCAAAATTGGATTTTCATATAGTTTTCAATGATGTGTTTAGATATGTTTTGTAAATATATTATTAGTAAATCTTTATATAATGTCTTGTTTTCGCATTTTGGATCTCACGTGTGTAGAAAAGTATTCTTGTTTTTTGTGGCGATAATTGTTTGCTAGACATATATTAATTAAAATAATTATATAGAGAGAAATAAATAGTTGAGGAAAAAGTTGTATATGATATTTTAAAAAATCTTTTATTATGTATTTATTGTTAGGGTAAAATAAAAACTTATACGAGATGTAAAAACTTACAAAACTTGGTCTTACGAAAGGTTTTATCAAAAAATTTTTTTTTACCAAAATCCTAAAAATATCAACTTTTCCAAAAAAAAACTAGTTTTTCTTTCATTTACGGCAGCCGTAAATGCTGTAAAAAAGTGATGTCATACTTATGTCATCAGTTTGTACAGTAGCCATAAAAGGCCAAAAAACACAACTTCGATTTTTTTACGACCGTGTTTGTAACATTTTAATCTAGGGGTATGAGAAAATGGGGGCAAAATTCGTATGGGAAGGCCGAGTTATCTAATTTCTCACAACTTGTAAGGGTTTTCCCTTGATATTGATCCTATATACATTCTTACCAGTAACAAACATTATGTCGATAGAGAACAATACTTTCTATGTATGGTAATATTACACATCGATACCCAGGCCATGCGTTACTCGTTAGCTACTAAACCAAGGTGCACAGGAAGATAACGATATACGAAGTCCATGACGCGAAGAAAAGGTTGTTGCTACACACTTGATGACACAAGGTACTAACAACAAATGGGAATACTATTTAAACAAATACTTAGCTTGATTTTATGTACAATAATAAACTGGAATAAATGTTTGGGATTGAAAATCTGCTGCCACGACTTTTATTAACAACAGAAAGAATATAATAAAATGGCATGTCGCTACGCGTCTATGACTATTTCATCTGTTGTCGTAATAAAGTAAACGGGCTTGTAGGCTTTATGGACCCATATGTTTTACAGTTTGGGTTTCAAGTGGGCTCTTATTTTACTTTAATATTTGCATTTACATTTACATTTTACACACAAAAGTGATGCTCGTGTCCGGTTTGAATTTTAATCAAGCGGATTGTTTTCGCTTGGTTTTTTCTCAACACAAAAAAAAAACATGTGCAGCAACACAAAAAAAAACGTAAATGAAGATTATTACAAGGCACAAAATAACTAAAATCACGATCCTAAAATGTTCATAACTGAAATCAAATCTGAAGCACAAAATAAAGTGCAAAATACAATTGTCATTTAGCTCAAAAACCATAAACATCTTCTTCGGTCGCCAGAGCTAGGGGCAGTCGCCGGTGTCTCTGAAGTTCAGTCTTCATAGTTCACTCAATGTCGCACAGTCGCAGAGTGCAGACACAAGTCAGCAAGTCGCTAGGGTTTAGGAATTAGGTAAGGACTTAGTATTGAATTGGGCTAAATCTGATTGTTGGGGTTTGTATTTTTATGTACTAATTATAAATCTTTAAAATCTATAATATATATATATATATATATTAATTATTTAATAAAAATAATTCAAGTGAAACCGAGCGATCGACGAGCGAGCGGACCTTTGCCTATGCTTGGCTCGTTTCCAAATCAAACCGAGCCGAGCGCCTCATTTACAAACTGAGCGGGAATCGAACGAACATTTTTCGAGCGATCGTCGAGCGATTCTCGATCGTCGAGCAGTTTGGACACCCCTACTTTGATATATTATTTCTTATTAAAATATAAGATGATTAAGACGTATTGGGTCCTATTTTAATCATAAAATCATAATACAATCTTAATTAAAATATGATAGGATGTCGACCTATTGGAATCCCATTTCTATTACGTATATACATAAGGTAAAATTTTATGTTCTAGACTAAAATTGCCTAACAAATTGCAATACATTGGAAACTTTTTTTAAACGATGAGGATAAACATTAATTAAATTATTTATATGAGATTGTTGGTGATTGAAATATATTTTTTAAAACGTTATCATGATATAGGTCTGAAAAGAAAATTATCCAATTAATCAATCATAACCACTAATAAGCTCAGATAATCTGCATTAGGGGCAACCTTATTTTTGGGATCTACAGAAAAACAAATAACAAAAAAGCCAACATTAATTTTGTTTTCATTAAAAATGATGCGTCAATATATAAACCTTAATCAGAAGTGTAGAAAGCAATCTGCGTTTCCTTCTCAACAATGCAAAATTTATAAAAGTTGCTTATATTATTTAAAGTTTGTGTGCAAAGAGATTATGGCAAATAAATAACCGATAAATGGCAAATAAATAAACCGATAAATGGCAAATAAATTAACCGATAAAGCACAAAAACATAGAGGTAAATGAGCTTTATTTTCTGGATAATCAAAAATACTTGTCATGTTAATTTGAATTGACAATAAGATTTGGATAAGTTGGTTGTACTTGTGAAAAAAATATATAGTAAGGATAAATGAAAAACAAAATATTTTAGTTGGGAAAACTTGAGAGAGATCAGTATAATGTCACATGTCCTCAATTTGATTTGTTATGGATATCTGTATTACAACAAGTTGAATAAATATTTAAAAAATATTAATAATTTTAAATAATGTGTCATATAGTTTTTAAAATCTATACTTCATTAGAATTTAGAACTTGATATGTGACATTGAATATTTAATATGAGAAAGAGACGAAACATATAAATAAACTGACTATATCCTAAGAGTTCTGAAAGTTTTACAATTATTTAAAATTCTGAAATGAACTCAACCCTTTATTATAAAAGATTATATATTATAGATTATTAGAGTATTAACATAAACTCATGGTTGTAAAACAAGGTTTTCGAGGCCGAGTACTCTTCGAGTAATCGCTATAAGGTAGGTTGCTGAAACGATTTTCTTTAACTCCGACTAATTACTTTAAACACGGTTAACCTCGGCCTGAATCGGATATAGTAAGTCAACTCAGGCCAAGTTTGACTTAAAAAAACAAAGCATATTTCTTATATCTATCGTATTAAAGAATGAATATCATTTTTAAAGAAATGAATATCATTTTTGAAAATATTTTACTATTTAAACATGTATTTTTTATTTTTTTATATTGATATTCACGTATTTTGTTATAAATATTATTAAATTTATGATATTTGACACATGTATAACTCTAATATTTATTAGAGTTATCTATAAGAGAAAAAATAATTAAGATCTCTCATACATTATCATGTGTCAATTTACTTTATTATATAATATATAAATAGATAGATACAGATATATTTGAATTGGTATAGCAAAATAATTATAATTATAATAATTAAGATATGAACATAATATGCGTTCGTTTGACCTAATGAATTGAGATTAGCTTATATTGTTTTGTATTATCTTGTTCGGTTTAAAATTTTGATAAAAGATTTGATTGTTAATAGTTAATGATATAATTTTATTTTAGTTTTTATTTATGTTTGTTTGACCGTGTGAAATGAAATTAGATCATATTCTTTGGTATTATCTTCAACATCTTGTTTGATTTATAAATTTATCAAAAGGTTCGAATGTAGATAATAATCAACTCTCACACTCTTAATATCTTATTTACACATTTCTATATTTACACGACATATATAGGTTTATACGGGTATAAGAGAATGTTGCACAGAAAACGTGAGAGAATCTTTTTTTATCTTCATCTATAAGAGCAGTATAACATTATACAACATGTATAGAATGTTATACGACCCAAAACTCATATAATGTTATATGACCCGTATATTATACGACGTAATATTTCTTCTATTATATGAGCCATATAGCATTATACCAAACAAAATTTGTTATGTCAAATTAGTCTATATGTGTAACCTATATGACCTGTATAGAAGGTGTGAAAATAAGTTTTAGGATCTCACTGTATTAGCACCCTATAATTATTGCTTAGTCTTTATATATTTTATCTAAATCTTTTTAACCTTTTAATCGTACTTATAAATCTTTCATTATGATAAAACACTATTAAACTTCCAAACTCTATATAACATTGTTTTAATTAAGGTAAACCTTTAAGTTGCATACACTTTTTTTATATATTAGTACGAAAGATCGCGCTTTGCGACGAGTGTGAAATACGACCACATTACTCTTAGGTTTAGCATTTTATAGTCTTACACTCTCACTAAAATTAATATGATTCACTTGATATCAACCTGACATATTGATCCCAACCATCTTTGACCTTGTATTAAAAATCTGATGGGTGTTCACCTTTTATAACCATATTTTCCTTGCAAATTTTCTTAAACACCCAATTTGGATAGTATGAACTTTCTTAAAGTGACAAAATTGTATTTTGCGAGGTGATATATGTATCAACACCCGTACCAAATACAAGAACTATTTTCCGAATTGTCTTAAAATTTTAGTGAAATCACAGCTTTGTCCACTCTATATTCTTTATATTGTACTAGAGGGAACTCCGTGCGGCAGAGTGAACAATTTCACTACAACAATAAAATTTAAATAATGTCATAAGAATAAATAAGATGAAGGTGTTGGTTATTAAGAGGTTAAACAACTGGTATATGGAATGGAAGAAGTTGTCTTTATGTTAGAATGATGGAGGATTAAAGTTCAAACTTTCACTTTATAACCTACTATATTTTATCGTCTTAATATCTTGTGTTTTAGTATCTCGTGTATTAAATTTCAAGCTCTTACTTAATAACTCAGTAAATCATAGCGTCTTAATATCTCGCGTCTTAATATTATTTTCATATCAAGCAGTGTCGGTTTTGGGCCGGTGCAAGTCGGGCGACAGCATGAAACCCAAAATTCAGAGGGCCCAAAGTTCAAAATATATACATATATAAAGAAAAACTTGTGTATTTACTTTTATAAACATAAAAAACCCAAGTTTAATGTAACACCCCAAAACTGAACTTGGAAATTAAACCAAGTTAATTGGGGTGAGCGGGAAAAGTACCGTTAGTGGTAAAAGTTAACCCGTAAACATTAAGATTTAATCAAAACTAAACTTGAAAGATCAAAGTTGTCAAAAGGAAACTTATGTTTTATAAACAAAAATTAAAACATAACACACACATAGTGTGTGTGTGTGTGTGTGTCGATCATCAGGGGTGGAGACAAGGGAAAACCCTTGTTCATCCAAGATCATCAAAATTGGAAGGGAAATTGGAGCTCAAAATTGTGCATGAACATGAATTATCGATCACCTAGACTAGGGGATCATAAGTTATGTTTAACAACCTAGATTGGTGAAAGTTGTAACTTGAGACAAGTAGAATACTTGCAATTAAATTGTTTGATTATGATCCAAAGATGAATTGAGTGTATATGTATGCATAATTTCGTTTGATATAGTGAAATTATAAAATATTTGAGGTATGATTACTTGTAGGCGATTAACAAGTAGATATTGAAGTGGGTTTTGATAATATGATGAAGTTGATGATATACCTATGTTTGGAATCATCAAGCATGATAGCAGTAGGAAGATATTTGAACAATTTATGAGTTTGAGTACATATTCATACTTACCATGGAATGAGTTTTGTATGAAATGATGAAATTGATGTTATATTAATGTTAATAGGTTCTTGAAATCATGTTGTCTACTAGTTTGTATGTAGAACTTGATTATATTAGGTACTCGGATGAATGTCTAGTAATATGATAAAATGGGTTTTACATAGAGATGAAAACCCTTAGTTCTGGCATAATGAGTGGATAAATTAGCATTGATAATTGGGAGCTAAGTTAACTTGGTGTTAATGATTGCTCGAACTTGCCAAAGCGAAAGAAATGATATGAATTTGGTTGGGAATCTAGTTAAAGTGGTAGCCTAAAAATAATGTCTACCGGGTATTTAACGAATTGCCTAAACAAGTTGATTTAACTTATTTGTGCATTTGCATATGTTAATAGGCAGTTGACTTTTAAAAATCAAACAGACCTAATAAGATCAAATGGTAATTTTGATGTAAAATGCGGAAGATGGGATAGTCGTGATAAATGATGACTAATCTAACCATCTTGTGAATGACAAATGATAGTTTGACGCTTGGCAAGCTAGGAGGAAGCTTGGGCAGAAGCAGGCCAAATGGATCAAATACGCGGAAAAGCATAATTGGATGCAAGGTAAGTAAAGCTTACATCTTTTAAGTAGAACACATACTTATAGTATTTGTTAAGAATAAGGTAAATTAGCATTTGAAATATGACGTTCCAACAAGAAGTGATACTGGTCGGAACAAGTGAAAATGGTAAGAAACCATAATTTATGATAAAAAGGGGTAAAATGGTAAATTAGTCATGTGATGATGAATAAATAATGAGTTTTAAAACATTACCTTATGGTGCAAACCATACTGGGTAAAAAGGGGTAAAATGGTAATCCGATCATGAGTTTACGGATAAATAAAGAGTTTTGAAAAAGACACCATATGACGTAAGTCATAATGGGTCAAACGAATTAAAAAACGACTTTTACGTAATATGATCCCATGGTGTAAACCAAAATGGGCTAGATGACAAATAAATACCATCTCATAATGATAAATGGTCATTTAGGTCAAACGGGTCAAATGGTAATGTTATAACCATTTGACAATGGTGGCTTGTTGAGTTTTGTGCTCATTAGAAGAATAGCGTATGACTTGCATCGCTATTAATTAGCAAGTAATATAGCAAAGTATTATAATGGGTCAATGCTATGACCCGAGCCAGGTATGTGTAATGGGTCAAACTCTTAAAGAGGACTTAAGGTCCGATGAGAATTAAATGAGTCATGAGTGAACATTGGATTACCTAAAGTAAGGTAAATCTAATAATTTAAATTGTAGACGTTATGTTCTTAGGAACGTAATAATTTTAAATAGATTATGGTTAAAAGTGCCCACTTGGTCAAAATATGCCTTTAAAAGTCCTTCATCGTAAAAAGGACTAAAGTTGACAAAAACGCACTTGAATGATAAAACGAGCAAATGAAGGTAGTTTAGAAATGATTTTTATAAGTAAGTACACCCTTTCGGTAGAGTAAAAGTGGAACATAAAAGCCTTTTTGGTTTAATGTCTGCTAACGGGTTTTTTTTCGTAAATTGTTAAACCGAAGGGTAGAATTCGGAATACATGATTTTACTATAACAGATTCATCATAATTATAGTTGTGATGGAAGATAAACAGAAGTCTTAGCGTGGAAATAGGAGGTGAGGAAAGGAGGAGCGAGATTTAAGCTTAAGTGCTTAAATCCATAACGGGTCAAAATAAAAATACGCATAAACCGAGTAACGGTTGCATAATTTATAAAAATCATGAATCCGGGTTCAGGATTTTGAGTCAATAATGTAATGATACGTTTTACGGACAATTAGAAACAAGTTTCAAGTGAAGCGTATGAGAATTGATCAAGTTACGGAAGTTTTCGTAAAAAAAAACGGCAAAATTAGAAATGTTGCATCAGCCCACCGTAAGTTACGGTGGCAGGCGTAGCTTATGGCTGGCAGCTGTTGATTGAAACAGGATCTTCATGCCGTAAGCTACGGCACAGAGCCGTAGCTCACAGTGAGGTATTTGTGAAATTTGTTGTTTTAGTTGTTTTGAGCTGTCGGGTTTAACTAGATCAGTTATAAACTCCATATAACTAACTTATTCATATTTGGTGAAAGGCATCGGATGACGATCAAGCTCAACAAAGAACCGAACATGATCAAAGACGAAGTTTCCGCGTTTCGACTAAATCGTTTATCAAATCGAACTATGTTTATATGTTAAAACATTTTGAAATAATTGTGAAGTTCAAATTAACCTAGAATTCAAATCATTATGAATTTGCATTATGCTTATATTAACGCATAACTTTTATAAAAGTTATGTTTTAAGAGATTGGGTTTTACATTTATACCGTTTGTTCAAATCAAATTTGAAACTTGAAAGCCCTAGAGAAGACCTTATAATTGCCCAAATCAGACTTGAGCCCTAAAGCAGAAGGCCCCAAATCCCCATTTAGATAATCTATATTGTTGGTTGGGGGCGCAAAGAAAGACGAAATTTCGATTCCAATTCGACTCCAAATTTGGCCCCCAAACCAAAGGCCCCACGATTTACTTAACTAAGTTAGTATGATCAATTTGCTACACTATTATTGATTTGTTTATTTTATAACAATTAATCAATTACTATCGTAATTTGGTTTTTGGATATATGATTGATAAGTTTATATAATAAAAAGGGGCCATTTTTTTCTCGTACAAAGCCCAACAGTTTTTTTTATCATTCTCGACGACGCCCTATCACACTGAAATTATCTTTTTGCCTCAATGAGCTAATATTGTAATATATTATAGATATATATTGATAGATATAGATATAGATTTTAGTTTTATACTTTGAATACAATTATAGTTATTTACTGTATATTATCAACTATTTATATATTACTAGATTTTGTTTCGCACGTGTTGTGGGGCACTAAGCTGAATATTTCTCTCTTATAACATGTATGTCTATATTTCGGTTAGTTGTACATACCACTTATAACACGACCTAAAATACTACACCAAGTTAACCAATTAAAACAAAATACAACCATAGTTTTGCAAAAACAAAAAAAATACCCTAAAACGATGGAATAACTATAATTTTAAACTGGGGCAAAATTGTATTTTTTTCAAAATAAATGAGCGTGTGCCAGACAGCCGACTGGCACGAATAAAAATTACACCGATTCAACCAATTAAAACAAAATACTACCATAATTTTATAAAAAAAAACTAAAACGATGGCATGACAGTAATTTTACATTGAGGTCAAAATCCGAAAAAAAAACAAAAATGATGACAAAACTGTAAATTTGAGCTGAGAGCAAAATCGTAATTTGGCTGGGAAGGGAAAAACAAAACCAATGACAAAACCTGTAAATTTAAACGAGCAAAATCGTAATTTAGCTTGCCTAATGGAGAAATACCAGCGTCGCAGCTGGCCGCCCATTTCAACCAATGGTAGGGAAACACTATTCTCTGCCATGGTAATTGTTGTTATAGGTGATACTATAACACAATCTAAAAAAAATTGCATTGAGATGTAGATGAAAATACGTGCATTTTTTTTTATTAATGTTGAGGAACTCTTTAGTACATTTTTAAAGTTCAGGAGTAGCGACGTAAACTGACTTAAAAATGGATAAATGAAAAACTAGGTAAACTTTAAGGATTGGAAATGTTATTTGAAGGAAAGAAAACAAATTGCATTACCGAAGTCTGGAACCCGGGTCTCTTAAATATGTTTAGACATATATCAAACATGAAACGCACTCCATCACATGCGCTTTTGATATTGTAATTTGCGTTCAATTTTAATTATACTAACTAGTGGGTTACACCTCGCGCTCTACGGCGGGGCGACCCAGTTTTTAATAGAAACGCAGACGCAATAGTAAATATAACGTTAATGGCATGAATTCGTTTGATATTAGTTTGGTTCATTAAGATACCGACAATTACCGAAAGAGAAACAAAAAAGTCATGATACCATCAAAAAAAACCGAGATGTGTTTACATCAATCAAAACAATAAAAACGAATATTAATTTCGGTACTGACGTTGTTTGTTCAGTATTAGACCGTTTATTTTGTTACATGTACAACACCAAGTTTGATTGAAACTTAAAAAGAAAAATAAAAAATAGAAAAAAAGAAAAAAGATTAAAAAATACAAAAAAAAACAAAAAATACACCAAGTTTGATTAAAACTTAAAAAGGAAAAAAAAATAAATAAATAAAAAATTTGAAAAAAAGGAAAAAATCACAAAAGTTACTATAGCTAATAAGTTCATAAATTATATAATAATTTAAAAAAACAAAAAAGCCAATCGTCTTTTTCCAACAATGGCATCCTAAAACTATTGATGCTTATTTTTTTTAGATTAAGTTACTATAGCTAATAAGTTCATAAATTATATAATAATTTAAAAAAAAAACAAAAAAAAAAAACAACCGTTTGTTTCCAACAACGGCATCCTAGAACTATTGCCGCTCATAGTTTTTGTAGATTTAGGTAAATGTACTTTGAATACAATTATAGTTTTTATTGTATATTATCAACTATTTATATGTTATTACCTACAAGGCTACAACCACAATAAACCATCACATACCACTAAACAACTACAAAATTGAACCCATCTCAGAAATTATGTTCTTTTCTCTGCAACCACAAATGCACACTATGCAACCTTTTGATGCAACCACAACCACCACCCATAACCAACTTGCAACTACAACACCACCACTAAAACTATAATGAAGTAAAGAACAAGTGAAAACAGAAACTTTGTATAAACTAAAGTCTTTATTGATAGAACATATATATTATGTATTTAGTAATTACCAAACATGCAGATAAACTTTTCTGCAACTTTAACATTCAACCCTCCTACTTCATTATTTTATACTTTTAGCCACCTATTTTCCGCAGCCTTGCTATATTCCTAAAAAACTTAAAAAAGAAAAAAAAAACCCATAACTTAGTTACAAGCATAATGCTTTCTGTACCCTTTTCTGCAACCTTCTTTATCACCCTAAAAACATTCTCTGTATCATCTGATTATCAAACTCTTTGATATTCTGTCATCTCTATCTCTATAAACCTGCTCTTGTTATCTTTGAATAACACTATATAACTGTTGATATTTCGCCCCCTAATCCCGATGCAAACGGGCTGTCCGGAAGATTCAGTCCCTGGCTACTGCATATCAAGAAAGAAAACCAATTAAAGTAATGTTATAAGTAAAGTCATATCGCGTATAAATTCATGCATGCGTTACTATTGGCGTATAGAATAAAAATGAATTAAGGGTTTATGTGAGTAAAAGTAGATACGCGACCAAAGATTCACGTATAGCAATGCGTGAAAATTGTTTTTACATGACAATAGAAGCGTTACATGCTCAGAAAAAGGGCTACTTTCATGTCGTAAATGTTGGAAATAATCATCAATCTTGTTAAGTACGTTAAGTTTAGTTAATAAACTTTGTTAGTATAGTTCATACCCTAAATGTAAATAGTTAGAATAATAAAACCGTGAGTTGCAATGTTTGGTACCGGTGCAAAACTGCAAATCCGGCGACTATAAATAGGCCGGTGGTGACCATTTGTAAATTAATTCAAAACAGAAAAGTTACACGAATCAGTTTGTTATCATATTGATCGTGGGTATCTTGATTTCGTTTATATGTGTTAATCGCTCCTAATTAAGGGCCGTCAGTGAACATACCTTTCTTGCTCGTTGTATTCAGTATTAATCTGCCTAAATTTATCTTCACTGGCTGCACTGTTGTTTAAAGCATCGAGAAAATAGTTAAAGCGCTCAGTCGAATTGAAGTCGGTTTGTTGTGCATGAGCATTGCCTGTGAACATATAAACAAAAGGGAAATCTTTAGAGAATACATACCAAACTAAACAAAATACTAGAAATTAAAAGATTGTTATTAAAACTGTTTATATGCTCATTGAGTTTTTTGATGCAACAGTAAATTGCTTATCGAAACTATTTATCTGATCATTTGTAAGTAACATAAGCATTGTTTTAAGTAACATAAATTGCTTGAAAGATTGTTTTCAAGTTGCTTCTTCGAAACAACGGTCAAAAAGTAATAACAAGATAAACAGTTTTAGAAAGCAATCTTTCCTTATGAAGTCACATAATATATTATATAATTCTCACTTGAGTGCAGCCCGAATTCGGAATCAAGACTGTGAGAACCTGGGTACATAGGATGTTGATATGTGTAACCATGTTTCCTGAAAACAAATTCAAAAATTAGATGGACAATTTCATATATACCCCTGAAAATTTGCATAATATCACATTTACCCAACCAAAAGGAATGATATCCAATACACCCATTCGAGATACTTGAAATTCCATTATTACCAATTTCATTAGAAAAAGATTATTATGATCATTATATCCTTCTTTTTCTCCTTATGCTCCAGAGTTTTGCGTTATTAGGATTTTTTGTTGGATAAATATGATGTTATATCAAGTTTAAGGCGGAAATAACAATCAAGCCAAACGTAATCTTGAAGCATGTGACGTTAAAAAAGTGAAAAAAAATAATAACATATATGATTCGAAAAAAATGGAGCACATATAATAAAATCCGTACCTATCATCAATCTTGCATTTTTCACGGTACGGTTTGACCAAAACGCGTGCACCACTAACAAAATGAGGATTTCCCTTGTTTAAAATATGCCTAACTGTATCCGCAAACACAAAAGTCACGAAACCAAACATTCTCTTTTGCTGACATGGAATTCTCACGTCACGAACTGGCCCGAATTTGCTGTTACAAAGATACATATAAAGAAAAATAATAAATCATATATTCATATCAAGTCATGTATACATGTAACATGAAACTAAGAATACTCCTTACTTGAAATAATTGTAAACGTCAAGCTCAGAAAAGGTACTTTCAGCTGGAAAGGTTAAATATATCTGTCTAGAACCCGCCACAATTCCACCATGTTCATTTCGTTCTCCAATATGATCCATGCATTTCGCCATGTCATCAGCCAATACGACCGCGTGTTGTCCATGTGGCCTATTGACACGATATCAACAAAAGGATTATAATATATATTATTTGACTATTGCGTTTGGATGCAATGTAAGATATAACGGTTGAAGAATTTACCTATCAATGAGACAAATGCTTTTAAGGCGAGCAAGAAGCTTGGTCAAACTATAACCGGCTTTCCCGTGTCTTTGACTTTCGGTCAAATAGCCTTCGGCCTGAAGTGTTTTACCGAACTTTTCATAATATATCATTGGTAAAGAAGCTATCGAAACAGGAAACCCTCTTCGTGATTTCAAAAGCTCGGTGAGTTCTAACTCAAGTTTCTCGAGAGACATGGGTGAAAAGACGCTGTCGTCCTCGCTCAATTTAGAGTTGAAGATTTGCGAAAAGCTTTCGGGAGTAGGGTGTAAATACCTACAGTTATTTCCATGTCTACAAAACCCTTTAATGAAGTAATGACAAACTTTAAAAGGAAATTCGGGTAAACTTGGTGACCTCCTATTGGCCCGAGGACCCAAAGCCGGCTCAGGTGAATAGTAATGACCAGACGAAAAATCCGGGCTGTTAACGGGCTCCATTTGATCTTCTAACGACATGAAACGAAGGTGGTTGTGAAGGTGGTAATCTTCAGGATAAGAAGCCGGATAAACCATGGGAACAAAGTCAACGGGTTGACCATGGTGGTCACAACAACGGTTGGGAACTTGAATCGTCAATGGTGAATGACGTGTTGAAGGAGAGAACGGTGTGAAGTGAATCAGGCCGATTGGCATATCGGGGAGAGAGTTGACCTGAGGAGGTGAACTCGGTTGACCAACGGTTGTGTTTGAAGGTAATTTAAGGTGAGCTTTAGCTTTATTGATTAAAGCGTGTATTAAATTATCAGGCCCGAACGCTAATCTTATCATTTCACGTTCACCATGATCTTGTAAAAGAAGGTACCCGATAATTTTGGAGACGCTTTCGGGTTCGATCTTTTGAACTCTATCGTATACGACTTTAGTAGATTCTGAGAAATCCATACTAGGTATAATTAACCTAATACATATATCAACAAAATACATATCATTATAAAGTCATTAAATAAATCTAAAAAAAATTGAAAAACACCCTCTAAAGACATTGATTCCATGAGTTGAAAAGGAAACTAAAAGCACAGACATAATTATAAATTCATAATAACTTTATGAGCAAAAATGGTATGAACAAGATTCCATGATGAAAAGCATGATTGATAGAGTACCAGACATGAACAGTACACCAGATATGTTTTACTACCTTAACTGGCAAAAAAAACATATCTTATTTACAAATCCCATTTAAAGATAAGGATTAATTAAAGAAAAAAAAACAAAAAATTTAAGCTGTCAACAACAAAACTAACTTGTGCTCTTTGATACCTTTTTACAAACAATTTGTGTGTGTAGATTTACAAGATCAAACAGCATAAAATCTCATATCTTCAACACAAAAACATACAACACACCTCACATATGACTGTATGAGTAAAGATTGATAATTAAACTCCAATAATTTCATTAGATAACACAAAATTTCAAAGCTTTTGGTTTGATACATAAATTTAACAGAAGAACACATAAATACAAATTTAATTTTTTTTAATTCTTTTTTTACAAACTCACGAGAAAATTTGGGGAAACCCACAACAGAAAACCACATCATCAACACCCAAAAAAATATTTTAATTTGCAAATAACACTTGTCAAAATAAAAGCAATAAATTTGTAAAAAAATAAAATAAAACTATTTTCAAGTAAAAAAAGATAACCACAAGAATTTGTAGAACAACTATGTTGAAGAACCAAAGATCCAAAATTGAAAAATACCCACCAAATTTAAGAGGCTGCTGAACAAGAACTGGTTGAGAAAACCCTCTCCATGGCCTCAAAAATCATCATCCATGATTGATGATTGACTGGACTACACCACTCTCTCTCTCTAAAAAAAAACCAAGTATATTTCTTTTAAATTTCTTTGTTTCTCTCTCTATATGTATACATCTCTATCTTGCTTCTTGTTGTTCTGTTTGCTGTTTTTTAATAAAAATTTGATTGTTTATATATTTATCCCAAAAGACTGTCCTCAATTCTCCGCAAAAACGACACATTTATATAAAAAATATAGAAAATGACAGCAAGGATGAGGGCCTTTAAAGGGCGCCGATTGTCTTTAATTCAAAGCAACTCTCAACTCACTCATACAAAAAATAAATAAATAAATAAACACCCAACAATATTCATACAGTAAACGCATATAGAATTGATTGTAAACTGTAAAGACAATTAAAAACAATTAAAATAAGAACTGGGATGCCTTAAAAATGAAATCTTTGATATGGGTTTTGCTCATAAAAAAGAAACTAAAAAAAACCCACCCCAATCAGTGAACACATATAGAATTGATTGTAAACTGTAAAAAAATTAAAATAAGAATTGGGTTACCTTAAAAATGAAATCTTTGAAATGGGTTTTGCTCATAAATTGAAAAAAAAATAACAAGATTCATACAGGAAATGCATATGGAATTGATTGTAAACTGTAAAGAAAATTAAAATAAGTATTGGGTTACCTTAAAAATGCAATCTTTGAAATGGGTTTTGCTCATAAATTGAATCTGGGTGGTGATGATGATGATGATTGAATGTTGTAAATCGTGTGATATTGAAAAGTCAATCGGAGAGAGAGAGAGGGGGATCAGGAGGAAGTTACAGTGTTTGAATCTGCTACTGTGACTCTTTTACTGGTTAAACAACTTAAATGTAGGAGATAATAGAGGTGACAGTTTGACAGAAGAAATAAACTATTTTGGGCCTTATATCTATATTTAGTTTAATTATTCAAAAAATGATTTTTTTTATTTATTTATCTTGGGTTCAAAAGTTTTAGATTTGGATTTACTTTATATTCGAATTTGAAACGCTTTAGTTCTAAGAGATAATTTTGACGTGGTGTTTTAGTTTTATTTAACTGGAGGAGAAAGAAAAAAGAGTGGGGTAAGCGGTTATTTAATGAAATGTATTTAAACGAAATTTATGGGTTTATGTTTTGGTTAATTCTGTAAACATCTTTAGCTAAATGGTTGTGTTTGTGTGAAACAAAAAAAGATTTATGGATTAGTATGTTTAACCAATTTACCAAATGTTTTTTTTTTGTGTGTGTGAAATGTCAATATTAACTATTTGGGTTTATTTTCCAGTTCTTAAATTTAATATATTTTTATGGCATATTTTAATAATTGATTGGAAGAATAAAAATAGTTTATAAATTTAGAATTTTAAGGTATTAATATGAAAAATTGTAACTTTTTTTATAGTAAATGAGTTGTGTTCGTGTTAACCATGAATACATCTTGTTGAAGTTGATGCATGTGACACGATTTTTAGGTCCAGGTTTGTGTTATGTTTGATCCGTAAACATGGCCTGTTTAATGTTTTATGTATTTATATACTATACATCTTACATGGAGGGGAATAGTGTCAGGCAGTTGGCAGTCACTTTTCCATTGGTCTAGCCAAATTACGATATTACGTTTAAATTTACAGTTTTCCTATTGGTTTTGATTTTTTCCCATCCCAGCCAAACTACAATTTTGCCCTCAGTTCAAATTTACAATTTTGCCATCGTTTTTATTTGTTTTCCTGTTGTAAAAGATTTTCCACAAGTTTTTCCTGACGACATTTCAGGACTTCCTCCAATCAGAGATGTCGAATTCCGTATCGATCTCATACCTGGTGCTACACCAGTGGCAAAATCTCCATATAGATTAGCCCCCTCTGAAATGCAAGAGCTAGCCAGTCAATTGCAAGAGTTGACTGACAAGGGATTTATACGCCCCAGCTCATCGCCTTGGGGTGCACCTGTACTTTTTGTTAAGAAGAAAGATGGATCTTTTCGCATGTGCATCGACTACAGAGAGCTCAACAAGTTAACTATCAAAAATCGATATCCTTTACCTCGCATAGATGATCTTCTTGACCAACTACAAGGTGCCAGTTGCTTTTCGAAAATCGACCTTCGATCTGGCTATCATCAGCTTAGAGTGCATGAAGAAGACGTCCCTAAAACTGCTTTTCGAACTCGATATGGTCACTATGAATTCATGGTTATGCCGTTTGGATTAACCAACGCACCAGCTGTTTTCATGGACCTAATGAATAGAGTCTGCAAACCTTACCTTGATCGATTTGTCATTGTATTCATCGACGATATTCTTATCTATTCAAAATCTAAAGCTGATCATGAGCGTCATCTACGACTTGTTCTTGCACTTCTAGAAAAGGAAAAGCTTTATGCCAAGTTCTCTAAATGTGAATTCTGGTTAAAAGAGGTGCAATTTCTCGGGCATGTAGTCAATGACAAAGGAATACATGTGGACCCATCAAAGATCAAAGCAGTTCAAGAATGGCAAGCTCCACGAACACCAACGGAAGTAAGGTCTTTTCTTGGACTAGCTGGCTATTATCGTCGGTTCATTTCAAACTTCTCACGCATTGCGGTGCCACTCACGGCTTTAACCCATAAAGGGAAACCATTTGTATGGGGACCCAAGCAAGAAGAAGCTTTTCAAATTCTCAAGCAAAAACTTTGTGATGCACCAATCCTCACTCTTCCTGAAGGTTGTGATGATTTTGTAGTCTATTGCGACGCGTCAGGGCAAGGATTAGGTTGCGTTCTCATGCAAAGAGGAAAAGTCATAGCTTATGCCTCAAGGCAACTCAAGACACACGAAAAGAACTACACCACTCATGACCTTGAACTTGGAGCTGTTGTATTTGCTCTTAAGATATGGAGACATTATCTCTATGGTACGAAGTGTGAAATCTACACTGACCACAAGAGTCTTCAACATATCTTCAATCAGAAAGAGTTAAATATGAGGCAACGAAGATGGGTCGAACTCCTAAATGATTACGACTGTGAAATCAGATACCACCCTGGTAAAGCAAATGTGGTGGCTGATGCACTTAGTCGAAAGGGTTATGCGAACTCCATTCATCTTCTATGTTCGCAAATTGTAACCAATGTTAAGGATCAAATTCGAGAAGCTCAACACGTTTCAATAACAGAGGAAGATGTACAAAAAGAGATGTCCTGTGGAGCCGAGCTAAAACTTGAAACTAAATCTGATGGTATTTTGTATTAGCTGGATCGTATATGGATTCCTAACCACATCAATCTTCGTGAAACACTCATGCATGAAGCTCATAAGACGCGATATTCTATACACCCAGGAGCCGATAAGATGTATCAAGACCTACGGTACACCTATTGGTGGCCTGGAATGAAGAAAGATATTGCCGTTTTCGTTTCCAAGTGTCTCACATGTTCTAAGGTGAAGGCTGAACACCAAAGACCCTCAGGACTTCTAGTCCAACCAGAAATACCTGTATGGAAGTGGGAAAATATAACCATGGATTTCATTACCGGGTTACCTCGCACTTCTAGTGGGTATGACACTATATGGGTGGTTATAGACCGACTTAAAAAATCAGCTCACTTTATCCCTATTCGAGAAGATTTCAAGAACGATAAGCTTGCTCGTATTTATATCAACGAAATCGTAAGCCGGCACGGGGTACCAATAAGTATTATTTCTGATCGTGATGGTCGTTTCACCTCACGAACATGGCAAGCAGTACAATCCGCTATGGGCACTCGATTAGATCTCAGTACCGCCTACCATCCTCAAACTGATGGACAGTCTGAGCGCACCATTCAAACCCTTGAGGATATGCTTAGAGCATGTGTCATAGACTTCAAGGGAAATTGGGACGCCCATCTACCGTTAGTCGAATTTTCGTACAACAACAGTTATCATTCTAGCATCGGCATGGCACCTTTTGAAGCTTTATATGGTCGAAAGTGTCGATCTCCTGTTTGTTGGCACGAAATTGGGGAAGCACAAATTACTGGTCCAGAATTGATCCAAGAAACCACAGATAAGATTCATCAAATCCGAAACAATCTTCTAGCGGCTCAAAGTCGTCAAAAGAGTTACGCAGATAAACGACGGAAGCCCTTGGAGTTTAGCGTTGGTGATCATGTGCTTTTAAAAGTATCACCGTGGAAGGGAGTAGTTCGTTTTGGTCAAAAGGGAAAGCTAGCACCACGTTACGTAGGACCTTTCAAAATACTCGAAAGAGTAGGTCCTGTAGCATACAAGCTTGACCTACCGGAAGAACTCCACAGGATTCATCCCACATTCCACGTGTCGAACTTGAAGAAGTGCCTCGCTGATGAGAATCTTCATATTCCACTGGAGGATATTCAGATTGATGAATCCATGCATTTTATTGAAAGACCAGTGGAGATTATGGACTATGGAGAAAAGCGTCTACGACGAAGTCGCATTCCTATTGTTAGGGTACGCTGGGAGTCGAAACGGGGACCTGAGTTTACTTGGGAACGTGAAGACTCAATGCGTGAAAAATACCCTCACCTTTTTCCTACTACTTCAACTGTTTAAATTTCGGGACGAAATTCCTAAAAGTAGGGGATACTGTAACATTTGTAAAAAAAACGGGTCTCCAAAACCCGCTTCGTTTTGTAATCAAATACCAAGTTATGAAGATATATTAATTAATTATTGTTAATTTGTGTTTAAACGTTACATAATTAATAAATAAACTAAAGTATAAAAATTAAATTGGATAAAAAGTTAAAATAAAATAAATAAAAATCAATTGCAGCTGCCGGGACTCGAACCCGGGTCAGCTGTCTCCAACAACTTATCATCCGCTTCCCAAACCACTCCGCCACCAAGTGTTTTCTGTTAACCTTAGGAAAACAATTGGATCTTATACGCAAACACGAATCAACCGTTAAAGCCATCTGAATAACGGAAATCGGTAAACCGATCGCCAAATCATTTCGACTTCTTTTGGCCAGCTTATAACCGATGAATATCGGTTTCTGATTAAGTCTGAATTGAATGAACATAAAGACTTCATCATTTCCGGTATTTGAAACCGAAAACGTACCAAACTCTGATTTAATCCAAGTCCTGATCATTTGCGCGATTCATAACTATCACATCAACACTCAATTTCATTTCCGTCAAGATTCTGAACTGTAAGATCCTCTGAATCCGATCGCCGGAATTTTTCTGCAACTCACCGGAAAACCGGGACTCGCATTCTCACGGTAATTCTTTCGAATCTTTTTGTTTAAAACATGTGATTAGTCAATCTCTAACACAATTCCATCATCAGAATCAATCTTAGTCAACGTTTATCGGAAATCTCATTTTCGCCGGAAAGTTTCTGAAATTGCCGGAATCCCACTGTGAACTGGTAAGATATCCTGCATTTCATTTAAACTTTGTTTAGGTGATTTAATTCTATAAATAATCGATCCACACTGTTAATTGTTTCAACAGTCGGAGTTCCATTCCTGTACCGACAAAACCTTCGCCGGATTTCTGTGTTTATCTCCAATCGGTAAATCCTGTTCTTTAAACTCTTTCCATTCCTTACTCTTGAATTACTGTTAGTGTCTAAGATCTTAGTAAATCGCAAAATCAACCTTAACCAGTTGAATTACGCTGACAGTGTAATCCGACGAAGAAGATGAATTTATTTCAGAATATAAGAGGAATTAAAATTCGGTTTATAAACGGGTTAGACACACAGTCCAGCGGTGGACTGTGTGCACATTTCATAATCACGTCCCGAGTTCGAACCTTACCACGCACACGCTTTACGTAATAATATTTCTTTTATTCATGAACTAACCGGGTTAGAGCGAGTAGTTGTTAAGTATAATATAAATCAAGAATATAACCGGGTTAGACACACAGTCCAGCGGTGGACTGTGTGCAAGATAAACTTCATAACGCGCGTTCGAACCCTGTCCCAAGCACCGGTCAATTGAATTAAAACGTTTTTGTAAATAAAGGTACTTTCGGTTAAGTCGAATAAGTCAATACATGCAATACGCTCGGCTCCGTTTGATTGAGCCTTGAGTGCACAGTTCAATTTACATTTCCAGTTCATGCAATACGTTCGGCTCCGTTTGATTGAGCCTTGAGCGCACAGTTCAATTTACATTTCCAGTTCATGCAATACGATCGGCTCCGTTTGATTGAGCCTTGATCGCACTGTTCATTTATGTTAATTATTATATGATGTTGGTATGTTCATGTATGCTATCGATTGTTAATGTATGTTATAATTGTAATTGATATTTGCCAATGTTTGATTACATACATGTGCTCTTTTATGATTATGCACAATATTTTATTGATAAACTAACCAGAAAATCATTGTCAAATGTTTATCTATAAGGTTCACTCGCCAACTTATGTTGACCCAAAAACCTCCTATTTTACACATGATACAGGTGAACCAGCAGCAGCTAGGAATACATAGGACCTGGATTAGAAGAATAAAACGATTTAGTATTTGGATTATTATGTTTGGTTATTTTCCCTTGTAATGAATGAACATGTTTGGATGTTTGAGAAATGTAACTTTGACTTCATTTAATTATGAAACATAATAGTAAATGTCATGTGCTTTGGTGATAACCCAATTATGTCCCGACTCTTATTTCCGCTGCGGGTCGGGGTGTGACAAAGACGGTATAAATTCAAGTTATTTTAGGTTTCGACGCTACTGATTGAAACGCCCGACGACTCAAAATACTAGTTGAAAGTAAATACATATGTTTGTTTGGTTTTTGTGTTCTCTGTTTAAGACTAAATTTGTATTAATATTTCACTCCACGAAATGATACGTAAAAATGATCAGGTATTTTCATCTTTAAAATATGGGAAAATCTTATTATACTAATAAGTGAAAATATTTTTTGGACACGTGTCATTTTTTTTGTGTTTTCTCATCTTATTTTTCTACTTATTTCTTATATTAAAAAATAATAATAATTTTAAACAAAAATTAGGTAAGAATAAATATTTGTTTTTTCTATAAATAATTTTAAATAAAATTTTAGATATAGATAAACATTTCATATTAAATAATAATAATAATAATAATAATAATAATAATAATTTAAACAAAAATCAGATTAGAATAAATATTTGTTTTTTCTATAAATTATTTTAAACAAAAATTTAGATAAGTATAAACATTTGTTTATTTATATAATCATAAAGTTATACTCCCAGTATTATAAGTAGATATTTAGAAAGAACACCATTTTAAATATAATAATTCTATACTATATTTAAAAAGAATTTAATTCTCAGTTTTACGGTATAATTCATAAAAATGATTAAATATATAAAAAGGTGGGGATCGATCTCCAGCTTTTTGTACCGTAAACTCACTTCAATACAAATTTGAGACAGGTGCTTTATGAATTAAATAAACAAATAAGCACGAAGGTGCATAAAACTACTAAAACCATTGAATCTCATAATTAGAATATATCATAAAAACGAGATTTGAATCTCATGTAATACATATGTTTTTTACCTAAATATAAATAGAAAAACATCAAATTTTATTTCTAAAAGATAAATATGATCGACTATATGTGTTAACATATGACAATACATTTTTGCAGCCTGTGTAATACACAATGTTTAAAGCTGGTTAATAAATATGACCAAATAATAAAAGTTTTCGGCTAATCATTTTCATCTTCAAAATGATCGGGTACTTTCATCTTTAAAGTGTAAAGGATTATTTTAATGACCAAATAATAAAAGTTTTCGGCTAATCATTTTGAGGTGATTAATAAGTCTAAGTGGTTAGTGGCTGATGATTGTATATTTACTATTATTATATTATTTAATTTTACTATTATATTATTTAATAATAATATTTAACTCTTGCTGATAAATTTCACGGCTATGCATATTAAAATTTAAAACATAAATTGTAAATCCTTAAGTAGTAAAGCCTTTCATTTTTAAAGTTCATCAACAACAACGATATTTTTTTCAATAATCTAACATGTTTTTATATGTTATTAACTTTATTATCTATACCAACCGCATGCTACCTTTCAATATAGCCTTTTTAACATGTTGACCATGTTAATATAGTTTTGCCATCTAAATTGATTCCCGCACCTCTCTCCACGAACAATATGCATTTATGCCACTATCATAAGAGCTGATCTAACATTTTGCATAGTCATGTGTGTATATATAGTACTCATCTTCTAAAGTTAAATGCATTAGAACACCGTTTAAAGGGTCAGACATTTGCTGATAGCATTATAGCGTAATGACATCTTAGGGTGAAATAAAACTTAGTGACCATTAGATTCTGAGTTCGATTCTCACAAAGAGGTTTTCCTCAAATTTATTGGGTTTCCTTCTAAATTGGTATATAGATATAGTGCCTAGTGAAGATGGATATGATCGAGTGGTTTTGCTGTTGGCACGATAATACTTTAGTGATCCGTCAGTGATCTAAATTTGCCATTGAAAAAAAAGGGGTCAGACATTTGAGAAATAACCATAACCAGTTCTTGTGCTCTCAAATCTAACTTCCTTTGCAGGTTCAAGTCTGATACATGGATAATAGGTGAATTTTATAAGTAGATATTATGGAGTGTGTGTTTATTGTCTAAAAGAAATTTGATTTCACTTTTTAGAATAAACGTGAGTTGTAAGTTTCATTAGTTTTTTTATTTGGAGTGAACTTTAATTTTCTAGATCTTTATTTTAAGCATTCAGAAAAGATATTAGTTTTCTATCAACGAAAGTGATTGCAATATTGTTTTTATGCTCCCTTCACATCGTAATAATCAAAACGGTTTTGTCAAAGAGAACAAAGAATTTAGGTTTTAACAAGGAACTGACAAAGAAAAACATGACAAGAGTTGTTTCCTCTCATGTAAGTTGCATCAGGTAACAGTGAGAGTGTAAACAAACAGTATGAGCTCATTTAACTTACGAGAAGATCTATTTATAAAGCTTGAACTCGGCTAATAAATTGTGATTTATTATTATGTAGTAATTATAATAACCGCTTACTTATCATTAGTTTTACCATTTGTTTATTCATCTATGTAACATCTTTGATTTTTCTATAATTTAAATTATCAACTATTGAATAGGATTCTTAAAAAAATGTAGTTTATATATTAATAAAGTTTATTTTATTATACACTACTACTAATCATAGCATTGTACATGTCAACAGATGTGCTTTTTATTAAAACCAGAAATATTGACTTTAAACAAAACACTTTATATATATATATATATATATATATATATATATATATTACAACAAGTTAACTATTCGAATGCATTTTTGTTGTTGAGAAACTAGTGATGAGAAATTTGTGTTTTGTTGGGGATGACATGTCGGTTTCATCAATCCTAAATTGTATAATTATTTGCGTTAAAAAAAACTCATTCTAGCTTGGAAATCTTTAATTATATGAAACGAGCCCACAAATTTATCTAAACGGGTTGACCAATTACAAATAAATTGTGAACAAGTTGAACATATTATAATTTATTGACGATATGTTTTACCAGTTAGACGTTCACTTACAATATGTTATAACAGTTATTTTTTATGTTATAGCACTTTATGTTTTATAGCAATTTATGTTTTAAGAAAAAGATGTATTTGTGTAATTATTAACGTTGTGTTTTATCAGGTATTGGTTTCACCACGATGTGTTATACCAGTTATAATTCACGTATGACATGTCTTTGTATTTTCTTGACGTTGTGTTTTACAATTTTTAAGGCTCTTTACGATGTGTTATATTGTATAACGCATCAGACGTAAAATGCATCATAACTGGTCAATCAAACTATAAAACACACCATACTAAAACACATCATAACTGGTAAAAACAAACAACTAGTTGAAACGTAATTTTTAATATATTTAGCAATATGATACACATATTAAAGATAAAAAACGCTCGTCATCATGATGTAACTTTTTTTAAATAAATTATGTATAAAAAGTTATTGGTGTTTAAAAAGACGAGGAGAGTCGCATGTGACTTGAATGTAAGTTTCTAAATTTAAGACACGCTAAATTTACTTTTATACCTTTAATCTAAGAAATCAATCAATTTAATTAAAACAAATATTACAATTTTACCACTTATTTTATCTCATCCATCAATTACCCTAATCTAATGACCATGATTACTTCTTAATTTTTTTAGAAAAACACACTTTGTAGACTTCACTCTTACATTATAATATTAGAATAATGAAAATGATAAATGACACTAATCTATAAAAAAAATCAATACTCAGTTTTGAAAACTAAATAATCTAACATATCATTCAATAGTCTGAAATAACATAACCATAATAAGTTCAGCAACCAAAAAACAATTCAACCAAATATAATAAGTTATTTCAACAAAACAAAATATGAATTCATTAGCATTCTACAACCCCGAAATATCTCATAGATATCAACTGCACACTTAAATGCTCGCAAATAATAACTAATTTTTTATAATGTATTATATGTATAAAAAATAAAATATGTTAAAAGTAAAACAACCAGAGCCGAATCGAGTTAAGCTAATAAACGAGCCAAACCAAACAAGTTTGACTTGTTACAAACCGAGCCAAACTAGACTCGCTTTCTAACCGGACTAAACTGTTCGACTCAATAAGTTTTTTCTAAACTAAATCCGAACAACTTTGAACCACGAGTTTTGAAAAACCCTCTTATAAAATAGCATTTTGTGACCCAATTTATAGTTATGAGAAATTAATTTGGGTATCTTATGAAGTGGGGTGCATGATAAGGAGCACAAGCAACAGCTAAAGAATGTAGTGCATGTGCAACACGTGGCAGTTGTAGGAACAATCTTTGAAACGAAACCAACAGTCTGGATTTAAGCAAGATAAATACGGATAAGACAAAATCCTAGTCTGCTAATTCTGTGCCGCATAATATCATTCGGGACCCACATCTACGTCCGACGTGGAGGTTAACCGGTGACCCTATGTTATTTGGGTGTCTCATCGATTGCGTCAGCAACAATATAATCGAATTATTATTTGTTACCGAGTAAATTACAAGTTCTGTTTTTTATTTGTATAACAAATTACATGCGATGTTATTTTATGTAAAACTTGATAAGTTCCAAGTTTTAGAGTGTGTGGTTTAAATATTTAGGGTTTTATCATGTTATGTGGCTGACATATAAGTAAGGGGCTGTATCGCTAACTTACACGGTGTATAATAACGTCCATTTTAACTATATTAAAAATAAAAGAAAAAATGATAAATAAAAAATAATTCTGATTGATTGATGAAGGTGGGTCCCATGGACTTCTTCCTCTCATGCCCGTTATTCCTTTAGCGGAGGCCAACGACAGCGCTCCCATTGGCGGAAGCGGGGTGGTGCATGGCACCATAGGGAGCTAAAGTTGATGAGGTGGTGGGGGCGTGAAGCCACACCGGCCTTAATGTTTCAAAATCCTGGCATGTTATTTTTTTGGCCCTAACTTAAATTTTTTTGTTAAATTTGGTCATGTGCCTTACACATTAGGGCATTATTGTCATTTTACCTCTCAAGGGACTAATGTGTAAAACAACATATATTTAGGGACTAGTTTGTAAAAATAAAAAGATTTATAGACAATGTTATAGAGATCGCTAGGCGCTAGTCGGACGGTGTAGTACTGTTAAGGACTAATATGGATTAATGGGGTTGGAATTTTTATATACAATTTTTAAATTTATATAAATACACATACATTAATATCAATATAATACTTAAAAATAGTTAAAATTCAAACAACTAAGTTTAAAATATAGCAAATCAAGTACTTAAACATTCAATACATATATTAATATCAATATAATACTTAAAAATAGTTCAAAATTCAAACAATGAAGTTTAAAACATAACAATTTAAGTATTTAAACATTCAAACATTAACATATTAGTCATGACCTCATGGAATATGTTTTAATGGGTTAGAAACATGTTTTTTGCTAGGTTGGGACAGATTTAAACTAAAAAGAGTGGGCCTACTAGAAACGATGTGGCCGACTCGGGCCGATTTGAGCCGCCTTGCAACGACTAGGACCAACTTGGACCGAGTACCGACTAATGGCCCGAACAGCTCAAAATTAATCAGCCAGCGTCCGACTAGCGACTAGGCGTCGATTATACTGATTTTTACAACACTGTTTATAGATAAGAAAAATCTGCCTTCTCTCTCTATCACACGCTCTCTCTCCCTCTCTTCTTTTCTCTCGCCTTCTCTCTATCTATCAAACGCGCGCTCTCTCTCTCTCTCTCTTTCTCTCTCTCTCTCAACTCATCTCTTTCTTTATCACTTGCGCGCTCTCTCTCTTTATCTCAGCTCAAACCTTCTCAAATCTGGAGGGTGAGTTTACCGGTGGTGACGGGATTTGGTGGTGATGTATTAGATTGAAGGTGGGTGGGTGGTTGTTGGCGGCGGTGGAAGTGGCTGGTTGTTTTTTAATAATAATAAATAAATAGGTAAAAAGACTAAAATACTCTTACGTATCACATTTAACCAAAATAATTAACTGGGTTAGGGCCAAAGGACATAACATACATGATTTTGAAACAATTAAGTACAAACTCGTTAAGTTTTACGTCTAATGACACCGCCTACAATTTGGTATATAGATAAAGGACACAAATCTTAATTTACTCTTTGTTTTAGTGTATCCTTGTTGTTTAACTAGGTATCGTAAAATAATCGGTGACGTATTACAAACTCATATTTTAATAATTCAAGGTTCAACGCAACTATTCCGGCTAAAGTCGTATATGTTTTTCGTTAATAAACTTGTATGTCAATAAATTTCGTTCTAAATTTACTAATGTAAATAAAAAAATCATTATATCTATACGGATCGTATAGGGTTATACGACTCGTATAGATGTTCAAAACCTCAAAATCTCTAACAAAATAGTGTGCTTGGTCATGCAACATTTATGGGTCTATAATAATCTATACAACCCGTCTAAAAAGCTATACTACCCATATGAATAAGACAAATTAAAAAGGACATTCCCTAACATTAAATTTTGTGCAACATTCACTTATATGATCCGTATAACTCTATATAGATCGTATAGACCTAATAATGTGAATATAAAATTATAAGGGTACGTTAGTAGGATCCTTGTTTTAATACTGGAATAAATGTTAATAAATAACATCATTCAAAACCTTTTTTTAATAAGATCTTAGTTTTTATTTTAATATCTTAAATAAGTTTTCACCTTCCTCAAATAATAATATGATTTATATGTTTATTTTTCTGTATTATTCTTAAGGAAAATTAGAAATAAATAATCCCACCTTTTTAAGTCAGTTATTAGCCGATTATAATCCTAACTCGTCCATTTTTCATAAAATAGTCCGCCATTAAGATAGCTTAACGGAGTTAAGTTTTTTTTTCCGAATTACAAACCGATTTTTAGGGCTTTCGATCAGAACGAGGATACGAGTCGATTGATATAAAACTCACCTCAAAATTATGCTTGAAATGGCTTGATTTTTGTTATTGGAAGTTTAAACACCCGACTTGAAGCACCGTTTTCGTGAGTTGGGGCAGTATTTCGAGTTAAATTTTACATCAATCGACTTGTATCCTCATTCTGTCAAAATCCCTAAAACATCGGTTTGTAATTGGGAAAAAACTTAACTCCATTGTGAATCACCGTTAATAAAAAAACTATTAAGTGGTTGCCGCTTGTTGATGTTGTTGGTTTTAAATGTTTTTGATTGTTCAATAGTCTAATTTGCAAATTTCATCAACTCTTCAACCATAAGATGGCTCACAGTGATGACATTAGAGGCTCAAGCAAATGCACAGGTCCATCGCGGATACCAAATTATACACAATGGAATATTCACTCGCATCGCTTGTTGGCAATTACTAAGAAACTATTTACGTATGCCACCATCTATACATCCGAATGCCGACTTCGACGGTTCAGAAGTTGATGATTAGTTTGTTTAATTATCTAGTTTTTTTACATTTAGTTACTTAGTTTGTGTAAGTCTAATTATGTAGTTTGTTTACATTTAATTATCTACTTTGTTTATGTTTAATTATCTAGTTTGTGTTGGTTTAATTACGTAGTTTGTTTACGTTTAATTAACTACTTTGTGTAATGTTTTCAGTTTTAACTAATATGTGGTGTGTCACATTATGATATTTTTAATTAAGTAAGTTATCTTTAATTTATTGTTTTATATACTTGGAATACTTGAATGCCCAATTTTGCGTGCAGTTATACTTGTACATCATTCTTTTATGCTTAAAATACTTAAAACTGGCTGAAACATGTAAAAACCAGCCTCAACTGACCCCCTTCGTACGAAGTGGAGCACGATTCGCATGAAGTGGCACACTTCGCACAAAGCGTAGCTGGCAGCTGTTTTTCCTACAAATACAGACGCACTTCACCACTTTCATCTTTTCGTACACTCTCACTCTCAAATTTCTTGATTTTCGACAAAATTATCTTAGTTTCTTCTAAGTGAGTTTAACTCACTAACACTTTGCAATTTCATAACTTTTCTTATACTTTTACTTCTTTTTCTTTTGTATCAAGTGTTGTAAGCTAACTTAGTTCATTATCCTCATAGGATTGGATTAGTGTTCTAGCTAGTGAGAACGTTGGGAGGTTTGGCTACCCGAATTAAGTTCCACACCTCACTTGAACATTTTTGCATTTTACTTTATGTATATTCATGTAACACCCTGTAAGATCATGTCCAATAGTATAGTGACACGTGTTATATTTTTATATATAGTCTATTAAAGACTAATATGGACTAAAAGTGACAACATGCTCAAACTGAGCCTCTGAATGATCTTCTGATGTCAACATGCATAAATCTAGCCCCTGAACGACCATTAGTATCGTTATGCTTAAACTCGGACTCTGAGTGACCGTTGTGTCAACATGCCTAGCCTCTGAGACATCGGAGTCAACATGCTTATACTGAGCCTCTGAGTGATCCTTTACGTAATCCAAACTCTCATGTGTCCTGTTTGTTGGACGAGAGTGATTATATCCATTATTATATGAAAGTTGGATAATGGAGGGATTAAAATTGTCAACATGTTAATTTATACCTCTGAGTGACCTTTTAACGAACCGAGAGCTCGACAATGTCCGGGCATAATCCTGGGTATGCCGAGTATTGGCTACGGAGGGCTAAAGTGCCAAAAAGGTGTTTAAAAAGGTTTTTAGAAGCTTTAATAAGTTAAGGGGTTAAAAGTGTCAAACTTTGAAACTGGCCATGGGTCGGTCGCGGGTCGCGAGAGACATGGCATGTGTCTCTCACGGGGCGCGATAGAGGGTCTGCAGCAGAAAGTTTTGCTTGGCCTCCAAACAAAACTCCAAAACCATGTTTTCGAAACTATGGCTTCCCAAACTGCTATGCCACGTTTTGGGACACTTGTAAGCTTCCTCTTACACCCTTAAACACCTGGCTTCACCTCCTTTGAGTTCTCCAACTATAAATAGGTGATCAAGTTCACCATTTGAACTTGCACCTTTCTTATTCATACTCTTCTCCCTCCTCTGGAAGTTCCTAGCTAAAAGGAGCATCCAACATAGTTCTTTTGCACCCTAGGAATCACTGGTAAGTGTTCCTTCCTTGTGCATTTTCGTTTATAGGCTTTTATAACCATAAGTCAAGCATTTTTCAGAAAACGCTTTGACTTTCGGTTAAGACCACTATGGTCCAGCCATTGTTCGAAATGAACACGGCTAAGTGATCGTAATAACGTAGGTGTTAGTCCCTATAAAGGGCACCTCCTGAAGATCACGTTTGCTAGACCAATTGACGGGTCAAAGTTATGATATTAAAAAGTCAAACAAGGCATTTTTCGGAAAAATCATAAATTGTTCTTATATATGTTATGAAACCTGTTTTGACACTTAAACAAATTGGTAAGAACATGTTCGGCTCGTCGATTTCAGTTCTAGGGTAGGTTCGCAACCGAAAGTCGCAAAGTTTGACTTCTGCTTTGACTTTCGATTCTGACCCGATTTAGATTAGTTACCTACTAATCTAAAGTTGCATTATGATCATAATATAATGTAGAATAACCCTGTAAGGTTATATTACATGATCATAATCAGAATCCAACTTTATGCGCAAGTTCCATAATCATGCCATTTTGACCAAAATACCCTTTTAGCATAAAACAAGGTTTTAAATGGTAATGAACTTGAAAATGAGTTTCTACTGATGTAATATTATAAGTAGAATTATTTGGGATGTTAAACCAAGTTATAAACTAAGTTTTCAATCAAGTCCTTAAACTATGTCGATAAATGGCGATTGTAGCCCTTGTGGCTCATAAACTAGTTTTAAGCAAATCTTTTCAAGGTAAATCATTTACCTAGTGATATGTTATATTAAATAACATATTTTAAACATTTTAATCTGATCTTAACATCAGTTTTCGTAAAAATCGCATAAAGACGCCATTTTACGACCTAAGCGTCGTTTCGGCGCATAGTATGGTTTTAAACCATATTAATTGACCAAGAATTGTTACCTACTGATTTTAAAACTTATTTAAAACATATTTACAGTAGGTACAATTTATAAACTCAGAATCCCAAATAATTTATAAACTATGTGTAAAATGACCAAAATGCCCCTTCGGTGCGTAGTTTGGTCATAAAAGATAAATTACACATATAAATGGTATCCTACTGATATTATATCATAAATAAAGTATTTTTACAGAACACATATAATTATAACATTAAATTTTATTCAAATTTCTTTTAAACGGTATGAAATTACCGAAATGCTCTTATGAGGCATAGTTTCGTTTTTAAACCTTAACGGGCATACAAGTTGATATCTTACTGATATCTTAACTTATTTAAAATATAATGGCATATAGAACTTGTCCATGACTTATCCAGTTACCCATTATCGCTTATAAGCGTACGGTTGATTATACGTAACTAGTTTACGAAAATTAACCGAAACGGGTTTAACCTTGTCATTTAAGTTTCAAAATCCAGAATGTTTATAGTTTACCCATATTATACAAGTCAAGTACTTGTCGGGATTAAACTACATTCTATCTGATCATCGTTTAATCAAGCGTTATACGTAATGATCATGTACACTATTCGGTTTATAAGACCGTTAGTATTTAATTGGCTAGCTTATGCCATAATCCAGACTAGAGCCTTCCCGGTAAATGCTATCTGCACTTGGTACTTTTGTATACGGTTGAGTTATTTAAAAATAAAAGAAGAAGACTAGCTCAGGTAAATACTCTCGACTTATTTTCCCTATACGGGCTTGGGATACGGTAAATTATTACCGCTTGGTCCAAAATGGGGTCAATCGAATGCCCGTTTGTGGCTAGTAAAGCCCATATTTCGTTTTAGTCAGTTTTGTTTGATAACTTAAACAATGGGGGTTTAAATTACCGTGTCCTGGATATCCTCGGCTCAATACATTAGTTATTGGCCACGACCTTAGCACGGGGTGTAGGCATACACCTTTCAGATGCTCATATGCAAATTACCCAAGACGTTGGGGATAACTCCTTCGTGAGTTCGTAAGTGGTGTGTATTTAATCATGTCTTGGTTTCTGTCTCGGGCCCTGTATGTATTGGCAAACATGTGAATCTGATACAAGGTTGCAATGTCAACTTTCCCAAGTTAATAAAAGATTTTGTGCCGTTTTGCACTTAAAAACCATTTTAAAGTTTTCAAAATGAGTCAGTTGGGTGTATTTACCAGCGAAAGCTGACGTATCGTCCAGAGACTAAACTGCAGGTACAATACGAAATACGCCGGAAGCTGCTCGGTAGTGATAGAGGATCTTGCAAATCCTAAATCTGCCTAAACTCTGTTTTATATTCTTTCTTGTACATTTTATGATCCGCCTGTGGATCTTCTATTACAAACTTGTATAACATTCGGTTTGTAATAGTAATTTTACTCCAAGACTTTTGATGGGCCATGTTTAATTGAATATGATGATTATCATCTGACGTCACGATACTCCCCACCCGAGCCCACCGGTGTATGGATTTCGGGTTGGAAATCCGGGGTGTGACAATTCATGACCAACCGGGTTATTGCAACCTTGTGCTTTGGTGAATCATATAACGAAATTTGACATCTCCATGCTTGACTTCTATGACCAACTTGAATATCTATATACTTAAACTATACATGATTTTCGTATTCTCTTAATAAACTAGTCAGAACAGAATCTTAATCGGATTCTGATTAAGTATTATGGTCCTAGACTGTTCGGCCTCATTGCCAATACCCTGTTTAAGAAAATCAATGTCGAAACAAGTGCAACATGTGCTAAAACGTTACAGAAACAGACCCTTCGCACGAAGTGATCAGTCACTTCGCATGACATGGACTGTCACTTCGCACGACGTGGTCACCTCGTACGAAGTGACATTTTGTAACACCCCAAAAATATTAAATTATATAAATAACTAGGGGCATTTAACCTAGTTAATGGAACCCCTCTAAGGTGGGGTGAACTTGTAGCATCCCTAAATATATCAAATAAATAATAACATTTATCTTAATGGTAAATATTATATACATGATTATTATTATAAATTTATCTTGATTAGTTACTTGTTGATAACTAATAAAACATTTGGATAGTGTCCTTGTATAATAAACAAAACATTGAGGACTGAATTGGACACTTTGTAAAGTAGTAGTAATAAAAAGAAATTAAAAACTCAAAACACACACTGATGTGCATTTTGGTCGACCAGACAAGAGCAAGAAAGAGGGGGGAAATTTTAAGAAGCCTAAAATCATCAATTCTTCAAAATCAAAAGGGAAATCAGGCCTAAAATTCTTGCATGAGAATAAATTAACGATCATCTAGACAAAGGAATCATAAGGCAAATTGGACGAAGCATCAAGTGATCAAGCCGGGACACACACGCGCTTGAAAGGAAAGCTTTAAGGTATGTGGCTTTGCGCTTTGTAGTAACGTAATATATAAATAATTGTTTTGATGTATGTCGAATAAAAGCGATGGAATTCGCTAAGACCACCAAACGAGTCAAACAATATGATAAATGAAGGTTTGGTCGAATAAAAGCGATGGAATTCGCTAAGACGACCAAACAGGTCAAACAATATGATAAATGAAGGTTTGGTTGAATTAAAAGCGATGGATTTCGCTAAGAAAACTAAACGGGTCAAAGTGAAGTTTTAATGCATATCGGAATGAATGCGAAAATGACAAATTTTGATTTAAAAGCGGTCAAAGGGTAAAACCGGAAATTAAACTAAACCGAGTAATGGATACATAAATCATAAGGTAGTTATCCCAAAGGATGGGATATATTTACGTAATTGATAATTTTGTAAAATAATGAAGTATTTCAAGTTCGTTTGCTCAAATTTGCAAACGGGTCAAAACAATTAAATTTACAAAACTAGAAACAGATAATATAAACACTCATAACAAAAGTATTATAGGAATGAAAACGGGAAATAATGTTGTACGGACGTTTTTCTGCAAGTCCGGAGCCATGTTTTAATGTAAGGAACTTGAAACGGATCGAACGGACGACTAAAACAACACAACATCAAAAGTGTTGCAGCAAGTGGCGTCACCGACGTCCAGATGAGCCGTCGCCGACCCAGTGTACTTGTCCGACGCCCTAAATTATTGCCTACGGCAGTAAAGCTCCGACACAACTTTAGAAAAGGCGTCGCCGACGCCACCTCAGAACTTCAAAACTACAATTTTTTTTCAATTAGTTATGTTATGATTTCCTTTATCCAGTAAAATACTAACTAATTGTATATTTAGTTGAAAAGGAGATCGTAAGCATTCATGGACGAAGATAAGCTGAAATGAAGAACCAAACACATATGAAATTCAAGCTTTCATTTTGCTACGTTCATTTAATGTATCATCTTTTGTTTAAAATGTTTTAAGTTGTTCTAAAATATTTATAAATTGTTAAACAATTTGGTATTTTGAATGGTTGACGGAATTGCGTTACTCTAAAAAAAATAATTACTATAAATTATATATAGTAAGCATGGGTCTTACAAGTTGGTATTAGTAAGCATGGGTCTTACACATTTTTCCATATTTACCTTCTGTGTTTTTTCCTTCCCACTCGAATCCGAATCCAACTCAGAAACACTCAAACAATTCTGTTCCCCCATGTAGGACAACTTCGCTGTCCTACAGTTTGCGGTTACTAAGGAAGCTTTGCAAAACCGTGAGTATACTCGACCCCGTTTTACCTTTTATCACTTTTGGGATGCAATACATGTACTCTATCAATTCACACAAACATGCTATGCTTAAATCACGAAACAATCCTTAAACTATGCTCTATGTGCTGTACTTGAATTCACACATGCTTATACTCGAATTGCTCATACAAAGTCATTAACTTTGATCAAGCCTCCCTTAACATGTATAGCGCTGTAGGAGTAACGCACCGCCCGTGAACTTGAGGTCACGTTAAGTTAAACACATACTCTCTTTTCATTGCTATGATTAGGTTACGCTAGCGGGAAACTTTGGGTTGACTAGTATATTTGCATGCTAGTATATTACATGTTATCCTCGAGAATAGACATTGATGCATAAGAATTCGTTTAAAACTTTATACTATGTTATTTATTTAAACTTGTATGCTCGTCAATGCCTTGTGTGTTGAACTATACTTTAACATGTATTGCAGGTTGATATTGATGATAAGACACATGGAATCAAGTAGGATGACTTAGACACTCACCTAGAATGAATTAGAAATTTGTTGTATTTGTATTTTGTTTTTCATGATGTTGTATTTCAAATTTGAAACTATGTACTTGCTATTCAATCAATGAAATGAATTCTTGTTATTTAACTTACTTGTCATATTTTAGCGTTATGAAGTCTCGAGCAATCTTGTTCGTCCCGCCCCGATGTTTACGCCATCGGTTGGGGTGTGACAACTTAGGGTAGAAAGGGCAGGTGACCCTTCCCCCCCAAACATGAGTTTAACTTAATATTGTATATCATCCGATAACGGTGTTCAAGATCGGATTATTTCGGTTTTCAGATATCCGAAAATTTCGGACAGTGAATATTAATATATGTATCCGAATTTACAAAGAATCTCAAAATCCGTTTCGTGTATCGCTCAAAACTAAACCTATATTCGATTTTTCAAATTTCAAACATTTATAAATCTACATCGGAGTCCGATTATTTACTATTTTTTACTATATTTCAAACTAAATATAGTACTCATACACTATATATATTTAAAAAAAATAATTTTCAGATTTCGAATTATCCGAAATTTTTGAAATTCACATCCGAATATGAAATTTGGAATATCCGGTTTTCGGATATTTCGGATACATATTATTTAAAACAGAGTTGTATTCGAAGTTTAATTTAAAACGGTGTTGCATTCGAAATAATGATATTGTGAAGAACTGAGTCGGTTCTTACCAACAACATCGGTACTGGTATCGGTGTCATCGAAACTGGTATTGGTAATCATTTTTATGATTTTCGATTGATGTAAAATATAACTTTATTTTTTAAGTTAAATCATATAACTTTTGTGTAATAAAACTGTTGACTATACCGACTCGGTTCATCATTGTACTGTTATCTTGAATAAAACTTTTTTTTTCAAATAAAGTTTATATCGCAGTGTCAAGAATAAAATCAAACGCAACCGCGTATCACGAGTTTAATCTATATGAGTGTTAGTATCGTACCGGTACCGATATTATAGCTTTGGATCTATGTAAAACAAGTTTCAATATCTTTTTGAGCATATCATGACTTTAGTTTTTAGGTTTTCTCTTTTAGTTAGTATAGCGAGTACCGGTATACTAAAATATAACTTTATTTTTTAAGTTAAATCATACAACTTTTGTGTAACAAAACTGTTGTAAATATTACTATACTGACTCGGTTCATCATTGTACTGTTATCTTGAATACAACGCTTTTTTTCAAATAAAGTTTATATCGCAGTGTCAAGAATAAAATCAAACGCAACCGCGTATCACGAGTTTAATCTACACGAGTGTTAGTATCGTACCGGTACCGATATTATAGCTTTGGATCTATGTAAAACAAGTTTCAATATCCTTTTGAGCATATCACGACTTTAGTTTTTAGGTTTTCTCTTTTAGTTAGTATAGCGAGTACCGGTATACTAAAATATAACTTTATTTTTAAGTTAAATCATACAACTTTTGTGTAATAAAACTGTTGTAAATATTACTATACCGACTCGGTTCATCATTGTACTGTTATCTTGAATACAACGTTTTTTTCAAATAAAGTTTATATCGCAGTGTCAAGAATAAAATCAAACGCAACCGCGTATCACGAGTTTAATCTATACGAGTGTTAGTATCGTACCCGTACCGATATTATCGCTTTGGATCTATGTAAAACAAGTTTCAATATCTTTTTGAGCATATCACGACTTTAGTTTTTAGGTTTTCTCTTTTAGTTAGTATAGCGAGTACCGGTACCATAATGAACCAAACTAATATTAACCGAATTTCCGCCGCAACACGCGGGACTACTTACTGGTTAAGCACATGTACAAGAATTGACCAAACACTTTGGTTGTGTTGAAGGTTTTTTTTTGTTTAAGTTAGCTTCATTAAAACACAACCAGCCCACAAATCAGGGCGGCCAAAAACTAAACCTTACGTAATTACAAATATACACCAACTAGCCAATAAGAGGGTAGTTTCAATTATAATTTATTCCTAACCCAAAGATATCCAAACGACTTAAATTCGGCTATAACTTCTTTGTTGAAGTTTATTTAAAAAAACACACTTTAGTTCTATAGTATCAAATAACATGTATAGTATAACTGTATAAGTGCTTATAATTTTACAAAGACAATAATATCCAGATAGTTTATGTGGTTTGCCAATATTTCATCATTAGTCCATAACTTTCTAAATTTATATTGTTGTTTCATGTGGTTTTGACAAGTAGTTACTGGTATAGTTGTTGACCTGTGGTTTAACAAGTTGTTATTACGATAATCCTAGAAAATTTTAAAATGATATATGAATAATAATTTATAAATAATCTCAAGTCGCTAACACATTATCAAGTCAACGGAACTAAAAAACCTATATTTTTGTAATTTTATCCAAGTAAGAGAAGAATATTTAAAGTAAAATTTATACAATATTATAAGTGACGTGCGGATTTAGAGAGGTAGAGGATCAGTAGCTTTAAAGTATTAAAATGAAGAAAATAAAATATCATATGTATTTAGTTATGAAGAAATAAAATAGCATGGGTATTTATGAAGAAAATAAAATAGCATGGGTATTTAGTTAATACAAAGGATAAAATAACACAATATATAAATGATGGTTATATACATAACGTGCTCACGCACGTGAGTAGAATAGTTGACAAACGTATAACTATTATTATATTATATACCAGATAAATACAAAGTGATTTCCTAGAATTTGTGTGAAATTTTAGGCTTTTAATCTAAGTTGAATAAGAAATCCCAAAAACCTTCTAAATACATACCTTTTTAATGTTTAGAGTTAAATATACAAAGTGATTTCCTATAAAGTGTGTGAATTTTGGGCTTTTAATCCAAGTTAAATAAGAAATCCCAAAAAAACCCTCTAAATATATTCCTTTTAAGTGATTATTGCAAATGTCAATTCGTTCCAAATGTTTTATCACTTTTCCTACTTTAGTCTAAAATGATTTTTTAGCTGAAATTGTTATCATTTCCATCTAAATCACTAATTTAGTTAAAATGTTTCATTAACTCTTATGGACAATTTTCGCAATTCTCAAACCTTATGACGATTTTGGCACTTAACCAATTCTCAAACCTCATGTACGATTTGGTAATTCTCAAACCGCCAACATTATGTACCAAAATGGGGCATGTTTATAACAGCAAGTGTTGACGATCTAATAAGACAATATTCCTAGTCTTAGAAAGAAAAACACAGAATGGATAACACTAAATTTCAACCCATTAAGTGGTCAATATAAATATGAAGTTCAAAAGAGCATTGATTGATTTGCGAACAATAGCAAATGGAATACCAGATGCATTCACAAACATAAATAGAGTGACAAAGACATATATACTAGTACCAAATACACCTGCTCAAATTGAAGTAATCACAAAATGATTACAATATTGAGAAAATTTGGGAGGTAAATCGGTTCAAAAGATAAAACCCACTAAACACAGTTGGTAAACCCAGAAGATGTTGCATACAAAACTCCATAATTGGTTGAAGACAAAACCTCACAAAAGGTTGCATACAACAACCTTACAATAGGTTATTGATAAAAAGCATGGAAGAAGATAGTGAAGTTTTAAAAGAAACCAGGTACCAAATAAATACGAGATCTCAATAAATTATATATAAAATTGTCACACCATGATTTCTGGTGGGCCCAAACTAAGGGTCACGTGACGCTTGAATAGCAGTTATCACAATTTGCAAGGGAAGTATAGAGATATCCCATAGGTAGGATCCAATAAAATGGACTTGAGACAATCTTGGGTCTCTAGCCAAGGAGTGCACAAATTCCATGGTATAAGACCAAGCACTATCCAGCCTATTTCGTTATTCGCCACCTACAGATTAATCTTTAAAAATACGTCATCTTTTGCGGGTAAATACAATTAACCGACTCATTTTGAAAATCATTTTATAAAATCATTTGAAATATTTATCATGAGAACCCGTAGGCAATCACCAAATATTTCTTGGGATATTTTCTTGTTACCAGTTTTATATGCTTGTCATTACAGCCGGGAACATGAATCATATGCTGGTCATTGCTATAATGATTATGATACACACCACATTTAATACAACGTCTTACGGCCATACGCCTACCCTGGCGCGTATTTTATATGGCCATACCTCATTGATGAGTTGGGACGTCCGGACCCGGTACCATTAACCCTCAAGTGTTTAAGTTATCAAACAATACGTATTAAACTAGATTCTTATATATGTGAAAGCATTTGCCCATTTATATAATATCCGCTCCAAGAGACTTATTGCCATATCCCAAATTATTAAACAAAATAGGCAAAAAGTATTTATATGTGCTAGGTGCATTCTCACAGTGTATTTGATTCTTGTAGCACAACCGAATTCAAAGTTTATTAACTCTGGTGTGACTTACTTGAGGGCTCTATAGTTTAGAATAGATGGAAATATTATCCTATAGAACGTTCATGGGTGGGTCATTATACATACTTTGGACTTTGACCGGCTACTTAGAATTACATTCGGTTTCTCTAGATTTAGCGTTGACCAAATATAATGTGGTTTATACACGTCCGAGTGTACGGCCTCATTGGATACAAGTTAATTGACCAAACATTATGATTTGGAGTGATTTTGAAAGGTTTTAACCCAATTTGACTAGTTTATATATTTTATGTTATTTAAATTAGTCGTTTACGTCATCTGGTGTCAAATAGGTTTATGACGAGTCCGTTATGTGAAAACACATATTAAAATATTGTATGATTATTTTCGAGGTTAGATTATATGCCTCTTAGGTTCTAAAACCAGTTTATACCGTAAGGGCATTTTTGACATTAGGATGTATGGTTGACTTATCAATTAACCCTTCAAATGATACGACCAAAAGTTATAACCTAAGAGGGTTATTACCTATAATTTTGTGGTCACATAACATGCCTTTATTGGGTTTTAAAATAGACAAAACGGGTCAGAATCGAAAGTTAAAGCAAAAGTCAACTACTTGACTTCCAACATGGAATTGAAGGCTAAACTGAAAATGACAATTTGGACATGCCAAAATAAGTTTTATAATGTTATATAAATTGTTATGATGTAAAAACTTATAGTTTAGATAATTAAAACATCAATTGTCATAAAATGCAATTTTATGTTTTTTACTTTTATTTAATAAATGTTTGACTCGTTATTTCGCCTACTAAACATGACGATCATAGGGTATAATCACATGGGATTAATACCCTCATTATTATGACCACGTTACAAAGTTCAATTTAAACTTTGACTTAACCAAAATGGTTAGAACCGAAAGTCAAAGAAAAAATCAATTTACTTGACTTTCGACTAATAACTAGCCTAAAAATGAAAAAAGATCTGAAAGAGAACAGTTATTTGTGTTCAAGAGAAGTTTATAATTTCAGGGAGGAGGGCTCAATGAAGAGAAGCAACTCCAAAGTTATATAGAGAGGAAGAAAATAATGGTGTGAAGAATTCTGAACTAACTTAGCCTATTTATACTAATCTTAACATGAGGAAATCATGACGGGTGTTTCTAACGCTCTAAGGAGTTGATTAGTGTTTTTATATGTGTCAACACTAGAGAGATTGGTGGCAATGAAGTGTTTATGTGTCAACATTTGCAGCAAGGCTGCTGCTAGCAATGTTCTTACTGTCAGTGTACTCCTTACGGACCGTAAGGGTGATGCCTTGCGATCCGTAAGGGGACCCTGGCACGCAAACCTTTTGAACATCCTTACGGACCATATGAGGATGTTCTTGCGGTCCGTAAGGGACCTCGCAAATTTATAAAATTTCCTTTTAGGCAGATTTAACCTCTAAACTTTAAATTTATATTATTTTTATGATTTTTAACCCTTTTTTTCAACGTAGTGAATTATCTGGAAGGTTTCTATTTTTCTTACCAGAAATCTCGTCATCGAGATTTTACATCCTCACCCCTTTAAAAGAAATCTTGTCATCGAGATTTTATTTAAATAATTGGGGTACTTTTATCTCATTTCATTTAACTTCCCAAGTGTTCTCATTGACAACTCTAGGAATGCCATTCGACCTTCACATTAAGGATTATTTTCTTACGGAGTATTTTAACCTGCCTGTCCTTTACCGACAACGGTTTTCCGATACAATGCAATTGCTTGTCGACTGCACACTATTATGTGATATCACTACAGATTTGTCGACCAAGCATTTCTCTAGGTTTAATATATGATATATCATACTTATATATTGTTAAATTTATCAGAAGCTTAAGTTTATAAGTATTGGTACCAATAAAGTAAAAGAAAATTATAAAATTGTTTTATTTTTTAAAAATTCTTTTTTATAAATTGTTATAAAATTTCATTTTTAATAAAGTACATTTTAAAGGGTTTTTATATATATAATGTATTCAGTTTTTTTTAAGTTAAAGGGTTTATATATAAAAATAATCAAAAGAAAAAATAATATAAAAAGAGATGGGCTTGCCCTCCCTGGTGGAGATGCAGGTTTCATTTCTGCTTGAGCGATTTTCGATTGACATCTGGGTGAATGGATGAATCGGGTTCTAAGCCCGAGTTCCAACGTAATAGGGGGGTGAGAGTTTACGGATTTCATTCGTATCCTGCGTATCAAGGGTACAATCTCACGGCGGTTGAGGAGTTGATCTTGGATATAATCCTGAGTAGGGTGAGTTTATGCCTGAGTTTCTTTGCTGTACAAATAAAAAAAGCAAAACATAGAGAGATATGTAACGTGAACAAAATACTCTTGATTGGACTGATTTTTTTTGCATAGAGTTAGTGGATTGGACAGGAATGATAAAAAATTACAAACATCAAAGACACAGGTGGTAAAAAAATTATAACGACTAAATGATGATTTATGTAACATTTGTCGAAAAACGGGTTTTTCCAAACCCGCTTCGTTTATTAATCGAATAATCAGTTTCATATTTTGTTGCTCATTTAATGCTTATTTTAATTTTAAACAATACATAACTAATAAACATTTTAGATTATGGAAATTAAAATTGTTAAAAAATAAAATTAAAACAATTAAAAATGAAAAAGGGCTGCCGGGTTTCGAACCCGGGTCAGCCGGAAACTTTAAACACCAAACACATAACCACTCCGCCACTTGATGTCTTTGTGAATTTTAGGAAACAATTAAAACATAACTTCAACCGTGAATCAACCTGTTTGCGCCAAACTGAAATCGATATCGGCTTCCAAACGTCCAAGGACTTTTGAGTGATCGCGGATTCTTGCTTATAACCGATAAACCGACATTCTTAATCAATTCAGCCTTTAATGAACTTGAATTCATGTGATGTTCGGGTTTAATAACTGAAAACATTCACTTCCTGAATTACTCCAACAATATCAGTATCTCGCGACTAAAAATCATCCACAGAACTCTCAATTTCACTTTTGCTCTATTGTCTGTTCGTCGGAAACGTTTTTTGAACTCGCCGGACTTTCGCCGAAAAACCGTGTCTTTCATCAAAACGGTAAATTTCTAAATTCTTTCATCTTCTATCTGTTGTTAGACTTTTACTAACTGAAACCCTCCAATCAGAATCGGTCCCAGACGACGATATCGGATAATCAACACTCGCCGGAAGTTTTCTGAAAATTCCTAAGTTACGCTGTGAAACGGTATAATCATTCAAACCTTCTGATAACTCTTGCTTAGTCAATCAATTTTACAATTAGTTAATAAAAAACTGTTGATTGGTCCGCTTAGACGGAGTTCATAAAAACAGAGCCGACGACTTTGCCGGAGTTCTGAGAAAAGTCGTCATTCCGGTATGTTCATTCCCAAAACCTTTCCTATCCGTTACATTTTAATCATTCATACGCCTGTTAATTGAATTGTACAAGTTCAGTAGAGTAATCGTTGTCTGGGTTATTGTAACGAAGAAGACGAAGTGAGTCTGTATATAAATTTAATATAAATTGGATTATATCTCGGGTTAGACACACAGTCCAGCGGTGGACTGTGTGCAATTGAAACACAGCGATACCGGGTTCGAGTCCGCCCTTATTCCGATTCGTCACAATATTCAGACTTTTTATAAAACCCAAATATGAAAACTTCTAGTTAGTATATAAGAGAAATAAAAACAAGTGTTTTAACCAGGTTAGACATACAGTCCAGCGGTGGACTGTGTGCAACGTTAATCAACAGGTCCCGGGTTCGAGACCTGATACGCACGCCGGTTCGATAGAATTTAAATCCTTTTTAAGAAATGAATTTTGGAATAAATTAAATAGTATATAAATATAATTAAAAACAGAAATATTTCGGGTTAGACACGTAGCTCAGTTGGTAGAGCTGCGTGCACGCGTACGGGAGGTCACGAGTTAGAACCTCACTCAGTGCAAACAATATATACGACCGAACCGGTCAACAAGTCAAAGTCAATGGTCAACGGTGAAACCCAAAAAAAGTCAACATTTTTTTATATTTTTGTTTATTTATTTAATATAAAAATCAATTAAAAATACTTAAAAATAATGTTTTTAAAGTTAGAAAATAGCCTTAAACTCACAAAAATATATCTAAAAATCCTATTAAAATTATTAATAAAATCCACTCATTTACCATACCTTTCGTTATTATTTAGGTTAGTTAATTCTCGTCGATCAACCCTCTCAACTCGTGCGCATTCAACATCTTCAACCAAACGCACCCAATGTGAGTGAATCTCTACAAATTCCCCGTTTTAATCACGTTTTGGGGTGTATCATGTGTCTTATTATTTATTACATTTAAACAATTGTGCATCCATCATATCCATGATCAAATGTGTATTCAATATGTTTCAACTGTTTGTGTGGTTAAGGTTTAGATTAAATTTATCATTTTCTGTACATACATTATCATAGGCCGCCGCTCCTCATTACCTATGAGCGTTGAGCTGTTCCCCATTACCTATGAGCGTGAACGAGGCGTTGCCAACATACGATCGGCTCCGTTTGATTGAGCCTTGATCGCACATACATTTATCATAGGCCGTCCGTTCCCCATTACCTATGAGCGTGAACGTGACGTTGCCAACATATACAGTATCATTCATGTTATATATTCATGCAAGGTGGTTTGTTATTGTATGTTATTGTTTGTTATTGTTAATGTTATTGTATGTTTATTTACGTTTGCTCACATATGATTAGTGCACAATTTTCCATAATAAATATAACAAGAAATCAATAATAAATGTTTTATAACAAGGTTCACTCGCCAACTTAGGTTGACCCAAAAACCCCCATTTTTTACACATGATACAGGTGATCCAGCTGCAGCAAGAAACATATAGGATGACTTAGAAGAATAAACCGGTTTAGACTTTGGATTGTTTAGTTGGTTATCTTTCTTTGTAATTGTATGAACTTGTTTGGAATATTGAGGATGTAATTTTGAATTTAATAAATATGAAACATATTAGTAAACATCATGAGCTTTGGTGATAACCCAATTATACCCTGATTCTTATTCCGCTGAGGGTCGGAGTGTGACAATTTACTCTTAAGAAAAAACATAAATAGGAGTCATCATTAGCTAGTAGAGATGAAAAATGTGTAATCAAGTTTGGAAAATAACGTTATTATTATGGTTTTGCCACTAGACGTACTATGTAATAAGATAATGATCATTAATTAATAGAGAACATTACTAAAGTGTTTATTATTATTTCTAAACAACACCACCAAATCATTAATATCTAACATTATCCATGTTTATCCAAGTCATTGTACCCTAGCACGTAAGGTTAACTGATGCCAGTTTAATAATTAATGATTTAACTCCTAAAATATTAATTGCCAGTTTAGTACTTAATTATCAGTGGTAATATATATTAAACGTTAACTATTTTCTTGAATATCACACACACCTTACATTAATTATTTTGTTAGTGCTAATAAGAACATTTTTAAATAGATAGTTCGTGTGGTTTGGAATACATTAACAAATTTAGTCCCTAAATTTAAATTTTACAGATCTATCTTTGATTGGCATTGTTTGCTTCCTATAAGACGGTCTTTGGGTCTGTTAGTGTTGGTAAACTTTAGGTAAATGATTGTTATTTGTTCTTTTAAAAATTACACCTGTGGGCTATTTTATTATATATTAATAAAATATAATATAATTATAATATAATTTTAACCCATATTGTTTGTTGTTATTACTATCTTTATTGATATTTTTATAAAGAACAATAAATTTATTATTGTAAGTATGGTTTAAGTTGGTTTATAGAGTTAATTATACAGATAATCCGTATGGTATATAACCATTTCGTCTTTATGTACTAACTTTTTTTAACATGTTCAGATTATGTGGTATAGGTTTTGTAATATATGCAGGTTCTAAGTCTAACGACTGTTAATTACAAACGGAAAAGACCTTCATGTACACATCACGTGAGGGCATTAATGTCAATTCACCCCCCTTTCTTTTAATACCCATAATAAAACCCCTGACCCTTCATTCACCTCGTTCAACATTTGTATCCCCTGTTCAAACGTTCTTCAACCTTGTTCATGTTATTGTTCAACCGAAGACGATGAAGTTGTGTTCTTGTGAGCTAGTGGCATCAATAAAGACATCATGGACGGATAACAATCTAGGACGCTGATTTTATTGTTGTCCACAGTCGGTAATATTTTCTCCTTCAAAATTCAATAGAATTTGCCCTAATTTTGTTGATATTTTGCAGTAACTACAAAGGTGTGGATTCTTTGCTTGGCTAGACCCCCAATGTGTTGTGGTTGTGTTAAAGTAATACCTGGACCATTGAGATCAATGAATGAAATGGAAGAAAATGTTATTTGCACGAGCAAGTTGAAAGGAAAAAGAACCAAGTGATAGTTTGTTTGGTAGTGATTGTAGTTATGTTTGGGATGTATGTTGTCAATGTTTAGCTATGAACCTTAATATTATTCAGGATTGTCAATGTGAATCCTACTAAGCCAATAAGCATGGGGGCCCACATGACTATACAGGTGAAGGTATGGGGGACATTTGAGGCCCAAATGAGCAAACCCAAGACATCCGATATATGTAGTTGCATTATTGATGTTTATGTTATTTTTATTTTTTTTAGACACATGACACCTAAAAAGACTCCATAAACTCACAATCTTCTTATGTATATTCCTGTAGATGTCGGCTAGGCAACAACGTGGGGGTAGAAGATCAGGAAGGTCAAACGAACGCTTGGCCACCCAAATCGCAAAACAAATGGCCGCGGTGCTTCCTGACATCGTAGTTCAAGTCCAACAAGCTCTTGCCGCAAATCCCATCAACCCTCCCCAACAAGAAGACCAGAATGTTGACAACCCTCCCTCCAAAAAGTGCTCATACAAACATTTCAAGTCTTGCGATCCCCCGAAATTTGAAGGGACCGAAGGTGTCACTGCCCTCCTCCACTGGTTTGAGGAAATGGAAAACACTTTCCTCAACTGCGATTGTCCCGAGGATCACAAGGTACGTTACGCAACCGGGAGGCTATTTGGGGTAGCTCTTACCTGGTGGAATACTGAAAAGGGGAAGAGAGGAGTCGAAGATGCAATGGCCTTAACGTGGGAGGAGTTAAGGGAAATCATGACGAGACGTTTCTGTCCTAGAAGCGAGATCAAAAAGTTAGAGGATGAATTTCATTCGTTGAAGCAAAAGGAGGGAGATCATACTTCCTGCAACAAACGGTTTTTAGAGTTGAACCAAATGGTCCCTAACTTGTTCACCCCAGTTTACCGCTTAGTCGAACACTATATTCGAGGCCTCCCCTCGAAAATTCAAGACTCAGTTCTCAGCACTTCGCCTGCAACACTTGAAGCTGCTATGGAAGTAGCGACCGAGCTTACCGAGAATCGTATTCGCAACGGCAAATTTAAAGATGAGAAAAAGAAAGCCCCCGTTGAGGGCCAAACTTCAAACCATTCCACCTCCTCCTCAAAGTTTGCTAACAAGAGGAAACGAAACACCAGAAACTTTGCTGTCACACAAACAAATTTCCCCATCCCTGCTGCACCCATTACCCAAGTTGCCCCCTTACCTGCACCATATAAAAGGCCATACTCCGGCCAATACCCAAAATGCAACCGTTTCCAATACCATCACTTTCCTGATCATCCCTGCCAACATTGCAACGGCTGTGATCGCGCAGGTCACACCATTCAAACCTGTCGCGTACCTTAGCGAACGAACCGCCATCAGCCCTCAACTCAAACCCACCATCAGATAGTGGGTCAAGCCCAACAACCTTTACTACTACCACCTACCCAACATGTAGCCCAATCCTACTACCAACCCAACTATCCCATGGGGCAACCTATGCGGGCATGTTACAACTGTGGAGACCCGAACCATTTCAGAAACACCTGTCCACGCTTAGTGAATATTATCCATGCCCAAGCTCAAGCTAATCCAGTAAACCAGGCTAATCAAGCTCCTCCACCTGGAAGAGGAAGAGCTTTTAAAATCAACGCCAATCAAGCTAGGGCTGACTACTATGTGGTTAACGGTACGTTTCTCATCAATGGTAGTTATGCATATATGTTATTTGATACTGGCACGGATAAAAGTTTTGTGTCCTTAGAATTTGAACCCATCCTCAACCAGACTCGTGATAAACTCATGGAATCCATAACGGTAGAAGTTGCTGACGGAAAACCGGTCTCATTAAACTCTATTATACGCAATTGTACTCTCACTCTAAACGATCACGATTTTCCAGTTGACCTCATACCTATGAAGTTGGGAAGTTTCGACATTATAATTGGAATGGACTGGCTCATCCAACATCATGCTGAAGTTGTATGCCGCGAAAAGTTTATACGCATTCCTCTTACAAACGGTCAGACTCTACGTATCTTTGGAGAAACTCCTTCGAAAGGGCTCAAATTAATGTCCTGTCTTCAAGCCCGAAAATATCTCCCGTAAGAATTATGTCGCATTTCTAACTCATGTCGTCAAAAAGGGAACCAAGAAGAAGAAACTTGAAGACATCCCAGTAGTAAAAGATTTTCCGCAAGTTTTTCCTAATGACATTTCAGGACTTCCTCCCGTAAGAGAAGTCGAATTCCGCATTGATCTTATACCTGGAGCTACACCAGTTGCAAAATCTCCTTATAGGTTAGCCCCATCCGAAAAGAGCTAGCTAGTCAATTGCAAGAGTTGACGGACAAAGGATTCATACGTCCTAGCTCCTCGCCTTGGGGTGCACCTGTCCTTTTTGTGAAGAAGAAAGATGGAACGTTTCGCATGTGCATCGACTACAGAGAACTCAACAAGTTAATGGTCAAGAACCGCTACCCTTACCTCGCATCGATGATCTTCTTGACCAACTTCAAGGCGCCAGCTGTTTTTCAAAAAATCGACCTTCGTTCTGGTTATCATCAACTCAGAGTACATGAAGAAGACGTCCCAAAGACCGCCTTCCGAACTCGTTATGGTCATTATGAATTCATGGTCATGCCATTTGGTCTAACCAACGCCCCAGCTGTCTTCATGGATCTAATGAACAGAGTCTGCAAACCTTATCTCGACCGTTTTGTTATAGTCTTCATCGACGACATCCTCATCTACTCAAAGTCTAAGTCTGATCATGAACGACATCTTCGACTCATCCTTACACTCTTAGAGAATGAAAAGCTCTACGCCAAATTCTCCAAATTCTGGTTAAAAAAGGTACAATTCCTTGGACATGTCGTCAATGACAAGGGAATACATGTCGACCCCTCAAAGATCAAAGCAGTACAAGAATGGCAAGCGCCACGTACACCAACCGAAGTAAGATCATTCCTTGGTTTGGCTGGTTATTATCGCCGTTTCATTGCAAATTTCTCCCGCATCGCTGTACCACTCACGGCTTTAACACATAAAGGAAAACCCTTCATATGGGGACCAAAACAAGAAGAAGCCTTCCAAACCCTTAAACAAAAACTCTATGATGCACCTATCCTCACTCTTCCTGAAGGTTGTGATGACTTCGTGGTTTATTGCGACGCGTCAGGGCAAGGACTAGGGTGTGTTCTAATGCAAAGAGGAAAGGTGATAGCTTATGCTTCTAGACAACTCAAAACTCATGAGAAGAACTACACCACCCACGACCTAGAACTTGGAGCCGTTGTGTTCGCTCTTAAGATATGGAGACATTACCTCTACGGTACTAAGTGCGAAACGTACACTGACCATAAGAGCCTCCAACATATCTTCAACTAAAAGGAGTTAAACATGAGGCAACGGAGATGGGTTGAACTTCTTAATGACTACGACTGTGAAATTTGGTATCATCCTGGCAAGGCAAACGTGGTGGCCGATGCACTCAGTCGAAAGGGTTATGCGAACTCCATTCGTCTTCTATGTTCGCAAATCATAACCGACATCAAAGATCAAATTCGAGAAGCCCAACATGTTTCAGTAACGGAAGACGACGTACGAAAGGAGCTGTCCTGTGGAGCTGAACTTAAAATTGAAACTAAATCCGACGGTATTCTGTACTATCTAGATCGCATATGGATTCCTGACCACAACAACCTTCGTGAAATCCTTATGAATGAGGCACACAAAACACCATACTCTATACACCCAGGAGCTGACAAGATGTATCAAGACCTTCGATACACCTACTGGTGGCCTGGAATGAAAAAGGATATTGCTGTTTTTGTTTCCAAGTGCCTTACATATTCCAAGGTAAAAGCTGAACATCAAAGACCCTCAGGACTTCTGGTCCAACCTGAAATACCTGTATGGAAGTGGGAAAACATAACCATGGACTTCATTACCGGGTTACCTCGCACTTCTGGTGGGTATGACACTATATGGGTAATCATTGATCGTCTTACAAAATCAGCTCACTTTCCGATCCGCGAAGATTTCAAGAACGAGAAGTTAGCTCGTATCTACATCAGCGAAATCGTAAGCCGTCATGGTGTACCGTTAAGCATTATTTCAGATCGTGATGGTCGTTTCACTTCACGAACATGGCAAGCTGTACAAGCCGCTTTGGGTACACGATTAGACCTCAGTACCGCTTATCATCCTCAAACTGATGGACAATCTGAACGCACCATCCAAACTCTTGAAGATATGCTTCGAGCATGTGTCATAGACTTCAAGGGAAATTGGGACGCTCATCTACCATTAGTTGAATTTTCGTACAACAACAGCTATCATTCAAGTATCGGCATGGCACCTTTCGAAGCTTTATATGGTCGTAAGTGCCGATCTCCAGTATGTTGGCACGAAATTGGGGAAGCTCAAATCACCGGTCCAGAATTGATTCAAGAAACCACAGACAAGAGCCATCAAATTCGAAACAATCTTCTAGCGGCACAAAGTCGTCAAAAGAGTTATGCAGATAAACGACGAAAGCCTTTGGAGTTTAACATTGGTGATCATGTACTTTTAAAAGTATCACCGTGGAAGAGAGTAGTTCGTTTTGGCCAGAAGGGCAAGCTAGCACCACGCTATATAGGACCTTTCAAGATACTCGAAAGAGAAGGACCTGTAGCATACAAGCTTGATCTACCAGAAGAACTCAACAGAATTCACCCCACATTCCACGTATCAAACTTAAAGAAGTGTCTCGCCGATGAAAACCTCCATATTCCCCTGGAAGATATTCAGATCGATGAATCTATGCATTTCATTGAAAGACCAGTAGAGATCATGGACTTCGGAGACAAACGTTTAAGACGGAGTCGTATTCCAATTGTTAGGGTACGCTGGGAGTCGAAACGGGGACCTGAGTTTACTTGGGAACGTGAAGACTCAATGCGCGAAAAAATACCCGTGTATTTTTCCTGTTACCACTACTACTTAAATTTCGGGACGAAATTTCTAAAAGTAGGGGATACTGTAACATTTGTCGAAAAACGGGTTTTTCCAAACCCGCTTCGTTTATTAATCGAATAATCAGTTTCATATTTTGTTGCTCATTTAATGCTTATTTTAATTTTAAACAATACATAACTAATAAACATTTTAGATTATGGAAATTAAAATTGTTAAAAAATAAAATTAAAACAATTAAAAATGAAAAAGGGCTGCCGGGTTTCGAACCCGGGTCAGCCGGAAACTTTAAACACCAAACACATAACCACTCCGCCACTTGATGTCTTTGTGAATTTTAGGAAACAATTAAAACATAACTTCAACCGTGAATCAACCTGTTTGCGCCAAACTGAAACCGATATCGGCTTCCAAACGTCCAAGGACTTTTGAGTGATCGCAGATTCTTGCTTATAACCGATAAACCGACATTCTTAATCAATTCAGCCTTTAATGAACTTGAATTCATGTGATGTTCGGGTTTAATAACTGAAAACATTCACTTCCTGAATTACTCCAACAATATCAGTATCTCGCGACTAAAAATCATCCACAGAACTCTCAATTTCACTTTTGCTCTATTGTAAGTTCGTCGGAAACGTTTTTTGAACTCGCCGGACTTTCACCGGAAAACCGTGTCTTTCATCAGAACGGTAAATTTCTAAATTCTTTCATCTTCTATCTGTTGTTAGACTTTTACTAACTGAAACCCTCCAATCAGAATCGGTCCCAGACGACGATATCGGATAATCAACACTCGCCGGAAGTTTTCTGAAAATTCCTAAGTTACGCTGTGAAACGGTATAATCATTCAAACCTTCTGATAACTCTTGCTTAGTCAATCAATTTTACAATTAGTTAATAAAAAACTGTTGATTGGTCCGCTTAGACGGAGTTCATAAAAACAGAGCCGACGACTTTGCCGGAGTTCTGAGAAAAGTCGTCATTCCGGTATGTTCATTCCCAAAACCTTTCCTATCCGTTACATTTTAATCATTCATATGCCTGTTAATTGAATTGAACAAGTTCAGTAGAGTAATCGTTGTCTGGGTTATTGTAACGAAGAAGACGAAGTGAGTCTGTATATAAATTTAATATAAATTGGATTATATCTCGGGTTAGACACACAGTCCAGCGGTGGACTGTGTGCAATTGAAACACAGCGATACCGGGTTCGAGTCCGCCCTTATTCCGATTCGTCACAATATTCAGACTTTTTATAAAACCCAAATATGAAAACTTCTAGTTAGTATATAAGAGAAATAAAAACAAGTGTTTTAACCAGGTTAGACATACAGTCCAGCGGTGGACTGTGTGCAATGTTAATCAACAGGTCCCGGGTTCGAGACCTGATACGCACGCCGGTTCGATAGAATTTAAATCCTTTTTAAGAAATGAATTTTGGAATAAATTAAATAGTATATAAATATAATTAAAAACAGAAATATTTCGGGTTAGACACGTAGCTCAGTTGGTAGAGCTGCGTGCACGCGTACGGGAGGTCACGAGTTAGAACCTCACTCAGTGCAAACAATATATACGACCGAACCGGTCAACAAGTCAAAGTCAATGGTCAACGGTCAAACCTAAAAAAAGTCAACATTTTTTTATATTTTTGTTTATATATTTAATTTAAAAATCAATTAAAAATACTTAAAAATAATGTTTTTAAAGTTAGAAAATAGCCTTAAACTCACAAAAATATATCTAAAAATCCTATTAAAATTATTAATAAAATCCACTCATTTACCATACCTTTCGTTATTATTTAGGTTAGTTAATCCTCGTCGATCAACCCTCTAAACTCGTGCGCATTCAAAATCTTCAACCAAACGCACCCAATGTGAGTGAATCTCTACAAATTCCCCGTTTTAATCACGTTTTGGGGTGTATCATGTGTCTTATTATTTATTACATTTAAACAATTGTGCATCCATCATATCCATGATCAAATGTGTATTCAATATGTTTCAACTGTTTGTGTGGTTAAGGTTTAGATTAAATTTATCATTTTCTGTACATACATTATCATAGGCCGCCGCTCCTCATTACCTATGAGCATTGAGCTGTTCCCCATTACCTATGAGCGTGAACGAGGCGTTGCCAACATACGATCGGCTCCGTTTGATTGAGCCTTGATCGCACATACATTTATCATAGGCCGTCCGTTCCCCATTACCTATGAGCGTGAACGTGACGTTGCCAACATATACAGTATCATTCATGTTATATATTCATGCAAGGTGGTTTGTTATTGTATGTTATTGTTTGTTATTGTATGTTTATTTACGTTTGCTCACATATGATTAGTGCACAATTTTCCATAATAAATATAACAAGAAATCAATAATAAATGTTTTCTAACAAGGTTCACTCGCCAACTTATGTTGACCCAAAAACCCCCATTTTTTACACATGATACAGGTGATCCAGCTGCAGCAAGAAACATATAGGATGACTTAGAAGAATAAACCGGTTTAGACTTTGGATTGTTTAGTTGGTTATCTTTCTTTGTAATTGTATGAACTTGTTTGGAATATTGAGGATGTAATTTTGAATTTAATAAATATGAAACATATTCGTAAACATCATGAGCTTTGGTGATAACCCAATTATACCCCGACTCTTATTCCGCTGCGGGTCAGGGTGTGACAATTTACTCTTAAGAAAAAACATAAATAGGAGTCATAATTAGCTAGTAGAGATGAAAAATGTGTAATTAAGTTTGGAAAATAACGTTATTATTATGGTTTTGCCACTAGACATACTATGTAATAAGATAATGATCATTAATTAATAGAGAACATTACTAAAGTGTTTATTATTATTTCTAAACAACACCACCAAATCATTAATATCTAACATTATCCATGTTTATCCAAGTCATTGTACCCTAGCACGTAAGGTTAACTGATGTCAGTTTAATAATTAATGATTTAACTCCTAAAATATTAATTGCCAGTTTAGTAATTAATTATCAGTGGTAATATATATTAAACGTTAACTATTTTCTTGAATATCACACACACCTTACATTAATTATTTTGTTAGTGCTAATAAGAACATTTTTAAATAGATAGTTCGTGTGGTTTGGAATACATTAACAAATTTAGTCCCTAAATTTAAATTTTACAGATCTATCTTTGATTGGCATTGTTTGCTTCCTATAAGACGGTCTTTGGGTCTGTTAGTGTTGTTTGTTCTTTTAAAAATTACATCTGTGGGCTATTTTATTATATATTAATAAAGTATAATATAATTATAATATAATTTTAACCCATATTGTTTGTTGTTATTACTATCTTTATTGATATTTTTATAAAGAACAATAACTTTATTATTGTAAGTATGGTTTAAGTTGGTTTATAGAGTTAATTATACAGATAATCCATATGGTATATAACCATTTCGTCTTTATGTACTAACTTTTTTTAACATGTTCAGATTATGTGGTATAGGTTTTGTAATATATGCAGGTTCTAAGCCTAACGACTGTTAATTACAAACGGAAAAGACCTTCATGTACACATCACGTGAGGGCATTAATGTCAATTCCCCCCCCCCCCTTTTCTTTTAATATCCATAATAAAACCCCTGACCCTTCATTCACCTCGTTCAACATTTGTATCCCCTATTCAAACGTTCTTTAACCTTGTTCATGTTATTGTTCAACCGAAGACGATGAAGTTGTGTTCTTGTGAGCTAGTGGCATCAATAAAGACATCATGGACGGATAACAATCTAGGACGCTGATTTTATTGTTGTCCACAGTCGGTAATATTTTCTCCTTCAAAATTCAATAGAATTTGCCCTAATTTTGTTGATATTTTGCAGTAACTACAAAGGTGTGGATTCTTTGCTTGGCTAGACCCCCAATGTGTTGTGGTTGTGTTAAAGTAATACCTGGACCATTGAGATCAATGAATGAAATGGAAGAAAATGTTATTTGCACGAGCAAGTTGAAAGGAAAAAGAAACAAGTGATAGTTTGTTTTGTAGTGATTGTAGTTATGTTTGGGATGTATGTTGTTAATGTTTAGCTATGAACCTTAATATTATTCAGGATTGTAATGTTTAAATAATTGAATGAAATTTGGTCTTTTTGACCAGATTTTGACCTAAAGTGTAAGTGTTATGTTTGTGCTAGTGTTATGATCAAATGCGTTAGTGTTACACCAAAATGTGCAAGTGTTATGACCAAACCACCAAAGCAAATGAAAAGTGTGGAAGTGTTATGACCACAATGTGCAAGTGTGCACGCCTTATGAAACCACCAAGCCAAACCAAACTGTGCAAGTGTTCAAGTATTTTGACCTGACTAACCTGTGTAGTTGTGCAAATGTTATGACCAAACTAAACTGTGCAACCATATGTACAATAATGCAAGTGTAAACAAACCAACATGCAAGTGCAACCAAACAAGCAACATCAAGCATATTTCCAGCAGTGTAAATGGGCAGCCATATTATACCAAACAAGCAACATCGAACAAATTTGACAAAATGGTAAACCAGCAACATCAAACAAAGCTTCCAAATTATTATACAAACAAAATGTCAAAACAACCATAAGCATAAGCATATACCAAACTATGATGCAAGTCCACACCATATGCCAAAAACAATAAGCATTCATCAATTCAAAACATCAAAACTTCAAACATAAACCAACTAAATAAAAAAATTAATAAACCAACAACAGCTTCATTTCCTTAATATAGATGCCTTTGCAGTTGGCTTTCCCTTTCACTTTGTAGATGACTTTCCCTAGGACTTAGCGGTTGACTTTCCCTTTGACTAGGCAGTTGACATGGCCTTTGCAGTTGACTTTCCTAGGGCAGTTGATGTAGATGCCTTACCACTTGAACCCTTAGCCGCTGAGACTTTTGTTGATGTAGAACCCTCCCCACCTTGTCCTTTGCATGTTTTCTTATTGTGAACCTTGTTTCCACACTTTCAACAAGTGACAGTTTTACCCTTTATGCTAAGCTTCCTGCCACTCACCTTGTCATCATCTTTCTTAATCCTTCTTTCCCTGTTTTCTTGGCCTCCCTATGGGATTATGGTAATAAGGTTCTCTAATTCTTATTGGACAGTTTGACCTTGGCCACAAACCCCTACCACTAACTGGTCCAACCTTGTGTGAGCAAGCCTTTTTCATTGTTTCAAGTATGTATGTGACATGGACATTACAATGTATTAATTCAATCAACTATAACACATAATTTGTATAGATTAATAAAGAGAATATGCATGTCTACTTATTGTCCATTTAAAGGCATGCTCCGATTAGTGGCAACAACATGCTTGCAAAGAATTCATGTTAACTCCGACCTCCTACATGAACACTCTTTTACAATAACATCTACAACACACTGGCCTATAACCTAGTCTTCTTTCCTATAGCCTGTAACTTGATACATCCTACCTGCATTCCATTAAACACTTAACTAGGCTACATCTTTTTTTTTATTTCTTTAGACTTCTCACTAATCTTAGAATTTAACAACCCCTTAGTCTTATTTATGACTTGCATCACAATTACTATCCTTCTTATTAAGTATTCTATAACATACTCTAAAGCAGTTATAAATTGTTTCTCCCTACCTTCAACTAACCTCGGATTAAATACTTCACATATATTGTTCAACAACAAATCAGACCTAGCGCTACCTGTAAAACAAGTTGAAAACATCCACATTAAATACGCTATGATACATAGTAGTTTAAAACAAGTGCTAAACATGTGAAATGACTTATTGTCTAATGGATGAATGGAACCTATTGCAACCATTGGTAGGCATCCACATTTAACAATCTCAACTCTTCCATCTTGTCATTGAATTCTAGTATTGTAGGAGTTGTTTCAACACTCCATAACATGTCCTTTTATGCCTTGTCTCTCTATTGCAGCTTCATGTTTTAGTGTACGTGTCTAAGGCAGTATCAGTGTTCAGCTAATGGAAAAGCATTCTTTAATGCATGAACTAATCCTTTTTGCCTGTTTGAAATGAATGTGAAATGAGAACTCACATCTAAACCTAGGTCATCCCTAAGATAATCTAAAAACCATTGCCATGAATTAAAGTTTCTCCCTCGACTATAGCATAAGCTATGGGATATATTCCATCTTTTGGATCCACATTAACAACAGTTAGTAGTTAACCTGGAAAGGGACCCTTCATAAAAGCACCATCTATTCCAACTATTTCTTTTTTGTTTTAGCTTTGCCTTTAGTTTTAGTACTCCCTTCTGATTTAGCTTCAAAGTGTGGAATCATAATTTCCTTGCAAACGACCCTTAACCTATATTGATCATTCCTATAAAAGCAATCTCTCTCCTGGTTTCCACAACATGCTTTTAAGCAACTCTTTCACTATCTTCTGATTTGCAAATTCTTGACTAACAAAAACAATAGACTCTCAGCCAATGCTTTCTTTCTAATCTTTCTAAGTTTTCTTTTCCTTGATTTCTCCATGTCTTCACTAGATGAAGAACGACCAAATGAATTAGTGCGTATGGTATTCTCTGCTTCTTCTACATTATTGTATCTAAGACTAGTTTCATGAATTTCTTCATTGTTAACATATAAATTGACCCTAAATCCCCTTCTATTAACTTACCTCTCACCAATGATATTTACAGGATCAACAATATCATCAACAGATTCATCCCCTACTTCAACTACTTCAATTTTGTATTCAAGAGACCCATTGTCAACTACATTTGAATATGTTTTATTGATTCGTTTTCATTCCTTTAATTGCCTACATTCACTTCTTGACTACTTATTGGATTCATCACATTAGAAAACAGACTCTCAGACACTGCATCTATAACTTCAACATTGCCTACAATACTACCCACATCTTCAACTGAGCCTACAACACTGCCTACATTGTCAGTTTTTACACTCACTTCTACGCTACTTTCACCGGTTTCAATGTAAGGTCTATTTCTCTATATTCATTGTTTTTAGGCAAATGTCTTAACAAACTTACTACATCATGGTGGTTGCCTAAGGGTCTCAACCCAAAATCTAAATCCTCACCAGGTATCAGATAATGATAATGCAAATTTAACCCATCATAACCTAGCTCTTAAACAATCTCATCATCAATAACACATAATTTTTCCTTGTTCGGCAAGTCAACATAAGAATCTTACCATTGTTGTATATCCTATTAGGAAATTGTTAAAACCAACCTCCATGGTGTCCTTTTAGACAAAAAAAAGTTCTTCATATATACCTAAAACACAACAAAGCAATGATTAAAAAAATAATGATAATGATCGGCGTAACCAACAACAAAAAAACTAATGATATACATCGACTTGATAATCATCGTTTTCCTGTCTGATATGCCACTTGATTATCATTGTATTCAAAATCTTACATGGCCAGCCCTGAGGGAGGTAAAGTCGGTGACCGCAAGGCTCACTTTTTTCCCTAACGCCTAGAGGTGCAAAAATCTTTTTTTTTACCGGAACCAAGTCCGGGTTTGGTCAACAAAGTCAACAACCGGTTCTCGGTAGGAACCAGTTCCGGGTACGTTAGGTATTTACCAGTTTGGCCGAGTTTTTTCCGAGTTTTGGTCGGTTCGGGTTTGGGTTTTGACCAGGTAGAGGTGGTACCGCTTCCGATGGTTCCGGATCAGTTGTTTTTTCTAAACCTAGTCTGGAACTGGTCTGTACCTACAGGTCGGGTAAGGTATGAATTGGTTCGAGGTCGGGTATTCTGGATCGGTCCGAAACCGGGTTTATTGTACACCACTACTAGCGCCTTGGTAGTTTTTATAGTGCTTTGATTTCGCCGTTAAAAAGCATAATTTTAAAACGCAATTTGTTTGTTATACCTAGGCTGCAAAAGAACCAAATGAACACGAAGAAGACCTTGTTCGTGTTCATATTGGTTTGTTAAAAAATATGTGTGTTCACGAAGCGTTCACGAACACTTATCGAACGAGATTTTATGTTTGCATTCGTTTGTTAAGGAAATGAACTTGTTCGTATTCGTTTATGTTTGTTTGTTAATTTTAGGCAACGAACGTTGACGAATACAAATGAGCACAAACTAATGTTCATGAACACAAATGGAAACAAACGAACACAAACAATCGTTTATGAACATAATATATAATACACTGACACTTATTAGATGTTTAATTTGTCGGAATTTTGAAGTATTTAAATAAATATTCAAACTAAAAACACTCATGAACTATCGAACACAAACAAACACGTTACCGAACGTTTACGAACATAAACGAACGAACATGACCCTTGTTCATGTTTGTTCATTTAACTAAACGAACAAAATTTCTTGTTCGTGTTCGTTTGTTTAATAAACGAACGAACACAAACAAACTTCCCGCCCAACAGTTCATAAACTATTTGTCGAACGTTTGATCCGTTTGCAGCCCTAGTTATACCCATTAAATGTTAATTTAGTTTATTTAGCCCCGTTAAACAAATAAACCCATGTTTCATTTAAACAAAGTTACCCAACTATGCCCAGTAGCCTGTAATATTTAAATACACTTTTAAATCCATTTAAACATTGGCAAGTGACGAGTTGTAGCAACACAAAAAAAAAACCATTGTTGATTGAAGGTTTGAAGCAGGACAAAGGGATAGGACTGATTAATTGACGATTGAAAAAAAGAAGGGCACAATTTTACAATTGAAGGCTGGAGTCATCGTACTCCAAACTTAGTGATTCATCTAAGTGGAAAGAGTTACGACTTTGATGGGGTGCACTTATATTTTAGGCTTCGACTTTCATGAGCTGCGAGTTTCAAGAGTTGTGACTTAGTGATTCAATGAACGCTTGGAGCGAGACGACCTTTGAAGTTAGTGATTCATTGAAGTAAGGAGAGTTACGACATTCAAGGGATCTTGTTATTTTTAGAGGTCTGTTTTTCTACTCGCCCAAGACTCTTTGAGTTCTTATAGACGACCTAGATTAATTATGTATACTACATTTAATTTGATGTGTTTTTTAACGTATGACCTGAGGGTCCAGTGGTATAACGTTTACCCCTCACATTAGTTACTTATATATACTAAATTTAAATATAAAGAATTACCAACTAATACAACCGGGATAGCATAAACAATTTAAATAAACCAAATCATTGTGAAAAAAGAATTACATGCGTATCTTGAAACCTAAATACTTTAAATATAAGACCTCCATAAAAATACACATTTAATATATATTATATTTATATCTATTTATTATTTATTTTTATTTTTATATAACTGAGAAGTGGTATGCATAGTAATTTTATTTTTATAATAATATATAGTTTTTAAATATTTTATTATTTATTATTTAATATTTAATAGTTTATTACTTTTTTATTATATTTATCTATGTTTTAACATATTTTTTTCCTTTCTTAAAATAATATTTCCTTTATCATTTGGTTTAATTATTTTTTTTGTTTTTAAAATTATATTTCCTTTCTCAATTAATTTGATATCTCTTTAATAACTTCCGTTCGTTAATTTTTTTCTCAACATTATGGTATAAGCTTTGTTAAAAACGAAATTCTATTCAAAATTGAGTATTTATTTGGTATCGTAAAATAGTACGATGGTAAACTGAACCGATTCAAATGGTTTGGCTTTCTATGATTCATCATTTGCTCCGTTTTGCTGCAACGTGCGACGTCAACAAGTATAATTGGAAAGTGATCATGAATATAAATTTGGTTTTTATAATAATACATATAGTTTCTTTCCTTACTTTTATTATTTAAATATTACAATAGATTACTATTATATTTACTTTAAACTTAGATATATTTCTTTAGTTTTAACTTTTAATGATTATCTTTTTTAATATTACTGATACTGTCTGAACAACATTAGTACCATACCATATAACATCAGTATAGTTTTTTATTATTAATGTCATCATGTGCTTATTATTATGCAAAATTTGATAAAAGTTCTATCTGAACGAACCATATATAGTTGATTTTTTTATCACCACAAAACGAACATATACTGATCAAACAACATTGGTAACGATACCGTGTTCGTTTTTATAGTTTTCTCGAAGTGGAGGTATAGAATTCATTGAACACGAAGTTATATTCGCAATAAAGTACTTTTTAGTATCGTAAGCTATATCGAGTGTCTGTACGATACTGGTATTGTAGCGGATCGATACTGACTGAACAACACCAGTACTGGTACCTGTATTCGCTTTTATTGTTTCCAATCGATATAAAACATGTGTCGATTCGCAACGACTGTCATGCCAAGTGCCAATACAAGCACTGTAATGAACTAGACCGATAATGACCAAAGGCGCACAACGAAGCGCGCAATAATTACGCTAGTATATATTATGGTTAAACTTATATACAACTTTTGAAACCAATTGAAGTTTAACGAAACCTTGGTGGGTGTGAATAGTACTGACCTCGTTTGGAGTTAGCTTGACCAATTATTTCGTGTTTAAAACGTTGTAGTATTTCCACATACCTTAAACAAGTTAACCCAACAAAAAATTATAGAAAAAAATTGAAAAGAGTTTATTATAACCTTTTTATACAACGTGTATTAATTAATTATTTTTTTACGACTGTTAATAAATAACACAATTAGAAATCTAATATCCTAGAGAGAACTACTTTCTAGATTATGATTTATTACAGTAACCTTTTGAAAAAAAAATATTTCTATAAGTTTGCAAGCTGAATCATGTTCCAAAACATAATTATTGTATTTTTTCTAGAAAGGATAGCATAAGTGGTGTTGATACGAGGATTGGTGAAAATGTGGATGGGCTAAAAGATTATGTTATTTGTATTTGAGTAAACTTTTATTTTCGTTCCTGAATTTTGCTATTTTTTTTTATTTTAGTGCAAAATTCAAATCTTTTACATCAGGGTTTCTATAGTTTTACTATTATTGTCATTTTAGTCCAAAATTAAAAACAGATCATATTTGTCTAATAAAATCTTGGTATTTTGTCTTTTCCTCAGGAGCAAAATAATCATTTTATTTTTATTTTAACACATTATGAACTAAAATAATTAAATTAAATTGGACCCTTTGACCATATAAAGCACAATCTCAGAAACAAGTGGCGTATCAGATTCAATCTCAGATTCAGTTTCTAATCTTTTCCGGTTCATCTTCATTGAATCATGTTTGTTCTCCGTCTATGTTCATAGTACACACAGCTGAGTGTGTGAGAGTCGACTTAGAGAAAGAAACAAGTTTTAGATTTCAGATCTGAAATAAGCGCTCAAATTCTGTTCGAGCGATTACTTACTTCGATCGCTTACTTTCATGAATAATGACTTACAAGCATTAAATCATCATCAACAACATCACCAAACCGACTAATCTGCTTCACAACAACAACAATCGATCCGATGCCGACAGCTAGTCGATCGTTCTTATGAACCATTCGCAAGTTCCGATATGCTTCACAAGAACAATAAATCCGATTCAGGTTCCGATCTGCTTCACAATCATCAGAATGTTCCATATTTCATCCCCATCCTTCATTTTTTAATTAGGTTCAGTTTTGATATTTGATAAAGACGCTGGATTTTGGGGTGTTGATGTGGAAGTGTGAAGGTCGTCATGGCAGGGACGACGGCGATGGTGGCGGCAGCGTCGGAGCAAGTACCAGAGTGGTGGTGGTGATGGTGGTTCGGTCATGTAGATCAGAAGGGGAAAGAGAGGTGGGGGTGGGTAGCTAGGCAAGTGGGTAAAATGACCATTTTGCCCTTCATTAAACTGAGGAAAAGGACAAAAAAATCAGATTTTTTTTGAGAAATCTAAGCTGACTTTGCTTTTGAACCAAAATGGCAACAATATTTGAAACAATAGGGACCTAAACGCAAAAGGTTTGAGTTTTGGACTAAAGTGGCGAAAGTGACAAAACCTCAGAGACCAAAATGGCAGTTTACTCTTTGTATTTTCACTATGCTATGTCGGTATGTCCAGTGGCAGAACTATGAATTATTTCTTTGGGTGCGAACGAGGGGGTTAACTAATACAAGGGATGTGGTCAGGGTTTTTACCTATAAAAATACACTATTTTTTCAAAGGGTGCGTGATGTGCTAAAAGTAGTTTAATAAAAACAAACTATATTAACCTAATCTAGACACAAAGTAATACCCTAGACTACTCGACTATCTAAGTGGTTTACGAAAGTACCTTGATTCGATTTACTCCCTCACAAGCTATAAACCTAGGATAGACTCGGGTTCTTGATTAGACTTGTTAGACAACAGTCACTAGGGCAACTAGTTCAGACTCCTCAGAAGCTCCTACCTAGCAATTTATTGACTTAGACCTAACAATAAACTCGCACCTCACAACTATTGAGATTAGTAGAACACTCAAACTCACCTAACTATCGAAAATCGCTTCTAAGGTGTATCGGCCGATTAACCAAAAAGATTTTAAAATAATAATATAATCTAGCATGAACCTATTATGTAGAAGACATCCACCAAGATTCATATGAAACAATAAACGACAATAAACAATTCTAAGCGTGCAAACACATCAAATCAATAATCAAGTTGACTACTTTCGCACATAATCCATAAACAACTAATTATCCGTAATAAAAATCAAAACTTTACAAACCATTCATCCAATCTAGGCAGAAAATAAGTTTAGCCAATCATAGTCATTGAAACAATCTACAAAGAAGTATTTTTAGGAACTAGAAACATGATCGAAAACAAGAAACGAAGTAAATAATAAACCCGAATAGTAAAAACATGACCCGGACGCTTTCCTTTGCTTCAAACCTTCTACCGACTGCTTCAAGCTCTTTAAAATGCTCCAAATTGCTCAAAACTTTCGCCCAAGTTAATGCAGAATCACAATTAGATTTAAACTCTTCATAATGATCATTACATATGTTCTGGAACAAGAAGCCAACTCAAACAACAATGCTGCGAAATAAACCCTTGTCGCGTTCAGGGAACTCCCTAAGGCGTCGCGTAGTGCGGCGCTATAACACTGAAAATCAATATTCAATTAACTTCGCGTTACGCAAAAGCTCTTTCTCTTCATGGTCACATGACGCGACGGGCTCTTTTTTCCAGAATTTCTTTATTTCCATTCCTGTTCAGCTACGACACGACTCGATTCTCGTCGCTTATCCCTTTTCAGCATATTTCGTGCAATTTTTCATCTTTTCGGCAACTGAGACATGCAAATAACAAAACTATCAAAAGAAACTAATTCTAACTAAAAACCGAAATAAATGAAACGAAAACTATATAAACTTTACACGATAAATAAATGTATTTTGCAATACATCAGTTCGCCCTCTCACCCAATCCATTACCTAGGTCCGCCCCTGGGCATGTCGGTTTTGTACGAGTGATTCTTGAGCCTTAAAGTGGTTCAGCGGTTGAATCAATTTGAAGTAATTTTTTTAAATAGGATTTAAACTTGGAAATCTCATTCATACATTATTCTATTAGATATAAACATCATAACAATATACTATTTAATTCTATGTAATATTTAAAAATTAATTACGATATCATCCGATTTATCAAATCGGCCATTGAGCGAATAGCATAGTTACCAATAAGATTCTCAAAACATTGGTTATATCTAATATAATAAGTCTTAGATATACCTTTTAAAATACGAAGCTTATATATTCCCTTATTAGTGAAATTTAAAAATTTTCTATTCCCTTATGAATGAAATTTAAATATTTTCTAATCCATCATGAAATTTAAATATTTTCTAAGCCATCATGAAATTTTAAAGCCCTTGGAATTACGGATATGTTTTGGACCTGATTTCGGCCTAGATGACGGTAGCCGGATCATGCAACCTACATAGGCCCATTATTTACAAACCCAACTTGCATTAAAGATATTATATTTTATAAAATTAATGAGAGATCAATTAGTTAAATGATGGATTCGTATATAGATTGATGAGAATATGTGGAAAGAAAGATATTATATTTTATAAAATTAATGAGAGATCAATTAGTTAAATGATGGATTCGTATATGGATTGATGAGAGTGTGTGGAAAAAAAGCGAAATCACGAGTCGATAACTCTTTATCATCTATTTTAACTAAGTCTAGAATGTTGGTTATCTTAAGGGCTATTTGTTTAGCTCTTTACTGATTAAGATCTTTTACTAGTTCAGACTGTTTGTTTTGCAAGCAGATGTCTGAATATTTCAGACAGTTGCATCTAAATGGTTAAGCATTATACTAAGTCTGGATTGTTAAGACATCTAATCTGAATTAATTAGACATTTGCCTCTAAACGATTAAGCATTATATCAGTTCTCAATGGTTCGGATCTCTTACTGATTCAACATTTAATGATATAGACATCTTACTAGTTCAACACTTAACCATTCAGAAATTACCAAACAACCCTTAATCAACATTAATATTTCTTTTATTGTGTTTTGTTTCATTGAAGTCTCTTGTTAATATGTATGTAGGTTATTTAGACCAAACATAGTGCTTCGATTATAAGTGTAGCTTATAAATAGATATTTGTTTGTGATGCTTGAGAAAATAACTTATGATATCATAATAAAAGTTCTTCAATTTAGGTTTTACATAAATGTTATGTTCTAATAAATGTTCACTAGAACGAATATATATCACTTTTGTCATTTCGGTTCGGAGTAAAAAATATTACACATTATGTACAATTGGTTTCACCTTTTAAAACTATCGAGAAGCGAAATGATTACAAAAAACACATGTGTAAACACAATAGATATAATTATATTAATTTATTTTCACATGCATACATCATTACTTGAATACAAAGTTCCTAGGCGTTGGGTCAATAATTCCACACTTTGTAAGTTTGTATCATATAAAATGTTACTTTGTACGGTACAATAAAGGATTAAAGAACCCGTTTTAAATAAAAATGACCACGAGAACTGTATAAGAAGAGAAAACCAGGTATAGGATTGGTGTTGAGTGGTTTGTATTATAGAGATATTACATTACATATGGAGTCTAACAAAGTAACAAATTCTAACGTGACATGAGATAAATAGGCAAAACAAACAAGAGATAAAATACTCTAATATATATCAATAAAATAACTTAAAATCAATATTATATAGCTCATGTAAACAGTGACGGAGCTTGAAAATTTTAATGGCATAGGTCGAAAGTCACGGGTGTTAAAAATATTAATTCAATAGCAAACATTGTGTGGTTGAAGTCTAACTTGATATGTTTTATGCTTGTTTGTATGTTGTGGGACTAATGCTGCTGTACTAGAAAGTTAAGGGACTCGTAGCAATTCATTGAAGCTGGGAAGGACCAATCATGCATATTTAGCACTTGGAAGGACTATTTGTGCGTTTGACTTGAGAGTTTCACGTGTATATGTGGTTGGTGGCTTTTGGAAAAGATGATGATTGAACTCCAAATTTAGGGTTCTCACAGTTTGATGTTTCCCTTCTCGATTGATTTATAGAAGATTTGAGTAATAATTTATGGTTTTTAGTTTTAGGTTTTATCATTCTTTGTGTGTGTAAGACTTCTCATCTCGCTTGTGAGAATTCAAGTTAGATCTGAGAGAGAGTTTTCATAAGGATCTTCTTTTCTTTTTCCTTTATTCAAGTTCTTTGATTGGTTTTACATCAAAATAAGTGAAAAGCATCCAGTATTTTGACAAGGGGACCTGTAAATTTTCAATTCGGTAGGTGCCGGACTCAATGCTTATGCTAATTTACACTAATTTTTAGACAAAATACGCGTAAAAATACAATAATTTACATTACTAAAAAACCGTAGGGGCGGGCACCCTTGGCCCTCTATATCTCCGCCCTTGCAGTAAAGTATGTATGTATACACATATGGGAAGATGGAACGGAAAGTTTTAACTTTTGAATGCGTTTACGAAGTTGTGATGATGCAAATACTTCTGTGAGAGTTAATTTATGGGCTACGTGATTCGTATTGCGAACGAGCTATAGGTTGGTGAAGGTGTATATGTTGATGGGGTGGTTGTGGTAATGACTGATGTCATTACAAGACGAGATAAACGTTTTTTTTAAAACGTTTTAGATTGGTTTGATATTTCTGTTTAGGGATTTGTCATTGCCTTAAAATAAAAAGTCACCTACATAAATGACATTTACCGTTAATGTATTATTATTCTTATTTATCTTTTGTTGTTATCTTCGCCGTTCTGGTTGTTGTTTGGTTGCAAATTAAAGGACTTTTAGTCGGTGAAGATACAAACCACCGTTAAGCTGTCGGTGAAATATCGTTGGAAACCTAGTCACGGTTAAAGACTTAATCGACAATATTCCGTCTATAATATGATGATAATAGTCTTTTGAATAAATGGAAATTTTTTTCCTTTTTTATGTAAATACTAAATATTTAAAAAATGAAATACATTCCTATAAATCAAAACTTGTAAAGAATATAATATACAAACCACAACCACCACCACCTATCTAGATAGGGAGATGAGAGGAGGGGCATGAAGTCCCCCATTACTGGATAAAGACTTCCTTGACGGATTACTGATTATCTCTTCACCGAAGATCAATCAATGGTAGATTAAATAATATTGTTGTTGTTATTGTTGTAAAAAAACTAATTTCGTAGGAACTGCTAGGAAAAATAAATACATTCAGTTGGAATTGTGTTGGAAAAAAATATCTTCGTAGAAACTTTATAGGGAAAATGAATACATTCCGTTGGAATGTGTAGGAAGGAAAAAGTTCGTAGGAATTGTGTAAGAAAATTGAAATATATAAATATTATATAATACATATAAATATAATTGATTTAAACACAGAATTTAAAAAAATAAATATTCTGCGTGAAATGCGTCGGAAAGTTAAGAAAATAAATTTCGTGAGAAATAAATAGGAGAATTCCAATAAAACATTTGTGTGGGAAATGAGTAGAAAAATTTGTAAGAAATGCGTCAGAAGAGGATTACCCACGAGTAGAACTCCTACAACCTGTTTTTGTTGGAAATATGTGGTAACTGCGGTTACCCACATAATTTCCACGAAAATTGACATAGAAATAGTAACACTATTTCTAGTAGTGTGTTCTTGTTTTTTTTTTTGTCATTGTTATTGTTACTGTTACTATTATTGTTATTTGGTATTGATGTTGTTGTCATAATTCTAGAACTTTGGAGATCAAAGATTAATGCACAAAATACACAACACTAGAAACCAAAGATGTAACCATCTTTTACAAAGCTTTAAAGCATTCAAAAAGAACAACCTGACCACAGTATCAAACCTAATCTTACAATTTAACAAAAACAACATTCCAAATGCTTTTGGATTCACCCTTACATCCTTTAGCTCTTCAAAAAGTCCTTTTATTTTCACAAATCTTCTTTCTCCTTGGATCTTGTGCTTATAATCAACAAGGGGAGGCTTACACTCTAAGATAATATTAAAATATACACACACCTATATGTTATAATATAAGACTCACATAATCTTATGATCAATACCCAAAAAAACATCAGTAATGGTTCTCCATTCTACTGAAAGACAAGGCCGCGACGGTAGTCGTGGCGGCAGTGGTGGTTCATCTATAGTTCTCTTGCAAGAAAGATTTAGGCAGCTTCAGAGAATGAGAGAGAAGAGACAAGAGATGGAGCTGTTCCCTGAGCATGGAACCATGAGTCGAAGCAGTCAAACTAACCGTTATGAGCCACCAGTTCGATCGTTGGTGCACCCTGAGATGATGAAAACAAGACCATGTTCTCAAGACCCTGTCTCGCTTGGACTCGATTTATACACCAAGCAAGCAGAACCACAAAAACCTGCAAAAAACACACAATTTATGGACTTTTGGAAAGTAGATTCAAATAAACATGAAGTTGATACCTCCCTTCATCTATAGAAAAGCTTTACCTAATCTTTTTTTTTCTTTTTCTAAGTTCCTTTATTAATGTAACTTAAGAGAAAATAACTGTAAGTTGGTACCTTGATTGTTGTCTGATATATGTTGTCCTGATCATAATGTTTTCATAATCAGACTGCTTATTTTTATCATTATTTTCTTCATTGGCTTGTTTTGATACTTTTACTACTTTTGGTATGTAGTCATGTCTTATTTTCATCATCATCTTCTTCCTTAGCTTGTTTTAATACTTCACTATTTTTGGTATATACCCAAGTGCTTCCCAATGAAACCCGAAACGTATTGTCTTCCATTGGTGATTCTGCATGTAAGATATAGTTTAAACTAGTAATTAATATTGGCTAGAATATAAGAAATAAGAAAATATATATAGTTATATACATCTGGCAACATGATATCTAAATCATTATAAAACAGATAGAAAACAAAGATCTTATACAAATAAAAGGGTAATTAGTATTAGTATTAGTAATTACTAAAAAAATGAACATATTTGCACACAACTTGAGTTTAAAATCAATTTGGTGCTTTTCATTTGTTTAAGCCATACAACATCATATAAAGGGTATAGAACCAAGAGCTTTTCCTTTAAACTTCCACCAATAATTCTTGGAAAACCCATCTCAACTAACTTTAAGGTAAAGTTTGATATAAAGTACTAAAGATGAAATGCAATGGATTATTATAATGAAATGAAAAAAAGAAAACATGCTTAATTATCATGTGTTAATAGAATGGAGCATTCTAAAGAAATATAACTCCTTTAAAATATAACAATTTTCATTACTTGGTAAATTTGTGTTTTTTTTCATTCCTTCAAGAAATGGAAATAAATAAATTATTATTATTATTATTATTTTTATTATTATTATTATCATCATATTTATATTATTAATATTAATATATATCAATTTTATTATTATTATTTTTTACTATTAATATATTATTATTATTGAGACAATTATATTTTTTTCGTTTTTGATACAATTGTTTTCGTTACTTTGTTTTTTTCGTTTATCAAATTGTAAAAATTAATAATTCATTCTATTAACATGTGAGTAATCAAACATCACAATGGTATGCAATGATTCATTGAATTCCGTTGTCCATTCCATTAGCTCGTCCACTCTATTTTCTCATCTATTTCATAACCTCATACTAAACAAACCCTAACTAAGTTTTTGAGTGTTTCACTAAATTTACATAAGAATATTTTATTCCTTTAAAGTCATTTAATTTTTTATTAAATGTTTCAGTATTGTATAATGCTTTTATAAATGTTGAAAAAATTAGATTAAATGAGCAAATAAAACATCTTTGAACCTACATTATTTTGCCATTGAAGGTATCCATTTTGAGCCAACAACTTATGAAGAGTTGAATGGGGCTGTGTTTTTCTATATTATGGGGATATTGGATTTAAATAACCTTAACTTTTACCAATTAGTTAATAGCATTCTCAACTTTCGATTTGTACTACACCACTCTCAATTTTTAATTTATTGGCCGATAACACTGCCAAACTAACTGAACCTTAACTCAATTAGTTTTTTTGCTTATGTGGCACTTGTATGTTGACGTGGCATCTAATGTGTAATTTTTTTATTACATGGCATCTGATGTGGCATTTGACTTGGTTTTTTGATGACGTGGCACTGGTTTGGTGATGTGGCAGCTGATGTCAGCAAACTGGGTTAATGTTGGGTTAGTTTGGGAGTTTTATTGGCCAATAAGTTGAAAGTTAAGAGTCATGTGGTACAAATCAAAAGTTGAGAGTGCGAGCGGCCAATTGGTGAAAGTTAAGTTTATTTAAATCCAATATCCCTATATTATATGAATTAAATGTTGTCAAAAATGACTTTTATTACACAAAAACTTTTGATATAATCATATTCTCCAAAATGTTATATTGATACATAATAATGTGTTAATCATACGAAACACATTAAAGCCATCTCCAATGGCCCAACGTCGGAAGGGCAGAGCACAACGGAAGGGGTGGGGAAGGGGCGTAGTGGGTTGTGGCGTGGAGGGGGAACGGTATGGAGGGGGTGTTAGTGGTGGGCCTCATCTTTCTCAACCAATCAAAATTTTCTACTTCTTTTAATGTTTTAAGTTTATTTAATATAAATATTATTTTAAATTTAATAGGCATCGGTTAATAAAGGGGGTGAAACCATAGTAGGTGTTAGTGAAAGAAAGTGTGATAATGATATGTCAATGAGGCGATCGATACTTTATAATGTGGTAGTAACGTGGAGCGAAAGGGCGTAAGCCCATAGTACACAATCTAATAAGTAAATAAATAACCGGAACTTAACGGCCTCATGTACAACATGTTACATCAAAATGTCATTTTGACCTTACGAAACGTCTTTACATCATACATTAACATCTTTACATCATACATTAACAGACTACCCTCAAAACCCTAACAATGCTTATGAATCTTCTTCCATTGCCTCTACGCCTCTAGGCCTATAAATGAACTAAAGGAACACAAACATAGGCATGCTTGTGTTTGTTCATTTAACTTTAACCGAACACGAACATATAATCGAACACATTTTTTTGTTCGTGCTCATTCATTAAGAAATTAGCCATGTTCATGTTCGTTCATTTAAAGCCTAAATGAACACTTCACGAACAAAAACGAACATAAATAAAAAAAAAATTTAACTGAACATATTTGAATAAACATAAACAAACATAAATTAACATGATTGAACAAACATAAACGAACACAAATGAACGTAATTGAACATATAAACAAACACAGTTAATATTAATGAACACATCTAAATTAGGGTTAATAGATACTAAAATTAAGTAGTTACTTTATATAAATATTAAGTAAGTAATCAGTTACAATATAAGAAAATTTTTAAAATTTAATTTTTTATTACTAGAAAACTCAATCACTAATTAGTTATATTTATATAAGTAGTTAGAAAACCTAATATTTATATGAATATAACTATTTATGTATTTACGAAAATTAAAAGAACATAAACGAACGTTCATGAACATAAATAAATGAAAACGAGGTGTGTTCATGTTCATTCATTTTACTAAACGAACAAACTTTTTTTTGTTCATGTTTGTTCGTTTATTAAATAAAGAACTTCCCGCCGAACAAGTTTACGAACAGTTCATAAACGTTCGGCTCGTTTACAGGCTTAATTACCCCAGCTGCAGCTATCTCAGAACCTAATTTGTTCATTAATTGCTCACTTAGATGTTTAGTTATAGAAACAATATCAAGAATCACACTCGTGTCTAAGCCCACCCCACCCTTTTGGTCAACCCACAAATCAACCCTTCTCTATTGACAGAAACCGAAACTTCAGAGTTCCTTTAGGACTGCTATGGTGTCAAACTGTAGAAACTCTTCATCACTTACATCAACCTCGGGTTGTTCTTTTAATGTGGCAGCTGATGCAACGTCAAATTTTGGAATACCTGTGTTGCCTAAAGCAGCCTAATTATTAATCCAAATCAGATAACGAGCTATAACAAGACAAGTTGCAGGAGATGGTGTTTGAATGTGCTGTCGGACTGCATCGATATATACCAAAACTTTTCCTTTTCCAGGGGCCAAACAACTCGGTCTCCCTAACTCAGCCTGACACCAAGTTAGTTCATTAATATCACGCAAACTTTTGTTAATCTATATCAATATGTATATAATAAAAGAAAATCTTTGACGACACGTGTCGCTTTCTAGTGTTTCCTCACCCTTATATTCTGGTCTCTTTCTCTTATGTAACAGCCAAAAAACGGGTTTGGTAATCAAACCACGTTAATATTAAAGAGTGGGTAAAAGACCGTTAGTGATAAAAGTGAACCCGTAAACAAAATAACTAGCAACAAATTAACCTAGTTAATAACATGTATATAAGTAACAAGACAATGAGTTATAGTCTCATTTATAATCAACACTAAACTTGAGGGACAAAAGCTGCCAAAAAGGGAACTTATGTTATAAAATCTCAAAAATTAAAACACAAAACACATAGTTAGTGTATGTGTGTGTGTGTTCTACGGCTGGAGAACAAGGGAAACCCTAGTTCAAGCTTAATCCATCAAATTGAAGATCAATTTGAGACCTAAATTAGTGCATGAACATGAATTATTGATCACCTCGATCAGGGGATCATAAGGTATGTCTAAAAACTTAAATTGGTGAAAGTTATAATTTGAGACAAGTAGAATACTTGCAATTAGGTAGTTGGATTATGGTCCAAAGATGAAATTAAGTGTATGTGTATGCTTGATTTCGTTAAACTTAAAGAAATTATGCACTATTTAATGTAAGATTACTTGTAGATTATTTACAAGTAGATGTTGAAGTGGGTTTTGATTATATGATAACATAGATGATACATAAGTGTTCATGATCATCATACTTGTATGTATGTGTAAGATATTTGAACAAATTAGAGGTTCGAATAAGTGTTCGTACATAAATTGAAATGGGTTCTGTATGATACGATGAAATTGATGTTATGACAATGTTAACGAGTGTTTGAGATCATGTTGTCTACTAGTTTGTATGTAGATTTGATTATATTAGGTATTCGGATGAATATCTAGTAATATGATGAGATGAGTTGTTTTGTGATAATGAAGCAAGTCTAAGTTCTTGTGTAATTATCGATAGATTAGCATATGATTGTAGAAACTATGTTAATTTGATATTAGAAATTGCATGAACTTGGATTAGGAAATGTAGCTATAATGGTGGCCTAAGAATAGCGCTTACCGGGTAATTAACGAAATGCCTAAAGGGGTTATTAAACTTATTTGCGAGTTTGTATGTGTAAATAGGCAATTGACTTTTAAAAGTCAAACTGACCTATAATAAGATCGAGTGATGAATTTGATATAAAATCTGTAAGGTGGAATAGTCGTTTTAATTGAAGACTAACCTAACCTGTTGTGAATGATAAATGATAGTTTGACGCTTGACATGTCACACCCCGACCTGCAGCGGAATAGGTGATCGGGGCATGATTGGGTTAACTCGAGAGCTTATGAGTTGCTATTACTTGTTTTAAATATTCACTAATTCATATCAAGTGTCTCACAATACAAATAATTCACATAAACAATTACAAACACAAGACGATGTTTATAACAAGTATATTGCACTAATTCGTTTCTTGTTAACTAAGGCCCATCCTTTATCCAATATTCTCTTCGTACCTGTTCATATGTATCATGTGTAAAAATGGTTTTGGGTCAACAAAGGTTGGCGAGTGAATCTAAGTTAAACATTTAAACAGTTTGTTAAATTGGTTATTTCAATAAAAATGTGCATGGACCATATATGAGCATATGTATATATAATTAAATCACAAACCACATAACATCAACAATGAACATATGAACATGATGAATGATGAACTTGAGATCAAGGCTCAATCAAATGGAGCCAATCTAATGAGGCACCTGATGCTCAACTCGTATCCCACGAGGAACTGATGGGCCTTAAATGAATGATTGCACTGAATGATAAAATGTAACCACACATAACCACAACAAACAAATATACACATTAGATCACATAATATCAACAATAAACATATGAACATGATGAATGATGAACTTGAGATCAAGGCTCAATCAAACGGAGCCGATCTAATGAGGCACCTGATGCTCGACTCGTATCCCACGAGGAACTGATGGGCCTTAAATGAATGATTTCACCAAAATGATAAACAACCAAACAAAACATAACATAGATACTTCACATAATGGTAATTGCACGAAGTTGAGCTTGTAAAATACGATAAGAATATGCGACACATGATACACTCCAAAACGTGAATAAAAAAGGGAATTTGTAAGGATTCACTCATAGTGTTTGCGTTTTTAATCCTTAGTGAAAAACCGCACGAGAATAAGGAGAAAATCTAATTGATAAGCGTGATTTAAGCTAGACAAACGAATGCAAAAAAAAAAAAAACGTTATGCTAGGCATAACTAAATGAACGAACATAATATGTTAGCCTCGTTAAGCCTAAATAGCCTCTACAAGGCTATGAAAAGCCTAAAGGCGAGCCTAAACTAGGCTACCTTAACGAGCCTAATGCTCATTAACTAAGAACCTAAACTAAACAAATTAAAATAAGAAAGCAATAAATAAATGAATATTAAAAAAATAAAAAAAACAAAGAAAGGAAGATTACCTCGAAGAAGAACTTTACAAAATGAGAAGAGCTTGAAGGGCAGCACCTCCTCGTCGAAAGCGGAAATAAAAACTACTACACACCACACCCAAAGGTGCATTGTGCTTGTGGAGCCACCAAATTTGGTTATTCCACTTGTTTATACTCAAACTAGGAGTTGCAAGCTATAAAGAACCAAGCAAGGGTATTTATAGGTGTGAAATAGAGCACAAAATGGTGATTGGAGCGATGTGGGATAACTTTAAAACGAGATTTTCGCGTCTTTCAAATCAGCAACAAACACCAAACTTGTTTTCGCGATTCCCGCTTCGTTATAACTCCGTTTCACGCACGGTTTTCGCCTACGTTCATTATTTTCAGAGTACTATCATATGGAAGAGAGTAATCCAACATCCATGGTGTCGAGAATTGGGCTTAAACCTTGGGTCTTGATGCGGGTCGAGGGTTATGTTCTAAAACTTGTGTTTGTGATTCCCGTTACGCTGGAGCTTAGTTTTATGCACCATTTGAACCTACTTGATCCTTAGTATACCAAGTATATCTTAGAGCTTTGAATAGACCAGAATGATAGCTCAAGGATGGAGAAAAGTAAGCAAGAAAGTCACCCGAAAGTCATCTTATGACAAAACTAAGAATACAACATGTAGAGCTTTTTACTTGCGATCATTTACATCTAAACTCTCCAAAACATAATGTCCCATCTTAAGGCATGTATATAATGAAGTTTGAATGATACGAAGGTTTGGATGTGATGTGTTAGATCACGAGGTCTCCAAATTTTTTGATTAACTTAAGGAAAACCTTAGTTTTAGACCTTGAGATATAGAGTGTTGCTTCAAAATACATGGAAATGAATTTACAAGGTTGTCTAAAACATGTATAAGACTATAAATCACCAGATATGATAACATGTATGATCAAAACATAGAATCCAAGACATTTTATTGCTTAAACATTAAACAAAATTAGATGGAATATGAAAACGGATCGAGTTACAAAAACAGGTCGGGTTTTAGGATTCATTCATTTTTTTTGACGAGTGTTACATGACACGCTAGGTGGAGGCTTGGGAAGAAGCGGGTCAAACGGAACAAGTACGCGAAAAAAAGCATAATCGGATTTCAAGGTAAGTAAAGCTTACATCCTTAAAATAGTAGATTTACTTATGTAGTTGAACAAGCATTTTGGGTATTCAGAATGAGATTTGAAATACAAGGTTCCGACATGAATCGACACGGGTCGGAACAAGTGAAAATGGTAATAAACCATATTTGATGGTAAAAAGGGTAAAACAGTAATTTAGTCATGTAATGACAAGTAAACAAGGAATTCGGAAAAAAAGTTATCTTATGGTGTAAGTCATAAGGAATAAAAAGAGTAAAATGGCAATTTAGTCACGAGTTGACAAATAAATATTAAATTTTGAAATAGACACCCTATGGCGTATGCCATATCAGATCGAACGAATTGAGAAACGAATTTAAGTAATATGATCATGTGGTGTAAACTGAAACAGATAAATGGTGAGATGGTAAATAAATACCATCTCATAATGATAAAATGGTCGTTTAGACCAAATGGGTCAAATGGTGTGGTCATCACCATTTGACAATAATATCTAATGAACGCTTGTCGAGCTTTGTGTCACAGGGAAATGGCGTTTCGTTCGCGTCGCTATTAATTAGTAATTAGTAGTGCAAGGTATTAAAACGGGTCAATGCTATGACCCGAGCCAGGTACGTGCAATGGGTCAAACTCCCAACAAGGACTTAAGGTCCGATGAGAGTTAAATGAGTCATGAATGAACAATAGATTACCTAAGGTAAGGTAAATCTAATAATTTAAATCGTAGACATTATGTTTTTAAGAACATAATGATTTTAAATAGATTATAATTAAATGTTTATATTTGGTCAAAATATGATATTGAAAGTCTTTCATCATAAAAGAAGGGTCTAAGTTGACCAAAATGCCCTCGAGTGATGAAATAAGTAAATGACTCTAATGCTAGTTTAAAAATGAGTTTTATAATACAATAGACCCTTTCGGTAGCGTAAAAGCGAAAGGCATAAGCCATTTTAGTTTAATGCCTTTTAAATGGTCTTTTCCTTAAATTGTCGAACCAAAGGGTAGAAATTGGATAAAATGAATTTACGATAATAAATCCACCACAAATAATGTTGTGGTGGAAGATAGATAGATATCTTGTGTGGAAATGATAAGATAGATAATGTTTGGTTGATATAAGCGTTGGACTTCGCCAAAACAACCAAACGGGTCAAAATGATAAAATAAATAATGGTTTTGTGGAATAAAGCGATGTTTTCGTTAAGACAACTATACGAGTAAAAGAAAAGAAAATGGAGTCTTAATGCATACCGAAATGGATGCGTAAATGTATAGTTTGGTTTAAATGGGGTTAAAGGGCAAAATTGGAAAATATACGCATAAACCAAGAGTGAATGCATAATTCATAAGAATTAAGAATCCGGGTTAAGGATTTCAAACTAAATATGTAGGTAAACAATTTACGGACATTTAGAAACAAGTTTCGAGTAAAACGGATAAAAATTGAATGAGTTACGGGAGTTTTCATAACTAAACGGCAAAATTTGAAGAAAAAAAAAGTAGCAGCAGCCTACCCTAAGCTACGGTGGCCTACCGTAGCTTACGATAGGCAGTTGCTGTGTTGAAACAGAAAGCCTTGACCGTAAGACAGGAAGCCTTGATCGTAAGCTACGGTGGCTAGCCGTAGCTTACGGTGGTGTCTGAAATGAAAGTTTTGTTTTGATGGTTTAGGCCTTCGGGTTTATCCGGTTACGTTATAATCTATTTATAACTAACGTATTTCATAAATTATGAAATACAGGTGATAATTGGGAGTACCAGAGGAGGATCAAGCTCTTCGAAGAACCGAACACGATCAAAGATGAAGCTTCCGCACTTGGTTTTGTTAACATGAAACTAATCTATGATAACATGTTAAATTGTTTAATGTTTATGAAGTTTTAATAAGTTCGAAAATATGTTTGAACGTATACTCGCATTGACAAATTTAAATACGAAATTTTAATAGAAATTCAGAATAAAAGATAGGGTCTTAAATCTTATTAAATAATAATATTAAATCATATTTTTCCGTTTTTTTCTCCTAATAAGTAATAGTTAAATCATAAATTTCCCGCTTCTCTCTTATTTATTTAATATTTCTTTTCTCAACTATGTCCTTTGTATTTTCCGCTTATTAATAATTGTTTGATTTTTCATTCATCCAACCCTACGCAAAGCACGAATTTCTAACCTAATTTTAAATAAATAAAAGGCAACAACAAAACCAGAAACAAAAACTAGGAAAAAATAAAATAACAGACCAAAAATGTTACATACAAAACAAGAGAACTCAACCCAAAATACTAGTCTGCTGCTGAGAGAACCCATTTGGTAAATAATCCCCCACATTAGTTGCCCATACAACTAAAGTAGGATAAGTCTCATATCTTACAAATGGTTTTAGTCAATCATAACAAAAAACTACCTCAACAATAGCTATGACTTTTGTTCTACCCATCTTAACTCTTGCTGAACCATTTGCCTGCCATTGAACTCTGTTAGCACATATAACATAAGTCTTTTTCATAATGATACAGTGCTGAAAGCCTGAAACATGAAGTTACTCGGGCAATGACTTTAGTTTCTACGAAAAATGGGGCTATAAGTGAATCGTTTACGACCATCTGTACGAAGGTCTTGCGCAACACCAGCTTGTATGAAACGTTTTTCTCCAACAGATAGTCCCACCATTCCTGTAATTGTTTAAGATTTGAACAAAGCTATAATGAGCTACTTAAAATTGACTAAAACGCTTGAATCAAGGCGAGCTTAAACGAGCTCAAGGTTGGGACAAAGCCAAAGCCTATATTATAGGTCATTTAAAAATGAGCTCGAGTTCGAGCCCGAGCTTGACTAGGCTTGCTAACCTAAATTAGTCAATTATTTATATAATTTCTATACAGTATATTAAACATATATTTACGTAACAATTATCGTTATATACAAAAACTATGATAATAATAACTAAGTAATATATAAAAATTATAATACAAATATGTATGTAGAATCCAGTTCAAATGAAAACTTTCTCAAGTTGAGAGAATTGTGAGAACAACGACCTCCGTTGCAGTTATTTTTAACATTATCCCCAAAATATGTTTGAATGACTAACAAATATTTGAAAAGTTGAGAAAAAAATTGGCATGGCATTTACATTAGTGTAAGAAAAGTGACGTAAAACAAATTATCGTCAATTTACACAACCACCACACATGTGTAAATTTTTTACGCCGTTGTAATTTTTCGTATACATTTTTTTTAAATGTCTGTGATAATAAGATAGATATAAAATGTTTTAGCCAAAAAAAAAATTTAAAAATTATAATCATGACATGGTGTTGTCTCGGTCCTTACAACTCTTGTTGGATCCCACTATTTGTTGTGCAATGAAAAGTCCCGGTTTGCTGAAAAAAAAAACCAACAACAACAGAGGAGTAAAAAATATGGGTGCAAAAATTGTAAAGAAGCCAAGATAGAGCTTTACATATAGATATCGACATAATCTCTAGGAGTAAAAATATGGGTGCAAAAATTGTAACAAAAACAATTCAAACTTGAATTTTTATATACAGAGTAAATTACAAGTTTTGTCCTTTATGTTAACATCTTTTTTAAGCGATGCTCTTTGACGTAAAAGTTTACGAGTTATGTACTTAACCTTTCAAAATCCTGTACGTAATGTCCTTTAGCCCTAACTCAGTTAGATTTTTCTGTTAAATCAAATTATACAATGGTAGGTTAGTCTTTTTACTCATTATTTAATATATTTTAATAAATAAAATAAAACAAAACTAAACTTAAAAATAATAATCATATTGTATTATATATATATATATATATATAAAATAAATTCACACTTATCTTTCTCTCTTTTCTTTTTTTCTCCCTCACCTTCACTCACCACCATCATATGCCACCACCACCAACTCGCAACCCCCATCCCACACTACCTCTGAGGACCCACCCCTTCCCTCTCTCTTTATTACCACCGCCACCATCAGCCTCCACTGCCACCACCTACTACCACTGCTAATACCTTCCGCCACCCTCCACCACTGAAACTATAAGCAATTGTCGCCCCTTTATCATCTACAACAACCAACGCCCCTTCATCGTCTACAACAAACACCAATTGAGAGTAGGAAACGAGTCAGATTTGTTGGAATTTTCATGAAATCGAGTAAGTAGAGATGTACCGTATGTTGTTGAAATCGTGTCAGATCTTGTTGAAATCGACAGTGACTATAATAGTTGCCAGAAAGTTGTGTGGTGACGGTTCCGGGGGTGGTTGCTGGAGTGATTCATGATTATATATATATATATATATATATATATATATATATATATATATATATATATATATGATTAGGATCATTTGTGAACAACTTCTTGAAAGTGAACTAATCTTGGCCTTTGATCATTTTTTAGATTAAAATGGTAAGATTGATATTTGTCAAGTACTTTCAATTAAAATCCTTTAATTTTCTCATCTCTTAACTCTTTCTCTCTCTCTCATTTTTAATTATTTCTCTATTATTTTATTTATAAGAGATTAAAGGGCTAATGTTTATTTTTAAATAAACTCTTGTGTTCTTTTTAAAATTAAATATTAAATCTAATTAAATTATGTTTTTTTACATATGTGTATACAGGTCAGTATATACAAGACTTATACGCTTGTGTATAATTACATCTTGTTCCCATAGGTCGGTATAAACCAGATTTATGCACATGTGTATTATTCAAGTACATATGTGTATAAACTAACAGCTACGTATCTTGTATAAATTGATAGTTAGCGAGACTGTACATATGTGTATAAACTAACATATGTGTATCTTGTATAAACTGATGCTATCGAGACTGTACACATGTGTATACACTAATGTGTTAGCTTTTTTTAAAATTACCCTTTTAATCTAAAAAATGATCAATGGCCAAGATTAGTTCACTCAGTTATATATATATATATATATATATATCTTATTATCAAATCCATTCCCAATTCCCACTTAATTTTTGCTTCCAAACATCTCATCGATGTATCCTCCAATTTTGTTAAATTTTACTCGGGTAATAATTGTGATTTAAATTAATCCCTGCATCATAGGAATTTGAGGATTAAGTAACATGGGTATTAACATGTTTTATAGGATAAGTATTGAGGAGGTATGGTCCCAAATAACCATACCTTTGACTATATTTTACAAGAAACCTTGCGTACTCAGCACAACGGCGAATTAGACTAATATTATCAAAGTCACACAACGAGTCTTACGCGCTCATCGCAACGACAAGTTAGACTAAACAACACAAGTCACACAACGAGCCTTGTGTACTTGGCACAACGGCGAGTTAGACTCATGCGCATTGGATACTAGACTCTGCGCGAAACAAAACTCCTCTGAGCTGCGAATCCCAAAACCTTGCAAGGACAAGACACTCATGAGAAGCGCCTCATAGTCTTGGAACAAAAGGATATACTCCTGACACTCTGCGCGGGCGGGAAAAACCTTGACAGCCTTGCAGAAGGGGTAAGCACTAAGAGGTGTTGACCATACTCAAGGGTACAAAGTGGCAGAATTGTGACCAAGGGTTGCTCGGCAGGTTGCGTGTGACAGTGTCCATGACCAGTGACGCAGACGTCAGACCATGCACCAACCACATCTCTGCCAGTGACTGTTCCACCTTCTCCACTTTCGGCTGACAGCAGGCCTTACACCAGAGACGGCTGCCTTTACACGTGAAACCACTCAACATCCGACAAAGCACACCTCCTGACAGAGGACATTAATTCTCCTGAAGAGAGCACTTAATGTCTGACGCAGAGGGACAAAAAGGATGTCTCTGGCTGTATAGGCAGGGCCCAAGGCCCACCAGCACTTCTCCTGAGCATACCTTTTTCCGTTATAAATAAATATCGGATCTCCAGGTAAAAACACGCTTACAGGCATACATCCACAATCACTTATAACTTACTCCCAAATACTTATTCTCAAGCCGGAGTGTGGTCACGGAGAAAACCATCCTTTCCCATGGCGAGACTAACGACGCTTCTAGTTTTGCAGATCAGCTTGAGTGAGCTTACACCCAAAGAGTGAAGAGAAAAGACATCCCTCTACGCAGATACACCCTGGTTGTAACTTACATATTCCTGGATATCCCTAGGTTCAGCCGGTGTTTCTTCAAGTATTAAAGTATTTATTTAAGTTGTTTCATTTTAAAGACATTTGTAGTTATAACCTCCTTTAGGGGTATGTGACAAATGCTATAAAAAGTGAAATGTGAGTGATTATGGGTGGTTATATAACAAGTGTGTGTAGTGGATGGAGCCCCATAACCCCCTATCACTCATTACTTAATGGGTAAATTACATTTTTCGTCCTTTATGTTTGTATTGAATTACAATGAATGATCTTTAACTTCAATAACTACAGTCATAGTCCTTTATTTGTAAAACTCATTACACTCTACGTACTTTAGCACTAACCATGTTAGAATTTCCAATTAAGTATGGCATGTGCCTTGCCCAAGTCGCTCTCAAATTGTCTATCCCTCATAAGGTCGGCTACTTCCTAGTTCTCTTGCATACATTGAGCCCCGAGATCGCGTATGTCTTGAAGGCGTTGGTTATTCTCAGAAAACAGTTGACTCAAGTCGGATCCCCTCGGCGATGACTTTGGTCTCCTTGATTCTGCACCGCTTCTTCTACCGGGTGGTCATGGTAGCTCTACCTCTTTCTCATCCGCCCCTTCATCTAACATCGTTTAAGTCAATGTTTCGAGCGTCGGACGTTGGCGTTTCGGGTTCAATCGGCTCAGAGGTTTTTGACTTCTTTCCCAGCCTTCTATTTCCTAACTAGCTGAAGAAGAGCCTACTATCGTAGGGACGTTGGCCCATCTAGAGCTATTACGAAGAAGCTTCCAAACCCACATGTATGAGAAATTCACTCATGTCGTTTGATATTCTATTAAAAGCCGACTGCATTATATCCTCGTTGTTCTCGTCGCTTTTCCAACCGCTTCTTTGACATTGATAAATCCATTGAAATCTTGTGCATTTGTTGTTTATATCGGTCCACTTACCCAATATTAAATCCGGTTGCCGGTATTTGTCCCCCTGCCGACGAGATCAAAAAAAAGTTCTCATATTCATTTCCAAAACACAATTATATATTGGTTGTATGCTAAAAAGAGATATAAAAAATAAGTACAATTTTTAACAAACAAATTATATGTATAAATTCAAAATTAAAAAATAAAAAAGTCTATAAAAATCTTACAAATATCGGGATCCTCCAATACGTCATCCCAAGCTCAGGCTAACATGTACAGCTCTTCATCATCCCATACTTGCATAGTTTTTTTTGCTCAAGTCTAGGTTGTTTCTTTCTTTTTATGTGACACTCGTTTGTTCCGTTTGATTTGGTTTGGTGGTGTCTCTGTTTGTGTCTCCAGCTCCTCATCCGGTTGTCTCCCTGTTTGTGTCTCCAGGACAAAGTCAGGCTCACTTTGTGACGAGCCGAAACCTTGTGATGAGTCGTAACCTCCCATGTTGAAGTTCGGATTCCAACCGTATTAATTTGGGTCCCATGTGAGGGGTTGGTTCAGGAGGTGCATGAAACCTGTTTGGTTGTGATTATACTTAGCAAACCCGGTTCTATAGGCGGTTGGTCGGGTGGGAACCGGAGCAATGGGTTGGTTAGGAGCGTTCATTGTAGGCGGTGTGCCTAGGGGTTATTGGGCGCGATAAGGAGTTATGGTGTTGGTTCACGCTCGACTACGAATGGGCTAATTAGGAGTCACAGATAGATTCAAATATGTGGTGGATGTGTATAACGGAGAAAGAATAATTGGTGGTGGTTGTATATGGCCGACGGGTCTGTAGGTTAGAGTGAGAAAGGTAATTTAGAGAAAGTGTGTGTAGATTTATATTTTTTAGCTATGTACAGAATAGTCCCTGAATAGAAGTTCTTTACACAAGTCCTCATGTGCAAGGTACATGACCATATTTAACCAAAGACTCTAACTGGGTTAGGGCTAAAGGACATAATGGCAAAACCAACATACGTTAAGTACAAAACTCGTCAACTTCTGCGCCAAAAGACACCGCCTGAAAACGGTGTTAACATAAGGGCAAATACCTTAAAAAACCAATATATTTTCTCATTTTTCTCATAAAAGTCTCTTAACATTTTTTTGCAGGTAAAAAATCAACACACTTTTAGTTTTGTCTCACAAAAGTCTCTCAACAATTTTTTAAACATTATAATCTATTGACATGTTAAATTTGAACAAAATTATAACAAAAACTTTTTTTAAAACTTGCTACATGAACTTATGTTTCAACACAAGATAGGTTTGAAAATGCTGAGGTCATTGCTACATAACCAAAAATAGTTAAAAAAAGAAAATTGAACAAAAAATAGTTAAACCCGAACCGGATAAAATGAATTTGGTTTATATGTATCCCAACAAACCGAGTAACTAAAGTAAACCATACTTTATATTTATTCGAATAAATCCAATTATATGAATTCGTTGTATTTGAAACCGAAAACCAAACCAAATTCCAATGCGGCTTGTGATTCAGTTTTAAAGTACTTAAATTTCGTTTAGTTTGGTTCTATTTTTGGCTTAACCAATACAATTCAAACCGAATAAAAGGAACCAAATAATCAAATAAACCGAAAATGACCGATGAACACCTCTAATGGTTCCAAATCGTTTAAATTATTTTTGTCATAATTTTTTTTTAAATTTAACATGTGACGGGACTTTAATATTCAAAAAAATGTTAAGGGACTTTTGTAAGAAAAAATAGAAAGCATGTTAGTTTATTACATGCAAAAAAATGTTGAGGTATATATATAATATATATATATTTTATATATATATATATATATATATATGTGGAGGGTTCAAATGAGAAGAATCTCTTTTAAGAAGAAAAAAGAATAAGTTTCAACTAATAAGAATTTTTCATTTTATTTTATTTTATTTAATATTTGCATTTAATTTTAATATAAGGGTATATTTGTAAATTGACATAGATCATTAATTTCTATTCTTTCTACGTGACAAGAAGTTGATTGTGAAGAAACACGGATTTAATCAAGGGATATCCGGAGATATATTGGTTATAACCTAGTCTTTCTGCATAAAAGGTTGCTTCTTCGTTCGTTCTTCATGGTGATCTCACTCAGACTGATCTGCAAAACTAGCAGCGCTGTTAGTCTCGTCACGGGAAAATGGAAGATTTTCTCAGTGACCACACTCCGGCGTGAGAATGAGTATTTGTTGATTGTAAGTAGCAAACAAGTGAACTCGTAAGTTTGGTGAATATTTGTGGATCTCGATGGATTACCTTGTAGTCCGATACTTATTTTATAGTTGAAAGTAAGTGGGCTCAGAAGATAGGCTGATGGGCCTTGGGCCCAGCCCAGACGACCAGAGATACATGTTCTGTCCCTCTGCGCCGAACATTAAATGTTCCCTGTAGGAGCATTAATGTTCTCTGTCAAGAGGTGTGCTTTGTCGGATGTTGAATGGTACCACGTGTAAGGGCATATGTCCCTGGTGTCAGACCTGCTATCAGCCGAAAGTGGAGAATGTGTGACGGTCACTAGCGTGAGTATGGTTGGTGCACAGTCTGGCCTCTGTATTACTGTTCATGCGACGCTGTCTGACACAACCTGCCGAGTAACCATTGGGTCACAGCTCTGCTACATTGTATCCTTGTATAAAGTCCACACCTCTCTGCACTTTTCCCTTCTGCGAGGCTTTCAGTGCTTTCTGGCCAGCGCGGAGTTGTAGGGGTTAATTCTTTTTGTTCTCAATACTATTGAGTTGTTCTCAAGTTTGTCTTGTGCAAGGTTTTAAGGCTTCGCGGCTGGAGGGTTGTTTGGTCCGCGCAGGATCAAGCATCCTGCGCGTTTAAGTCTAATTCACCGCTGCGCCAAGCACGCAAGACCCATTGTGTGACTTGCTATTGTTAGTCTAACTTGCCGTTGCGCTGAGTGTGTAAGGCTCGTTGTGTGACTTGTATATATTGGTCTAATTCACCGTTGCGCTGAGTGCGCAAGGTTCATTGTGTGACCTATTGGTGCTGGTCTAATTTATCATTGCGTTGCATGCGCAAGGTTCATTGTATGACCTATTGGTATTGGTCTAATTTACCGTTGCGCTGAGTGCGCAAGGTTCATTGTGTGACCTATTGTTTCCAAGGAAGGCGCACCATTGCACATTGCGCGCCAGGTTATCCTTGTAGTATGTTGTTGAGGGTATGGTTCTTTGCGCAGACGCAGGGTTTTTGGGACAATACCCCTCCAGATTGATATCGATTTGATTCTATACGATAGTGGCTGTCGATATAATAATAAAAAAAGAAAACCCCAAAAAAAATTATCATATGTCTAACATCATATAAACAAATTCCAAATTCCAAATTCCAATACAGGTTTCGATAATACTACCTATGGCATGACCGCACGTGCATGAGGGAACAAGCGAGCATAGGCGGTGCTTTTTCTATCTCAGATGGTTCCAGATCAAAGGGCTTAGCACGTCTCAAAGAATGCACGGTCGTGCCTTAGGGGCGCACATTGGTGCTTCTTGGTTATACGGCCTACAAAATCACAAAAAACACCATATAGGTATCAAATGTCTTGAATTTGCAACCAAAAAGAATATAATGAGAGATAAATTTGGGCGATAAACATGTATAATTATTAACATGTTAATTGTATATCGCTAAATGATTCGCTTCGTTTGAGTCACATCTTGGTTATATGGGAGGCGCTTGGACGCATTTAGGTCTTAAAAGTCGGGCGTGAGGGGCTATGCGTGAGACGAGAGAATCATGGAAGTGAGGCGCTAGGCATTAATATTGATATATAAATTAGTTTTAAATAACCAAAGAGTCCGTGATAATGGTATAAACACTACCAACTTCTTTTAATATTACTCGTTGGTTTGTATTCGAAAGAATTGATAAATGTATATATATTCTTTTGTTAAAATATGTTTACAAAAATATATCTTTATGTGGTAAAAAATGATATAGACCATAAATAAGGAGAAACAATCAAGGTAAAAAAGTTATATAAAGAACATGTTAAATTGTTTTATATTAATTTAACTAGGAGGCTGTCCGTCTGATGTGGCGGGGTGCTTTGCATTGCGGTGGACATAGTCATAAGTGCAGTCACCGATTAGTCCATTTTATTGTGGTGTGAATGGTTCGGGTAGTTCGGCTATTATCCTCAACCGAAGTTGAAACCGAATTCATTGATTAGTCTATTTTATTATACAAATGGTTTTCGATTAACCAGATTCGTTTGTTCGGCTAGATTGACGGTTGTTTGTTTGGTTCTTTTAATTTCAGCTAATAGCCAAAACTACACTTAGGTTAAAACTTTTTTTACAAATGCATGAAACTGAGGTATAAATACATGAAATGAAATAATAAATACATGACATGGAGGTATACAATATGAAATTTATGAACCAGAGTTATAAAATCTAGAAATATATGAAAATATGAAATGTTCGGTTGGTTTAGTTAATTAAGGCTAAACGAGGGTACAAAAAAAACGATAATTGGTTTTTGGTTAATTCAGTTTCGGTTCATTGGTTTCAGTTAATTCGGTTTTTTGTTGATTTTGGTTCGATTTCGTCTCTTTTCAGTTTTGTTTCGGTTATTAATTCAATTGTTGCTCACTCCTAAAAATGTTAATCAATTTTGTAATTTAAAAAAAACTATAACTATAGTACACACAAATCAAAGAGAAGAAAATGTTTATTTTTATGGTGTATTTTTTTAAATATTAACTTATGAAAAAAATATTATTGTTTAAAAATCATGGAGTAGTTAGTTAACTTAGTTTGTTATAAGGGGATAAAGCATAACCATTAACTAATTATTTATATTTTGGTTAAAGCTTAAATTATTTGATATTTTAGGTTGAAATTTCTATTGGGTTGGTTTTTCTTTAAAAAGGAGGCCCACTTCACCAAATATTACCATTAGGTTATCTGCTTTATATGTCATATGTACTTTTAATTATTTTTTAAGCAGTGTCTCCCGGTGTCTCCCTACTTTTGCCATCGTCTTATTGGTCGAAAATTTTTCCAGTTATCCTAGATTTACCCATCTCTTTTCATCTTGACTAGGGTTGTAGACCCGCGCTATGCATCGGGTGCGGGTTAATTTTAAACAAAACGAAAAGGGAAACGTATACCCAATGTTGAGACATCTAAATTGCAGATACACTCAAGCATTTAATCTACCATTTTGTTAATATTGATTTCTTGCAACATAAAAAAAAATCTTCTTTGCCATTTACACTTAAGAAGATGGGCTGATTCATATGGACAATCTGGTCATACCTCTGACTTACACTTTTTTCCATCCTTAAAGCTACCGTCAAACACAATTATTTGAGCTTTTTTTTTACTATAGGGATTCTTGCAAAACAAGGCATACGAAATTGGTTAAAAGTCAAATATGATATTCTTGTAAACAGATGATCAAAATGTAAAGTAATTACCAGTATATCCTAATCGATTATGGTTCAATAGCAACAATCAACAAGATCACCTTCCCACATCCAAAAAACACCACCTCCCAATTCCGCACCATCTTCCTCCTGTATCCTAATCGCCACGGTTGAACACAACATGTCCAAATCCAATACCGCCACTCGCTTAATCAATCTCTCTTTCTCGTGCTCCTCCTAAACCAAAACTCTTTCTTTGTACATGCAAATCTTCAAGATTTTGTCAATTTTGTAGAACCCTTCATTTGCAGGGAGATAGGTTGATGGATAATCAATAAGGTTGATAGATTTTTTAAACGCACCTAAGCTGACCCATGCAAGCATGCACACCCTTAGTGAAGAATAAGGGTCAAAGGAGGTGGTAGAGTAGAATGGGCGAAGAGAGGAAGAGTTAAGGCTACCACTTTCTTCGTCTCTAACCTCCCCTAAAGCTGCGATAAGAATCACCTTTAGGTTGCTTGTAGTCGTATAAGAGTTTTGTTGACGCGTCTAAGGTTTAGCCACCAATTTGTTGTGGGTTCTTCACATTTTTTAAAATGCATTGAATGGTAGGTATTACACGCCTTACATAATGTTAGAAGAAGACTATCTTTATATTCTTATATTAAAAATATGTCAACTCAACTCGGCTCAATAGGTGTAAGTTGATATCGACTTAACTCGCTTGTTAAACAACCCTACCAAATAGAATTATTATAATTTATCATACAAATGTGTTCGTAACATGTTTTTCCAAGTGGATATATTAATTGTGTTATGGAACATATTTGTATAAATTAATAAATTACAATAATCCTATTTGTTGACGTTGTTTAACAAGCGAGTTAAGTTGACGTCAACTTACTAATCTTATATACTCCTACTTAATATATCCAATGAAAAACATATGTTCCCATCTTTTCTCTTTCTTCATCCATTGTGTTCATTAAGATAAGAACAGCACAAGAGTTCTCATTATGGTAAAACCTCAATGGGGGGCTTGCATTATTCGAATTAAATAACACATGAAACATGAATTCTCTAAATATGAATTTTACACAAACCCTCTTTACAAACCAACTCTACAACATCCACAAGTCAACAAATTAATAACCATGCATAACCAAACTTAATCCTAATCAACAAGTTAAACCAATCCCAGCACCCATTTATTTACTGACCTCGTAACCGACTAACCGTGAAGTCAATGTCAGTCCACACACTAATGTTACAGCTATATATGTGCTCCAAAGTCCCAGAAATGAATCGTGTTATCAGCACTACAAGCCGCTACATAGCGCTCATCTGCAATCATGGCACTTGCATCCCCGATTTGCTCCCTTAAAACATACAAATGCTCCCCATGATGCAACTCCCAAACCCTAATCCCATCACCAACGGACATAAAACAGTGACCACCGTTTACGCAACCCAACAAGCTACTGCAGGCCATGAACTGACAGATTTCCGCCAAACTACTCACGTGCCACACATTCGCTACACCCCTTCTATTTACCAACATTAGAGCCCTATCATACGCATCAGATGCACCCACGTTTATATCCCTCCTAAACTCTTCATCTGCTAATATCATTTGGTTTCGTAAATCAAATACAATTACCCTGCGCCTTGCGAACCTGACTGCCAGCTCGTCACGTGTTATGCGAATTCGTCCAATGTGGTCACTCAGATCTGTGAGCAGGTGCCACCCATCTACCGAGTGTGGGTCCATCAATGTGCCACCAATGAATACAATTTCTTCTGTGTTGCTGTTGCGTACATGAAATGCACGGTTTGGTACACCTATATATAGAATAAAGAAAAACATGTCAGATATTATGAACCTCAAATCAACTATACATAAGAAATACAATACAATACATAGAAATACAATACAATAACTAATTAAATCATGTCATGAAGAAGATAACTACAGTTAACCTTTATAAATGTTACACTACATATAACAAGTTTAAAATTAAAACAAATGTATTTTCTTGCAGCATATCCTCGTAATAATAATAATAATAATAATAATAATAATAATAATAATAATAATAATAATAATAATAATAATAATAATAATAATAATAATAATAATAATAATAATAATGATAATAATGTATGTATATAGCTTGACAATTATTATATATATATATTATACATTATACATACATATTAATTATACATTATACATACATAGTATACATACATATTATACGTAAGTGGTGATGAATAGTAAAACTAAAGTTTTAATATTATATTTATTTTGCTTTTTTTTTCTGATCTGATGTTTATTGAAAATGGATATCATGTCGTTATCGTATCAAATTGAACCGAAACCATCAATGAATAGTAATTTATTTTTTTCTATCGTACATTATATGAGTGCTGACAAAAATAATTAAAAACGCATACTTTGTATCGTAAAATATACGAGTATTGATGTAACACCCCAAAAATATAATTTTATATAAATAATCAGGGGCATTTGACCTAGTTAATGGAAAACCCTTCTAAATGGGGATGGACTTGTAACCTCCCTAAATATAATAAATATTTAATGATATTTGGTTAAATGGTAAACATTATGCACATGATTAGTATTACAAATTTAACTTGGTTAATTACTAGTTGATCACCAATAAAGTATTGAGTAATGTTTTGTATAATAAACAAAACATAGAGGACCAAATTGGACACTGGGTAAACTGATGGTTATAAATAGAAAATTTAAAACACAAAGACACACACAAAAGGTGTGCTTTGATCGCCCAGACAAAGAACAAAAGGGAAGAACCCTAATTTCAACAATCTCTCAAAATCAAAGAGAAATTGGGGCTAGAATCTTTGCATGAGCACATATTAACGAATACTTAGGCAAAGGAAATTATAAGGTATGTCTAATTTGATCCTTGGTGATATTATGAAACTACTTGAATACTACAAATTTTATGTGAAGTATAATTGTGAATGTTATGATGGAATCTGAGGTGTATATGGGTATAGAACAAACATTTGCTGAAAAATCAGTAACCAAATGCAATAAAATAAGAATTTGGATGATTACAATGTTATGCTAAGTGGGTTTCTATGACTATGATGGACACTTGAATTGTGGTGGTGAAATTTGTAATATTTGATGTTAATATGTTAGAATTTAGATGTAAATTTGCATATTCTAGATGTAGAGACTTGAAAGGATACTAATTCATGGTTGATAGTTAAATCATAGACTTGATAAGAGTAGTATAGAAATCTTGCCCACAATGTGCTCGATGTAATGCCTAAATGATTATAAATTATTGAAAAATACGAAAGAATCGTATAAATGAGACTTTGACAAGTTACATGTCATATATTATACTATGAATTTTAAACCATAAATCTGGCTAAATCTTATAGGCAAGTTGGGTGAAACATCGAGTGACAAAGCCGGGACGGATACGCGTTTGAAGGGAAAACTCTAAGGTACGTGGTTTATTGTTTTATAAGAATTTACTTATGATACTCATAGTGATATATGTTGAATAACGAAACAAGCTTAAATACATTCGATTCGATTATAAGTGATGGATTTCATACGCATGAATCGAATAGGTGATATCGAATTATAAATTGTTGAGTTGTAATAAAAGATGGTTTGGTCGGATAAAAGCGATGGAGTTTGCTAATACGACCAAACGGGTCAAATAATGTGATAAAAGATGGTTTGGTCGGAAAAAAATGGTAGAGTTCGCTAAGACGACCAAATGGGTCAAACAAAGTGATAAAAATGGTTTGGTCGGATAAAAGCGATGGAGTTCGCTAATACGACCAAACGGGTCAAACAATTTGATAAAAGATGGTTCGGTAGGACAAAAGCGATAGAGTTTGCTAAGACGACCAAACGGGTCAGATAATGTGATAAAAGATAGTTTGGTCGGATAAAAGCGATGGAGTTCGCTAAGACGACCAAGCGGATCAAACAACTTGATAAATGATGGTTTGGTTGGATAAAAAAGTGATGAAGTTAGCTAAGGCGATCAAACGGGTCAAACGATATAATAAATAATGGTTTAGTTAAAGTAAAAGCGATGGAATTCGCTGTCATAATCAAACAGATTAAAAATTTAGTTGTGACAAATGCTATGATGGTGTATCCACAACTATTTAGATATAAACCCGGTAAAAAGGGTAAATCGGAATTTAAACATAAACCGAGTAAAGAATACGTATACTGCTATAAAGTTACCCGAGAAACTTAAGTGTAATCATAAAAAAATTTTAGTTGTTATAATTGATAGGGGACTAATCGAACCGTTTAGAACTGAACAACATCGGTAGCATCAAACCGGTGTTCTTTTTATGGTTTTTGATTAATATTTTTTAAATTGCACAAAACGTCCTTTAAGTTTCACCAATCTTGCTGGTTTCAGCCTTAATCTTTAAAAGTTGCCAAAACCAGCCTTTAAGATTAATTTTGTTGCAAGTTTCATCCTTTATCACTAACCCAGTTACTAATCCATGTTAAATGGCCTCACATGCATAGCATGTGAGGGTAAAACCGTCTTTTCATCCAGTGGGAAGCCTCTAGCATCACCTTCCCATGTCTCAAACAATTATTCTTGGTGGACTGCATACACCTTGAACGGATTCCCCCTGAAATGAGGTACATCCCAACACTCGAGCATATCCAAATTAGTTGTTGTAGCAACTTTGTTACAGAATCAGTTTACGAAATACAAGAAGAGCAACATGCCGATGGAAATTATAACCTAAAGATTACTTCTGAAATAGGGCCAATATTAACATTACTGCTCGGTGTGTGATTTTCGGTAGAAGATTTTGAAAGACTGCAAATTCGGCTGCAAACCCCAACAGAATGCGGTGGTGATTCCATCAACACCCCCCAATTCGACTGCAAATTCCAATAATTATCCCCGCAATTTCGCCTCTGCATCTCCATATCCTCCAACAAACATCATCGGTCCACAATCTCAAACCGAAACCCTAACCCTACGGTGGTGATGTATCAGGTGGCGGTGGTGGTGGTGGCAGTTGAAGATGATGGTGGCAGAGTTATTTGGGGATTTTGAGGGTTTTGTCGAAGGTGGAGGTGGTGGCAGAGGAGGTGGTGTCGAAGGTGGAGGTGGTGTTGAAGGTGGAGGTGGTGGCAGAGGAGGTGGTGTCGGTGGAGGAGGTGATGTGTTTTTTTGGAGGTGATGTGTTTTTTGAGGGTGTCGGTGGAGGAGGTGGTGTCGGTGGGGATTCATCTCTCTCTCTATCTTCTCTCAAATTGGGGAAAAGAGATCTTCACCGCCACAAACGGTTTTCTATCCGCAAAATACTCATCGTCGTCGTCCTCCGCCGCGTGGCGGTGCGTCATCCGCGGTGATGATGTCATCGTCTTCCAACGGAAATTCAGGCGTCCGGTGATGAACAGGAGCTTCTTCACCGCCACAAACGGTTTTCTATCCGCAAAATACTCATCGTCGTCGTCCTCCGCCGCGTGGCGGTGCGTCATCTGCGGCGATGATGTCATCGTCTTCCAACGGAAATTCAGGCGTCCGATTGATGAACAGGAGCTTCTTCACCGCCACAAACGGTTTTCTATCCGCAAAATACTCATCGTCGTCGTCCTCCGCCGCGTGGCGGTGCGTCATCCGCGGTGATGATGTCATCGTCTTCCAACGGAAATTCAGGCGTCCGATTGATGAACAGGAGCTTCTTCAACGACTTCTCGTGATATGTAAAAGTCATCACTCGAGTTTGATTAAGCTTCGAGGAGCTTCGATGTCTGGTAGTTATATATATATGGTTTATGATTATGTTAACGGCGTTAGTCTCTCTGATTGCTTGAAGAAGCTTGAAGAACAGTAGAAACCCTAGCTTTACGATACTTTCCGATTGGATGTCTCGGATTCAGATAGCTGCTGATCTTGCCCACGGTGTTGATTACATTCATAATTCTACAGGTGTGAAACAGTTTGTGAATTTGTGAGAAGATAGAGAGAGAGATGAAAAGACGGTTTTACCCTCACATGCTATGCATGTGAGGCCATTTAACATGGATTAGTAACTGGGTTAGTGATAAAGGATGAAACCTGCAACAAAATTAATCTTAAAGGCTGGTTTTGGCAACTTTTAAAGATTAAGGCTGAAACCAGCAAGATTGGTGAAACATAAAGGACGTTTTGTGCAATTTACTCATTTTTCTATCGTAAACTATACGAGTATTGATTCAGGGCTAACCGATCTGATTTCAACCGAACAACATCAGTACAAATTTCAGTAGTATCGGAACATGTATTCCTTTTATGGTTTTCGATTGATATAAAACATGTATTCTTTTGGTATATTCTGACTTTATTTTATTAGTTTTCTTCTTTTAGCTGCTATAGCGAGTGTCAGTACCAGAACGAACCACGGATATCAACCGAATTACCGCCGTGTAACACGGAGGAAAACCACTATTAATAGTAACACAATTAGTTATTGTGAGTAGACGGAGTAAAATTTGAACAAACCTAAATTATTATTCTATATCAATAGTTCGTATTTTTGAGAAAGTTGCACTTCTTAGATGCATGATACATGGTTATTTGTGATTAATATAATCTATACTGTACATGACTTACACATGTTAAAAGGTTATATATAAACACTACTAGAAAACTTTAATAATTCCTATCAAATTTCTTACGTATTTCCTACGAATGAAACGTCTAACACTTTTCTTACAGAATTTCTATGAATACGAAAGGGTAAAATAAGAGAAGTGGAAGAAGAATTTTCCGTAACTTGTTTATTTTTTGAACGACAAATCAACAATAACATAATATATCTACTCTTGTTAACCATTGATACATAACCTTTCAGATCTATTAGGTACTAGTTTATAAACTCGTATAATACACGTTTTAAATATTTAAAAAAAATATAAATCATAAATTTGTATGTAATTTTTATCAATAAAATAGTGAAAGGAGTTAATACACAGGATATGAAACAAAATGAAAAGCTATATTTTAGCATTCTTAATATAATTTTCTAGGTTTGTATCTCTCTTTTGAGTCACCATAATCCATCTTATTTTAAATTGATAAAACAGGAACACTAAAAATTAAGAATTACAAGGGTTTTTAAAACTAAATTGTAAGGTATGAGGTTGTAGAAAATATATTGTAATTAATTTATATTATGTATATTAGTGATATAATAATTACTTTGATATAAATAGTATATTAGGAAATAGGGATCATGAGGCGAAATACGAATAGCATCGTAGTGGTAAATTATGAGTTTAAAAAAATAGGACTAAAGTTTTTAAAACTAAAACTTTCATTAGTGAAGACAACCTTTTTAATTAGCAGTTAAATTTTATAACATTATAACGTCTTTGTTTAGCAAAAAGAAACTTAAAATATAAAAATTAAGCTTATTATTTAGCAGTTAATGTTACTAAGAAATTTTAGAAATAGGAGTATAACAGATTTTATTATCTTATAAGTGTATTTCCCTTTTTTGTAATATTAAAGTTGCATACATGTTGGATTCGGAAGAGTTTCGAGATATCTTTCGAGTGATATGAATTTTTTTCCAAACAAAAAAATACTTTTAGTTTATATATTCAAAAAATATAGATGTACATAAATAATATTAAAGCAAAATATATAGATATACATACAGAAAATTGGGAGAATGGATTTGGTGATGACATTTTTATTACAGTTTAGAAGATTAGAAGATGTATGTATCCGATTAAGTATATATGCATATGATGAAATTATGAAAATGTAGTTAAAAGTACCTGCGTAGAGTCCGACCCACCAACGGTCACAACATGTGAAATCCACAAGGATGCCATCAGTAAACACATCACCCAAATGGGCCCTGCGTGTAGCTCCTGGAACATTAATGGATGCAACATGAATGTCACCATCATGAGAGGCAAAAACGAGGCGGCTATGAATAAAAAAACATCCCGGAAACAGCACGTGAGTAGAGGCCAAGATGATTACGTTGATGGGGTGGTAGGTGGTGAAGTGGAGCCTGGTGGGGAGGTGGTATAGGCGAACTGATCCGTCGGAAAAACCACTAGCAAGGTGGTATTCAGATAGTGCAAAGCGGCAACAAGAGAGAGGCTCGTTGTTGTTGTTGTTTGGTGGGTCGTTAAGGGTGTTGTAGTCGTACCTACGGGAATGGAAGTTTCTAGCGGTGCGGTGGCGGTAAATGTATTCGTCGTACCATGAGTAGTGGAGGAGATGGCTGCGATGCCAAATGCGGCGTCTTAGGGTTTGCCAAAGTGGGTTAGAGTGGGATATACTTCGCCATGTTCTACAAACCTACAAATTCATGCAGATTCAAGGGTTACATGGTGAATATTTAAAAGGAAACAATAGCTAGTTAAAAAAGCTGAAATCAACTGTATTATATTTATACATACATATGCTATATAAGAAATCAACCAAATGCAAGTCTAGTTAGGAAAGGAAATTGACCTAAAACCCGGATTAATCATCGAACCAGTCATCTTACATGTCCACTAGTCGGAATAATTGGATCGTGTTTTCAAAAACTGGATCAAGAATTCTAGTCGGACTAATTGGACCGTGTTTTCAAAAACTGGATCAAGAATTGAAAGTAGTTATTATACCATGTACTTTATGACACACTAAGAGCTGTTTGTTTACATCTGAATTACCATGTACTTTATGACACACTAAGAGCTGAGCCTACCTCTGAATCGGTCAGAGGCTTGACTGTTTGGTTCACAAAAACTACACCCTCTTAATTGGGATCATTCAGCTCCGAATGGTTCAGCTACTTTTATGCGCTGAATGAAAAGCATTTGATACTCATACCCCTTGTCCTAACAAAACAAACAACCGCCTCTTCTCCTCAATACACAAGGACACAATATTTCTCCTCCACAGCTGCCATCATCTCCTCCTCTCCTCCACAACTCCGCCGCCCTCCATCACTCCGCCGCCAACCACGTCACAACAGTCCTCCATCTCCTCCTCTCCGTCCACCACTACGCCGCCCTCCATAGCAGCGCCCTTCACAGTCCTCAATCGCCGACCCTCCACAGCCTCCATCTCTCTTTCTACAGCCTCCGTTCTCCTCCACAGGTAACTAATCATGAACCTTTTGCCTTTTTCTTTAAGTTCTCTTTTATAATTTTACATTTTTTAACCTAATGTGAATATGTGTGGAATCTTTTACCATGAAAGTATGAAAATTGCATATTTGATGATATGCTATATTAATTCAAACTGTAAAAGTATTGTAATGCAATTTGATGTATATGTGTATATATGTGAATTGATGTGAACTGCTCTATTATATGAAGTTATGAACAGATTGTTATTTGTATGAAGTTGTGAAAGTATAATAATGTTATTATTTGAAAAGTGATTGTATGAAAAGAGGGGTAAAAATATCATTTTATACAGTCACTCAGAGGTGCAATCAAAGAGCACTTTATAGGTTCAATACCACTTACTCATTCAGATCTGTTATTCATTTAATACTTATTGATTCAGATGTTGCTAAACAGCCCTAACTCTCTCTATAAATGTTATTAATTCGTGGTTTTGGGTTATTATGTCATTGCAAACCTATATTAATGGTTTTCTAAATTTACTTTGCAGAGATCTAAACTATTACGAAAACTAAAATAACAAACAAAAATCGTTAAATTTTTGTTTTTTCAATGATTCATATGTGTATGTTATGTACATAAAAAAATATTAAATTAATTTATTCATGGGATATTAGATTTAAATAACCTCATGCTTTTATCAATTGGCCGATAACACTTCCAACTTTTGATTTGTACACCAGCACTCCAAACTTATTGGACAATAACACTTCCTAACTAACAGAACCCTAACACAGTTAGCTGATATTAGCTGTCACATCATCAAAAAATGTCATGTCAGCTGCCACATCAGCTGCCATGTCATAAAAAATGCCACGTCAGTTGCCATATCAGCTGCCACGTCATAAAATGCCACATCATATGCCATATCAGCAAAAACTAACTAGGTTAGGGTCCAGTTAGTTAGGATTATTATCAGCTAATAAGTTGAAAGTTGTGAGTGCTGATGTACAAATCGAAAGTTAAGACTGTTATTGGTTAATTGATAAAAGTTTAAGTTATTTAAAACCAATATCTGTTTATTTATATATTTTTAATGCACATGTGGATATATGTAAGTCATGTATAGTTGAAAACATCAAACTAGTTTATGAGCATAAGAATAATGAAAGAAACTCAAATCGTTAAACTTTTGATATAGTTAATATATTTATGAAGTGTTTACCATTTACATACAAATATGTATGTTACATATAAAACATCTAATAAATAATTTTTTTCATATGTTTATATAAATGTTTAACTAACCTTTTACTACATGTGTTAGATTATGTCCAATAAATAAATTAGTTCGTCAAAACATTAAAGTTTGAAAATATAAATAATTTATTTTCTTCTTGCTCTTTTGGCTCTAATTTGTCTTCTAAATTAAGTTGTATATAAATATAACCAAACAAATGCATATAAGAAAAAAGATAACGACTTTGTAAAATTATTTAGAGCCAACTTAGAACTTAAAAAATATCATATATAAAATAAAATTTCTCACTTAATACCAGACACTATTTTTCAATATGTATAAAAAGCAAAGTTCCATAGAAGGTATGTTAAATGTAAAATAAAATCCTAAACATTTTATAAACTAATAATTTTGTATTCTCGAGTTGAAAAGAAAGAAAAATGTAATTTTATAATTTAGTTAATTACACCATTTGTATATGTGGTTTATGCAAAATAAAAACCTAAGATACTAATAGTTTAAAATAATAATCTAAGGTATTAACTTTAATTTATAACAAGCCGGAGTATTAACACTAACATATCTTAGTTTTTTTGTAAGATTTCTATGAAATGACTAAAACACCCTTTATAACATGAAAGACTATTTATGTATTTTTTTTATTTAATTAAAGGGACCATTTGTGTAAAATACCCATATTATTTACATCTTCTGTCATTCTATACAAATATATAAACATATATTGGTATTTTATGCAAATGATCCCTTTAACATATCAAAGAATTATATAAATAGTCCATCATGTTATAAAGAGTATTTTGGTCATTTTATAGAAATCTACCATAAAAACTAACATTTGTTAGTGTTAATATCCCAGATTGTTACACATACGTAGGTTACTGAGTGAAGCCTTGACTTTTTTTACTAACAACCTTTTACACAAAACACAAGAAATAAAAAAAACAAAGAATACTCGATTATGATAAAAACCAGCATGGGAAAGATATATTATGACAATAGGGAGAATTCATGCGCTATTACAGGCAAGCAGAAACGTAGTAAGAAAGACGCAACAACTCTTTTACTAACAACTTTTACACCAAAAAAAGCAAATCCTCAAATCTCAAATTCTCTCACTCCTCATCTCCCATACATAAATACATATACCCTCGGTGTTTGACATGGTTTTGATCCAAATGACAATTACGAGTTTATGTAAGGCTAGTTTATTTGCTAAAAACATATGCCTCTTAGGTTGCACGACGTGAGGCCCCTATAGACTCTATTACGACACATCATTATTGCCCTTTTAGAATAAAACACATGGTATGTAATGAAGCCCCTTCAATAATTACCTTTTTTTAAATATTTCTAACATTTAATTAATTTTTAATATTTCTTACATTTAAATAAGAAGATAAAAACCAAACATCTAAATAACTTAGAAAAAAACATAACATTTACATAAATTAGAAAAAATATAACATTCAAACAACTTAGAAAAAACATAAGACATAATAATAAAACATCAAACATATTAATAAAACAAAAGTAATCTAAGGTCGTGCCACAAAAGCCCTCCATTCCAGGCTCGAAAAAAAAACCCTCCAAGTTGTAACGTGATCAAACAGCCTTAAGTATATTGTTCATACTCGACTCGTAGGCCTAGATTAATAAATCTTTCGAGAATTTGTTCTCTCCTATGAATACTCTCACCTACACGTTCATAGAATATTGTCCTAACCATGCTCCAAGTTTCAAGCCCTTCATTGAGGAATCCTAAATGGACCCTATCCGCCCAACTTGTGGCAAACGCGGTAACCCGCCACTCGTCTAACGACGTGCCATTAAAATAAAAATGTTTGAGAGTATAAACAATGATAAGTGTTAAAAAATGAGTAGAAGGCGTTTTTAGTGTAATAAATATGAGAGAGTGTGTATATATAGGATGAATGTTTGATTTTTTATTTTTTTTTATAAAAACTACCGTTGCATAACAGTCAATGCACAAGGATCAAGGAGGTATGGCTCATGATTGGTTGTCATTGCGTTGGCGAGACAACAATAGCGCCCCATATGGCGCCTACGGTACGGGGGATGGGGCGCTATTGTGGTTTTTTGGCTGAGGTGTCTCTTGGTTAGCGCCCTCGTACCATCCAGTCTTAGAGGTCTCAGGTTCAAAACTGAGCAAGGGTGAATAATTTAGAATTATTGATGTAATAGAGTAGGAAATTAGGAACATGCGCTGCCATTTAAAAAAATGACCATCAGCACCCTCTATGTTAGCAACATGTCACACCATTCTCATCCATCGCCTAAATCCACTACCCTATAGGTGTGGTCATGACTCATAACCTAAGCCGCCGTCCACTTTTATCAAATTCATCAAATGGAATAGTCGTGGTTGCCGTGGATTAAGCCACGCGAACCACCATGGTTTGGAAAGAGGGGCAGTATATCAGGTAGACCACGTTTCGTATGGCAATTTATAACAAAAACCACCATCCCCATACCCCATAGCATGATATACATATATGTAATACACACGCATGTTATCGTAATGAGATAGATGTGTCAGAATCTATGATCGGAGAATAAGAAAACACAGATTTCTTCTTATATTGTATGAATTTGTAGATCACCTAATGCTACTACCTACTTCTACACCTAAACTTAAACCTACAACCTAGGGATAGCAATCAAACTCGAACCTGATGGGTAAACTCGAAATCCGACACATTTGGGAAGGGTTTGGTGTCGGTTAATCAGGTTTGGGACTAGTTTTTATTTTTTTAGCGGGTTTGGGACTTGGTGATATACCGGAATTTATGTCCGATCTAATTTCTTTTATATTTTTAAATATGTATAAATAGGATGCAACCATTTTTATACACATTGTAGTTTTTGATATTCTTTTATAATAATAGTATTAAATGTAATTGATTAGTAGTTATCCGATAGATACCCGATAGGTTTTGGTCAAGTATACCCAATGAGTAATTTTTAAAAGTGAACGGGTTTATACGAAACTCGCGGGCATACCCGATGGGTATTTACCCGCTAGAAACCCGACGGGTTCTGGGTCTAGTTTGGGACAAGCTTATCTAAGCATGTTTGAGGTTGGGATTACCTAAACACGTCTGAAACCTGACCCATTGCCATATCTACTCTTTCCCATGGCTACTGTTAGGCCCTTTCTTTTAGGTTTCCTTTGGGTCATCTTATTTCCACATCCCCATATCTTATTCCCTTACCTATTTTCACTCTCTCTTTCTATATGTATCTATGTATATATCAGCAGAGATAAAGGAGAAGGGTGAGTAAATATAACAACTTTTTTTTTATTTATGTTTGGGTAAATTACATTTTGAGTTCCTGTTTTTTAGTGGTTTTAACCACTTGAGTCAAAAATTAAAAAGTATAACGCCCCGAGTCCCTAATCGTTCATTTTATGACGTTATGAGTCTCTGTGTTTTAGTGGTTTTAACCATTTGAGTCCAAAATCAAAAGTACAAATGTTAAAAAGTTGGACTTAAAATGTTATAAAATGAGTAGTTAGGGACTCTAGACGTTAAACTTTTTAATTTTGAACTCAAGTGATTAAAATTACTAAAACACAAAGACTCAAAAAATAATTTACTCTTTGTGTTTTGTAGCGTTTCGTCTTGTCTTCTTAAGTACCACCAAACCAGGTACGAACCTAGTGATCCTCTCCATTCCAGTTTAGCATTTTCCCTCCATGTTTTGAATCCTCTTGATTTAGAATATAAGGGAAATATTAACTACTGTTATAAATAATATTATGTAGTTATCAACTTTTTAAATAGATTAGCTTGTTTTCTAAGATTTCATCTCTTATGTATATTTATTGTAATTATTTGTAAAAGACATACTTATCAATGAAATATCAATCTCTTTCTCCCTATATTTTTTTCTCTTATTGTTTGTTATTAGGCTAGTTTCACGACAACTACAACACTAATAAAAAATTGCAAAAAATCACACTCATATAGTTAGTAGGCTTTAATTAAGTAAACTATAAAAAATGTGTAATAATAATTAACTAAAAAAATTAAGTGATTGGTTTAATTACTTCTGAATGTTATCCCTATCTCCTTCACGCCTGTTATTCTCATGGTGTCCTGTGTTATTGCTGCTTTGACGTGGGGACCACTATACTGAATCTTACTCCCACCAAATTTTGGTAAAATCTAATAAATAACATTTCATAGAATAATAAGTATTGATATATATTTTAGTTGAAATTTCATCTTGGTTTACACCTAATATAATTTTGAATCATCTCATCAATTTAAATGAATTTTCATATAATTTTTTCAATAAAACAGATAGATTAATGCATACCGTGGGACGTTCGTCCCTCGTAAAAAATATGTAATTGATAGGCAAAAGTCCTAATCGTTACACTTAAAAGATCGATAGAGCATTCAGAGTGGTTCTCCAATATATTTGTGAGTGTTTCTTTATATTAATAGAAAATAACTGTGAGTGAAGAAAAGAGAAAAATATTACTGTTCATTTGTATATTTATAGGAACAAGATTCACTCTTATTAATTTTCTAATATTTTTTGAAAAAGATTTTTAATGGAGGAGAGAAAAAGATAATGATAAAGGTATAAAAAATATGATTTAACTGAAAGTTAATGATTTTTAATATAATTATAGAAATGGAAATAAAAAATGAGTAAACTGTCATTTTGGTCCCTAAATTTTGGTCACTTTTGACACTTTAGGCCAAAACTCAAACCTTTTGAATTTGGTTCCTGTGGTTTCAATTTTGTTGTAATTCTGAAGCAAAAGTGAGATCAGCTAATATTTGTCTAATAAAATCATAGTATTTTATCTTTTTTCTCAGATTCAAAATGGTTATTATAATTTTATTATAACATATTATTAATTAAAATAAAAGAATAAAATTAAATAAACCCTTCACCATATAAAAGCAGTAGAGATTATCATCTTCCCCAAAACATCATCTTCACCAAACCCAAACCCTCCCAAAAAGTTCCCTGTTAACATTAACCTAACCGTCGTTGAAGTCGAATTTGATGTGAGAAATCGACCGAGTTCTTCAACTACGATCAACGACTTTCGTGTAGTTTGTAACAGAAGCTTTTTCCGATCTGAATCGTCTACAACTTTTGCTAGATCTATTTTGTAACATCATAGGAGAGATATTTCGCCATCGCTGCAATAAAACTGGATTTTCCGGTTCCGAAAAGTTCGTACAGAAGTTAACTTCGCTTCCAAACCCTACCTAACCGTGATAATACTATTTCGATTTTAGAAACGAATCTAGATCTGATTTCACCTTCTTTTTCAGATATGAATCCATCGATATCATTTCAAATGTCGCCGGATGAGTTAACCGTGCCGAACTCCACCGTGTTCTGCTCCGATTATCATCTGTGTTCATGAACAGCTTCAACTCCTTGCCTTTTGATTCAACATCTTCTGCCGCTCGGTAAATATGTTGAATATATGATTGCAAAATCCTTCGTTTATCCTTCTTCTTCATCTTCAACACAAAGTTTTCTTACAATCTTCAACTCTATTTGTCCATCAAACCGTAGCACCGAGAAAAGTGTCTAAAACCGTCTGATTGTCGTCGAGGCGGGAGAATGACGCCGTTTGGTTGTGTTTCCAGAGATGAGGTTTGTGTTACCGGAATCTTCAATTGGAAAACGACGTCACGGTGTTATTATTTTAATTAATAATGTGTTAATAAAAATTATAATGATCATTTTCACTCTGAGGAAAAAGACAAAATATCAGGATTTTATTAGCCAAATATAAGCTGATTTTACTTTTGAACCAAAATGACAACAAAACTGAAATCACAAATATCCAAATTCAAAAGATTTAATGTTTAGTGATAAAAGTGACCAAATATCATAAACCAAAATAATAGTTTACTTAAAAAAAAGATGTGAATGTTGTTCAACCCAATCACCTATTCACCTACCAAGAAAATAAATCTGGGTCGAATGATTTTCATATAATATAATATTTGCAGAGGCAGGGATATAAATTCTAGGTCTAATGATTTTCATATAATATAATATAATTACTATTTTTTATTTTTCAATTAAATAATATTTTTGTTTATTCCTTTATCATTACTTTCTTTTTTCTTTTTCTCAATTCACTAACTATTTTTAAAATATTTAAAAATTTAAAGGATAAAGTATTTCTTGTATATAAAGATTTAAGAGTAACATTTTTCTCTATTCTTATGTATAATCACTCACAATCATTTACTTATAACATAAATAACATACTCACAAATATATAAGGGAACCATTGTGAATGGTAACCATGAATCCGTGACACACATATAGTTTTATTGCCTTTAATTTTCAAATTTGATCAAATGTATGAAGTAACCTAAACCTTTAGTTAAACAAAAAGGGTTAGCAATGCAATTTATTATTTGTTTTCCTTTTATTTTATTTTAATATAGGGATGTTTGATGGTATATAATAATAAATTTTAGTAATTAATACGAGTATGTGACAATTTTCACGGTAAGCTTTAAGTTGGTTATGAATTGGAATGGTTAAAAGATAAGTCACCATTACTTTTTTAAATATATGAACGCATCCATCGTCTTAATGCAAGTGTTGTATGTGGCTTCGAGTGTGGTCAATACCCTTAAGATTATTGTTACCCTTTATGTCAACGCTATGTAACCCTATTCTCATCCATCATTCAAAATTCATAATTCAAAATCCATCATTCTATATTGTATGGTCATGACCTAAACCAGCATCCCTATTTTAAAAAAAAATTCTGTAAAATATATTTAACTAATTAATGAAAGGGAAGTGTATAGTTGCAATAGTTTAATCCATTCGAACCATGGTGGTTCCCTAAGAGGGTGGTGAAGCACATCATCTACCATCCTGGATGGCAATTGTTGAAACATCCCATGCCCCCATACCACTTAGCCTTGATAGATAATATCTTTTACCCTAAATTATTAAAAGTGTTAAAAATTTGCTTAGAATTTTAGGCTTTGATTTGGATTTTTATTTTATATTTTGATGGTTAGTGTCAACACAAATCTCTAGGATGCAAGGTTTTTTTAACAACTTAAATTACACTAAATTCTTGTTTAACCTGATTTTTAACCTTAAAAGTAGCAATACCTTAACTCTAACTAATAATTTTGCCAATTAAACCAAACCCCTCACTTAACAAATAAATATTTTAGAATAGTTTTTCTCTTTGTTTCTCTCTTCATCTCTCTAACAATCCTTAAACATGTGATCTCATGATTTCAGTTTTACTTGTAAACCTTCAAGCCACAAGGGAGTTTGGTGGATGCAAATAATATATAGTTTATTCAAGATTCAAGATAATAAAAGAACGAAAACTAGCACAACTTTTAGAAAGTGGTCTCTATCCAAAACTAGTTGAAGTCAAATTATTGACCATCAATAAATATCTATATAAACATGTGTTGTGATAAGCCAAGTAAAATGTTTTGTCACATGTCGTTCACATTATCAAGGTCATCTTGCTAGACAAAATAGTGTAGTGCTTCACCCTCTTTATTAATAACTATACCAATTAATTTCTCTTTTACATACATACTCACTTTCTTTCTTTTCTCAAGACCAACCAATCTCTCTCTCTCTCTCAAACCCTCGTGACCAGAACAACAAAGGAAGAACAAAACAACCCATTAACGCGATTGAGGGGTGGTGTTTTGCTCGTGGTGGCTCGTAGTCCACCCAACCATAAGACCACTGCGTTTGGTCTACTGGCATAAAAGAAAAATAAGACCCACACTTTGTCGCTTTCAAAGAAATATGGCTTTTATTGCTTTTGCCTTTTTGTGTTGTTTTGGGGACGCACAAAGCAGATTAGATGTGTATCCTACTGGATATTGGTTTATGTAGAAGAAAGCTATGGTTTCTATATGATATATCTATATGCAATATATCATCCTGAGGTTGTACTTCTTTAGGGTACCTGATTTATGTAGAAGAAAGCTAAGGTTTACATATATAAGGTATATTCATATTTACATGCAAATACACCATCCTGAGGTTGTACTTCTTTTGGGTACCTTGTCCTTTCCCATCCTTCGTTTGATTCTTTACTACCGTACTTTTCCATTCCCTTTTGGAAAATAAAAACATCCCTGCCAATGTAAATATTATATTATATGAATAGATTTTATATCCTTGCCTATGTAAATATTATATTATATAAAAATCATTAGACAGCTTTGTTTTTTGTCATCTACTGATAATATATATATATATATGTATATTATATATATATATGTATATATATATATATGTATATATATATACACGTTTTGTATATTTTATTTTTTTAATAACTAACTTATAAAACCACTAAAACATACACTTAAATCTAAATCTATGTGCATGCATCATGGTACTAATCCTCTTAATCACTTATGGAGAAAAGTATATTTTACGTATTGTCCGTTTAATACAAAAACAATTTCAAATCAAGAATCACAAGTATTTATACGTGGTGTATATAAGGTATAGGAAGACCTAAAAAGAAAAGCAACACTTATGCTTATACGTGGTACAAAGTATCAAATAATAATAAGTAAATTAATTAATAAAGGAGGTACAAAATGGATCAGCAACAATATTTATGCTCAGCATATCACTATAATTTACTTGCTGTGACACTGAGATTTATCACTGGTATAGCTCAAACTTTTAGGATACTTTATTTAATGAATTTTGGAACTATAAATACAAGAAGCAAAGCAACTGAAACAAACTAATACCCCTACTAATCTGCAAACAGATTTTATTCATTGAATTTTGGAACTATAAATACAGGAAGCAAAGCAACTGAAAAACATACTAACACCCCTACTAATCTGCTAACAGATTTGACTGAAACAGGGCAAACCAATGTGTACTTTTTTTTGAACGGTGTGAATTATTAGCGAATGTCGGGAGATCAGGCACGCGTTGTCTTAATTAGGGGTGCTAAACGGGTCGGGTTCGCGGGTTGGCAGGTTTAACCCGACACGAACCCGAAAATTTTAGATGAACCCGAACCCGACCCGAAAATCTTGTCATATATATGAACCCGAACACGACCCGAATATTAGCGGGTTGACCCGAACACGACCCGTTTAACCCGAATTTTCAAATTTTTAATTTTTTTTCACAAATTAATATATTAGAATTAAAATTTTACTAAAAAAACACAAAGGTATATAATAAAATTGGTTTTTAATTACAAAATTTTATGTCAATCTCTCTTTTAAGTTATAATTATGCATAAAATACATACCAAAATTAATTTATGATATATAACCTATTGTAAAAAAAATGATATAAATGGGTTAGACGGGTCAACCCGTCAACCCGACCGGGTTGACCCGAACCTGACCCGTTTAGCTAAACGGGTTCGCGGGTTCAACCTGAAACTGACCCGAACCTGTTTAGACTAAACCTAAACCCGCGAATTTCGTGTTAGGTTCGTGTCGTGTTTTTGGATCGTGTCAGAAATTCACACCCCTAGTCTTAATCGGGTACGCGCTAGAGAGCCCTCTCGCATAATAGATCCCCAATTTAGAACCCTCAATGAGAAACCCTATCACTCAGACTCGAACTTCAGACGTAGAGGGAAAATTCACCCGAACTCATAATAGATAAAACTTAAATACTCGTGACCAACTACTAATGATTAAACCAACTTAGACTGACACTTTAAAAAAAACCCAATGGCTAAGGACTTGTATCCAACGTGTATTACACAAACAAACCCTAACTTCAACGTGCATTAAATGTGCTCAAGTACCTTCACCTGCTCCATTTACTTAGTCCTTCAGACACTAACTGGTACTAACTATAATAGACTTACTATACACTTACTGAAATGATAAACGCATTCAATACCACACGTCCAAATTCAACTCATTCTTATCAAACATTTTCCTACACAAACAAACCCTAATCTCAATATTATTAACAAAAACATGATAATATTCCTATGATGTTTTTACATGAATATTTCATAAACACCTTGAAAACCCTAATTTCCATTAAAGTAATTCAGATCTCTTGAGTTTAAATGCTCGTTTTGCAGAAATGTAATCTAAGTTCTGATGAATCAACAGTAATTACAAAGTTCTGGACTCGATTTACGTTCATAAACAACACAATTTGATGTTTAATCATCTGTTTTTTTTCTCGTAATTTCATGCTCATTCGGATTCAAAAACTTAAATGACGAAAACGTTGCAGGAACCATAACATGCACACGCAGTGTTAAAAATAAAATAAACACGCAACGTAAATGATCACAATACTGCAATACGACTCGATGCATTCAATTCAATATAAAGATGCGATTATACCTGAAAGATACTGAAGAGAGCTGGAGCAACGGCTAGGCGGCCGAACGAGAGGGCGGTGTCAACAGCGATTCGAATCGCGAGAGCTTCAAGGAAAGGTTCGGGCCCGACCGCGGTGTTGAAGCGTTGACGAGAACGAGAGAGAGCTGCAAAGTCTCCACCGTCTCCATCTCCGTCGTGCGACATGTGAAGAGTGGAGTTTGTTTTTCAGTCACACACAGAGAGAGAGATTTAGCCACAATATACACTTGGTGGAGAGATGGGTCCAATAGATTATACATGAAAGATATTGAACACAACTTATGATTTTGAATGAAATTAAGTTTTATTCTGTGTTTTGTAAAAAATGCAATGAAATAATTCCGTAATCACGATTTTGTTTAATTTGATGGTCATTTGTATTATAGTGTACACATATATGTTTTTTAATTTGATGTTTTATTGTTTTATAACTAGTAGGAAACTCGTACGATGCGGCAGCGACAACATCTTAACATATGATACTCGTTTTTTTGTTATTATATCAGTTATTTCGTGATATGTTGTGTAGTATTTCTGTTATAATTTATAAAAGTTTTTTATGTTTATTGTTTTATTCTTAATATACATTGTTTTGAAGTGTGTTGGTGATATGTACGGGGTGTAGAGAGTCGGTTAACCGTGAGTTCAGTTGATCTAAAAGTAGAGGCGCAGCTTTGAAGGGCCGGGGGGGGGGGGGGGGGGGGGGCGCCTGACCCCTTGAACTTTTCGCTCATTAGTGTTATGTATGTACATTTCGTATAAAATTTTTTAGGTATATACGTCTTCAACCCTCGGTTTAAAAAATGACTTCCGACTCTTCGGTGGTAATTTTCAAGCTTCGTCACTATCCAAAAGTGTTAACCATAACCGCATAACCCATATTCAGTTAAATGAGCAGTTGTGGTACGGTTATGCCAAATATGCAAACACATTTTGTTTAAAAAAAGGTCATATATACAAATGAAGGTTTGTTGTTCTTGTGGATTCACCTTGTATTTTATGGTGGAATGTATTGGTGTGTATGGGTTGATTTAGATTGGTTTTGGCTCAAAATCATAACCATAACTACAATGTCGGTTAAAGAAAAACCATAACCAATCGGTTATGGTGATTTTAGTTAACTAATTTTGAAGGTTATAATGGGTCGCTTATTGGTCGGTTAATCGTGAACATCATCATTGTCATAATCATCATCCTCACTAAATTTCACTAATAGCAAAGCTAAGGCAGTGTTTTGAGTAAGGTAAGATGTAGACAACCTTATCTCCACACCATCAGAATAGAGAGACTGTTTCCAATGAGACCCACACCCCGATAGTAGTTCACATCAAGCCTTGGACATAAGCACATAACACTCAGCAACCGTGACAAAGGCCGACTAGTGCATGTATCCTTTTGTCTTTCGGCTATCATCGCCACCACATGATGTATGATTAACCGTATGTCGCTTTTAACGTTATTTTCAAGAATTATGCTAAAATTAGTGCAATTTCACTTTTACCCCCGAGGGCCCACACATATATACGTTATATGCACACACCGCAAGTGGGGCGTGTCGGTTAATCGTGAACAAAAGTGTCAAGTGCATGCAATATTGAAATGATAAAATCTTTGTGAAAAAATGCATGCAATAACTAAAATGATAAAATCTTTGTGAAAAACTAAAACGTAACAAGAATGAAGATCAACAAGGTTCATATTAATGTATCAGTGAGTGAGTCGTTTTTTGTTGGAGGTGATCAACTATTTTACGCCACTAACTATAAACGTATGTATTCTCTTTTTTATTCTGAAACAATATGCAAAAAAAACACTCAAATAAATACTGTAATGTAACATATGTGACACTAAAAAGTTGAGGCTACACATGGGTTCATCTTCCCTGTCCATTATATTATACTTAGAAAAAAACAAGCACGAAAGAGAACATAAACAAGAAGAGCCCAATGCTCACATGTTTGGTACCCATGTTATGTTTTATGTGAAACATGATTTGCTGTTGTTGGCATAGTTAAAACTTTTTTTTCAAATTCAGAACTCAACAATGAAAATCGTAAATCTTTATGAATGAAGCAAACCGGTTAACAATATATTTAAAATAACTCGGTTCGGTTTTAATGGGTATCGAAACCTTATTAACCATAACCAACCAACTATTATCGGTTTTTAGATTATCAACAAACCGACGTACCGGTTTTTGGTACCGTTCAGTTTTATCAATTATTTTGATTATGGGTGGATTATTTCAGTTTTCTGCACACCCCTAATAGAATGTTATCTAAAGGTTGTTTTTTTTACCGATGTGCGACACCAACAAAATGAATTTTTGTGATAGTAGCACTAATTTATGTAAGAGTCGATCTCTTAAAACATAACTTTTATAAAAGTGATGCGTTGATAAAAGCATAATTCAAATACGTAATGATTCGAAGTTCTAGATTAATTTGAACTTCACAATTATTTCAAAATGTTTTAACACATAAACATAATTGAGATTTAATAAACGATTTAATCGAATCGCAGAAGCTTCGTCTTTGGTCGTGTTCAGTTCTTGTTGAGCTTGATCGTCATCCAAGGGTGCTTGCGATAACCTTAAACTGGAAATTTACAAACTAGTTAGTATTATACTGGATAAGGGTAAGACCACATAACTAATTAAACAAAATTTATCCAGAAATGTGAAACACTGAGGTGGCGTCGGCGACGACACTTAGCCGCGTCGGCGACGCCTCTTCTAATATTGCGTCGGAGCTTTACGGCCGTAGACAGTAACTTAAGACGTCGGACAACCATGATGCGTTGGCGACGGCCAAACATGGCGTCGGCGACGCCACTTACTGCACTAGTTTTGCTGTTGTGTTGTTTTGTTTGTTTATTCGACCCGTTTCAAGTCCCGTACATTTAAAGCACGACTCGGGACTTGCAGAGACACTTCCACAAAACACTATTTTCTGTTTTTATTTAGCATTCGCCAGCCGTAAGCTATGGTTGGCCACCGTAGCTTAAGGTGGGCTACTGTAAGTATTTTCCGTCTTGTCGTTTTTTGTTACGAAAACTTCCGTAACTTATCCAATTTTTATCCGTTTCCCATGAAACTTGTTTCTAAATATTCGTAAAAAAATTTCTTATATATTTAACCAGAAATCCTTAACCTGGATTCTTAATTCTTATGAATTACGCATCCATTTCCGGTTTATGCGCATATTCATTTAACCCGTTAAGAGATTTAAGCACTTAAGCTTAAATCTCACTTCCTCTTTCCTTACTTCTCATTTCCTCACTAAGATATCTATTTATTTTCCGCTACAAATATATTTGTGGTGGATTTGTTATAGTAAATCATATATTTCCGAATTCTTCCCTTCGGTTTGACAATTTACGAAAAGGGACCCATTAAGAGGCATTAAACCAAACGGCTTATGCCATTTACTTTTACACTACCGAAAGGGTATAATTACTTATAAAACTCATTTTAAACTGCCCTCAAGGGTCGTTTGCTTATTTTTATCAAACGAGTGCGTTTTGGTCAACTTTAGTCCCTTTTTACAACGAATAACTTTTAATAGCATATTCTGACCAAATGTACACATTTTAACTATAATATATTTTAAATCCTTATGTTCCTAAGAACAAAATGTCTACGATCTAAAATAATAGATTTACCTTACTTTAGGTAATCCAGTGTTCATTCACGACCCATTTGACTCTCATTGGACCATAAGTCCTCAATGAGAGTTTGACTCATTACACATACCTGGCTCTGGTCGTAGCATTGACCCGTTTTACTACCTTGCACTATTAGTTACTAATTAATAGCAACGCAAACCATACGCAATTTCCCTGTGAGCACAAAACTCGACAAGCGATCGTCAGTTATTATTGCCAAATGGTGATGGCATCACCATTTGATCCGTTTGGTCTAAATGACCATTTTATTATTATGAGATGGTATTTATTTACTATCTCACCATTTAATCCGTTTCGGTTTACACCGCTTGATCATATTACTTAAATTCATTTCTCAATTCGTTTGATCCGTTATGGCATACGCCATAGGGTGTCTATTTCAAAATTTAATATTTATTTGTTAACTCGTGACTGAATTACCATTTTGCCCTTTTTACTCCTTATGGTTTACATCATAAGGTAACTTTTCAGAATATCTTGTTTATTTGTTATTACATGACTAAATTACTGTTTCACCCTTTTTACCATCAAATATGATTTATTACCATTTTCACTTGTTCCGACCCGTATCGTTTCACATCGGAACCTTGTATTTCAAAATCTCATTCCGAATACCAAATCGCTTATTCTTAGTCAAATAAATAAGTAGATGCGCTATTTTAAGGATGTAAGCTTTAATTACATTGCATCCAATTATGCCTTTCATGCGTTCTTGATCCGTTTGACCCGCTTCTTCCCAAGCCTCCACCTAGCTTGTCAAGCGTCAAACTATCATTTATCATTCGCAAGATGGTTAGATTAGTCATCATTTATCACGACTATTCCACCTTACGGATTATATATCAAAATTATCATTCAATCTTATTATAGGTCAGTTGACTTTTTAAAAGTCAACTGTCTATTAACATATGAAATGCACATTTAAGTTCAACAAACTCATTTAGGCATTCATCAATTACTCGGTAGGCGTTATTTCTAGGCACCGTTTTAACTAAATTCCTCTACTAAGTTCATACACTTGTTACATCAATTTAGCATAATTTCAATCATTGTATGCTAATCTATCAATCTCATACAAGAACTTGGGATTGTTTCATCACTATAAAACAACCTATTGCATCATATATATATATATATATATATATGTATATATATATATATATATGTATATATATATATATATATGGAATTTACCCAAACATCAAACTTAGCCAAATACTTTAAACATTCATAAACACTTGATGATTTCAAACATCATTTAACATGAATATATCATTAATTTCCTCATATCATACAAAAACCCATTTCGTGGCAAGTATGAACAAGTACTCAAACACTCAAATTGTTCAAGTATCTTCCTATTACTACCATGTATGATGATTCTAACCCCAAGTTTATCATCAACTTCATCATATTATCAAAACCCACTTCATAAACTACTTGTTATCACCGACAAGTAATTATACCTCAAATATTTCATAATTCACTATATCAAACGAAATTAAGCATACATATACACTCAATTTCATCTTGGGATCATACCAACAATTTAATTGCAAGTGTTCTACTTGTCTCAAGTTATAACTTTCACCATTTTAGGTTTTTAAACATACCTTATGATCCCCTAGTTTAGGTGATCGATAATTCATGTTCATGCACTAATTTGAGCTCCAATTTCTCTTCGATTTTGATAACTTTGGATGAACTAGGGTTTCACCCTTTTTCTCTTCTCCTGGAGATTGGCATACACACACACACGCAGTGTGTGTTATGTCTAATTTTTTTTTAAACTCAAGTTTCCTTTTTGACATCCTAGGTCTCTCAAGTTTAGTTTTTGTTTAAACCTCCATATAGCACTTACTAGCAAATAACCATTATTATAACTAGGTTTAGATATTCCTAGTCAAATTACTTAAATTTGGAGTGTTACAACCCGAATTTAAGTCCTATTCAACCGAGCCTTATATAAACTTTTACTTACTACAAAGTATTTGTTCTCTTTAATTAGCGTTAGCTTTGATTATTTAAAATCCTAACGCTTATCCGGTTAATATTTACCCCTGATGGCATTTCACCAGTTCTTTAATATTAACGGGGTTTAATTACCAAACTCGTTTTTAGGGTGTTACAATTTATAGCCTTATTTAATGTAAGGAATTCATTGCCATCTCATATTCTCCTCGACGACATAAATTAAAAAAGTACCCAATATTAATAAATGAGGTGTTTAGTCAATTGTTGGGGAGTAACATTCCAATACATAACTATTACACCACATTTATTTTAATATTTGGGTGTTCATATCTAAAAGTCGAACATCTATAAAAAGAGGTATACCATAACCAAATGTTTTGGTTTGGGTCATGAATTTCTCAGATAAACCAAAAGATGTTCGTCTATGATAACTATTGCACCTCATTTCATATCTAAAAGACAATTGAGTAATAATTCTCATTTTTTAGATATGAACACCAAATATTAAAATAAAAAAGTAAAACACATACCATAGCCGAACATCTTTTGGTTTGCCTGAGAAGTTCATGACCCAAACCAAAACATTTGTGTGTGTCTTCAAGTTAACCTGGAAGATCTGCCACAGTAAAGCTGTAGTAGAGGCCTCAGGTTTAAGTCCACATCCTCTCGACCTAATTCTACCCAATATAATCTGAGCTTAACCTTCAATTATAAAGTTCCTAAGCTTTAAATAAGCCCCAGCATTTGCATAGTAATGGACCTTTTAAAACAATTAACAATTAAAAAAACTCAAAGTAAAGATGTCAACATGTATCATCTTGGTGAACCTGCAACATGGTGCACTTACAACTGGGTCAAGAGCATCATCTTGCTTGCACATGACTAACAACACACAGTTTCTACTCTCATAGTCATTTATGTTGCCCAAGTTATGTACTATAATGTCCATACTTTTCAATTCATCGTAATCATGTACTTCATTTCAATCTTGTGATCATTAACATTTTGGATCAATAAAATCGTTTGAATGTTCATATATTATTGTTTTTATCATTTTATATACTTGCATACACTTATATAAACAAAAACATGCTTAAATATGAGTTTTTAACACAAAATAATGGAATTATCAAACCCTTGGGGTCAAACTGCAAATTCTGGAAAGTTTCTTGAAATTTAGCAAATGTCGCACGACCATGCATCTGATTTGCACGACCATGCGTGATGTGATCCACATGACCATGCACTTTATCTGCACAACCATGCGTGTTGTGATCTGCATGACCGTGCACTTGATCCGCACGGTCGTGCAAAATAACCTTGTCTCATTATTTCAGTGAAGGGTTTCACCATTTTTCACCAAAAATCTCAAAAAAAAAACAACCTAATTACTTGATTTAAACCTTTTACCTTAACCCTATACTTTTACCTAACATTTAACCATCACAATTAACATTAATTCACCCGTATTAACCACCAACCACCCATTAATTGCAATCTCAACCACTTTTGGGCGGTCAAACCATTTTGTAAGACCCTAACTCGTTTTAATCGACGAGACGCAACGGAAATACTCACCATAAAATTTCTTTCTTTATAAACATTCTAACACAGTTGAAAATCATTTACAACGACTCTTTTACAAGAGCTACAAACTTCCTTCTTAGTTACAAGAATAAATATAACTTAAGGTTACAACTACAAGGCTTGGCTTCCGTACAATCCTCGTCCTGACTCGATCTTCAACCTCTTGAAAACTCATGATGACAGTGACGAACCATGTAACATGCAGTCACCCTAACACCCAAATTATTAGTAATCAATGACATCTTACATGATTTAAAACATACATAATTTAACCGACATATCGAATTCTCTCGCCGTGGATAATAACCAATGGATACCCCTCCCGAAACCAATCATTGCATTCCGGCGAACCTTCCACGACCAACAATAGCAAACCTACACTTTCCTTTCATTCTCAAGACTATATGTTAAGCATCATTAAAGCTCATACATATTACAAACCATGTATTCATGTGTACAAGTCTTATATGCTCATATGTATTAGAAATTCACATCACTTATGCATACCCTTTTAATCCTTTACAGTTATAGAATCTACATCCTACACGTTACTACGTACGAATCCATTGTAACATTATTAAATTAACTTGAAGATTTTATGTTTTCTTGGACCTATATGTGTTATCTACTTACTTGTGTGTGCGACATGTGCAATAACCAAAACAAGTACATTCATTAACTCTGATCGAGCCGACCGGGAGTATATTATAGCGTTATAGGTGACGACATGTCCCCATGCATTGGATGCTTATGATACATGGGATGTATCTCGTGGGATAATAACGCTATAGGTGTGACAACCCGTCCCCCATGCATAGGATGCTCAGGGTACATGGGATGTACCTCGTTTGGATTATATAAACAGTCTATTTATGTCAACTTAGGCTTGAATGTACACCTAGAGGTGTACAAATCGGTTAAAAACTAAAACCGGTTCGGTTTTTTTGGGCACACTAATAACCAGTTATTAAAAAACCAGTTTCGGTTAATATTCGGTTTTTTCAACAGAAACATGTAACCGATAGTAACCGGTTATAATCAGTTATAAAATAACCAGTTTTGTAACTGGTTTTTTAACCGGTCAAAAAAACCGGTCAAAAACCGATAAAAACCGGTTTTATATAATATGCAGAATTTTTGTTTTTTTTTTCAATTTTTTCTTTTTTTTTTTTGCTGAAAATGCAGTTTATTAATATAAAACTTAACTATGAAAATATAAAAACTTAAAATATAATATCATTAAGTCTTGGAACAAACGGTTTAACATAACAGTGAAAATACGAACGATAAATGTAACAAATGAAATACATAACTTAAAATATTAATCCGCAAGAAGGGCCACTAATATATATATATATATATATATATATATATATATATGTATATATATATTTAGTGCGCCTGCATTAGTAATAATATATCTTGAGCCTCATTTAGTCTTCTTCGCTTAAACCCGAAGTTGAACTATTGCGTAGGAAGTCATCCAATGCGGCTTCTTCGTCGGTCATTGGGGTTGTCAATTCGACTTCGACCTCGTCCTCGTACACCTCGCCTTCGTATTCCAATTCATCCTCGAGTGTGCGTATGTGTTGACATCTCTCCGCCGCATCCAAGTAATCTTTCAAGCAAATCGACATCTCAACCGCTTTTGGTGTTAGTCGAGTCCTCCTTATCGAAATCACTCTGCCACTAATAGAAAAGGCACTTTCCGAAGCTACCGTGGGAGCTTGGACCGTTAGTAAATCTCGGGCCCTTGTGGCTAAAATCGGAAATTGATCTTCCTTACTTTTCCACCAAGCCAACAAATCAAATTTTTTAAATTCTTGTGAAGTCATCGTTTGTAGAAAGTTCGACCCACATACCGACCAAGTTCGCTACTAGTAGTGTTACCATGTTGCATTTGACTCGACTCATCAAACAATTGGTTATAAACATACAAATCTTGATCTTCCATACTTGAACCTTTGCCGAAAGCGGCATTTCTCATTGACTCGTGAATGTGTAACGAGGTTGTACCATATTTTGTTACATAAACATCAAACATTTTGAAAGTTGATCGTTGAAACGAATTTTTGCGGCCTCACCAAAGTTAGGGTCTTGTTCGGTGTTTAAATTCAACTCGTTTGCAATTTTTTCAATCAAAGACCCGGTTCTAAAAACATTAAAGCAAGGGTTTAAAGCGGCGGCACAAGTGAAAACCGCGGGTAGTGCGCTAAAATATTTTCCTAGTTTTTCCTTCATTGGGTATACCATATAACAATATGGCCAACCTCTAACCGACATCTCGTTTAATTTTAAACACATTTTAAACAAATTGTGAAGCACCAATAAACTTGTTGGATAATAAACCCCCGATAAAGTTTTTGTTGATGTTTTAAAAACTTGAAGCAATTGTGTAACCGTTTCAATAGTAGCCCAACCCGATGGGTGGTAAGGCGAAACCTTTCTACGACTAGACAAAGAGTTATGAAATTCTATTAAACTTTCTTTTTGTACAACAGCTTTTTCAAACATGGTGCAAGTCGAGTTCTATCTATGAGCAACGTCCAATTGGGTCCTAAGTATATTCTGTAACATTTGTCGTAAAACGGATTCTAAAACCTGCTCCGTTTTGTAATACAAGTATACGTTATGATGCTCGTTACGTATTTATGTTAAACGTTTAAAAATTCGTTGTATTATGTGCATTAAATAATAAATAAAATAATAAGGTTAAAATAATAATGATAATAAATAAAATATAAGTAATAGAAATAAAATAACAGAAGGGTGTAGACCGTGGGTATCGAACTTGGGTCTTCACCCAAATTAAACACATTACACACCACTACACCAAACACACACATCTGTTATAATTCTAACCTTAATGATATATATTAAAAGAAACTACTGAAATCAAATTTTAAACACCCGCCTGAAATGGATGAAACGCCCAATTCAATCATCAATCTTCGTTTTAAAGCCAAAACCGTTTCTCTAATCATGTGATAGACTCAATTATGGGGTCATCAATGCTAAAAAAACAGTCATGAAATCATTTCAGCCATAAATCTTTGACCGAAAATTTATGAAACCGAAACTCAAACTCAAACCACCCTATATCTATAAATAGTGATCTTTGAAACCTATTGAGAACTCGCTCACTCGCAAATCTTATTCTAAACTCTCTACTCATCGCTGGAGAACTTTGGCTCGTCGCCGGAACTTCATCGGAGAAAATCAAAGCCATCTTTCGTACGGTATAAACACTCTTGAATCCTTTTTAATATTATTTACATTCAGTAATTGTTTCAAATAAAAAGATAAATTTTAGCGGATTTGCAAAACAGTCGGGTTATTATTCTAGGATTTCAGAATAAATAAGATGAATCGGAAGCATTATATAAACGAAATTAAAACCGGTAAATATACCGGGTTAGACACACAGTCCAGTGGTGGACTGTGTGTATTTTAAACAAAAGGGTCCCGGGTTCGATCCTTACCTACGCTGCCGATTTCCTATATATCACCAAATCTTTTTATAACTTATATATAATAAGACTCAGTAAGTGTATAAATTTAATTAAAAATCCATATCCTCCGGGTTAGTCACACAGCCCAATTGGTCGGGCAGTGTGCAACACGAAGCCTTGGTCGCGGGTTCGAGTCCGGTCGGTTACATGTTTATGAAATTATCAAACCTTTTTAAAATATGACCAGATTATGGTTAGGCTTAGTATGTGTATATATATAATTAAAACTGAATAGATTTCGCGTTAGACACGTAGCTCAGTTGGTAGAGCTGCGTGCACGTAAATGAGAGGTCACACGTTCGAGTCCCACACGCTGCGTATAATTCCGATTCAACCCGGTTCGACCCGCTAAGGAGCATATTTTTTTTAATTAACCTTTTGTTTAATTTTTCTCTAAAAACTATAAAATATATAATAAAATGAGTCCATTTTAAGCATAAAAATTAGTAACAAATACTATAAATTATCTAAAAAGTCTAATGAAGTTGATTAAATAAAAATATTAAATTTAAGTAAAAGAAATATATTTACCGAATTATTACGTGAATATTTAGGTTAGCTTTTCTTGCGGTTGGTATTTTTAAATCGTGCGCGCTCGTTAACAATTAAGAACGCACCCACTGTGAGTGAATTCCTACAAACTCCCCTTTTTATTCAGGTTTTGGGGTGTATCATGTGTCGTTTTATTTATATCATTTATTCAAACACTTGTGCTATTACCATTATATGAACTAACGTGCTATGTGATCTTTGGTTTGTTGTTATTTGTGGTTATACTTTCTCATTTCAGTCAAGCTTTCACATTAGGCCCATCAGTTCCCTGTTTCATACGGGTAGAGCATCGCGTTGTCTAATTAGATCGGCTACGTTTGATTGAGTCTTGATCTCACAGCACATCGCTTATCGTGCTCACATGTACATTGCTAGATGATTATGTGGTTTGTGGATAGTTTACACATACGTTTGCTCATATATGGTTTATGCGCATTTTTATAAAATTAATCAACATAGCATTTCTTTCTAATATTTAAACGGGATTCACTTGCCACCTTTTGTTGACCCAAATCTCTGTTTTTACACATGATACAGGTGATCTGGTTGAAGCAAAGGAACACATAGGATCGGGCCTTAGAAGAAAAATAAAGCGTTACTTGAATGTCTTGTTTAGAACATTTTTGTGTTTGTACGGTTTATGTGTTGGTTGGAATATTTCCTTTTAATTTGAAATAATAAATATGAAACTTTTATTATAGTAAATTTCATTAGCTTTAATGAAAACCCAATCATGCCCCGACTACCATATCCGCTGCGGGTCAGGGTGTGACATATTCGACCCGCTTCCTTACACATTTTTATATATTTTGAATGTCTATGCGTGTGACTATATATATGACTGTAACACCCCAAATATATATATATATATATATATATATATATATATATATATATATATATATATATAATTAGGGATGTTTAAACTAATTAATGTTAAGTTGTTAAATAATAAAAATCATAAATTGGGATCCTGTTTATGCTAAACCAAACATGAGGGACTAAACGTGTCAAACTGAGAAAGTTATTTTATTAAAAAGAAAACTTAAAATCACAAAACACATTTATGTGTGTGTACGTGTGTGAAGAGCAGAGCAGGGGCAAGAACACCCAAACCCTACTCTCATCAAATTGATCAATTGAAGGAAAAATTGGACTAATGTTAATGCATGAATCATGAACAGTAGTCAATCATACCTAATTAATGCAAGGTAAGTTACAATTTCGATTTTTATGATGTTTGATTTTAGGAGGAACTTGGATAATTGAAGTTTTTGAGTAATTGATTGATGTTTTGGCTTAAGAAAGGTATAACCTAAGTGTAGGATCATAATCCTAACTGAAATTAGATGATAAATTTATGTAATTTATGGGTAGATATCATTATGCTTTGCATAAGAAGTTGGTTATGTTCTTACATCACAAAGCCCTAAGAGTTTATACAATTATAAATATTGTGATGTAAAATTTGGATGTTAACCATACATGTCGAACAAAGAGATAAAAAGAATAAGGAGTACTTGAAAAGTGAGTATAAATCAAGTAGATGAGGTGTTAACAATGACGTGTGTCCTAAAATTTCATTATGAGTTCTAAACGACAAAACAGATTTAATTCTATAGGCAAATTGGGTGACACGTCAAGCGGTCAAGAAGGGACGGACGCGCGCTTGAAAGGAAAGATTTAAGGTACGTGGCTTATCTTTTATAGCGTATTATTATGTTTGACTTGCTTTGATGATGAATGGGTCAAAATAAAGAAAATAATGAAGGTTTGGTTGAATCAAAACGATGGATTTCGTTAAACAACCAAACGGGTCCAAATAAGGAAGTAATGAAGGTTTGGTTGAATAAAACGATGGATTTCGTTAAACAACCAAATGGGTCAAAATAAATAAAATAATGAGGGTTTGGTTGAATAAAACGATGGATTTCGTTAAACAAACAAACGGATCAAAATGAGGAAAATAATGAAGGTTTGGTTGAATTAAACGATGGATTTCGTTAAACAACCAAACGGGTCAAAATAAGGAAGTAATGAAGGTTTTGTTGAATAGAACGATGAATTTCGTTAAACAACCAAACGGGTCAAAATAAAGAAAACGATGAAGATTTGGTTGGATAAAACGATGGTCTTCGTTAAAACAACCAAACGGGTCGAAACTTAGGTGTGGCATATGCTTTGAGGGTGTATGAACAACTATTTGTGTATAAATCCGGAAAAAGGTAAAATCGGAAAATTGGCATAAATCGAATAGTGGAAATGTAAACTAATTTAAAATTTGCCCGCTACTATTGGGTGTAACTACTAAAACGATTTTACATATGAAGAATATACTTGAATAGTTAAATTGTCGAAAATATGCTAATGGGTCAAAATTGTCAAACTCATGAAGTTAAACATAAATGACGCGTAATACATTAACAGGAGTAATATCAAAATAGAAACGTGAAGTATCAATTTACGAACATTTTCTAAAGTTACCGGGTTACGTCTTAGAGTGCGGAACTCGAAAACAGGTTAAACGGACGGCATAACAAACCTGCAGATGACTGCAGGGAGCACCGTCGCCGACGGCACAACATGTCATCGCCGACGGAACCTGATTTCTTTGACGCCTTAACGCACTGTCGACGGTAATTAAGACTCGACGGAGTATTTGACATGCCGTCGGCGATGCCACTATTGGCCGTCGCCGACACCTTCTCGAAAAAGTTTAAGTTTAATTTGAATAACTATTTATATGAATTAATTACAATTCAAATTTCTTACAAATTGATACTAATCCATTGGATAGTGAGGTTTTGTAGGAACATCTTAGCAAATTCTCGGATGATGATCAAGCCATGTTAAAGAACCGAACATATTCAATTATCAAACTTCCGTTTTGATCTCAACTAGTTACGTTTTGGGAACAATGTTATAAGATGTAACGTTTTTATAAACACTACTAATAACATGTTTAATTTGATGGTTTATTGTATGTAGTAAGTTATGTACTTTTAAAAAAAATTAGGGTGTTTCAAGTTGGTAATCAGAGCTTCAGGTTGAAGACGAAATGTGTTCGGTTCATGGCTTGATCAAGACATCCGGTAACAAGTGACTATGAAACAAATTTCAATAGAAAAGAGGATGATTTGAAGTGTATGGGAGGAGTGCATTAATACACTCGAACCCAGGAAATACACTAAATATAAATGGTTGAGATAAGTCATATACTTAATCAACCGAATAAGAATAATACATCACACGTAGTATCGAGTGATGATTATCAATTTCCATATAATAATAATATGGAAATGATTAAACAAATCTTGTTATGGACATTTTAGTAAAAGAGATGTCTGACGGAACGGGAGATGATAAGGTATCCCTCATGACAAAGGAGATACAAGCAAAAATTTCCGAAGAAGTCGGAAGGGCATTAAAGCGGCCTTACCTGAATTTATGGAAAGGTTGCAAACAACGTTGTTAACAACAATTGAAGAAAACATGAATGAAATCAAATAAAGCCTCAATCAAGATAGAGGCAAGGCTAAAGAAGGGAAGACATGCCCTTACAACAAATTCATGGCATGTAAGCCCCCGATATACAATGGAGAAGTAGATCCAATCGTTTGTCAATGATGGATAAGTGATATTGAGGGAGTTTTTGACGAACCCATTGTGACCCAACTGACTTTGTAGCTTACGGGACCGGTCAACTAAGGGGTCAAACGAAGGATTGGTGAGATAACCTCAAGAAGGAACTAGGAATTGAAACCACTAGAACCATGACATGGGAAGAGTTTAAGGTGCCTTTCCTTAAACATCATAGCCCAAAAGCTGTAATCAACAAAATCAAGGAAGAATTTATTCAGCTAAGACAAAAGGGTGAATCGACTGATAAGATCACGGGGATCTTCTTGGACAGGTTGAGGTTCTGTGATGAACTAGTCCAAACTGAAGAACAGAAGATCTATTATTACTACAACATGATGAATGCAGAATATCGAGAGTTTATGACTCCCTCAAAATACGAACATCTCACAGAGATTGTAAATGCCGCGCGAGAGCGCGAAATTGAACTGAAAAAGCAAGTTAAAAGAGGAGAAAGGAGGGTGTTGGATGTGAATCCAAGCCCCATAAAGAAACAGAAGGTAAATGGACCTCCGAAGAAAGGAAACGTAAAAGGAGGTTGCCCAGTTGCAAGATTTGTGGACGCTCTCTTCGGGGCGAGTGTTTCTATAAAGTCAAACCTTGTGTAATGTGTGGAAAGACGGGACATGCACCCTCAAATTGCCCTACTAAAGTATCGGTCTGCTTTAAGTGTTACCAACCGGGACATAAAAAGTCTAAATGCCCGGAGTTGGTAGGAAAGAAAGACGCGATCAAAAAGAAGAGTGAAACTCCGAAAACGAGGGCAAGATCCTTCCACATAACTGCAGCTGAGGCCAAAAATGAACCCGATGTGGTTTCAGGTATGGTTACCATAAATTCAATTCCCGCACGTGTGTTATTTGATACGGGTGCAAATAAGTCCTTTGTTTCACATAGATTTATTAGACACCCTTTGTTCACACTAACAAAATTACCTAAGCCTATAGAAGTAGAAGTAGGCAATAATAAAAGTTTTGTTGTTTGTGATATATGTCGGGAATGCAAATTAAACGTTGATGGCAAGGATTACTTTGTTGATTTGATACCCATGTCAATGAGGGAATTCCAAGTTGTAACTGGAATGGATTGGTTATCTCGACACCACGCTAAAGTAATATGTTTCCGTAAAGATATAAAACTAACATCCAAAGCGGAAGACATGTAATTATTTACGGGGAAAAGAATTGCAATCCTATAGTATGTTCGCTGATAAAAGCCCATAAACTCTTTCAACATGGGTGTAAGGCTTACTTGACATACGTACATGATTCAGAAAAAGAGTCGCCAAGAATAGAAGACGTGGCTGTCGTACAAGTTTTTAGAGATGTGTTTCCGGAAGATTTACCGGGAATACCACCCGAGCGTGAGGTGGAGTTTGGGATTGAACTACTTCCGGGTGCGAAACCGGTGGCTAAAGCCCCATATCGGTTAGCACCATCGGAACTCCAAGAGTTATTATCGCAATTACAAGAATTGTTAGACAAGGGATTCATCCGTCCAAGCGTCTCTCTCTGGGGAGCACTAGTATTGTTTGTGAAAAAGAAAGATGGAAGCATGCGTATGTGAAGGTGCAAGTTGGTTTTCAAAAATTGACTTGAGGTTGGGCTACCATCAACTGAGAGTGAAAGAGGAAGACATACCCAAAACGGCTTTTTGTACACGGTATGGGCATTGCGAATTCCTTGTAATGTCTTTCTTAATAAACGAATGCGCCCGCGACATTCATGGATCTTATGAATCGGGTTTGCAAACCCATGTTAGATAGATCAGTGATAGTGTTCATAGACGACATTTTAGTATATTCAAAGAGCAGGGAAGATCATACTTGTCATTTACGTGAGGTATTAGAAACTCTTAGACGAGAAAAACTTTACGCAAAATTCTCGAAGTGTTCCTTTTGGCTTCGAGAGGTACAGTCCTCGGGCATGCTATAAGTGCCGATGGGATATTGATGGACCCATCTATGATAGAAGCAGTGTCAAAATGGAATCCTCCAAAAAATCCATCGGAGATCAGAAGCTTTCTGGGGCTTGCGGGATATTACAGGCGATTCATTCAAGACTTCTCCAAAATTTCATCGCCGTTAACTAAATTAACCCGAAAGGACGAAAAATTTGTCTGGAACGATAAGCAAGAAAAGGCGTTCCAAATGCTTAAGGAAATATTGACCAGTGCTCCGGTATTGACTTTACCGGATGGCACTGATGACTTGGTAGTGTATTCAGACGCTTCACACCTAGGTCTTGGGTGCTTACTTATGCAACGGGGCAAGGTGATTGCTTATGCCTCTAGACAATTAGAAGTCCATGAAAGGAAATATCCAACTCATGACCTCGAATTGGCAACAGTGATATTTGCCTTAAAGATTTGGAGGCATTACTTATACGGGGTGAAATGCACTATTTTCACCGACCATAAGAGTTTGAAATACTTCTTCGATCAAAAAGAGTTAAATATGAGACAAAGAAGATGGCTAGAAACGGTGAAAGACTATGATTGCGAAATCCATTACCATCCTGGAAAGGCCAATTTAGTAGCGGATGCGCTAAGCCGAAAAGAAGAATATACTCCCATACGAGTGCGGTCGATGCAACTAGTAGTAACGTCAGGTTTGCTCGAACAAATCCGAATGGCATAAGAAAAAGCACTAAAAGAAGAAAATTGGAGAAAGGAACGTGTAAAAGGTTTATTGAAGGACATTGTAGACGGAGAAAATGGAATGAAGACCCAATACGGAAGAATTTGGGTCCCGAAGACTTGTGGTGTTAAGGATCTTCTAATAAATGAGGCTCATAAGTCACGTTACTCGATTCACCCAGGAGCGACAAAGATGTACCAAGATTTGAAGCAAAACTATTGGTGGCCTGGAATGAAAAGAGACGTGGCAAAGTATGTAGAAAAATGTTTAACTTGTTTACTAGTAAAAGCTGAACACCAAAAGCCGTATGCCAAGCTCCAACCACTAGACATTCCAGTTTGGAAATGGGAACATATTACCATAGACCTATTGACTAAGCTGCCAAAAACGGCTCGAGGATTCGACGCTATTTGGGTGATCGTAGACAGATTGACAAAAAGCGCTCATTTTCTTCCTATTCGTGAGACCTATACGTCTGAAAAGATGTCGGAAGTGTACATAAATGAGATTGTAGCACGCCATGGAGTGCCGGTGTCCATCGTGTCCGATAGAGATACTCGGTTCACTTCAAAATTTTGGCACGACTTCCAAGAACAGCTGGGTACGAAACTATTAATCATTACAGCCTATCATCCCCAGACAGATGGGCAAAGCGACCAAACAATTCAAATGTTGGAAGACATGCTACGGGCATGTATTATCGATTTTGGTGGTAGTTGGGATGCTTACCTACCATTGGTTGAATTCTCATACAACAATAGTTACCATTCAAGTACTGGAATGGCATCATACGAAATGCTCTATGGTAGGAAATGTCGAACCCTGGTGTGTTGGGGGAAGTAGGCCCTCGAGAACTCGCTCACAAGGATATAATTAAAGCCACCAACGATAAAATAGATACGATTTGAGCACATTTAAAAGCAGCTCAAGATCGACAAAAGTCTTATGCCGATAAAAGACGAAAGCCTATCGAGTTCCAAATTGGTGATAAAGTAATGCTTAAGGTATCTCCGTGGAAGGGGGTCATTCGATTTAGGAAAAAAGGAAAGTTGAGCCCGAGGTTTATTGGAACTTTCAAAATTCTTGAACGAGTGGGCAAAGTAGCTTACCGATTAGAGCTAACCAAAGAGCTGAGTGGGATACACAACACATTCCATGTTTCACATCTACGAAAATGCATGGCCGACGAAACAAGCTGTGTTAGATATGACGACATAGAGATAGACGATAAGCTTAATTACTTGGCAAAACCAGTTTCAATCCTCGAACGAAAGGTCAAAGGATTAAGAAACAAAGAAATTAGTCAAGTAAAAGTTAAATGGGAGCATCGGAAAGGAGCAGACACTACTTGGGAGTCCGAAGAAGAGATGAAAAGATTATACCCTTCCCTATTCGGTATGTAACACCCCAAATATATATATATACATATATATATATATATACATATATATATATACATATATAATTAGGGATGTTTAAACTAATTAATGGTAAGTTGTTAGATAATAAAAATCATAAATTGGGATCCTATTTATGCTAAACCAAACATGAGGGACTAAATGTGTCAAACTGAGAAAGTTATTTTATTAAAAAGAAAACTTAAAATCACAACACACATTTATGTGTGTGTACGTGTGTGAAGAGCAGAGCAGGGGCAAGAACACCCAAACCCTACTCTCATCAAATTGATCAATTGAAGGAAAAATTGGACTAATGTTAATGCATGAATCAAGAACAGTAGTCAATCATACCTAACTAACGCAAGGTAAGTTACAATTTCGATTTTTATGATGTTTGATTTTAGGAGGAACTTGGGTAATTGAAGTTTTTGAGTAATTGATTGATGTTTTGGCTTAAGAAAGGTATAACCTAAGTGTAAGATTATAATCCTAACTGAAATTAGATGATAAATTTATGTAATTTATGGGTAGATATCATTATGGTTTGCATAAGAAGTGGGTTATGTTCTTACATCACAAAGCCTTAAGAGTTTATATAATTATAAATACTGTGATGTAAAATTTGGATGTTAACCATACATGTCGAACATAGAGATAAATAAAATAAGGAATACTTGAAAAGCGAGTATAAATCAAGTAGATGAGGTGTTAACAATGACGTGTGTCCTAAAATTTCATTATGAGTTCGAAACAACTAAACGGATTTAACTCTATAGGCAAATTGGGTGACACGTCAAGCGGTCAAGAAGGGATGGACGCGCGCTTAAAAGGAAAGATTTAAGGTACGTGGCTTATCTTTTATAGCTTATTATTATGTTTGACTTGCTTTGATGATGAATGGGTCAAAATAAAGAAAATAATGAAAGTTTGGTTGAATTAAACGATGGTTTTCGTTAAACAACCAAACGGGTCCAAATAAGGAAGTAACGAAGGTTTGGTTGAATAAAACGATGGATTTTGTTAAACAACCAAACGGGTCAAAATAAAGAAAACAACGGGGGTTTTGTTGAATAAAATGATGGATTTGTTAAACAACCAAACGGATCAAAATGAGGAAAATAATGACGGTCTGGTTGAATTAAACGATCGATTTCGTTAAACAACCAAACGGATCAAAATGAGGAAAATAATGAAGGTTTGGTTGAATAAAACGATGGATTTCGTTAAACAACCAAACGGGTCAAAACAAAGAAAACAACGAGGGTTTGGTTGAATAAAACGATGGATTTCGTTAAACAACCAAACGGGTCAAAACAAAGAAAACAACGAGGGTTTGGTTGAATAAAATGATGGATTTCGTTAAACAACCAAACGGATCAAAATAGGGAAAATAATGAAGGTTTGGTTGAATTAAACGATAGATTTCGTTAAACAACCAAATGGGTCAAAATAAGGAAGTAATGAAGGTTTGGTTGAATAAAACGATGGATTTCGTTAAACAACCAAACGGGTCAAATAAAGAAAATAATGAGGGTTTGGTTGAATAAAACGATGGATTTCGTTAAGCAACCAAACGGATCAAAATGAGGAAAATAATGAAGGTTTGGTTGAATTAAACGATGGATTTCGTTAAACAACCAAACGGGTCAAAATAAGGAAGTAATGAAGGTTTGGTTGAATAGAACGATGAATTTCGTTAAACAACCAAACGGGTCAAAATAAAGAAAACGATGAAGGTTTGGTTGGATAAAACGATGGTCTTCGTTAAAACAACCAAACGGGTCGAAACTTAGTTGTGGCATATGCTTTGAGGTTGTATGAACAACTATTTGTGTATAAATCCGGAAAAGGGTAAAATCAGAAAATTGGCATAAATCAAATAGTGGAAATGTAAACTAATTTAAAATTTACCCGAGAGTATTGGGTGTAACTACTAAAACGATTTTACATATGAAGAATATACTTGAATTTAAATTGTCGAAAATATGCTAATGGGTCAAAATTGCCCAACTCATGAAGTTAAACATAAATGATGCGTAATACATAAACAGGAGTAATATCAAAATAGAAACGTGAAGTATCAATTTACGAACGTTTTCTGAAGTTACCGAGTTACGTCTTAGAGTGCGGAACTCGAAAACGGGTTAAACGGACGGCATAACATACCTACAGCAAAATGACTGCAGGGAGCACCGTCACCGACGGCACAACATGTCGTCGCCGACGCAACCTGATTTCTTCGACGCCTTAACTCACTGTCGACGGTAATTAAGACTCGACGGAGTAGTTGACATGCCGTCGGCGACGCCACTATTGGCCGTCGCCGACGCCTTCTCGAAAAAGTTTTGAGTTTAATTTGAATAACTATTTATAAGAATTATTTACAATTCAAATCTTACAAATTGATACTAATCCATTGGATAGTGGGGTTTTGTAGGAACATCTTAGCAAATTCTCGGACGATGATCAAGCCATGTTAAAGAACCGAACATATTCAATTATTAAGCTTCTGTTTTGATCTCAACTAGTTACGTTTTGGGAACAATGTTATAAGATGTAACGTGTTTATAAACACTATTAATAACATGTTTAATTTGATGGTTTATTGTATGTAGTAAGTTATGTATGTTTATAAAAAAAAATATTTAGGGTGTTTCAATGACGTAACATTTTTTTGAAAGCTTCTTTTTGTGGTTAATAACCTTTAAACCATCTTAAACGGCCAAATTTATGATGTATGCAATATATCGACTATGTAAAAAAAATACCGTCATAAATCGGTTTATATTTTAATTTTAAATGCGTTACCAAAACCGTATTGTTTGAGACGTTGTCCAAAGATAATGAAAAAAATCTTTTTTTCCAATTTGTATGTTGTAATACATTTGTCGATTGCTTTATAAATAGCTTCACCGGTGTGAGGTTAATCAAATCGTGCATTTCATCATTTGCCACGTCGCCGGTTCAATCCAATGGGCGGTGACACAAATATACGAGTCGGGTGGACCGTGCGGTACGGACCAAACATCCCTAGTCAAGTTAACACCGGTTTCTAATTTTTCAAAATAAGAATTAATTCTTGTTTAGCATTTTTCCACAATTGTAAACAAACCCTCCAAAGAGTAGCGCGACTTACATGGGTGTATCATGGTTGGAGAGTTCTTTGAACCATCTTTATGTAGCGTTGGTTGTCGAAATGGTTGAACGGCAAACTTTCTTGGATTACAAACTTCGCCATTTCCACCCTAGTCATTTCGTAATTGTAGGTGAGCAAAGAAGCGCCTTCACTTGCCATGGAAGCTTGACCACTAGCGGGTTGTTGTTTTAACGCCTTGCAAAACAGTTTTTCGATGTGTTGTCTCGTTGTGGTGTTTGCTCCTTCGGCGTAGAAACCATTCAATGATGACAACGCGCTTTTTTTCTCCCATTGGCCATTTCGCACAAATCGAAATGTGACCAAATTTCGGGGTTGCGATTCGTTGGAATAACACGAACCACCGTGTCGGTTGTAGACTCGCCAATGTTGACTGAATCATGAGCACTAGAGCTTGCCATACTTTTTCAAGAATTATCGAACAAGATTGTGTCTGTTTTTAAGAGTTTTTAGAGGTTTAGAGAGTGGTGTGGTTGAACCTAAACACCCACAACCCTTTTATACTAGTTGGAGATGATTTCTAGGCCCAAAAAACACCAAAAAAAGGGTCACAATGGACTCCAACGGTCATATGACCATTTCTGCACGTTGCACGTAAATAACCGGTTTTTAATTAGTCATTTTCGGTTAACCGGTTTTTTAATACTAACCGTTTTTTATAATAACTGGTTCTTTAACCGGTTTTCGTGGCAAATATTGTAACCAGGTTCGAACCGGTCTAACCGGTTACAAAAAAACCGGATACAAAATTAACCGGTTTCGGTTAGTTTGCCGGTTACGGTTTTACAACCGGTTTTTTATACATCTCTATGTACACCTTTCATTCCTGTGTCCATATGTGTTGTGAAATTGGAAGATCCTGGTGGAATGATAGAGTCATCTTGGAAATCCTTAATGAGTCTTTCTATGCACATAGTTAGAACCCTGGATTCCATGCGAGACGATTGTTTGTTTATCAAGATTGACAAAATTTGCTTTAGTATAACATAATGCCACACAAAACCATTTTTGTCATGTACTTGACCACACCCTTCAAATTCATAAGCTCTAGGGGTCGAATACCTACTCAACAACTAGTGAAAGGTTAGAATACCTTGAGATACTTCGTAAATCAATACTTACACTTTAATCCCCAAATTCCAACACCAAATGATGCTCCACATCTTTAGAATCTAAAGCTACACATACCTTTCAATCATTCTCCCTTATTCAAACAGTCTCCTACGAATAAATTTTTGGACGGAATTTCCTAAAGGAAGGAAGACTTAACCCCTGGGAAAATTGTGATGCGGCAATGACAACAATTTACCATATGATACTCGTTTTTTGTTATTATTTCAATTATTCCGTGATATGTTGTGTAGTATTTCTATTATATTTTACAAAAAAAAAATTATGTTTATTGTTTTATTCTTAAAATACATTGTTTTGAAGTGTGTTGGTGATATGTACGGGGTGTACAAAGTCGGTTAACCGTGAGTTCAGTTGATCCAAAAGTGTTAACTATAACCGCACAACCCATATTCAGCTAAATGAGCAGTTGTGGTACGGTTATGCCAAATATACAAACTTTTTATTTGAAAAAAAGGTCAAATATACAAATGAAGGTTTGTTACTTGTTCTTGTGGATTCACCTTGTATTTTATGGTGGAATTTACAGGTGTGCATAGGTTGGTTTGGATTGATTTTGGTTCAAAACCATAATTATAACTACAATGTCGGTTAATGAAAAACCATAACCAATCGGTTATGGCGGTTGTAGTTAACCAGTTCTGAAGGTTATAATGGGTAGGTTATTGGTCGGTTAATCGTGAACATCATCATCGTCGTCGTCATCATCATCATCATCACCGTCGTCATCATCATCATCATCATCGTCGTCATCATCATCATCATAATACTTAGTAAATCCCACTAATAGCAAAGCTAAGGTAGTGTTCTGAGAAGGGTAAGATGTAGATAGCCTTACCCAACTCCTTCTCAACCTTCATTTTTATAAAAATCTCTTAACTCTTTATAAAAAATAATGCATCCACACAAACGCAACTTTGATCCGAATGTTGATACAGTTTTGTGTTTGTTGCTTGTTCTTAGTTACAGTTGTAATTGTACGGTCTTTGCTCAAGTGTCTGTATAGTTTTGGTCGTGTCGAATAGATCGAGATATCCTTCTATCTTGATCTAGTATGACATCTTAGCTTGTCTGTGTTAATCAGTTGCATGTGTGCACACTAAGAAGTCTTGTGTACGTCAAGTCTACAAACGTTCTCCGAGAAAAAAAATTCTGTGCGAATCCAGAGATTTCGTACGAAACACAGGTTTCGTATGAATCAAGAAGTATTTCATACGAATCAAGCATTTCGTACGAAACAGTGACTCGTACCAAATTCTGGAGTTTGTGTCTCGTGTGTAATAGTGTGTTTCGTATGTCTGGCAATGTGTTTTCGTACGAGTGACCAGCTTGGACACTATATAAGCAGACATGCACCTCTTAGTGAGGGTCAGCCTGTGAGCCCTTTGGTCCAAAAGTTAATAGAACGAGCTGGCATTTCTGGTAAAGACGAAGACACAAAAACACAGCAAGTTTGTTTGAGTCATACGAGCATTGTGTGTATATGTTTGTACTTGTTCTCAATCATTAATCAAAATAGTGAATCTTTGGTTACCCCGTGTTCTTTACTTTGCTTTGGTTGCATGCACACTTGGATTCCGCACTTGTGTGTATGTCATTTGAAAAATGAACATGTTTAACACCATCCTCAGGTGGACCTACAAGTGGTATCAGAGCTTTGGCTCTTTCTTTGTTCAAAACCGGGCTTAGTTGTGTCTGAGCTAGTTTGAAGATTTCTGAAGTGTTCTTGAGCCTCCAGCAGAAAACGTAAGTTTTGGATAGTTAACTAACTTAAAGCTTGATTAAAATTTGTTGCACGCAGATAATTTTTTGGTAAAATTTTTCTGAAGAACACTCTTGAAGAAGAAATCTGCAAAAATTTGAATCTGATTAGTTTGGTAGGGCTGACATTTTCTGACTTGGATCTGGACTTGGACTGTTGACTGTTAAAAATCTGTGTTTTAACTAAAAGTGGGTAAGACAACTGGTATTTTCGAAAAAGCAGGTCTACACAAGAAAGGAAATTTTTCACCAAACCATTTCTGAAAAGATTCCTCTAAAAAACACTGAACCAAAACAATTTGTGCGACTGAAAAGTTTCATGCGAAACATCTGATCCGCACGAAACATCATTGTCCCACACGAAACAACTGTCTCGCACGAAACATCATTGTTTCGCATGAAACAACTGTCTCGCACGAAACAGTTGTTGTTTGTTTTTCGTGTTTTTCAAAGCTTTGTGATTTTAAAGAATTTTTCATATTTTCAGATCCGTGAATTTTTTAAAAGGTAATTAAAATTGTCAAACTTTAAAACCTTTAAATTTTCATAAAACAAGAAAATATAATGAGTTCTAACCCGTGGGATTGGAGTTGTTCAAGCTCAAATCAGGAGTCTTCGCAAAGCTCCGCAACATCATGGGTAAAATCTTTGATGCCACAACATACAGCAATGATCTCTGCAAATCAGTGGGCGTGTGTTGCGAATCAGAATCAAAGCATCCAAACTCTGTTAATGAGCGAAAGTGAAACATGGAGTAATAACCGATCGCCGAAGTTAAATCACATGAACGATTATCCTTCATGGAAAAGTCGTTTTCATACGTATGTTCTCAGTCAAAACACGGAATTGTGGACGTGTTTCACTACCCTCTACAATGAAGCACTTGAAGAAGCTGGATCAAATCCAACCACATTGGCCAATCTATTCGAAAGTGACAAGAAAGCTTACGATCTAGAGAAAAAGGCATTTGCTATCCTCACACAAGCTCTGCATAAAGACATTTATCATCAGTTTGTGTATTGTACTACAACGAAAAATTTGTGGGACACTTTGGAAGCAAGAGGTGAAGGTAACGCTGCTACCAGGAAGATTCGGCATGATCTGCTCAAGAAAGAGTTTGAAGGTTTCATGTTTATGGAGAACGGAACCTTGAATGATATGACCACTCGGTTTTATCATATTCTTAGTGAAATGTACTCGTATAAATTGTTAGCAGCACCACAAGAAATTGTGATGCGATTTGCTGATGCTTTACCACCGAAATGAGGTCAATTTATTGATCTTTTAAAACATACAGGTGTTTTAGACTCAATAAGTATTTATGAATTTGTGCAGAAACTGGAAAACAAGAATGAAGAAGAACTCCGGAAGGCACAACGAGTCTGCTCCACAAAACCCTGAAATGTATTTTGGAGGTATAAATGCAGGTACAAGCTCAAAGCAGCAACCAAAGCTGCAGATCGCGTTTGTGTCAAACATGAACCCTTTTCTACCCAACCAGTTCAAACATGTCAGTCTACAGGTTCGAGCAATCAAACCTATGGACAGGCTTTTGATCCGAAAGCATTCCTTCCACAGCCAAGGGATTTAGCGCATAAAGCTCCACAGCAAGCTCCTCAACAAGCTTTCTATGGAAGCAACAGTCAATCTGCAAATCCCAACACTGTCAAACTTGACACGTCAAATCTCCCCAAAATCAACGTAGAAGTTGCACAGGAACATGCAGAACTTCTAAATACCATGGTCAGTGCGTATTGTGGTTTAGTTGCAGGTCAAATGGGAAACATCAATTTGACAAACGAAGACTATGAACAAATTGACCGAGATGAAATGGAGCTGATGGACATCAAGTGGGCATTTGCAAGTGCTATGAGAAGAGCGAAGGATTATATGAGAAGAACGGGTAGAACCAGTTTGGAAAGCAAGAAGGATACAAAATACGGCTTTGACGAAACCACTGTTACTTGTTTCAACTGCGGAGAAAGAGGTCACTTCAAGCGGGAATGCACAAGACCCAGCAAGGAAGGAAATCACAACCCCTTTCGAAATCAGTCTCAACCATCCAACACAGCACAGTACAACAATGAAAGAAGAATAGTAGCTGTTGGCAACTCTAACAACACCAATCAATCAGGACCTTCAAACATGCATAGAGCTTTGGTAGTTCAATCTGATGAAGGATGCGATTGGTCAGTACAGTTGGGAACTGAGAACAACGAAAGAACTGCATGCTATGCAAAGATCGTGGATCAAATCAAGCATGATCAAAGCATCAACATTCCAAATAACGATGAAACATCTGGGGATGCTGGTAGTTCTGATGAAGAATGTTCAAGTTCAGATGGTTATGGATCTGATTCCGATGTGAAGAAAGGAAGAGATGCTGAGGTTGAAGAGTTGCTGAGTGAAGCTGAGATGTTGAAATCTGAAAAGGTAGGCACGACGAGGAATGCAGAAGCTGCGGAAAAAGAGACAGAGACACTCTCTACAGATGGTGCAACTTTTCCTCATCACACTGCCTTTATGGAAAATGTTAAAGGTTCTTCAAAACAGGTAAATTCTGACCCTCCTACTGTTTGCAATGACTGTGTTGAGTTGAAAATAAAGTATGACACCGTCAACAGTCGTAATCAAAATTTAGTTGTTGAACTATCAAAATGCAAAGAGGCGAACTTGGCACTAACTAGAAATGAAAAAGAATTCAAATCTGTAATAGAAACCCTTAAGAAAAGTGTTTCTGAATTGACAAAAACAGTTTTGAATAAACAGACAGGAATTAATAACTACATTAATCTCCTAGAAGAAGCAAAGAAAGAGTTAGCCATCGCCAAATGCGGATATAATTCGATCAAACGCAAATTTGAAAGTTATTCTAACTCCCAATATGTGCTTGATCATATCATTGAAGTTCAAAAACTAAAGGGAGATGCTCAGCGCATAGGGTATAATTCGTGTCCACCCCCAATGAAACACAACTATACCAAAATGCCTGATGAAGAGGAGATGCCTCGTTTTGAACCCTCTGTACCTTTGAATCCTGAGAAATTCGCAGCAGGGTTAGGGTTCAAACTAGGCAATTCCTCTCAAGAACCAAGCAAGCCAGAAAGTTCATCATCTGATGAAGAAGAGGATGATACATCAGATGATGAATCAAGAAATGATGATCAGGATCAGCCTCGTGATGAAAGGAAAAGACTAGAATCTTCTGCTACTCCTAGTACTCAATCTGTTGAGAATCAAGAGACTGTTCCTAAGAAATCTGTGAAGACAAGTGTGTCTACACAATAAGTAGATAATGTGTTGTATACTTTGGTTGGAGATAAGAAAATCTATTCAAACAAAGATTTTCCAATTAAAAACGTAAATCCAATCTCTATAGATCAGGTGTTTGAAAAGTCAAAAACCAAACCTTTAGAGAAGAAAAAGCCCACCAAAACACAACCATTATCCGCTTCAAAAGAAAAACAATGGAAGTGAGTTGAAAAGCCTACAGTCTCTCAACCGAAGGTTGAAGCAAAAGGCTCTCGTTACCAGAAAAAGGCTAAAACTGTTAAATTTGTAAGTTCTAAAGGTACCGATAAAGTCGAAACTTTTCAAGGAAAATCTAATGTTGATTTTGTAAAGAAAGTTAAGATTTTGAAAAGAAATAGTCAAAACAATTACACCCAACGCACTGATGGATGTAATGAAAATGAACCCAGTACCTCAGGATCAACAAGTTCAACATCAAGCCGAGAAACACGATCTCCTAGTTTTGTTGAAAGAAGAACATGTTTCAAATGTGGAGAGTTTGGCCACATTATAAAGGATTGTCAAAATCCAGGCAAATCAAGATGTATAGAGAAAACCCTCATGAACCAACTTGCAAATGTAAATCTGTTTCTCCGACACAAGATAAACGAGTTATTAAAGATCAAAAAGAGAAACAAAAATGTAAACAAGTAAAAACAATTGAGAAAGCTTTAAAATCGGATTCTTCAAATAAGGAACAAAGATCTTCAAAGGTAACAAAACCAGAAACTGTTAAAACTATAAATAATAGTAAATCTGGTAATAAACAAGGATCTTGGAAACAGAAGACCGGTAATTGTTCAAAAGGAGTCTCTCAATTTGTTAATCATCAAGAAATTGAGATTACATTTCTCGATGATAAGGGACGACCCAAAGACCACTAAGACTTGGGTCCCCATCTCAAACTAATCTAGTTTATGTAATGTGCAGGGTGTTCCAGGAAAAACTATAAACAGTCATTGGATTGTTGACAGTGGAGCATCAAGGCACATGACGGGCGACTTGCGGCTCCTATATGATGTGGAAAGCATTAGGGGTGGTTATGTTGCTTTTGCTGGTGACAAAGGTGGATACATCACTGGAGAAGGAATGGTCTCCAATGGCGTTGTGAGCTTCGACAAGATCAATTATGTGCGGAAAATTGATCACAATCTTCTTAGCGTTTCTCAAATCTGGACAAGAAGTTCACGGTACATTTTGATGATGCCGGATGTTATGTGCTGAAGCCTGGATTCAAGATCCCCAAGGAATGGATTCTCCTGTCGGCTCCAAGAATTAACGATTTGTATATTCCTGATATGAGCCAAGCTATTACAACATCTGCACAGGTCACATGTTTTGTCTCTAAAGCCATTGAGAAGGAATCAATCTCCTAGCATAGACGTATGGGACACATTCACCTGAGAAAAATGAACTATTTGGTGAAGAACAATCTAGTGAATGGTGTACCAGTGAAGAATTTTCATCCTCAGGACGTTTGTGTATCATGCCAGAAAGGGAAGCAAGCGAGAAAATCCCATCCCGTAAAGAAGATCAACACAGTAAATATGCCACTGGAACGTCTTCATATGGACCTCTTTGGACCTATGAAACACAAGACAACCTTTGGTGATTCTTATTGTCTGGTAGTTACTGATGACTATTCTAGATTTTCATGGGTAAACATGTTGGCACACAAGAAGTTCCTACTATCCTCAAGAATCTCCTGACTCTGTTAGAAAATTTGTACAATCTGAAAGTAAGGAGAATCAGAAGCGACAAGGGCACGGAATTCAAGAATCAAGTTATGGATGAGTACTGTTCCTCAAAGGGTATTCTGCATGAGTACAGTTCTCGATACACTCCACAACAAAATGGTGTCGCTGAGAGGAAGAATAGAACTCTTATTGAAACTGCAAGAACCATGTTAGTAGAATCAGAACTTCCTGTTCAATTTTGGGGAGAAGCTGTTGCTACTACGTGCTACACGATGAATAGAGTTCTGACGGTGAAGAGATAGGGAAGACATGCTTTGAGTTGTTACATAAAAGGAAACCGGATATTTCTTTCTTAGAACCTTTTGGAGCTCTATGCACTGTGATCGACCCACATGGAAAGTTTGGTCCCAAGGCTATCGAAGGTTTCTTTCTTGGATATGCTACTCCTAATTTCCGGGTGTGGAATTTGTCTTCGAAGAAGATTGAAGAATGGGGTGAAGTCAAGGTTCAGAGATATACAGAAGTGGTAAGAGCTCCGGGTGCTCCTTGGATGTTCGACTACGATGGGCTGTTTGACTCCTTTAATCTGCCAACTTTTGATGATGCAACAGCTGCTGCTCAGATGTTATTGGAAAGTGATACTACAGTAGACTCGTCACTAGTTTGACCAATTATTGTTAACCCTCAAGTGTCGACTTCGGTTAACAATCTTGTTCAAAATGAGGAATTTGAAGACGCTACGGATTATAATGTTTCATCAGAAGAAGATGAGTTTCATGATGCAAATGAAGCTACCTCTGGTGCGGTTCCTGGAAATTCAGATGGTACGTCAAATCTTCAACCTCAAGGAACGACTGAAGGTCAAGCATCTACAACGTCATCAAATCCAGCTCTCGATTTAACTGTTGATCTGAATATCAACAATTTGGGTATAAATTCTCGAGTTCCTGATGTGCCAGAAACTCGAATTCATAATATCCATCCTAAGCAGAATATTATTGGAGATGTCCAGAGTGGTGTGCAGACTCGTAATCAGGTTCGAAACAACCAGAATGATGGATTGTATTCGAAATCAGAGAATCTGGTGGTCTGAATGATTGGTCTTTTCCTGCTATGTGTGCCAAGTAGAACCAAAATCTTGGAAGAAGGCAATGAAAGAAGACTCGTGGGTTGAAGCCATGCAGGAAGAACTTCAGGAGTTTCAGAAGTTAGGCGTCTGGAAATTGGTTGACAGGCCTGACGGCTACAAGAAGATTGGTACACGATGGGTGTACAAGTACAAGAAGGATGACCGAGGTGTTGTTGTGATAAACAAAGCGCGATTGGTTGTTCAAGGTTTTAATCAGGTCGAAGGGATCGATTACAATGAAGTTTATACACCGGTTGCATGACTTGAGGCCATAAGAATCTTTTTGGCTTATGCGTCCTTCAAGAAGTTCACCGTTTATCAGATGGATGTGAAGAATGCATTTCTTCATGGTGTGGTAGAAGAGGAAGTATATGTTGAGCAACCGCCAGGTTTTGAAGATCCTCTCCATCCTGACAAGGTTTGGCTTCGCAACAAGGCGTTATATGGTCTTCATCAAGCTCCAAGGGCTTGGTATGAAACGTTGTCCACCTATCTGTTGAAGAATGGTTTTCGACGAAGCCTGATCGACTGTACTCTCTTCATCAAGGAACAGGACGAGGACTTGCTGCTAGTACAGGTTTATGTTGATGATATTATATTTGGGTCTACTAACACTCGAATGTGCAAAGAATTCGAACAGGTTATGCAGGAGAAGTTTGAGATGAGTGCAATGGGAGAAATGTCACACCCCGGATTTCTGACCCTGAAATCCATACACCGGTGGACCCGGGTGGGGAGTATCGTGATAACAGTTGATAATGTCATAGTCAATTAAACGTGGCACAGCGGAAGTCTTGGAGTAAAATTACTATTACAAACCGATTGTTCGAAAATACAAAATAATATACAAGCTTGTAATAGTAGATCCATAGGCGGATCATAGAATGTACAAGAAAGAATACAAAACAGACTTTAGGCAGATCTAAGGATTTACAAGAACCTCTTATTCTCTACCGAGCAGCTTCCGGCTTAATTTCGTATTGTACCTACAGATTAGTCTTTGGAGGATACGTCAGCTTATGCTGGTAAATACACCCAACTGACTCATTTTGAAAATATTAAAAATGATTTCAAGTGCAAATGGCACAAAATATTTTATTATCTTAGGAAGGTTAACCATGCAATGGACCATGCAATAATAATTTACCATATCCCAAGCCCTTATAGGGGAAATAAGTTTAGAGTATTTACCTGAGATTGCTTTCTTCTTTTATTTTTAAATAACTCAGCCGTATTCAAAAGTACCGAGTGCAGATAGCTTTTACCGAGAAGGCTCTAGTCTGGATTATGGCATAAACTAGCCAATTAAATACTAACGGTTGTATAAACCGAATAGTGTACATGATCATTACGTATGACGCTTGTTTAAACGATGATTGGATAGAATGTAGTTTAAACCCGACAAGTAATTGACTTGTATAATATGGGTAAACTATAAACATTCCGGATTTTGAACTTAAACTGATAAGGTTAAACCCGTTACGGTTGAATTCCGTAAAATAGTCACATATACGTAACTGTGCGCATAATAGCGATATCGGGTAACCGGATAAGTTATGGACAAGTTCTATATGCCATTATACTTTAAATAAGTTAAGATATCAGTAGGATATCAACTTGTATGCCCGTTGAGGTTTTAAAACGAAATTATGCCTTATAGGGGCATTTCGGTAATTCGTATTGTATAAAAAGAACTTAAATAAAATATAAGTTTATGATCATGAGTATTCTGGAAAAATAATTTATTTATGATATAGTATCAGTAGGATATCAAATATATGTGTATTTTACCTTTTATGACCAAACTATGCACCGAATGAGCATTTTGGTCATTTTACACATAGTTTATAAATTATTTGGGATTCTAAGTTTATAATAAGTACCTACTGTAAATATGTTTAAAATAAGTTTTAAAATCAGTAGGTAACAAGTCTTGGTCCATTAATATGGTTTAAAACCATACTATGCGCCGAAACGGCGCTTATATCGTAATATGACGTCTTTAAGTGATGTTTATGAAAACTGACATTTGGACCAGATTAAAATGTTTAAAATATGTTATTTAATATAACATATCAGTAGGTAAGTGATTTACCTTGAAAAGATTTGATTAAAACTATTTTACAAGCCACACGGGCTAAAACCGTCATTTATCGACATAGTTTAAGGACTGGTTTCTCAGTTTATAACTTGGTTTATCCCATATAATCCTACTTATAATATTATATCAGTAGAAATTCATTTTCAAGTTCATTACCATTTAAAACCTTGTTTTATGCAAAAAGGGCATTTTGGTCAAAGATGGCATAATTATGGAACTTGCTCATAAACTTGGATTCTGATTATGATCATGTAATATAACCTCAGAGGGTTATGCTATATTATATTATGATCATAATGCAACTTTAGATCAGTGGGTAGCTAATCTAAATCGGGTCAGAATCGAAAGTCAAAGCAGAAGTCAAACGTTGCGACTTTCGGTTGCGAACCGACCCTAGAATTGAAATTGACGAGCCGAACATGTTCATACATGTTCTAATAATTATGACCAACTTGTTTAAGTGTCAAAACAGGTTTCATAACATATATAAGATCAATTTATGATTTTTTCGAAAAATGGCATGTTGACTTTTTAATATCATAACTTTGACCCGTCAATTGGTCTAGCAAACGTGATCTTCAGGAGGTGCCCTTTATAGGGACTAACACCTACCTTACTATGATCACTTAGCCATGTTCATTTTGAACAATGGCTGGACCATAATGGTCTTAACCGAAAGTCAAAGCGTCTTACGTAAAACGCTTGACTTTAGGCTATAGAAGCCTATAAACGAAAATGCACAAGGAAGGAACACTTACCAGTGATTCCTAGATGCAAAAGAACTATGTTGGACTGCTCCTCTTAGTTAGGAACTTCCAGAGGAGGGAGAAGAGTGAATAAGAAAGGTGCAAGTTGAAATGGTGAACTTAAGCACCTATTTATAGTTGGAGAGCTCAAAGGATGTGAAGCCAGGTGTCTAGGGGTGTAAGAAGAAGCTTACAAGTGTCCCAAAACGTGGCATAGCTGATTAGGAAGGCCATGGTTTCGATTTAATGGTTTTGGAGTTTTGCTTGGACTCCAAAACAGACTTTATGCTGCAGGTCTGTTCTCGCGGGGAGCGAGAGACACAGGCTGGGTCTCTCGCGGCCCGCGACCGCCTCTATTTCAGTTTTAAAATTTGATACTTTGGCCCCTAAACTATATAAAGCTTATAAAAATGATTTTAAATACTATTTTGGCACTTCTAGCCCTCCGTAGCCAATACTTGGCATACCGGGATTATGCCCGGGCATTATTGAGTTCTCGGTTCGTTAAAAGGTCACTCGGAGGTATAAATTAACATCTTGACACTTTTAATCCCTCCAATATCCAACTTTCACATATTTACAGAATTGAACTCTCTCGTCCAATAAACGGTACGTATGAGAGTTAGGACTTCACAAAGGATTATTCAGAGGCCTATCACAAGCATGTTGATTCCGATGTCACTCAGAGGCTAGGCATGTTGACGTATTAGTCACTCAGAGGCCAAGTTTCAAGCATGTTGACATATCAGTCACTCAAAGGCTAATGATTTAAGCATGTTGACGTATCAGTCACTCAAAGGCTATTATTTATGCATGTTGACATCGGTTCGTCACCCAGAGGCTCAATCTTGAGCATGTTGACGCCTTTAGTCCGTATTGGTCTAACAGACAATTATATAAAATACAACACGTGTCACTATACTATTGGACACGATTTTTACAAGGTGTTACAAGAAATGACTTTCTTTTTAGGTTTACAGGTTCAACAATCAAAGTAAGGGATTTTTATCCATCAAACCAAGTACGTCGGAGATATTCTCAAGCGATTTCAGATGGATGACTCAAAACCCTTAGGAACTCCATTAGCTCAAAATCATGGGATTACTCCAGACGGAATGGGTGAACATGTAGAACCATCTCTCTATCGTGCAATGATCAGATCTCTCATGTATCTTACTGCTTCAAGACCGACATAATGTACACAACATGCCTTCTGGCACGCTATCAGTCTAGTCCGAAGGTTTCTCACGTGATGGTTGTGAAAAGGAGTTTTCGTTATCTAAAGAGTCATCCTGACACTGGTCTATGGTGCCCTAAGAATGATACATTGATCTGACAGCATTCAGTGATTCTGATCATGGTGGCTGTAAAATCGATGCAAAATCAACAACAGCAGGATGACAGTTCTTGGGAAATCGCCTAGTCACGTGGCAATGCAAAAAGCAGACTTGTGTAGCTACATCAACATCTGAGGCTGAGTATATATCAGCTTCTAGTTGCTGCTCTTAAGTTCTATGGATTCAACAGCAAATGCGCGACTACGGTTTTGAATTTCTTACTACTCCTATTTTTGTTGATAATGAAGTTGCTTTACAGATCACTCGGAATCCTGTACAGCATTCAAAAACAAAACATATTGAGATTAAGTATCATTTTATACGAGATTGTTATGAAAAGAGACTTATCGATGTTGTTAAAATCCACATTGATCACCAATGTGCTGACCTTTTTACCAAAGCCTTTGATAAATCACGTTTTGATTATCTACTTTTGGTCAATGGCATCAAGGTGAAACCCGAGTAACTCAACCATGGCTAACTATTTGTATATACTTTTCTAAAAATCTAAAACTATAAATAGATTTTCAGTGTTATATTTTAGGGGGAGTAAATTTCAAGAAAATACAAAAATATGTCTTTTATTTACCTTCTTTTTTTAAGGGGGAGAAAATTCAGAAAAATACAAAAACATTAGAAAAATAAAAAATGAGTTTCTTGGATAAGTAGAAGATGATGAAATTCTCCGGTAAATCTGTCAGATATGGTTAAAAGCATAGAAAGAAGATTGATAAGTAGCTTTACTTATGATGTATCGATAGGCTCACAATCAGACTAAATGTGCAGGTTGATATAAACCTAACAGACAGAATGCCAGGTGGGAACCATTCATTGGCATATGGTCTTGGTACCGAAATTTCGTTTGATAGAGTGCTGAGGTTCTGAGATATACGGTCTTTATGCTGGCTTATCATCTGGGTATCATGGTTGAATCTTTTACCGAAAAATAACGATGGCGCAAGTCTAGAACTTCCATGATGTCATACATACGTGTACATACTGCATACGACCTTTAAATAAGTGATAAAAATATCACATCCCCAAAATAAGTGATAAAATATCATAGCTTTATGTGGGAGCTAAGTTCGTCTCTTTGTCGGTACGATGGTACTAACCTGTTCACGGACTTACTCCTGTGCCCTGCATTCATATGAAAATCAAGTTCCTCATCAATAAGTGATTAAATCACAAAGGGCTTGTTTACAATCAAAAATAAGTGAGTATCTCACATCATTCATATACGTCAAAACAGATGATAAAGCAGCATACTCACCGGTAAGATTTTCTCTCGTGCATATCTTGATACGGGAATGTGTGTGATGTGGTTGAACACCAGCTAGTAAGTATAATTCATATCTTAATCATATCTCCTAATCATGATTACATCTGATAAGTCTGAGCTTACGTGGACAACAATACCGATAATCATAGTTGAATACTTATTTGTTTAATTTTGAAGTTTAAACCAAATATCGTTTTGATTAAAATGCTGGTATGATTCCTTTACCTTGAAACTCGAAAAAGATTGTAGTTTATCTGTATATTTTGATTTTATGTCTAGTTTACTTAGTTGCGTATGAAATTACTTTTTGAAAGTTAGCCAAAGTTGATGCTCGAAAGTTTTCTACCAAGATACGCCAGAAAACCATCTGTTTGATATCGCAACTTCATAAAGTAGTATCTTGCAACAAGTAATCCATCAAAGAAAACCAAAATCTGAAATTCGTTTGAGTGTTTGTATCTCATACGAATGAACCTAGTCAATTGATCTGACTTGGTCACTTGTTTTTCTCAAATCTGCTGCTGGAATTCATACTAGTGTGTGTATCTCGTTCAGGGAATACAATCATACGAAGAAATTATGATAAGTTTTTCGTGTGTGTTCCCTGAGAAATTGTGTTCTAATTATATTTGTCTATTGAGTACAGATTGATATAAAAAGAACATGAACAAAGACCAGCAACAAAGAAATCTGACAAGTCAGAATAGGAAACAAGAAAGATTTGAAGTTTCTTAGAAGTTCGAAGACCTGATACTCTAATCATTGGATAGCAGATCTATCAATGGATAGCAGATCTTCAGGGGGAGTTTGTTGATACTCCAAACCATTCCTGTGAAGACCAACATATGAAGACCAAAGATCGAAGACCGAAGACCAAGCAACATCCAAGGGGGACTTTGTTGATACAGTTTTGTTTCTGTCGCTTGTTCTTAGTTACAGTTGTAATTGTACGGTCTTTGCTCAAGTGTTTGTATAGTTTTGGTCGTGTCGAATAGCTCGAGATATCCTTCTATCTTGATCTAGTATGACATCTTAGCTTGTCTGTGTTAATCAGTTGCATGTGTGCATACTGATAAGTCTTGTGTATGTCAAGTCTACACACGTTCTCCGAGAAGAAAAATTTTGTGCGAATCAAGAGATTTCGTATGAAACACAGGTTTCGTACGAATCAAGAAGTATTTCGTACGAATCAAGCATTTCGTACGAAACAGTGACTCGTACCAAATTCTGGAGTTTGTGTCTCGTGTGTAATAGTGTGTTCCGTATGTCTGGCAACATGTTTTCGTACGAGTGACCAGCTTGGACACTATATAAGCAGACATGCACCTCTCAGTGAGGGTCGGCCTGTGAGCCCTTTAGTCCAGAAGTTAATAGAACGAGCTAGCATTTCTGGTGAAGACGAAGACACAAGAACACAGCAAGTTTGTTTGAGTCATACGAGCATTGTGTGTATATGTTTGTACTTGTTCTCAATCATTAATCAATATAGTGAATCTTTGGTTACCACGTGTTCTTTACTTTGCTTTGGTTGCATGCACACTTGGATTCCGCACTTATGTGTATGTCATTTGAACAAGGAACAGGTTTAACACCATCCTCAGGTGGTCCCGAACAACCCCTATGGTTTCGGTGAACAACCGAACACCACTTCACCTCAAGGGTCTCAACCGGACCAACAACGTTTTACCGATCCGAACATATTAGCTATGCTCAACTTCTAGCGAACCTACCTTTTATGTTTCCACAACAACCGCTCACTCCTCTATCCCAAAATTCACCTACACCCAAATCCGTACTAGAAACTCAACCTACACCACCTGAATCCTTGACGCGAAAAAAGAAACCATAAAAAGAAAACCAAGGCTGAAAAGGAAAAAGCAAAAGAGGATCATCGTGTATATTCGTGGACAAGCGAAGAAGATTTGGTATTGACAAAAGCTTGGCTTTAAATTTCGGAGAATTCAGTTAAAGGTATATTTTTATTATATATATTGTAAAAAATACATTTTATAACTATATATATTTTAAATAGATTTATTTTTTTTATAAGTATCAACCTACATAGTGACGATTTTTGGAACCGAATTAATGAGCTTAATCACAAAACTTTGGGACGAGAGTTCTACCGGAAAAATCATAGTCTCTCGTCTAAGTGGCGTGTAATAAACACCATCATGAACGCTTTCAACGGCCACTACAACAACCTAAAGAACAACCAAAAAGTGACGAAACGGACAAAGACTTGTTGATGCGTGCGATGTCCTTGTATTCGGAAGGCAAAAAAGGGGCCACCTTTAAATTTATTCATTGTGGTGCATTGCGAAAAACTCGCCAAAATGGGCACGAGTACCGTTAGCGGGACCATCGTCTTTCAAAAGGTCCAAAAGTTGTTCCTCCACTAGTCGCTCGGATGCTCGTACCGACTTTGAGATCAACTTAAGCGACAATGATTTTGAAGCCGAAAGGCCACCGGGAAGAGATAAGTCAAAAAAGCGAACCCAAAAATCATCCACTACGAGTGATGAAAAAAACCCCGCTTTAGCCGGCATCCAAGAAGAAATCCATGTGTTCAACAACAACTAGAAAGAAATGCACAAAAATTAAAGGCTTTTAGCCTTTACGAAGAAAAGTAAAAGCGAACGGATATGAGAATACTCGCTATGAAGATCGATCACCTTGAAGGCAAAGAGGGGGAAACGATATGAAACTAAAAAAAGAAATCATGGATAATATCATACCTAGTTTCGATTATTCTAGATTATGTTTTTATGTTTCATTTTTTAAGTTTAAATTATGTAATCGGTTTTTTTTAGTAATGTGATCTTTTTTTATTTAAATTTTGTAAGTGTATTTATTGTTGATAACTATTATGTTAGTAATAATGCTATTTTTATAAAAATTAATAGATAATATATAATTAAATAAAGATAATAATAAAAAATATGTGTCACATGTCGAATAACACCCCTCTTCCAAGCCCCTTCCCACATTCTCCCACCTCCTTTTCCACCATGCCACTATTCTGACATACGCTGACGTAGCGTCCACATGTCGAATAACGCACATTCTTTAAGCACATCCACACAGTATGTTAAGTGTGTATTTGGCAATTAATGTTTCAATGCGACTTGGAATGTGTAGAATCCTTGATACCTGTAGTCTACTCTTATTGAGGGTAGCTATCCAACAACAAAGGCAACTCCATGTTTTTTTATTGGGTGCTTAAAAAATAATGCTTTCATATATTTCAATGATTTTTGTATGATTTTTATAAGTAGTTATGTTACAAGTATATATATATATATATATGAAGGTTCATTTGAGAAGAAATTTAATGTGAGAAGAAAAAAAAGAAAGAACATAATGGTAAAACATTAAATAATTTATAACTACTCTCATTAATTATGATATCTCTAATTAATAAAACAAAAACATTATATCTTACACATTTCAAAATTTATCTTACATATATCTTATATTTAGCGAAATTTACCATACACACATGTAAAAATACCCTACACGTTTCAAAATTTATCCTACACATGTCGAAATTGTTCTTCACCGTAAATTATTTTATCTTGAAAAAGTATAGTAAAAAATGAGTTATAATTTTAATTAATTAGCTAATTAATTACAATTATAAATTTACTTATATGTCCTTTTTCATAATATTAAATACACATATTAAATAAAGTAAATGGAGAATTTTTATTGATTTAAAAGTTATTCTTTTTATTCTTACAAAAAAAATTTCTCATTTGAACTCTCATATATATATATATATATATATATATATATATATATATATATATATTACCGGCCTAAATGGAGTTAGAATTATGTTAAAATAAGTTTGGTTAAAGGCCTAATGGGTCCAAATTTTACCGTTTTTATAGTTCAAGCTTCGAGGGGGAGATTTTGTGAATTTATAATTAATATAAATAAAATTAGGCAAAATGGGTAAAATGAATACATAATAATTCCATCATAGGAAGAACTCATGGTCTCATGAAGAACTTGTGAATAGAACTACTCGGCTACTGGTGAGTTCTTTAAATCATATTTATGTTTTTGTTATTTTTTAGTTTATTTTATGAGTTCTGCAAATCCAAGAATCTTGGACCTGGATCAATGGATGTGTGTTCTTAGTTTTGTTAGAATTTTGTTCTTAATTGTTGTTGCAACTCATGGATCAATAAATTATATGGTTGCATGGTTTTTAAGCTTCCAAAGTGTGTAGGTTGGTGATTCTCTTGAATGGGATAGATTCATGACCATGTATGGTCGTCAAATTTTTTGAGTCAGACCTTTTTATTTTCACTATCGTGTCTGGGTGGGGGTGAATTATGTGGGTTGGGATGTTGATATTCATGGTTGAGAAAAGTTGTATTAAGATAATTACTACTAATGAAATCAATAAACGTCCCGCTTGCGGTGTGTACATATAATGTATATATGTGTGGGCCCTTGGGGGGCAAAAGTGAAATTGCACTAATTTAACGTTATTTTGCTAATTTCGTGAAAATAATTTTAAAAGCGGCGGAGGGTTAATCATGCATCGAGTGGTGGCGTTGTTAGCCAAAAGACAAAAGGGTACACACACTAATCCGCCTTTGTCCCGATTGCTGAGTTTTATGTGCCTTATGTCCAAGGCTTGATGCAAAAGTACTATCAAGCCGGGGTCTCATTGGAAGCAGCCTCTCTATTCCAACAGGGTAAATGTGAGGTTGTCTACATCTTACCATTTTATTCTCCTAAGACCCTACCTTAACTTTGCTATTGGTAGGATTTACTGAGTATGATTATGATGACGACGACTACTAATGAAATCAGAAGAGGGAGTCAAACTGCATAATAGTCAAAGTTGGAGATGGAAGTTGAAGTGTATTAGGAAAGTTGAAGACCATTTGCAATGATAATCATATGTACAGAATGTCAATATACTATCCTGTGGAACTAAATACTCCTGCAATAAAATTATATATATATAGATGGTTGTTTTCATACAAATAAAAGTACGAGAACTGAGAAGATAGTTTAAAAGAAGCCAACTGAGGAATGAGCATCAAAACAGTTTTGATGTTTAGTGAGGCCTTCTATATGTCATAAGTGGAGTTATAGGTATACTTTTAACATCCAGTGACCCTTAACCCATTGATTTCAGAATTTAATATTTTGCTCCTGAATTACTTCAGTTGCAGTTATGCATTTTTTTTTTTTTTGAAGTTGATTGACTCAGAGTGCAGGTATACATCTCTTGGGAAAAAAAAGGTAATCTTTTTTGGTTGCTTTCTAGCATTTCGTTTCACAAGTCTGGCAATTTCAGTCCATTTACTTATGGTTGCGTCTATACGAGTTATGTTTTTTTTTTCTAACGGGCTAAACAAGCTGATGTTCACTTTGTATCATGTTAGACCTGGCAAAACCAACCGGTTCACTTGATATGTCGTCATTCTTTTACTACACTTTACCGAATTAAAGCACTATCCAAAGGGAGCGTCGGTAATGATATATGCCGGATCTGAACTAGATAGACAAAACAATGGTGGATATGAGTTGTCGTTGGCAGATTTGGACCTGAACTTGGTTGTCTTACGATGGTCGTTGGTACTGTCGTTTTCCGGTAATGTGGAGAACCGGTGTGCAACGAAAAATTGAAATACAACTCTATGTTCAAACCAAGTATTTGCACATTGAGTTTTTTTAATTTTGAATATTTTAAAAAAATTTCTTTATTACAGAATATAAGTTTTTAACAGTTTGTTGTTGCTTAGTATGGTTGTTTTTATTCATTTTATAGCAATTTTTGGAAACAGATAATTTTTTTGACAATTTATGATTAAATCTTTGGCAGTTTGTTGTTGTTCAATATGGTCCATTTATTTATTTTTTAATCGACCCCTTTTGACATATTAAATTATATATAAATCTTACTAATTTAATTTCAGAATAACTATATGAAAAATTGAAATACAACTCTATGTTCAAAGCAAATCACCTCCAAGTATTTGCACACTGAGATTTTTAATTTTGTAAAATTAATTTTATAAAAAAAATCTTTATTACAGAATATTAGTTTATTATGAAATTTTAGTTTTTAACAGTTTGTTGTTGCTAAATATGGTTGTTTTTATTCATTTTATAATAATTTTTAGAAATTGATAATTTTTTTGACAATTTATGATTAAATCTTTGACAGTTTGTTGTTAAATATGGTCATTTATTTATATTTTAATCGACCCTTTTTGACATTTTGGCCCAAACCGTTTTGATTCGAACCAAATTACTCTACTATGCTTTATTTGTGATAATTTAAGCTTACCCTTAGAGCTGTAAACGAACACGAACAAGACCTTGTTCGTTTGTTAAGAAATATATGGGTTCACGAACTGCTCATAAACGCTTAATGAACGAGATTTTATGTTCGTGTTCGTTTGTTAAGGAATAGAACTTGTTCGCGTTCGTTTGTGTTTGTTTATTAATTTTAGGCAACAAACGAAAATAAACGTTGTTGAACACAAATGAGCACAAACTAATGTTCATGAACACAAATGAAAAAATACGAACACAAAAAACGTTCATAAACAGAATATATAATACAATGACACTTATTAAATATTTTATTTGTCGGAATTCTAAAGAATTAAATAATATACAAAAACTAAACTATCGAACACAACCGAACATAAACGAACACGTTACCAAACGTTCACGAACATAGACGAACGAACGCGGCCATTGTTCATGTTCATTCATTTAACTAAACGAACGATTTTTCTTGTTTGCGTTCGTTTGTTTAATAAGCGAACAAACACAAACGAACTTCTCGCCGAACGGTTCACGAATTGTTCGCCAAAAGTTTGGTTCGTTTGCAGCCCTAGTTACATGTGTGGTAATCAAATATTTACTAGTGAACAAGTTATTGCGATTATTGAAAATGACTTTAATTTATGTTTTACAAATTATTAGTTTAAGATTATTTTATATTCAGATTTCTGTTATGAAACTGGTCATAAAGCAATTGCTAACTTTGAGTTTCTATGGCAGTCATTTGGGGCTTGAAGAGCACGATTTCATACTCGGGAGTGTCATCAGTGCTGCTGTGGTTAGCCAAGTAACGTTTGCTTTAGAGATGTTGTCGTACAACTGATCCGTGAATCGTGATATCGCGGATAACGTCAAAACGTTGACCGTGTATGGTGATCAAACAAGGGTTCTAAAAGTTTTGAACATTTTTTTGTTGAATATAGTGATCACGAGAACCATGAGGTAAGTTGTGTTGTGTAACACATTGAGAGTGAGAGACTTTGCGTTCAAGTCTCACAGAGGATAACAATAAAAAAATTTCTTTAAAAAAAGAAAAGTTGTGTTGCTTAAGCATCTCCATACACACCAGATTGAGTTGGCCAATGCTGGACCCATTTCATTTCAGCTAATTTATAAATTTGACCCGTCATCACTAATATACAACTTGCATTAATCAACTATTATTAAATTTACACAAGGTTTCACAATACATCACTCTTATTAATTATTAGTATTATATAAGTTTTTGTTTAATTTGTTAGTATGTTTTCTTTTATATTTAATTTGATAGTATGTTTTCTTTCGTATACATTATTATACTAGTTCAGTGTTATTGAATGGTATGATGTGATTAAAGTCAAAGATATTTCGTTTGATTATGATTGTTTTTTCAATTGGTTTAAAAGAACTGCAAAGTTATTAGTTTCGAAGCTTCAAAAAAGTATAGTAAATTAATAGTTTCTCCATTGTTATTTGTCACAACATAAATTGTTTATCATTATTATTATTTGTTTTTGTTTTTGTTTTGATTATGTCAATTATACGTGTATTGTGTTTTTTTATAAACCTTTTGTATTATTATAAGAATTTCTTATAAACAAATTGCATGTGTTGATCATAAAGGTATGATATTTTTTAATACCTTTAAAACATATAATTTTGTTTACCCGGTGAAGTTTACGGGTATTAGCAATAGTAATATATGTAAAAATTACAACTATAGGGATGAGCTCATGTGAGATTTTACTGAGTTGTGAGAACCGCGAGAACTTCTCCTTTTCGTATGAGTTTTTCAACCATATTTTAACAAAGCTAGAGTAACACCTATAAGGTTCATAATTACTTACATAAATTTATACAAAATTTTGCATTCATTTAAAGTAATGCAATTCCAACTTACATTTAAAATACCAAATTGTTTAAAAGTTATAAGTATTTAAAACACCTTAATACATTTTAACTATAGTTGATACATAAAAAGAATGAAACAAAAACGGAAGCTTGGAGTTCAGAAGTGTTCGGTTCTTCATCATAGCTTGATCATCGTCCATGATTTTCGTTTATGATTTTCCTTCAGCTTAATTTTTAAAAATTTGTTAGCATCATATTGGATGAGGAAAATACCTCATAACTAATTACACAAATGATAAATTAGAAAGTTTTACAATTTCCCGGATGGCGTCGACGACAGCTATGTGCCGCGTCGGCGACACCATGTCTATTGTGGAGTCGGAACCGAATTATCGTAGGCAATAGTATAGGACGTCGGGCAAAGTTGCTATGTCGGCGACGCCACCTGCTGCAACAGTTTTGCTGTTGTTTTGTTTTAATTGTCCATTTGACCCCTTTCAAGTTTCATGCATTAAAACATAACTCGGGACTTGCAGAAACATGTCTGTAAAATATTTTTCCTGTTTTCCTTACTATAGTACCTTCGTTACGAGTACTTATGCTATCGATTTTAAATTTGTAAATCTAATAGTTTTGACCAGTTTGCACATTTGAGCAACGAACCTGATATACCTCATTAATTGTACAAAATTGTTAGTTATATAAATGTACCCCATTCTTCGAGATAACTACCTATGATCTACGCATCCGTTACTCGTTTTACGTTTATTTTTCGGTTTTACCCTTTGACCGGGTTTAAACCAAAATAGCCATTCACGCATCTATTCTGGTATGCATTAAAACTTCATTTTGACCATTTTGGTTGTCTTAGCGAAATCCATCGCTTTTATTCAACCAAACCTTTATCTATCTTATTGAAGAAACCCTAGATCAACTAGACCAGAATCAAAGTAGATCTATGGAATGGGCTCTGCATAAAAGGGTTAACCCTCCGTTTGGTTTCATGATGGATGATGAATAGAACAATATTCCGGCTGATCCTGCAAAACAGAACACCGTTAGCTCGCCACGGGGAGAAGGGGGGTTCTCTCCGTGACCACCCTCCGGCGTGAGAATAAGTACAGGTAGTCGGAAGTAAGTATTGTAAGTGATAGAGTAGTTGAGAGTGAATACCTTTCCCTGAACTCCAAGTTACTTATTTATAGCCGGTGTTTGGCGCCAAAAAGAGAGATTGTTAACTTTAACGGAATCTTTTGTTATTCCGTTAACGTTTGTTGGCAATCCGTCAGTGCACACGGATCGTGAGCTCATTAGCGGTTAGAGGGGTGCCACGTGTCAACATGAGATCACTACATCTTATAAATGTGAGCATGCCATCACTGTGATCTTCCTCAGCCGTCCAGATGCTGCCATGTGGCAATTGGTTATAACTGATGTATAAGAATTTATACATCTTTTAAGCGTCAAATATCCCCCATTAATGCGGAAATTCGTTGTGTTTTCATTGATTTAGATACTCATTTGAGTTATTTGTGAAAATGCAGGTCCGGGCTTCGGCCCGGTAAAGAAACAAAGGCTTTTGGAGCAAATTGGAGCTAAAATTGAACATTTCTGCCAAACTGCCAGATATGGCACGACCGTGCCAAGCATCTAGAAGTCGACACTATCACAAGCACTATCATCAGACTACACAATCCGAGTCAAATCAACACTTGGCACGATCGTGCCAACCCCAAGCACGACGGTGCACGTGAAATCACAGGCCCTGATCAGCTAGTTTCCGAGTTCAACTTAGTCATTTCCGAGTACGATATCGATAAGCACGACCGTGCCAAATGGTGGCACAGTCGTGCCACCTGGGGGAAATTTTAGCAGGATCTTTCCGGATTTGGCATCAAACTTGGTCAACAACTCAGAAAGGCACCTGACACTTACTAAGCACGACCGTGCCAAATGGTGGCACGGTCGTGCCAAATGCCCAGTAGCTTAAATACGTGATTTCAGCTCATTTAAAGGGGAGTTGGAGCCTTTGGGTGGATTTCTCTCTCAAGAAGCTGATCTTGGAAGCTTGGAGATTGAAGAAGGAGCCTTTAGGAGGTTGTATCACTTGATAATCCAACTCATTTAGCTAATTATCTTGTCTTAAACATTAGTATTTTCACTTGTTATTCATGCAAAATCCATATTACTTTATGTTTGTCTTAGTTATCATGAGCCTTGTAGGCTAAACATTTGGTGTTGTCTAAACTAGTTGAAGCTTATGAATATGTGATAATCATGGAAGTTGATGTGGTGATTGTTTTTGTTAATCTTCATAGTAGTGCTTGAATCTTGTTCTTGGAGTTCTTATACATGCTTAAAGTCCTTGTTCTTGAATGTTTGGTCATAAGTATTTACATGTTATGTTGGAAAGCCCATGTAAAGATTATGATTATTGAATCTTAGTAACTTGTTAGCGTGATTCATAACATGAAACTAGGAATGGTAATTGTTAACATGACTTGAATGATGATTTGAACATGTGTAGGAATTCTTGCATTTAGATTTGGAAAAATCATAATAATGTTTACTTGGATTCTATAGTTGTGTTTGTGTTAGATTAATGATTTTTGGCCAAGATTGTTATCTAGCATGACCATGCTTGTGGATTTTTGTCAAGAACATGATGATAGTGCTACTTACTTGAAAGCAAATTAGGGTGATTGTTATGTTGTTCATGGTAATTTTCCCAAACTTATAGAGTTAAGAGTTTTGACAAACAAATAACTCATGTTTAAAGTTTAACATTAACAAAGCAACTGAGCTTCAAATAATAATTTTTAGGTGATTAGAGTGATTATTTCATTTTAGTTTTCCTAAGGTTTATTAAACTAGGAAACCTTGATTGGAGACTTAGTTAACTTAGAGCTTGCATCACCATTGATCCTCCACTTAGTTGTCACATATTTGTGTGTGGATACTTAGTTTAGGCAACCCTTTCTTAGATATTGTCATTCTCTAGTTTAGTAGTAGTTTATTATTTTGCATGATAAATTAGGAACAAAACCAACTCATCAATTGGAAAGGTTTAAAAGTAACGAAAATTTAGTACTGAGACACCGAGTCCACGGATTGATATCCGGTTCTTACAGGTGAACTATACTACCACCTGACGGGTACACTTGCCCTATGTGTGTGTAGTTGGTTTTAAGTAAAAACTATTTTAAAACCTAATCTGTGTGAACGAAAATTATAATAATAAAAATATATTTAATTCACGCACATCAAGTTTTTGGCGCCGTTCCGGGGACTCGGTCTTCTCAAGAATGGTTGGAATTACTTGTTAAATCATTGTGAAAAGTGTACAAAATTTTGTCTAGTTGTTTTTATTTATCTCACATGATTAATTGAAAAAAGAAATTATGTTAAGTAATTAATTAATCCTTTTTATCTTTGTGCATACATAGGGCATTGTGTTCCTTCTTTTTCCTTACAGGTCGTGCATGTCCTCAACCCCAGTTGCTGAAGTTGTTGAGCCTTCATCGGAACCGGAGCGCAATTTTCATCAAAGATTGCGGGGGCGGGCCCGCAGGGTGGCCGCCACAATTGAGGCAGACGCGTGGGAGACGACACACTTCACGAGGTTTACATAGAAATGGTAGACAAAGAGGAAACGAGGGTCTTAAACGACATAGGAAAACCTTCACTTGAGGGTTTACCTGCGAGCATCAATGCACCCACAATAAATAATAATAATTTCGAGATTAAATCTGGTACCATTTCGATGCTGCAGAATGCGGTTCAGTTTTATGGCAAGGATCACGAGGATCCTAGTGTCCATATCGCGGGGTTTCTGGAGGTTTGTGCCACATTCACCATTCGTGATGCATCATCGGTGCAATACGTCTTCGGCTTTTTCCGTTCTCTTTACGTGATGGAGCTAAAGAGTGGCTTCTTTCACTTCCAGCTGGATCTATCACTACGTGGAATCAATTAGCTGAGAAGTTCCTTCAGAAATATTTTCACCCAGAGAAAACTGTTCGGTTAAGAACCAAGATTCTTAACTTCCGTCAGGACGATGATGAGCCCCTCTATGAGGCGTGGGAGCGGTTTAAAGAGCTCATGAGAAAGGTCCCACACCACGGGTTGCCCAAGTGCCAACAATGTCAGATCTTCTACCATGGTTTGGATGGTCAAGGGCAGATGATGGTCGATACATATTCAGGCGGAGACATAGGCACGAAAAATGCCAACGAGGCATTTGAGATCTTAGAGAAATGCGCCTTGAAGAATCGGACACAGCAGTTATCGCGATGGAAGAGTTCTAGATAGGGAGTTCATCACATGAATGACTTCACCGCCCTCACAGCACGAATGGATGCCTTATCTTCAAAGTTTGATCGAGTGATGGAGATCCACTCGAGTGGTTCCTTGAGTGGGGAGCATATCATGTAGGCGATTTTCCGGCTGGAGAGGTGTCGCACGAGCATGTAGATTTTATGGGAAACCAGTACCGTCCTCAGCATAATCCCTACAGCAATACTTACAATCCGGGGTGGAAGAATCACCCAAATTTCAGTTGGAAGTCTGAAGGGTCAACTCAGCATCCACCCGGGTTCGCTCCACGCCCCCCAGCTCTTGGAGGATACGGTGCACCTCGGCCTCAGCAGATGCCTTCCACTAATGAACCTAGTGTTCAGGAAATGTTTAGTCAACTCTTAGCTGGTCAAAATTCCCAAAGAATCGAAAATGAAAAGCGCTTCAAGGAGTATGACGGTCGTTTCACGAGGCACGAGAGTGAGTTGAGAAGCCAAAAGGATTCCATGCAGACCATAGAGAACCAAGTTGGCCAGATTGCCAAGATGTTGTTTGAGAGACAACAGGGGGGCCTCCAAGCAATACGGAGCCTAATCCGAATGCTACTGTGAAGGCCATCACGTTGAGAAGCGGCAAGACCGCTGAGCCCATCACTTCGGCTGCTTCACCAAAGACGATTGATGATGAGATTGATGAGGAGATTGAGACTGGGTCTCCGGGAGAGGTGCAACTGAGGCGAGACCCAGCAAGTACAGCACGTCCCAAGGAGCCAGTGAGAGAGTATGTCCATCCCGTTCCATATCCGGGGAGGTTGAAGAAGCAAAGAATGGAAGAACACTACGGTAAATTCCTTGAGCTTTTCAAGCAACTTCATATAAACCTACCGTTTGTCGAGGCACTTGCTCAAATGCCTAAGTACGCCAAGTTTCTGAAAGATATACTATCTAACAAAAAGAAACTTGAGGAGCTTTCGCATGTGACCTTGAACGAGGAGTGTTCAGCAGTTCTTCAGAACAAGATACCACAGAAAATGAGAGATCCCAGGAGTTTTACTATCCCATGCTTGATTGGTAGTTTATCGGTCAGCAATGCCCTAGCTGATCTTGGAGCCAGCATAAACCTCATGCCTTATGCGGTTTTTGCTAAGCTGAACCCGGGAGAGCCAAAACCCACTCGTATGAGCATTCAGCTAGCCGATCGTTCAGTGAAGTACCCTCGAGGTATAGTTGAGAATATGCTAGTGAAGATCGACAAGTTTGTCTTTCCTGTTGATTTTGTGATCCTGGACATGGATGAGGATAAAACTGTTCCTCTCATCTTAGGTAGGCCATTCCTTGCCACTGCTCGAGCGTTGACTGATGTCTGCACCGGCAGACTTACTCTTAGGGTAGACGATGAAGAAGTGACCTATGATATAGGGAAATCCATGCAGCATCCACAGAGTCATGATGATACACTCTACTTTATCGAGACTATTGACACATATGTGAGTGATCATCTTCATAGCACGTTTCAGGGGGAAGTTGTGGACATACAGCTTATTGGAGGAGAGACTTTTGGTTCGCCTGCTATGGTCCAGTCTACTAAAGAGATGACCTGTCTGATAGGTCATGTGGCCCATGTACTGAGGTTTTTGAAGTGGTGGATCGCGTTGCTGAGCCTAAAGCATGCCCTTCGGTTGAGGATCCACCCTCACTTGAACTTAAGGAACTTCCAGATCACTTGGAGTATGCTTTCTTAGAGGGTGCGACTCAACTACCCGTCATCATCTCTGCTAGGTTGTCAGAAGAAGAGAAGGGTAGATTGCTTGAGGTTTTGAAGCAGCATAAAAAGGCAATAGCTTGAAAGATCATGGATATAAAAGGGATCAATCCATCTTTTTGTACCCATAAGATCTTGATGGAGGAGGACTTCAAACCCGTAGTGCAGCATCAGAGGTGTTTAAATCCGAACATGCAGGATGTTGTGAAGATAGAGGTCATCAAATTGCTTGATGCAGGTCTGATATACCCGATTTCTGATTCGCCTTGGGTTAGTCCTGTGCAGGTGGTTCCAAAGAAAGGAGGGATGACAGTGGTGACTAATGAGAAGAACGAGTTGATTCCCACTCGTACTGTCACCGGGTAGAGAGTTTGCATTGATTATCGCAAACTAAATGATGCCACAAGGAAAGATCATTTTCCTCTTCCTTTCATTGATCATATGTTAGAGAGGCTTTCAGGGAGGATGTTTTACTGCTTCCTTGATGGTTTCTCGGGTTATTTTCAGATTCCCATCTCTCCTGAGGATCTGAAGAAGACGACATTCACATATCCCTACGACACATTTGCCTACCGGCGGATACCCTTTGGACTGTGTAATGCCCCGGCCACATTTCAGAGATGTATGGTGGCCATTTTTCACGACATGATCGAGGACTCCATGGAGGTTTTCATGGATGATTTTTCCGTATTTGGGAGTTCTTTCGATCAGTGTCTCGGGAATCTGAAGAGGATGTTGGCTAGGTGTGAAGAAGCCAACTTGGTGTTGAACTGGCATTGTGCTTGGGCACAAGATTTCACAGGCGGGGCTCGAGGTTGATCGAGCCAAGGTTGAGACTATTTCTAAGCTTCCGCCTCCCACATCAGTGAAATCTATTAGGAGTTTTCTAGGTCATGCAGGTTTTTACCGGCGATTCATAAAGGACTTTTCCAAAATCGCCCGTCCCATGACTCAGCTCCTCGAGAAGGATGCCCAGTTTGTTTTCTTCGATGAATGCCTTAAGGCATTCGAGTTGTTGAAGGAGAAGTTGGTGAATGCCCCAATCATGGTAGCTCCCGACTGGGAACTACCCTTTGAGTTGATGTGTGATGCGAGTGATTTCGCAGTCGGGGCAGTCTTGGGTCAAAGGAGAGATAAGCACTTCCACCCGATTTACTATGCGAGCAAGACTCTGAACGACGCTTGGGAGCACCACACCACGACAGAGAAAGAGCTCCTAGCTGTGGTCTTTGCATTTGATAAGTTTCGGTCTTATCTCGTCCTTTCCAAGACCATTGTATACACGGATCATGCAGCTCTTCGGTATCTTTTTAGCAAGCATGATGCTAAACCGAGGTTGATACGATGGATTCTTTTGCCGCATGAGTTTGATATTGAAATCCGTGATAAGAGAGGGGCTGAAAATCTTACAGCTGATCATTTGTCTCGACTTGAGCATTCCGAGAGGAAGGAAATTTGTGGGCCTAACATCAATGACAATTTCCCCCACGAGTTTCTTATGATTATCGAGACGAGTGATGATTGCCCATGGTTTGCTGACTTCGCGAACTACTTAGCTAGTGGCATCCTGATTAAGGGGATGACCCATCAGCAAAAGCGAAAGTTCTTTGCGGATGTTAAGTACTACTTTTGGGATGACCCTTACTTGTTTAGGTAGGAGCGGATCAGATGATCCGGCGTTGCGTGTATGGTGACGAGGCGAGAGATATTTTGCACCACTGTCACGAGGGACCTATGGGAGGCCACCACGGAGCGAATAACACTGCGAAGAAAGTATTCGACTCTGGATTCTTTTGGCCAACTATCGTCTGTGATGCCCATGAGTGGGTAAGGTCTTGTGATGCTTGTCAGAGGGCAAGCAACATTTCAGCACGCCATGAGATGCCGCAAAACGGCATCCAAGTATGTGAGATCTTTGATGTATGGGGGCTAGACTTCATGGGTCCCTTTCCGACTTCTTTTGGTATCCGCTATATTCTAGTTGCTGTAGACTACGTGTCCAAGTGGGCTGAAGCACAGGCTTTACCCACAAATGATGCTAGAGTAGTGGTGAAATTTTTGAAGAAGTTGTTTGCTCGATTTGGTGCCCCTAAGGCATTAATTAATGACCGTGGGACGCATTTCTGCAATGCACAGCTTGAGAAAGCATTGTCCCGATATGGTGTGCAGCATCGGTTTTCTACACCATACCACCCACAGACGAGTGGGCAGGTCGAGGTCACTAATCGGGGTATCAAGCGGATTTTGGAGAAGACGGTTAACTCTAGCCGTAAGGATTGGTCCGAGAAGTTGGATGATGCACTGTGGGCTTTCCGGACAGCCTACAAGACTCCTATAGGCACCACACCGTTTAAATTGGTCTATGGAAAGTCTTGTCATCTTCCTGTGGAGCTCGAGCACAAAGCCTATTGGGCTTTGAAGACAGTTAATCTTGATATGGCTGCTGCGAGCAAGAACAGGTTTGTGCAGATCCACGAGATTGAGGAGCTAAGGAATGAGGCATATGAGAGCTCCAAGCTATACAAGGAACATACCAAGACGTTGTACGATAGCCGCTTGAAGGACAAGAAAGAATTCCGAGTGGGTGATCGTGTGTTGTTATACAACTCTCGTCTGAGGTTATTTCATGGTAAGCTCAAGTCTCGATGGTCGGGTCCCTACACTGTACGGTCAGTGTTTCCTTACAGGACAGTGGAGATAGGTCACGAGGGTGGCCGGTTGTTTAAGGTCAACGGGCATAGGTTAAAGGCTTATGTTGGAGGGCCCGTTGATCAGAGTGAGGAGATTGTTACCCTCCACCCTAGGAACAAATGAATGCGGGGTGGTGAGTCTAGCTGGAGACTCGTAAATAAACTTAGCCCGTTTTTGTATATATATTGTGTCGGTTGTTTGTTTTTCTTTTTCAGGTTGCGGTCCATTCTGGTCACGAGGGATGTTAGTGCTTGTTGCCGGCTCTCAGGTATGTTAGTTCGGCTATTTTCTTGGTAGGAGATGCTTCATGAGTGTCCCGGGTTCAAGGAGTCCGTTTAATTCTCATTTTTATTCCCACCCTTTAGTTTCTAAATTAATTTTTGTACAAACTATGTTTTTCAAAATAATAAAAAAAAATCAAAAATCGAGCACTATCAACCGAAAAATCTGGCACTACCAGACCTGCTAGTGTCAGCCCCTTTGCAGAACCAATAATAGCACCCACCAATAATACATTCAACCACTTTCCTTTAACCTCTCCTTCTTACTCTCTTGAACCCATTCAAAGCACTCACGAATCCATTGCATCTCCTAGGTTCCTCCAAGATTACTAGTTTCTTTCATCCCAACAATCATTCCAGGTACGAATCCTTCTCCTTCTTTGTTAAGTTCTTTAGTCTTAGGGTTTGTTCTTCATGGTAGTTTATGTTTTGTTTTTAGGGCTTGGTCTAAATCACCCGATTCAAGCCCGTTTTTAGTGTTTTTTTTTTGTGTTGTTATTGACCATAAGTGACCGATTTACAAAACCCCTAAGCAAAAAGATGGAAAAATCGGGTTTTTGGGTGCGTTTTGAGCGAGTTCGGGAATCTGGGTTACGTCACGCACGACCGTGCCAAGGGTTGGCACCATCGTGCCGTTCATAATTTTGTGACTGTCTTCATAATTTTCCCATAAAATCGGTCAAGCACGACCGTGCCAAGGCCTGGCACGATCATGCCCTTCATAAGAAATTCCAGATCTTCAACACTCGCCCAGAAATCGGTCAGAACCAGGCCAAGCACGATCGTACCAAACCCAGGCACGATCGTGCCACTTGAAGATGAACCCAGAACTTCATAATTTTCCCAAAAAACTTCATAATTTTGGCATCTTCATAAAGCTTGCTGAAATAAGTACGCACGGTCGTGCCATTATATGGCACGGTCGTGCGAGCCCGTCTGAAAAACAGTTTTGCTGATTTTCCGCATTATAATTGCTGATTTTGTTCTATTCTTGCAGATGAATCACCCATTTCTTCATTTCAGCGACAATGCCAGGGAAGGGCATTGTATTGCGAAGGTTGAAAGACTGTGGGCTCGTAGGCACTTAATCGAGCCTATGAGGACGCTGCAAACGGTCGATCTCGACCTACTCGGTCAGACTGAAAGATTTGAGGAGCTCATGACCCCTCCTTGGTCTCGCCTTTTCGCAATGGCAAAGCCCCAATATGTCGAGTTAGTTATCGAATTTTTTGCCTCGTTCAGGTTTATCTTCCCTTGTCCTGATGTTTATGAGAAAAGAGTTGGTGTTAGTTACCGTCTGGGACGGAAGTGGCATCATCAATCGATCAGCAGGTTTGGTCAGATACTTGATTATATGAGGAGGATGAGATCGAATCTGAGTTATTTCACGGCAGTCTGCGAGAATGGGAGGCTGATACGGATAAAGCAGCATTCTGGGATCAGATCACTGTACCGGGCCGGGCCTAGGATCCACGTCGAGCCAAAGCCACATGGATTCTTGACTCGTTGCACCGCATCATAGAGCGAGCCATCTTCCACGTAATCGGCGGTCGGGGTGATAGCATTGGAAACATCACCACCCGCGACCTTTTCCACCTCTATTGCATCATATAGGGGTACAACTGCAATGTCGCAGTTACTGTTGCAGAGTCCATCCAAAGGGGTATTGGGTCGACCCCCACATCGAGGATCTGTGGTGGTGCATTCGCCACCAGGTTAGCTAGGCACTACAGGGTGCGGTTGGATGATCTTACCGTAGCTTATGATTATGGATTACTTGATATGGCACAGCTGACTGCCATGCATATGATTCGTAAGTTTAATGGCATCCCGAAGTTGGTGGATCGATTGGGTAGTATTTGGGACCCACTCCCTGAGGGAGAAAGTGTCCAGAAAAGGGCGATGTTGGTGGATCCGAGGACGTCCACATGCAGGATGCTCCAGGATTCAGGCCAGGTGAGGCTGCTGGGGAGCAAACCCTCATCTTCAGATGGGTGAAATAGGCCAGGGTTTTGGAAGCCTAAGTTGGGAGCACTTGTTTGGTGGTTTTGGTGGTGGTTACGAGCAGGGTGCGTATGGTCTGCATGAACCGTCTGCAGTGGATCTTTGGAGAAGAATGGATGGGCTAGCATTGGAGCAGCAAGCTGTACGACACGACGTGGACTTGATCCGCGCTGAGCAGCATCGTCAGGGTAATTTTATGGATGATATGTACGAGCAAAGTAGGCGTAGCTTCGAATGGTTATTCGGGTCTCAGCAACATCTAGAAAGCTCGCTCGGTCATCCGTACACACAACCGCCGCCGCACTTCACTAGGAAATCCCGGCTTGACTGCCGGGACGATACCGATCCTTCAGGATCTGGCAGCCGACCCTGATCTTGCAGCTCCTGTCGTACTTTCATTTGCATTTCTATGTTTGAGGGGTGTACCATTTTGGACTGTCCGTACACTCCTCCGTTATTGCTTTAAATTTCGTACATTTTTTATTTTTATTTAGTGGTTTAATTTTTGAACTATGATAAGGGATTGTTGGGTTGGGTTGTTTATGGTAATCTTGATCAGGTTTGCAAGTGTGCAGTTTTGAAATTGATGATATGCCAGTCGCCGGATGGTGCAGTGGTGTGTTGGAATGTTTCATATTACCTTCTTTCGCTCCATTTCTAGCCTTTGCAAACCAGGGAAATTTTCGTATTCCCGCTTCCTCCACTGCTATACTATTGCATTGCATTATGCTCTTTTTTTTTGTACATCGTTGGCGATGTACAATTTAAGTGTGGGGAGGTGGTTAAGCTTGTTTATGGTTGTCTGAAAAAAAAAATATTAATAATAACAAAACTCTCTTGAATAATCAACTCAACACAAGTTTTATATAAATCTAAAAGTTTTTTGATAAATTCACAAAGGTGAACAAAAAGGATTTGCTCGAATAAAAGTTACCATTTAGTAATCTTTTGTGACATCCCGGCTTTTCAGGTATCTTAAACGCGCTACTTCACGGTTATTCATTTCTACGCTAATTTAATTCGGAGAATTAAATTACACGCTCGCAATAACTATGCTAACTTTGTGAATTCATTGGGTGAATTACGTGCTATGTGTTATTAGACTTTTGTAGAATTATTATATCACGTTTTGATGTACGTTTGTAGAATTATTATATCGCGTTTTGATTTCGCGATTATTAGTTATAAAAATAAAAATAAATATTAAGTAAATAGCCGAACCGAACCGAGTCGCGAAACGTGTCGACCTCACCTCCTTGTAGCCCAAGTAACTAACCTAAACTTGAGGCCCAAGCTAATGACCCAAACCCCCCCCCCCTTTGCGGTCGCGAGCCCTCCCACCCCCTTTCTCCTTCTTTCCCTTGTTTTATATAAATAAGGACATGCATGTGTTATGTTTCAAAAAAATATAAACACAAACCCTAGTCCCTAAGTGAGCCGACGGCATGCCCCCCCCCCCCCCCTCTCTCGATCGCACAAGCCTCCAATCCCGGATTGATTCCAATCGTGTTCCGGGTTCGCTAATCTTCATCGTTGCAATGTTAGGGTTTTAATTGTTTTACAAATCACATTAGGGTTTGTAATCTTGATCATGATTATATGTGTTGTTAGGATCATTGGTATAAAAAGTGTTATGATTTGTGATTAGTTTGGTTAATTGTGCGAGTTTTTGCGATTGTAATCTTAGGATGAATACAAAAATCATAGGCTGCGTTTTAGCGATAAAAATCATATTATATGATTAGGGTTTGCATGAATATTGATGTACATGATGATATGTGACAAATAAACCTGTTCTTGATCATTATTATTTAGCGTCTTGATCGTTTAAGCGTGTTCTATTGCGATAAAAGTCGAAAACAGGTTGCTGAATAGCATTTACAGCCAACTTCAATTGGCTGTAACCTGATCATTATTTATCGAAAAGTGGATTTTCTAAATCCTAAAACGTGTATTTTTTAAAAACGCTTCTAATGGCGCTGGATTCATATTTTTCTGATGTCGTTTGCTATTTTTAAGTGGTCATTTAAGTGCAGCAGCTGAAGCTGCGTAAATTCTGAAAATTTTCTAGTTGTTTATCGAGTCGGATCTCATAATCTGTAGAGGGTTGGGTCACGAAATTTGTACAGTAACTGGAGACGGGAATTTCCAGAAAACTCCCACTGGAATTTTGTTAATTGGATGAACGACGATTTTTAAATAATTTTTCCCGTGGACTGCAGTCAGAAAGCGACGAATCTGACTGCAGCCTAGTATATAAATGTTTATAAATAATTGGTAAAGTTTTAGGACTTGAAAAGTTTATATAAAATTCTACAGTTTAGTTGACATCTCCTGTAAAGAATTGGAATTTTTAGAATGTTGGAACTATTTTATAAAAGTCCTCGAAAACAGTCTAGTTATGAGCGTACAAGCTGAAACATGATAACTTGCGTATGTGTGTACCAAAGTGTTGTATGAGTTGATTTGTGTTTATGACAAGTTGGTTGATCACTATTTTGGTATGATGATACTTTGCATGCATGATTGTGTTTTCGAATTTGTTATTATGTGTGCCGCATTGTGTGTTAGTTATGCGTAGGGTTTGTATCAGTGTGTTCACACACTAACTTTAAATCGATTGACATGTTAGGACGCAATTAGCGGTCCCATCATTTGCTACTTCTGTGTTACACTAACCGAGCAATTAAAGGTGAGTTCACGGCCCCTATTTTATCCGGTTTTAAACAACAGGGGGAGAAACATGTATACATTCTATAACTCTATCTTTTTACATTATGCGAAATTAACGTCCTTAAACTACTCGGTAACTAAGTTAATGTTAATGTACGTTATGGTCACTAAGCAGCTATATCACGGAAGTCCTCGACAAACTCTCGGATCGTTAGTATTGGGTTAGATAGCGGGGAAATTATAAGTAGTACTACTGGGCCCGACAAGCCCCACCCGAGCTAGTCGCGCTAGCCGACCGGGTATGGTCAACGGGTGATTAATTTGGCCTAACTTTCGCCATGGTCAGTGATAGGCCTGGCAACACGGAGGCATAACAGTCAGCTTCGATCGCGAACACTTATGTGACGTAACTTTAGGCTCGCTACCTACATGTTAACATTGAACTTAATTACGAACCAATATCATTATTATTCCGGGTTAGGAATAATGGAACCAACATTATCATTCCGGGTTAGGAATAACGGAACTAAATCGTTATCCCGGGTTAGGGATAACGGGGGAAACAAACTTTTAACCGAACTTGTGAACTTATAAAAACCTGTGAACTCAATCTTCTTTAATGTTGACACTTGTTTCTTTACATGTTTCTCAGGATGCTAGGAGCGCTAGGTGCACTCACTTGCATTGACCAAGACATATTTTATCGAGTCTCATTTACGAATATTGTTTGGGATTTTTGGTTTTGGCGTTTATGTTGCCGCCCGTTACTTTACTTTACTTTACTTTAATGCTTCTGCCCAACTTTGAAACTAATGTTTCCGCTAAACTTTGAAACTAAACTAAGACAACTTAAAAATAACTATGGATGGTTAAACAAATGTTTTTGGAAAACGTTTAAATAAATCATATAGAGTCGTTCGATATTACTAGTGTCTCAGATTCTGGTTGGATCACACGCCTCGCGGTAAAACTCCGCAAGTGGAAAATTGAGGGTGTGACATCTTTTTTGTATAAAATTGAGCGTGAGAAATCAAGCAAAATTCTTACCTGTTTGCCTTGCATAATTACCCAATACGCCCGTTTCGTGAGTTATTTTTGAGCCTTATAGCTTTAGAATTATTTTTGCTCATGTTTTTGCGGGCAAAGATTGAGTGCGCCGGATGACTTTCGCGATTTAGAACTTGTGTTAGGCATGCATTTTGAGAACACAAAGCAAGCACATAACATAAAAATGATTGAGGCAGTAGGAAACCTTTTATTTTTAACCAATTTCAATTATCCTTACACCCAAATCACACCCTTAGTTAAACCAATTTGAGCCTCTCCCTTTCATTTCAGAAAAACCACTAAATATCACCAATCAGCCAATTTAGCCTTTTCTTTTTGAAACCATATTTTTTTTGTTTAAAGTCCGATCCGGTTAAGACTAACTTGTAAGCTTTCTTGTATAGTTTATCAATTTATTAGTCATAACATCATAGCTTGGAGTTTTTATCTAAGTAGACGTACTTAGTTGCCTCTAAAGTGGTGAATAAAAAAAAAGCCGCATCAATCGGCTTTGCTAGAGCAATTTTGCGGATACATCCAAGCGGTTTGCTAGGTCTCGGTTAGTTATTTGGATAGTTTTATCTTTCTTCACTTCAAGTTAGTCGAGCCTTCGGTCTTTAGCCACTTTTATAAATCCATTTCCACACCCTTAACCCTAGCCAAATTACAACCCACACAAGACCTCTTGATTTTTTATATGTGTTGGTTAAGTGTTTAGATTTGATCCTTATACAAGCTTATGATATCGCATAGTCATTGTCTTGGCATCGAGTGTTCTAAACATACTCATTGAATTGTATGTTCCCCATATTTTAGCCGAGTGTGTGTGAACATTGCGAGGATGTAAGGTGAACTTGTAGGGATGCCGAGAAGAATCATTGCTCATATCCATATTCATATACTTTTTGGTTTTTCCTTTTATGTCGAGTAATCCATTTTGTTTTACCCAAGTTATTTATTTGTGCTTATATAACGCTAGTTGAGATGATTGCAAGATATAATTTTGTTTACTTTAGTTTGTTTGAGGACAACAAAAATTCAAGTGTGGGGATGTTTGATGTATAAGAATTTATACATCTTTTAAACGTCAAATATCCCCCATTAATGCGGAAATTCGTTGTGTTTTCATTGATTTAGATACTCATTTGAGTTATTTGTGAAAATGTAGGTCCGGGCTTCAGCCCGGTAAAGAAACAAAGGCTTTTGGAGCAAATTAGAGCTAAAATGGAACATTTCTGCCAAACTGCCAGATATGGCATGACCGTGCCAACCATTGGCACGACCGTGCCAACCATTGGCACGACCGTGCCAAGCATCCAGAAGTCGACACTATCACAAGCACTATCATCAGACTGCACAATCCGAGTCAAATCAACACTTGGCACGATCGTGCCAACCCCAAGCACGACCGTGCGCGTGCAATCACAGGCCCTGATCAGCTAGTTTTCGAGTTCAACTTAGTCATTTCCGAGTACGATATCGATAAGCACGACCGTGCCAAATGGTGACACGGTCATGCCACCTCGGGGAAATTTTAGCGGGATCTTTCCGGATTTGGCATCAAACTTGGTCAACAACTCAGAAAGGCACCTGACACTTACCAAGCACGACCGTGCCAAATGGTGGCACGGTCGTGCCAAATGCCCAGTAGCTTAAATACGTGAATTCAGTTTATTTGAAGGGGAGTTGGAGCCTTTGGGTGGATTTCTCTCTCAAGAAGCTGATCTTGGAAGCTTGGAGATTGAAGAAGGAGCCTTTAGGAGGTTGTATCACTTGATAAACCAACTCATTTAGCTAATTATCTTGTCTTAAACATTAGTTTTCACTTGTTATTCATGCACAATCCATATTACTTTATGTTTGTCTTAGTTATCATGAGCCTTGTAGGCTAAACATTTGGTGTTGTCTAAACTAGTTGAAGCTTATTAATATGTGATAATCATGGAAGTTGATGTGGTGATTGTTTTTGTTAATCTTCATAGTAGTGCTTGAATCTTGTTCTTGGAGTTCTTATACATACTTAAAGTCCTTGTTCTTGAATGTTTGGTCATAAGTATTTACATGTTGTGTTGGAAAGCCCATGTAAAGATTATGATTATTGAATCTTAGTAACTTGTTAGCATGATTCATAACATGAAACTAGGAATGGTAATTGTTAACATGACTTGAATGATGATTTGAACATGTGTAGGAATTTTTGCATTTAGATTTGGAAAAATCATAATAATGTTTACTTGGATTCTATAGTTGTGTTTGTATTAGATTGATGATTTTTGGCCAAGATTGTTATCTAGCATGACCATGCTTGTGGTTTTTTGTCAAGAACATGATGATAGTGCTACTTACTTGAAAGCAAATTAGGGTGATTGTTATGTTGTTCATGGTAATTTTCCCAAACTTATAGAGTTAAGAGTTTTGACAAACAAATAACTCTTGTTTAAAGTTTAACATTAACAAAGCAAGTGAGCTTCAAATAATAATTTTTAGGTGATTAGAGTGATTATTTCATTTTAGTTTTCCTAAGGTTTATTAAACTAGGAAACCTTGATTGGAGACTTAGTTAACTTAGAGCTTGCATCACCATTGATCCTCCATTTAGTTGTCACATGTTTGTTTAAAATACTTAGTTTAGGCAACCCTTTCTTAGATATTGTCATTCTCTAGTTTAGTAGTAGTTTATTATTTTGCATGATAAATTAGGAACAAAACCAACTTATCAATTGGAAAGATTTAAAAGTAACGAAAATTTAGTACTGAGACACCGAGTCCACGGATTGATATCCGGTTCTTACCAGCGAACTATACTACCACCCGACGGGTACACTGCCCTATGTGTGTGTAGTTGGTTTTAAGTAAAACTATTTTAAAACCTAATCTGTGGAACGAAAATTATAATAATAAAAATATATTTAATTCACGCACATCAATAACCGAAAAGATGCTTGCACGATTGGGTGTTAATGGCTTCTAGAAGGTTTCACAGCTGTCACCCATCTATTATTCGCCACGTGTACATTCTGTTACAACAGAAAAGATTCCCTTTGCTTCTGCACCAAGTCAAGGATTTTGCTAAGGGAAAGTTTCTCAAGATTAACTATTTCCTTGTGCGAGAAGCGCAAGTTAGTTAACTGATCTTCCTTCTTCTCCTTGCTGCTTAGTGCAACGTTTGGTGGATGCTTGCTTTGATATAAATATCTGCGCAAGGTTTGTGCATGGAGCATTATCAAACAAGAATGTTCAAGGTTAACTTTGAACCTTGCGCGAGCCTACGCAAGGTAGTTAAATGAAGCATTATCAAACGAGAGTGTTCAAGGTTAACTTTGAACCTTGCGCGAGCCCGCGCAAGGTAGTTAAATGAAGCATTTATCCATAGAGAGTGTTCAAGGTTAACTTTGAACCTTGCGCGAGCCCGCGCAAGGTAGTTAAATGACGCTTTCCTCTCTTGGATATTTGGCGCAGAGTTCTAATGAATCTTATTTTGGCAAAGAAGTTTGCGTGCAGTTTTCTTAGAAGTTATTAATGGGTATGGTTTCCTTGATTGGCGCAAGGTTTTTGGGACCATAACCCTTCAAGTCCCCCCGGTCCAGTGTTGCTCCTATGTAAGAATAAAAACTAGGTGGAGCACTGGACTTAAGATAAATGTGCTGCGCTAGGTAAGGACTAGCTTTTTGTTGCCTTATGCATCTTGATGACGTGTCGTAAGTGAATTTGAAACAGTATTTGAATTTCAAATATACTTAGACACATGTCACTTATCTGGATGGTGTAGTTGGTGACGACGCAAGTTCTTGAGACGTGGTGGTACTGTTGACAGGCTGTCAACAGTACATGTCTTACCGTATTTAATGCTTTTCGGCGACATTCGCGCTCGTGGGGCGGTTACTGTTCCCCACTCGCCCTTGCGGTTACTTGGGGATACGTGACGGTCGCCAAAGTCGCTGCAGTCAAATCGCGCATTAATTGCGGTTAGTATATAAAGGGATCAACGATCCATTTGCTTCCTCACCCAATTATAACTTGAGAGAAATTTGTGTTCAAAAATTCCGGCGACCTTCAAAGTTTTCTAAGTTTTCTTCAAAGTTCGAGTTATGGCCACTGGTGCAAGTTCTGCTGAGATGTCGTCGTCAAGTTTGCCACCGCTAAAGTGGTCGATGAAAGATTTCGATAATCTTGCCACCAGCTTCCTTTTCACTCCGTCCTGGAAAGCGTTTTTTTCTGGTGGCGAATGCCACGGCGGCTGATGCGCCGGCCGGCTACATTAAATTATTTTACGATTATTTTGCCGAAGGGAACTTCCGGCTGCCAGTGACCCATTTCTTGCTGGAAATTCTGGGTTTTTACAGGATTCACATTTCTCAGTTGAGCCCGATGGGAATGGTGAGGATCCGGCATTTTGAGTTCGTTTGCCGATCGATGCAGATCGTGCCGTCGGTCGAGAAGTTTAGAGTTTTCTACCAGTTGCACTGCTCGTTGGGTTTTTATTCGTTCCAACAGCGTGTGCAAGCCAAACGATTGTTGTTGGTGCCGCCGAAGTCCTACCACGACTGGAAGCAGAAGTTCTTCTTTATCAAGGCGGCTGTGATCCCGATGAAGATGACATTCCGGGCCAGTGATGAGATCGAGCTGGAGACCCTTCCCATACCTGCCGACGAGGTATGGTATCAAGATATTAAAGATGTGCCCAATATTGTTTTGCCGGAGAAGGCCCTCATCGCTGCCGGGATGAGTATTTTCTGGAAGAAGGAACGCCGGGAAAAACAGGTTTTTACAGAAGATGGAACTGGTATGTAACCGTTTAACTTCCTAGCAATATCTTTCAATAGATATGTCCTGATGCAAAAATGTTTGTTATGTAGCTGCGCCTCTCTACTTGGTCTCTTTTAAGAGAAAGAAAGAAAAAATGGCCGTCGAGCCTATTGCTGATGGTGAGAAACTTGGTTCTCACAAATCTTGGGGAAGTTTGAGTTGCCCAAGAAGGAGGATCTGGAGGCGCAACCATATTCGAAGACTGGTAAATAAGTCCTTACATAGCCTAAGTTGATATTGCAATATTACTCTTGAACATTTTTTCTAAGTAATATTGCAATATAACTAATGGCGCAACCTTTGCTCAATATGATTGATTATGTAGGTGATTTGCTAAACTTGGGCATAGGCCCTGATTCGAAGAAGAAGAAGAAACCAACTGTTGCTGCAGCTGCTGCGCCTCCCCCTTCCAACCCAGAGCAAAAACCCAAGCCATCAGCTGCTGCGAAAGCTGAGGGCAAGAAAGGTACGCTTCCCGTATCTGACTCTTGGTGCAATTAGGTGGTGGTGTCAGACTCACTGGAGGGTCTTGCGCCTGTAGGTTTGAAGAAACCGAAGAAAGAACCCTTTGACACCTCATCTCTTCCTGCTGCGAACCCAGATGATCCTTTGGAAATACCTTCTAGCCCGGAAGAGGCGTTGAAGCGCACTTCTAAGAAGAGGAAGGAGGCGGAGACTAAAACTCATGCGCCAACCAAAGTTGCGCGCCCGCGCATTGGTAAGAAGGGCAATCTGGATGCCTTTGCAAAGAAGTTCTCACCTGGTACGTTTAGTTTGTTGCGCATTTCTGTCATAAAAGTTGCGCAGAATCTTATTCTTGGTATTTGTTAATATGTTTTGCAGAGAAAATGGTGAAGGCTGCGTTGGCCATCTCATCTGCTATACCATCGCCACGCAGGCCAGAGAACGTTGAAGAGGGAGATGCGGGGCCAGAAACTCCTGTTCTTGATGCCGACCCCATCGTCCGGGAAAATATTGAGAAAGTGGCTACGGAAGAAGAGCCCAAAAATTTTGATGCTGAGAATCCTGTTGGCGAGCAGGTTAAAGATACGGCTACAGATGTTGGGGAACCGTCAAAGTTGATATCCAAGGGAGCCGGACCTTCAACACAAAGCGAAGGTTTTGTGTTTGTTGAGGATTCGGAGGAGGAGTCACCTATTTGCCCGGAGGAGACGCCTTGGGACTATTATTATCGCTCTTATTCTGAGAGGCGGGCCTCTGCGATTCATCAGCCCGTGTGGAAAGTTAAGCAGGGTGATGTTTTCACTTATTGGCACTCCTGCAGGGAGTGGTATAAGGGCATCTTCCCACCGGCGGAGGTGAAGCGCCAGGAAGAAAAAGACCACGAGGCTACCTACGAGTCATATTTTCAAGAGTTTGCCCTACCTCTTCCACCATAAACAGGATTGTGCGCGAATGGCGCAGCATGAACAAAGAGTGGGATGAGGTTGAGCTTGAGAAGGCAAAGGTCAAACTTGAGAAGGAGAAGACTTGAAAATGCTCGTCGATTTTGAGGCGGAAAAGGCCCAGTTTGAGGAAGAGATGAAGACTGAAGAGTGGGCTGCGCTGTCGTGGAAGCGCAAGTGTGAGGCCTCTGCTGAACAATATGCGGACGAGCGCAAGCGCTTTGTGAAAGCTTGTGATCGTGATAACAAAGAAAAAATTTCTCTGCGCAACGAAATTGAGAAACTCAAGAAAGAGAAAGCTAATGCAGTTGCGGCAGCAGAAGAGGCGCGCTCACACAGAGAAAGGAGCGAGCAGAATGAGGTATCAACCAAAATGACTCTCCTTCTTAAGAATAAAGAAATTGATGATATAACTGCTATGCTATTTGACCAGGCGCGGCTGCAAGATGAGGTTGATAGTTTGAAAAAATATATCAACCTTCACTAGACAAAAAAAGCCGAGTTGATCCGCCATTTGACTGAAGGCGAACCAAAAATTAACGACACAGAGGTCGCTCGCGCTACAGCAGAAAGCCTTACCGAATCACTCAGGAACCAGCTTACTTGGTTGCGGGAGTACGGGATTGTGGAGGTAATATTCCCTTTTCTTTATACATGTCTGGTTTAATTGTCGCAACATATACTGATTGTATTTGTATACAGATTGCAAATGCCATCCTTAACTCTACGGAGTTGTATGAGAGAGTGGCAGAATTGATGATCGCGGCGCGCAATGACGGGCATGCCGAGGGCTATAGAGAGTGTACTTTGCACGTGGCCCATGCGCTGAAGACTGAATGGGATACAAGTCGTGCTGCCACGCATGGACTAAATACTGCCGCCATTTATTCTGTTGCCAAAGAAAAATATGATCAACTGCAAATTCCGATTATGGACCTTGTGGATGCCGCGCTGCAGCAAGACGACTTTGTTGATAAACTAAAGGAGATCTTTTCTTCAACAGAGAAGCAGGCGGGAACCAAATCCATAGAATAGGAAATTTGTAATTTTTTACTTTGTGATAACTTGTAACGTTGCGCTGCTGTGCAAGTATTGTGGATGTGAATATAATATATTTCAGCTATACAATGTTTGCATGAGACCAATTACTTTGTGTAGGATAGACAAATGAACAGTTTCTTTTCTCATGTGTGAGCGCAAATATTAAGTTAGCTTGTGGCTCATGAGTTTGTGTTTTTGTTTATCCAAAGGAATTGCATGCATTTGTAAATGAACATATTCAAGACTGTAAGTAGTGGCAGAGTATTTTACTCATACTGATAAAGCACAAAGCTATGGCTGCCACTAAGATTACATAACAAAATAAAGTAAGCAGTCTCGTTACGCAACGCTCAGAAGTTTCTTAGAGGACTGAGATTATATATAACATCGGCGTAGTTGTTGGGCGTTCCAGGTTCGAGGAACGCTAGATCCGTACGTACGCTTCAGAGTGTACGCGCCTTTTCCCAATACTTCATTTATCACGTACGGACCTTCCCATCGCGGGGCTAACTTCCCCGGTTTTTCGGCATTCGATGCTTCATTATCGCGAAGAACAAAGTCACCAGGCGAAAAGAAACAGATGCGCACCCTTTTGTTGTAATACTTTTCAAGCTTGGACTTGTATTTAGCTTCGCGAATCGCTGCATTTTCTCGTCGTTCTTCCAATAAGTCTAGGTCGATGCGCCTTTGTTCTTCGTTATCTTGTTTTTCCAAAGCTAGCATTCTTGGAGATGGTAACCCAATTTCGGCAGGAATCACAACTTCCGTGCCGTACACAAGACTAAAGGAGTTTCTCCAGTGCTAGTCTTGGGCATAGTTCGGTGTTCCCACAAGATGCTAGGCAATTCGTCAACCCACCCCCGCCGTGTCGTGCCAAGGCGGGCCTTGATACCGTCGACCAACTGTTTGTTTATGCTTTCAACTTGACCATTTGCTTGTGGGTGTGCAACAGAAGCGAAAACATGTTGGATTCCCATTTCGGTCATCCATGTTTGCAACTCTTCAGCCATTAAATTTGTACCATTGTCTGTAATAATGCGCATGGGCAGATCAAAACGGCAAATAATGTATTCCCAGATGAATTTGCGAATTACCATCGCTGTAGTAGAAGCTAAAGGTTTGGCTTCAACCCATTTGGTGAAGTAATCGACCTCAACAATGATAAACTTTATTGCGTCGGGCGCATCCGGAAATGGTCCCACTAAATCAATGGCCCGTTGTTGAAATGGCCAAGCTGTTGTGACGGGTACCAAAGGATTCTTTGGGTGCAACGTTTTAGGGGCATGCCTTTGGCAGGACATGCATTTGCGCAAGGTCTCCACCGCGTCAACGTACATTCTGGGCCAATAATACCCTGCGCTTTTCACTTTGGCTGCTACCATGCGCGGTCCAGAATGTATACCGCATAGCCCCTCATGAACCTCCCTGATCAGGTATTGCGCATCATGTTTGTTAACGTAGCGGAGTGAAGGACCCATGTAAGAGCGTCTGTAAAGAATACCGTCAATCATTTCGTAATTGAGGGCTTTGCATCGTAACTTACGTGCTTGCGCTTTATCTTCTGGTAAAGAACCATGTAACAAATACTTTATTATTGGAGACATCCATGATGGATCTCCTACTTAGACCATAGTTACTTGTCTGAGGGGAACTGATGGATTACTTAAAACCTTGATGCGAACTTCCTTAGCCAAATGTTTGAAACTAGTTGCTGCGAGTTTACTTAAAGCATCAGCATGTTTGTTTTAACTTCGCTTGACGTGTGTGACTTTAAATTGTTGGAATTGTGCTATAAGAGCCTTAGCTTGCGCCAAGTATAAAGCCATGATATCTCCCTTTGCATCGTACGTTCCAATTACTTGGTCAGCAACTAGTAATGAATCAATATGGGCTTCTAAATTTGTTGCGCCCATTTTGATAGCGAGGCGTACGCCTGCTAGGAAAGCTTCATATTCGGCCTCGTTGTTGGTGCTTTTAAAATCCAACCGAATTGCATATGTGAATTTTGCTCCCTCTGGACTCATTAATCGAAGACCTGCTCCAGCCCCATCACTGTTTGATGCACCATCTGTAAACAATGTCCAGGCTCTGTTGTCGATGACTGGTACTGGGTTTTGGATTGCTTGGCATTCTTCAAGCTTATCAGCAGGAATTTCAGCGATGAAATCTGCGAAAACTTGGCCTTTGATAGTTGGTCTAGGTTTATAACAGATGTTATAACCTCCCAATTCTATTGCCCATTTCGCAAGTCGTCCAGAAACGTCTGATTTGGCCAGGACTTGGCCAATGTGAAAATTTGTTAAAACTGTAATAACATGTCCTGAAAAGTATCTTCGCAGCCTGCGCGAAGCATGGACCAATGCTAAAACTAATTTCTCCATGATTGAATACCTTGTCTCTGGATCGTTCAACATCTTGCTGATATAATAAATTGGAGACTGGACCCCTTCGCGTTCTACCAACAAGACAGCACCTACTGTTACCTCAGATGCAGCAAGATATAAGACCATGGGTTCTTTTTCTCGAGGAGCAGTAAGTGTGGGAAGTTGAACTAAACAATCTTTCATCTGTTGGAAAGCTTGATCAGCTTCAGGAGTCCATGCAAACTCTTTGCTCTTCGTACAATTACGCAAGGTTCGAATTAATGGATAAGATTTTGCAGCATGATTGGCAAGGAAGCGGTTTAGCGCAGCTAACCTTCCAGCCAAACGTTGCATCTCTTTGATGGTAGTATGAGAAGACATTTTTTGTATTGCCTCGACCTTCTCGGGATTAACTTTGAAACCGTCGTTGGTGACGATGAAACCCAAAAATTTGCCCTCCTCCATGCCGAATGAGCATTTGCTGGGATTTAACTTTAGATAGAGAATCAAAAGTTCGTTGGATGTTGTCTAGCATAGTGTCTTCTGAATTACTCATAACAACCAAATCATCAATGTAGACTTCCATAGTTTTCCCGATGTCATCTCCAAACACTGTATCCATCAATCTTTGATAAGTAGCTCCCTTATTGCGGAGACCAAAAGGCATCTTGGTATAACAAAAAATGCCCTTCTCTGTGCGAAAAGGGGTTTTATCTGCGTCCTCTTTTTTCATCAAGACTTGATGATAACCTTTATAACAATCTAGAAAACATTTCCAGCGAAAGGAAGCTAATGAGTCAACCTTTTTATCAATCTCAGGAAGAGAATAACAATCTTTCGGACACGACTTGTTTAGATCTTTAAAATCTACGCACATCCGCCATCCGCCATTATGTTTTTTTACCATGACTGGGTTTGCCACGTAGGTCTGGTATTTGACTTCGCGTAGAATACCAGCATTTAACAACTCGGTGACTTGTTCGTTCATTGCCTCTGTCTTTTCTGACCCGAGGCTGCGCTTTTTCTGCACAACTGGTTCTGCTGATGGAAATACATTCAGGCAATGTTCCGCAACGTCGCGCGGGACACCAACCATGTCGGCAGGTGTCCAGGCGAAAATGTCTTTGTTGCGAAACAACAGTAGTTTAAGCTTTGCACGAATTTCAATACTGACTGCAGGCCCTAATAAGATTGTCTGCTCAGGGTACTTATTGTTGAGTACCCACTTTTCTGGTTCATTGCTTGGCAATGTCTTGCCAGCCTTCATAACTGGTTCCTCAATTGACATGATTTCTTTCTGTGCATAAAGTATAGCTACATCATTTGGTGTCGGAAAACCACAAGCAGCATGCGGAGCGGAGGTAATCATACTAAAATCACGTTGCGCGCGGCGTCCCAATAGTACATCGTGACGGGAATTTGCCTGAATCACCATGAAGTTGACGTTACTCGTTCGAGAACACCTCCCATCAGATAAAGTAACAGGAAAGAGGATTTGTCCTAGAGGAAAGACAGCCTCATTGCAGAACCCAGTTAATGGAAAATCAACTGGTTCCAAGCGTGCCTTATCCTCAGGATCTAGTTGCTTGAAGCACTGCTCATACATGATATCCATGGAACTACCCGGATCTATAAACATATAGTCTATTTGGTAGTGCCCAAATATACCGGTGATAACTACTGGCCGGTCTTCTTGAGGACCTCCTGGAACGATAGGAAAAATGACTTGATGTTCGCGCCAAGTGTTGTTTTGAAAATGTTGAAGGCTACGCTTGCGCGATGATCCACCTTGAATCATGGAAATGTGTTGTTTCATTTTCTTGTTGCTAGGCCCTTCGTTCTCGCGCGTAATCTGCTTAATATCTTTGCGCACATTCTGGACTAGATGTGTAAGCTTCCCACTTTTTAATGCTTTTTCAATCTCCGTGCGCAGACTGATGCAGTTATCTGTTGTGTGGCCTGTGTCTCTATGATAGTCACAGAACAAATTTGGGTCTTACCCTTTTTTGTTTTTCATCGGTTGCGTCTGTTTAAACTGATAATTCTCAATGCTGAGAACCTCAGCCGGAGATTTCGTTAAGGGAGTCCACTGGCGTTCCCTATTCTCCTGCTTAATCCTTTTTTGAGTTGTTATCTTGTTGATTGTTGCTCGCGCATCAATTGGTGAATAAGGAGAATACGAATTCTAACTTGACTCTTTCCGATTTCTCTTATACTTGCGACTACCTCTACTCAAGTCTTGCGGACGATTCTGAGGCAGAGGTGGCCGGTTAGAACTTAAGTTGAGCTCAGTCTGGGCGTAGACCTTGGCTGCCGCCATGAGTTTATCCCAGTTTTTTGGAAGGCCAGTTGTACCGGACAACACTTTAATCATTTCCTCGCACCTTACCGCATACTTGAACTGCGCGCGTATAAGGTCTTCATGGACATCTCCAATCTCCAACACCTCTTTATTGTAACGCGTTATAAAATCTTCGAGGCTTTCATCGTCCCTCCGCCAGATGTTCATTACATCAGAAGAGTCGCGCACGTATCGCCGTTGCTGGCTAAAGTGTGTAAGAAATTTCTCTTTAAAGTCGTTCCAAGAGGAAAGTTTACCTGCCGGCAAATTATCAAACCAAAGGTGCGCAACGCCGGTAAGGGTCTGTACAAATAGGTGACACCACATTGGCAATGTCCAGCACCAAGTAACCCTGCACCGGTAAAGAGGCGCATGTGATCATCAGGATCGGTCAAACCCTTAAACTTTCCAACGTTGGATGGTAATTTCGCTCGCTCTAACGGAGCTAGTGCTATCTCTCTGGTAAACTTTGATTGTTCAGCTGCTTCGGTTGGGCGATACACCAAATTGTAATCATGCTCAGCTTCTGGATTATATACTGTGCGTTCTTTTGGCCTGTAACTAGCACGATCTTCAGATATTTGATTAAAAATACTTGCACTATCCCCTTCCTCATAGGTTCTATCGAGCTCATCGTGTTGGGTGTCCTGTTTCTGCGAAGACTGCGGGCCCAAACGAGAGTGGACAGATGCGCGACGCTGAACGTTGTCTTCTTGCCTTTTATTACCAGAATGAACAGGATCATTCCTGGTTTTAGAATACATTTCGGTTCCATCTTCAGGCATGCGCGAAGGGGAACGAGCATGACTTTAAGTATTATAACTCAAAACTCGAGGTGCCGGCGAAGCACGGACCTGAGGAGCGTTAACCGGAGCTTGAAAAGTTGGAGTTCCGGTTTGGGCACATAACTGAGCATACATAGCGTTTAGAGTCGCTTGACATTTGATAACCATGATAATGGAGTCTCTCCAGGTGGTGAAATCGACGTAACATCAACCTGAGGAGCCGCCGGCGTTACAGGAATACTCGCATGATTAGGATCATACTGAGCATTAGCTTCGCCGGAAGAATCCTCAACTATTTGTCCGTCAACCTGAGGTCCGACAACAACGCGTCGAATCCCTAATCGAGGACCTTGAAAAGATGATCCGTCAGCCATGACGCTGCAGATCTTAATGAAACAAAACGAAAGGTGAGAAAGAATCGAAATCGGTGGGCGCCAATGAAGAAACCCTAGATCAACTAGACCGGAATCAAAGTAGATCTATGGAATGGGCTCTGCATAAAAGGGTTAACCCTCCATTTGGTTTCACGATGGATGATGAATAGAACAATATTCCGGCTGATCCTGCAAAACAGAACACCGTTAGCTCGCCGCGGGGAGAAGGGGGTTCTCTCCGTGACCACCCTCCGGCGTGAGAATAAGTACAGGTAGTCGGAAGTAAGTATTGTAAGTGAGAGAGTAGTTGAGAGTGAATACCTTTCCTTGAACTCCAAGTTCCTTATTTATAGCCGGTGTTTGGTGCCAAAAAGAGAGATTGTTAACTTTAGTGGAATCTTTTGTTATTCCGTTAACGTTTGTTGGCAATCCGTTAGTGCACACGGATCGTGAGCTCATTAGCGGTTAGGGAGGTGCCACGTGTCAACATGAGATCACTACATCTTATAAATGTGAGCATGCCATCATCGTGATCTTCCTCAGCCGTCCAGATGCTGCCATGTGGCAATTAGTTATAACCGAAAAGATGCTTGCACGATTGGGTGTTAATGGCTTCTAGAAGGTTTCACAGCTGTTACCCATCTATTATTCGCAACGTGTACATTCTGTTACAACAGAAAAGATTCCCTTTACTACTGCACCAAGTCAAGGATTTTGCTAAGGGAAAGTTTCTCAGGATTAACTGTTTCCTTGCGCGAGAAGCGCAAGTTAGTTAACTGGTCTTCCTTCTTCTCCTTGCTGCTTAGCGCGACGTTTGGTGGATGCTTGCTTTGATATAAATATCTGCGCAAGGTTTGTGCATGGAGCATTATCAACAAGAATGTTCAAGGTTAACTTTGAACCTTGCGCGAGCCCGCGCAAGGTAGTTAAATGAAGCATTATCAAACAAGAATGTTCAAGGTTAACTTTGAACCTTGCGTGAGCCCGCACAAGGTAGTTAAATAAAGCATTATCAAACGAGAGTGTTCAAGGTTAACTTTGAACCTTGCGCGAGCCCGCGCAAGGTAGTTAAATGAAGCATTTATCCAAAGAGAGTGTTCAAGGTTAACTTTGAACCTTGCGCGAGCCTGCGCAAGGTAGTTAAATGACGCTTTCCTCTCTTGGATATTTGGTGCAGAGTTCTAATGAATCTTATTTAGGCAAAGAAGTCTGCGTGCAGTTTTCTTAGAAGTTATTAATGGGTAGGTTTCCTTGATTGGCGCAAGGTTTTTGGGACCATACCCCTTCACTTATCATTTTGACCCGTTTGGTTGCTTTAGCGAAATTCATCGTTTTTATTCAACCAAACCTCTATTCATTATGTCATTTTGACCCGTTTGGTTGCCTTAGCGAAATCCATCGCTTTTATTTAACCAGACCTTTATCTAGTTATCATTTTGACCCGTTTGGTTGCTTTAGCAAAATCTATCGCTTTTATTCAACCAAACCTTTATCTATCTTATCATTTTGACCCGTTTGGTTGCTTTCGCTAAATCATTGCTTTTATTCAACCAAACATTTATCTATCTTATCATTTTAACCTGTTTGGTTGCTTTAGTGAAATCCATCGCTTTTATTCAACCAAACCTTTATTGATATGTCATTTGACCCGTTTGGTTGCCTTAGCTTCCATCGCTTTTATACAACCAAAACTTATCTATCTTATCATTTTAACCCGTTTGGTTGCTTTAGCGAAATTCATCGCTTTTATTCAACCAAACCTTTATCTATCTTATCAATTTGACCCATTTGGTTGCTTTAGCGAAATCCATCACTTTTATTCAACCAAACCTTTATTGATTATGTCATTTTAACCCGTTTGGTTGCCTTAGCGAAATCCATCGCTTTTATTCAACCAAACCTTTATCTATCTTATCAGTTTGACGATCAACATATTCTTATGCAAGACAAACAAAAAAATTATATGAAGCATAAAGCCACATACCTTAAAGTTTTCCTTTCAAGCATGTGTCCTTCCCGGCTTGGCCACTTGATGTTTCACCCAATTTGCCTATAGAGTTCAATCCAATATATCGTTTAGAACTCATAATACAATATAGGATACGCATCATTGTCAAAATCTCATTTACATGATTCTTTTATACTTCTCAACTATTCATGATCATTTAAACATTATATCAAACACCTTGTGGGCAAGATTTACATACTACCTTTATCAAGCCTATGATTTGTCTAATAGCCATGTATTCTTATCCTTTCAAACCTCTATGTCTAGTATGTAAAATTAACATCAATACTACAATTTTACTATCTCAATTACTCATCATAGTCCATATTAACATGCCATTTTAGCAAAGTTACATCATTGCGTTCGTAATTCCTACAATCACTTGGGGCTTTGTCATGCAAGAGTAAAACCCACTTCTTTATATAACGCATAATAATCTCTACTCAAATTTTATAAATTCATCTATTTCCAGTTAGGATTATGATCCTGCACTTAAATTACACCTCCCATATGTCATAACATCAATTAAGTGTTTCAAGAACTTCAATCATCCAAAATCAAAATTACAACTTACCTCAAAATTACAACTTACCTGGTGTTAGGCAAGTATGGATGATCAATATTCTTGATTCAAGCACCACCAATCCACCCTCCAAGTTGATCACCTCAATGAACTAGAGTTTGGTTGTTCTTCCTATGTCTGGTCGCATACACACACTTTACACACAAGAGTGTGTTATATATATATTTTTTTTATTTTTAATAAAACAAATTTTACCCTCTTGGCAAATTTAGTCCTTCATTTTTAGTTATAATCAAGAGAACCACATTTCATGATTTTTATTTTTATTATTTAACAACCTATCACCAACTAAGTTAAATGTCCCTAGTTATATATATACATATATGGTTTAATATTTTTGGGGTGTTACAACACCTAACTAGACACTTGTAAAAAAACTGGAAAAAAAATTACGAGCAGGTTTTTTTGCGACCTGTAAGTATCATTTACGGTGGTGTAAATGAAACTTGTTAGAAAGTTGAATGATTCTGCAGGTCGTAAAAAGTGGCCTACGAATTTATTTATTTTTCAAGAAAAATGTAACTTTTAAAAAAAAAGTTAGTGAAATCTCTATTTGAAAAAAATCTTTGTAAGTCGAGTTCCTACGAGTTCTCACAACTCAAACTAATTCTCATTTGAACCATCCCCTACAACTATAATTATCCATACACATGTATCTAATATGATGATACAATGTAGGGGTTAGTTCCGATACACAATGTCCTTAACCTAAAAAATCTAGGAAAGCAGGTCACACAAACTCCGATGGTACTCATTTCAGCGTTGTTGGAACCTGTCATGATTTAGCCGAAACAATCTCATTATCACAAATTGATTTACAGCATCTTTCTGGAAGACAACCTAAGGTTAAATTTATGTAGTTTAAAACAACTGGATTGTTCAGTCCTCAAATGAATCAAGTAAATTGTCCATACAGTTTAAAAGGTGGAAGAATTGATGTATAGAAACACACAGCCTGCGTTAAGTTGTGGATTGTAGATGTTCGTTGCTTCAACTAGAGGTCCAGATATCGGTTTGGGCCTGGACCGGTTCTTGATAAAAATAAAATCGGTTATGAGGAAGATACCCCTTATTTAGCAACCAATTTGCTATATTCTTTATGTTAAAAGATTACGTGTCAAGTCAGCTCGTAACGGGTCGAAGTTGATGTCGACTTAACTCGCTTGGTAAACAACCCTAATATATAGGATTATTACAAGTTATTATACAAATATGTTCCATGACATAATTTTTGTTATATACTCCTACTTGGTATATCCTCATGAAAAAACATATGTTCCATCTTTTCTCTTTAGATAACCATTGTGTTCATTAAGATAAGAACATATGAGTTCTCATTATGGTAAAACCTCAATGGGGGGGCTTGCTTCATTCGAATCAAATAACACATAAACCATCAATTCTCTAAATATGAATTTTACAAACCCTCTTTACCACCATTTCTACAACATCCACAAGTCTAACAAATTAATAACCATGCATAACCAAACCCAACCCTAATCAACCAGTTAAACCAATCCCAGCACCCAATGATTTACCGACTTTGTAACCGACTAACCGTGATGTCAACGTAAGTCAACACTCCCATGTTACAGCTATATATGTGCTCCAAAGTCCCACAAATGAATCGTGTTATCAGCACTACAAGCCGCTACATACTGCTCATCTGCAATCATGGCACTTGCATCCCCGATTCGCTCCCTTAAAATATACAAATACTCCCCATGATCCAACTCCCAAACCCTAATCCCACCACCAACAGACATAAAACAGTAACCACCGTTTACGCAACCCAACAAGCTACCGCGGGCCATGAACCGACAGATTTCCGCCAAACTACTCACCTGCCGCACATTAGCTACACCCCTACTATTTACAAACATTAGAGCCCTATCGTACGCATCAGCTGCGCCCACGTTTATTTCCCTCCTAAACTCTTCGTCTCCTAATATCATTTGGTTTCGTAAATTAAATACGATGACCCTGCGCCTTGCGAACCCCACTGCCAGCTCGTCACTTGTTATGTGGATCCGTCCAATGTGCTCACTCAGATCTGTGAGCAAGTGCCACCCATCTACAGAGTCTGGGTCCATCAGTGTGCCCCCAATGAATACAATTTCTTCTGTATTGCTGTTGCGTACATGAAAGGCACGGTTTGGTACCCCTATGTATCGAAAATAGAAAACCATGTCAAATATTATGAACGTTATTCTAAGTTCTAATGATCTAGATGTAACTGAAAATACAGGTATTTGTGGGTTCAATGCGAAACTTGTTATGGATTAAATTATAAGAGATTTTTAAAATCAAACAATGTAATCTAATTAAATCAACTATACATAGAAATACAAAACAATAGAAACAATAGTAACACTAAATTAATTATTGTGAATACAAAATGAACAATAGTACAAAGAGTTTAAGATTTTAAAAAATGTATATTCTTGTAGCCTTTGCTCGTAATAAAAATACTGTGTGTATAGTGTGACAACTGACAATTATAATAGTAGCACTAAATTAGTTATTGTGGATACAAAATGAACAAACCTACATTAACCTAAAGTATTATTCTATATCAACAGTTAATATTTTAAAAAATTTGCACTTCTTACATACACACATGGTTGTGTGTAATTAATATAATCTATACATGAGTTACACATGTTAAGGTAATACATAAACGAAATTTAATACATATGGACTTACAAATAAATATCACATATCTACAATTTTCTTTTATTTTATGTTTTTTTAATACAAGCTTTAAAAAAAAAAAAAAAGAAGACTGACACATGGCATTTTTTTGTTATTACAGTGGACTCAATTATTCCTAACCTAAATACATATTAGGTTAGAAACCTATGTATTACAAATACACAGGTTGAATAAGGGAAACGTTATATAGTTAAGAATTATAAAATGATATTTTTAGTGAACTTTTTTATATTAACAAAATAATAATTTGCCCTAACTTATTAACCATTGATACATGCATGTTGCAAAATTTGAACATTCAACCTCATACAGAGATGAGGCACCTCCACCTCTCTTCGGTGTATATATATGATGAAATAATGAAAATGTAATTAAAAGTACCTGCATAGAGTCCGACCCACCAGCGGTCACAACCTGTGAAATCCACAAGGACACCATCAGTAACCACATCACCCAAATGGGCCCTACGTGCAGCAGCTCCCAGAACATCGATGGACGCAACATGAATGTCACCATCAAGAGAGGCGAAAACAAGCCGGTTATCGGTAAAAAAGATCCCGGAGACAGCACGGGAGAAGAGGCCAAGATGATTACGTTGATGAGGGTGGAATGTGGTGACATGAAGCCTGGTGGGGAGGTGGTATAGGCGAACTGATCCATCAGAAAAACCTGCTGCAATGTGGTAGTCAGAGAGTGCGAGGCGGCAGCAAGAGAGGGGTTCGTTGTTGTCGTCATTTGGTGGGAAGTTGAGGGTGGTGTAGTCGTACCTACGGGAACGGAAGTTTCTAGCGGTGCGATGACGGTATATGTATTCGTCGTACCATGAGTGGTGGAGGAGATGGTGGCGATGCCAAATGCGGCGTGTTAGGGTTTGCCATAAAGGGTCAGATTGGGATATACTTCGCCATGTTCTACAAACCTGCAAAATCATATATATTTTTTCATCAAATGTTACTCATAATCTACTTTACACTGATAATTTTAAAATACTCCTTTGTCCAGTTTTGAATTTGGGATCTTCCATCTAAGAGACATGTACCTCTATCGAAGTGGTTAGCCCCTCATTAGCCATATAGAAAATCAACCAAATGCAAATCTAGTTAGGAAAAAATTGACCTAAAAATGGATACTATATTTGTCTTTTTATTACCAGATTAATCATCGAACCAGTCATCTTACATGTCCACTAGTCGCACTAAGTGGACCATGTTTTACATAGACGATTATCGATCTGGTTATTAGACTATTGTATATAGCGTTATATAATACCAAACAAAGCACATAGAATTCTTAAACTAAATGACTACATTATACAAGAACTGAAATTAATTGTATTACACAATACAACTATTTATATAAATGTTATAAATTTGTGGTTTTGGGTTAGCATCACATAGAAAACTATCATAAATTTACATAATGATCAGGTATTCGTTAAATTAGGTGACTTACATTACAGAAAAATAAATAAAACTGAATTATTAACTAAAAAAACAAACACAAATCGCTAGATTTTTTGTTGTCAGTGATTCATATTTTTTATAAGTTTGCTTCTTAAATACCAAGTATGTAAGTTATGTACGTAAAAACAATATCAAAACTAATTTATTCATATATTTTTATAATTATTTAAACGCATACATGCATATATTAGCTTATGCATAGCTGAAAATATCAAACTATATTATTCATTTCAGAAGATGGTTTTAGTGTGAGAATAACGGGAAGAAAATCCAAATTGTTTATTGGTGGTTCATATATTTATAAAGTTTTTACTTTTTACATACAAATATGTATATAATATACATAAAAAATCCATTAAACTAATATACGTTTATATGAACGTTTAAATTTTTCCTAAATGTGTTGGGTTTTATGTAAATATAAAGAACTTGCATGTGTATGCTGTATAAATAAACAAAATTTATTCATTAATTTCAAAATAGATAAATAAAATATTGCATCTTAACAATGTAGTTATAATTTTTAAACATTTAAGATTGAAAATATAAATTATTTATTTTGTTCTTACTATTCTTGCATTAATTTGTCTTTTGAAAATGAACCTTCCCATACGTGTATAAGTATAATAAAATTGTTAAAATATTAAATAATAAAAAACTAAACTATATCTATACTATATAATATAAAAATCAACATGTGGCACGTGTCCTCCATTGGGCATTTACTTTTTTATTTTTCTGCTTTTCTCTCCTTATCTTATATCAATTAAGTAAATAAAAAATTAATATTAAATATTATCCTACTTTAAACTTCAGAGTATAAGTCTTCTATTTTTCTAACAAAATATTATCCTCAAATTTAAATTAACTTTTTTATTATTAACTTTATAAATTAGATTTATTAAACACATGTAATAAACAGAGTTTTTAAAGATATAACTTTTTTTATTATGTGGTTTATAAAATTAGATTTATTCAACCAATTCAATACACGGGGATTTTTTTAACAATATAACTTTCTTTATTATTTAATATACAAAATTACAGTTATTAAACCCGTTTAATACATAGTGTTATTAAATATATAACTTTTTTTAATATTTGGTATATAAAATTACATTTATTCAACTCGTACAATACACGAGGTTCTTAAGGATAGAACTTTATTATTTTTTAATATATAAAATTACATTTATTTAACCTGTGTAATACACGAGGTTTTTAAAGATATATTATTTTATTATTTAGTATATATAAAATTACGTTATTCAACTCGTGTAATATACATGGTTCTAACCTAGTTAAATTATACAAAAAAATAACTAAACTAATACATAGAAAATAAAATCAAAATATATTAATATAATTTCTCACTAGTTATCAGAAACTACTTTTTTATATGTAAATTAGTGAAGTTCCATAAAAGGTAGATAAATGTAACATAAACTCCTCATATTTGTCAATATTATAAATTTTGCATAACTAAAGAAAGTAGATTTTTATATAACTATAAACAAAAGGAAAGCTTCCAAACAAAATATGTAGGTTATTGAGTGAAGCCTTGATTTTTTTACTTAACGAACTTTACACAAAACACAAGAAATAAAAAACCAAAGAATACTCGATTAGTATAATAAAAACTGGAATTGAAAAGATAGAAAGGCTTTAGCAGCATGGGAAGATATCCTATGACAGTAGGGAGAATTCATGCGCTATTACAGGCATGCAGAAAGCTAGTAAGAAAGAGACAACAACTTGCTTTAATAAAAAAAATTCTCAATTTAATTCTATCGCAAGACCCAACATACATACATACATTGTATAATATGCGCATGATGTCGTTAGGAGAGAGATGTGTCAGAATCAATGCTCGGAGAATAAGAAAACCCAGCTTTCTTCCTGCGTTTGTATTCATTTGTAGATCACCTGATGCTACACCTACTCCTACACCTAACCTGCCATGGCTACTGTTAGGCCTTTTCTTTTAAGTTTGTTTTTTATTTAACTTTTGTAGTGTTTTGTCTTGTCTTCTTAAGTAAACATCAAACCCGGTACGGCCCTCTAGTTATCCTTTAATTTCAGCCTTTTCCCTCCATGTTTTAAACCCTCTTCGTACATTCAGAGTACATCAAAGACAATCTTAGTTTAGTATGTGTAGTAGAATAACTATACCAATTTCAGTCACATGACTTTAAGTAACTAAACTCATAAAAGTGTAGCGGTTTACCTAAAAGTTAGGTAAAAATTTGAGTAATTGGTTGAATTTTGGACCCTATCTCAGTGACGGATCTAACCCAAAAATCAAAGGTATTCCAATTTTTTTCTTGGAATTAGGTGTATACTTTATATAAAACCGAAAGAAAATACAAATTTTACACTACGTAGATGGAGTTGATGGGTAATTTTTACACTACGAATACGGAGTTGAGCCATAGCCCTTGCTACTACCCTACTAACACATTACATATGCCATTGCCCTATCTCCATCTCATTCACGCCCGTTGTTCAAGTGATGCCCTCTAATGACGTCCCGCTTTGCTAATTTTGGGGTGAGACATTAGACCACTACACAAGACTAGGCGGAGTTGCGACGTGGGGCTCGCATCCACACCAACACCCGCCCTAGCAGTGTGTAGTTTCATACTCTCCCTTCAAACCCCTCCACTCCGAGTAGTTTTAGTCTTACTCTCACCACACTTTACTTGCATGCGTGAATCATTCTCAATCTCTATAATATATACAATTTATGTAAAAGAATGTAAAATTTAATAAATATTCCATAAAATAAGTTTTGATATTTTTTTAAGTACAAATTCGGTTTGGTTTACACCCCAATTAAATCATGAATCTTTTCACCAACTGCATGATTTTAAAAATACTAATTTATGATATATTAATGATTTTCATATAATATAATAATTTGTATAGGCAGGGGTATATATATTTTCCAATAGTGATGGAAAAGTACGGTAGTAAAGTATCAAATGAAAGATGGGGACAGGACGACAAGGTACCCAAAAGAAGTACACCTCAGGATGATATATTTTGCATATAAATATAAATATCTCTTATATATAGAAGCCTTAGCTTTCTTCTACATAAAACAATGTTCAGTAGTATATACATCTAATCTGCTTTGTGCATCCCAAAAACAACACAAAAAGGCAAAAGTAATAAAAGCTATATTTCTTTGAAAGCGACAAAGTATGGGTCTTACTTTTCTTTATGGCATCTATTAATGGTCAACAATTTGACTTCAACTGAGCTTTGGTTAGAGACGCTTTCTAAAAGTTCTGTTACTTTTCATTCTTTTCTTATTATCGTATTATAAATATATAAATTACATATATTTACAGCCTAGAGATTCGTGTTTATGTCACTAAATAAATATATAAATCTAAATCTAAGTCTAAGCAAAGATTTCGTAGACTTGTAATTACTTAGGGTTTAAGATATATACTTGGAACTCTTATACTTGTAATTATTTAGGGTTTAAGATATTTACTTGGAACTCTTATTATATTTGTAAAATACTAACTATATATGGGTCATTTTCTTTAAAAAAAATACATCAGATCCCAAAAGAAATTATATCAAAATAGAATAAAAACAGACAACAAAATACGCCGCTAGCACTTTTGCTTCTTATATTTCTTTAAAGAAATCAAATTTGAAAAGTAAAACGTCATAAAACAATATGGGTGATGGTTATTAATGTACATAAAATTTAAAATAAGAATTATACGTTGGATTTAAGTTATACAAGTACATCTGCAAACACATAAACATATATAATAAAAACAAAGGAGTCTTATGATCCTAAACTGAAATGGGAAAAAACTATATTGCCAAAAGGCTTTGAATAGCTTTCTTATTCTTTCATTCCCAAGAAAGTGGTGGTCAAAAGCCCCCCCAATGAAAAGTAATGTCCCCCTTTGGAAAGAAGAGACTAACCTGCAACTTCCCATCTATCAACTTGGCAATTAAATTAACCCTCAAAATCCCATAAATATGTCACGCCTAAAGATTAATAATGAAAACATGTAAAAAGTAAGTATCAAATAATTTTTTTGCCATCAAAAGAAAGATGACAGCTTTGTTTTTGTCTTCTACTCATATTATATGATGATAATAATAATAACAATATACAAATATTACATGTTGTATGGTTATTTTATTATTTAAACCGCTGATTTACATGACCACTAAACCTACTCTTACTCACTTGCGTAGATAAACTTGTATAGTAAAGCAGAGAATCTCATAAACATTTATACATAGCGTATGTGAGGTATAATGAGACGGAAAGTAAAAACAGTTATCCAGTTACATAACCGATAAATAAGCACGTATACCTGGTGCATGTCAGATACAGTAAGAGAAAGTAAATATGGTTATAAAGTTCCATAACTAGCTTATATAATATACACATTCATTTCTAAGATTCTTCTAAGTTACTAGTTAAATAAATATTACTCATGTTTATACATGGTACAAACTATCAAACAAGCAAACTAATAAAGGAGGTACAAAGGGATCAGTAGCAGCATATAACTATAATTTATTTGCTGTGACACTAACTAGTACCAACTATAATAGACCTACTATACACTTACTGAAATGATAAATGCATTCAATGCTATCACGTTTGAAATTCAATTCTTTCTTCACACTAAATCACACTCTTGAGTTTTCCTACACAAACAAACCCTAATCTCAACTTCATTAACAAAAAAATCATCAAAACACCTTTAAAAACAATATTTCCTCGAATTTAAGTTGATAAACAACGCAATTTGATGCGTAATCATCTCTTTTTTTCATAATTTCATGTTTAATCAAAGCTAAACACATCCGGTGCACGTTCCGTCAAAATTAAACGCTAAAATTCGAAATATCATTCAGATTCAAAAACTTAAACGTTGCATGAACCCTAACACGCACACGCACAACGTTAAAACTGGAATAAACAAACGCACAATATGATGTGATTATATAAACCTGAAAGATATTGAAGAGAGCCTGAGCAACGGCAAGACGGCCGAACGAGAGAGCGGCATCAACGGCGATTTGGATCGCGAGAGCTTCTAGGAAAGGTTCCGGCCAGACGGCGGAGTTGAAGCGTTGACGAGAATGTGAGGGACCGGCGAAGTCTCCACCGCCACCGTCGCCGTCGCCGTCGCCATCTCCGTCGTGCGACGAAGAAGACGAGGCCGTTGACATGTGCGGAGTGGAATGGAGTGGAGTTTGTTATTCAGTTACAGAGATTTAGCTACAAAAGTGCACTCGGTGGAGAGATGGGCCCAAGAAGGTTGTATAGGCTTTGTGCGTGTGTTATATACACCACACAAACATGGGTTTTTTTTTTTTTTTTTTGAGTTTTGTACGCCATGTGCTTACCATTTAAAGTGTATTACAAAGTTTTTATTTGCGTCGTTTGTCTATATGCTTAAAGGCTTTGAGTTAAGTTAAGTGTATTAACCATTTATAATATTTATCTTTTTTTTCTGACATTTCGTCTCATTTGGGTATGCGCATATAATGTATACATGTCTGTGTGTTCGGTTGCCAAAAGTGAAAGTGCAATAATTTTAACGTTATTTTACTAATTTCGTAAAAAAACGTTAAAAAGGAGGGATGGTTAATCATGCAACATATGATGGCGTTGACAGCCGAAAGACAAAGGAGTACATGCGCTAATCGGCATTTGTCTCAATTGCTGAGTTTTATGTGCCTTATGTCCAAGGCTTGATGCAAAACTACTATCGAGCTGAGTGTCTTACGGAAAGTAGTCGCTCTATTCCTACGGAGTAGAGGTAAGGTTGTCTACATCTTACTCTTCTCAGACCCTACCGTAGCTTTGTTATTGATGGGATTTACTGAGTATATACAACAAGTTTTAAGTCCTTGTGTTGCGGTGTGAGGGCGTAAAACTGTGATATTAACGTTGCATGATGAAGGTTTGTAAAATCATGCTAAGTAGCAATCGAACAAAATCAAAACCTGGAAAAGATGTAAAATAAAAACATGAATTTTAACACTAAGTCGAGGAGGTAAAAAAACCTGAGTGGTCAAATGTGACCACCAAATACGGTGCTAATTAGCAACTAAATGGAAAAAACCCTCAGGGACCAACAGTGACCACCAAATACTGTTTTGAATAGCAACGAACGACGACCAAACCTAGGAAAATAAGCGTAAAACAAAAACTAATAAAAAACTAAACTTTTGTGATAAAATAATAAGAAATAAAAGTTTTAGTAAAAAATAGAAAACCTTAAAATTTACCATGCAAAAAATAATAATAATAATATAATAACACACACATAATATTATATTATGGCCTTTAAACCTCATGAGTGGGCAATAGGTTTCCTTTATCAGTTCGATGAACTTCTTCCAACCCATGTTGTACAGGAACGCCTTCCCAAAAGATTGCATCATGGCTTTCCACCATGTTAAGGTATCCTCCTTGAAGGATTGTGATACATACTTAATCACATCTCTTTCAGCACAACCACTGATATCTATTATTATTTCCATTTCATCGAGACACCTTATTGCGTTGATGGCTCCTTTATCCCCCATGAAATCTCGGGGTTTACAAGAAACGAAGTATTTGTATGAGCACCCTTCCTCGGAATTTTGAGGTTTCCTTTCGTAACACGTTCCGAACCACTAGCCTTATTGTTCGTGGAGGAATAGTAAGAAGTATATGATTTATGAGCAGTAGAGTGAGAGATAGATTTGGATGATTGTGTTGATGGCCTGGCCCTTTTAAATTGACCATAAAATTTGCTTGGCCTTAATGACCTCTTCGGCTATTAAGGCTTGGAGGTCATTTCCTTGCCTTCATAAGTGGGGGTGCAACACCACCACCATTATTCTGCCATCATTGCCATTTGTTTATATATGAGCCATCAAGAAGATTTATAGGGGTGGATCAATTAATACTTGATCTTATGTAAGAGTAAGTAATCATAGAACTGAAATCTATCATTGTGGTTTAGAAACCAAAGCTCTATTCAATAAAAAAAGCAGAAATACAAGATTTGGTCTGACTCGGACCATGATTCAAAAACAAAGTACTACAAGGAAATTTCAAGTAACAAAAGACTTCATTCATCTTTCTTAGGCTTCACCATCTTTGTTAATTTTCGAAACATTTTGTTTGCTCTTCTTTCGCTACATGCCACCTGACGTTGAATTTTTTCTAGTTCTTTGTAACGCCTGGTTAATTACGCCCCTTGGAGCTGGTGGTTGGGGTTGAGGGTTTGCCGGATATTGATAATGGGGGTTTTGATAGGTGGGTGGAAAAGGGGGAGGATAAAGGGTATTTTGGATAACAGCTTGAACGTATGGGTCATAAGATGGTGCAGAGTTGGCGTACTCTACCGCGGTTGAGTAATATGGGTTGTCATACCCAGGTGGGTTTGGGTAGGTATGTATTGGGTTGTCAAAACCCAGAGGTACATGGTCTACGATAGAGGCTGGTTAGATGGTCCTCTCATTTGTTCGCTCTCTGGAATGGTGACGTGTTGTCTTGAGGAAGGTGGAAGAGAGCTGAGTTTCACTCCAGAATGCACTAACATCCACGTTGTAGTTGTTGGTCTATCAGCTTGTGGGGTAATATCGGAACGTCCATTTTAGGAGGGGGCCTTGGGTTGCACATATGCGTGTGATTGGTGTTTGGGTGTGTTATATAAAGTAAATTGTTTAAAAGATTGGTTCCATTCATTAGGACTGTGATAAGGGGAACTGGCATAAAAAGTATCACTTGATAACTCTACCAGGTGATGTTCGGTTCTGGAGTTTGGCATCTCTGGGTTGGAGTTGTCGTCCTTTTGGTTATGGCTTGGATGAGGTGAATTGATGTAGTTTGATGTGTGGAACGATCCGCTTGATTGTTGTGAGTGCGATTGTTGTGGTCCGTGCCCAAACATAGGTTCTTTGCCGCTTTCGCGAACTCTTGGTGGTATATTTCCTGTCAAACATATTTAAAATCAATATATATAGTATTTCTACCCTAAGTCTTAGATGACTTAGACATAGAGTTTTCCTATGGAATTTGCGACGGTGGCGGATCTAGAATAAAATTGCAGGGGTAACGTTAAATTTTCAGTTTTGAGGGGCGGAAATGTTTAGGGGTCGTTTACTTATAACTATATAATATTTTTTCGGTCCAATTCGGGTCAGATTGGGTTAGGTCATTAAAAAAAGATAAGTAAACAAATTTTATATAATCAACAAAAGTACGTCAAATTACAACATTACTAATGCATAATAAAAACGAATATTGAAAACATGACATGTCTAAAGTTGTTCGCTATATGCCAGTTTTCATTTTTTTAGAATCTAGCTATAACATTATCTAGTGATACATTCTTAAACAAGTCTTTTTTAATATAACAACTATCACTTAAATTATCATCACCAATCTATACTAGTTAATTACTATATTACATAACATAATAATCCATAAACGGTAAATAATGAACTAGGGATAAATTTACTCTTAGAAATTATATTGTAATAATGAATGAGACATAAATTAACCCTTAGAAACTTTCTAATATATAAGTCTCACAGAAAATACTACCATCATAGAAAAATAACTAGTTATTTCCTAAATTAATGTAATAATGGATCTACAAAACTCAAATCACGCAATATGTTCATTGTTTAGCTGAAATACACAAATGTTTAAATGGTTTAATATCATATTTACTACACATGAATGCTTATTAGTCTCTAGGTGTATATCCGTTCTTTGACACCCAAATATAATTTAATCTAAATTCAAGACTTATAAAATCATGAAAACATTTAAACCCTACATTATTAATTGATTCGTTCGAGGTTTCACTTGACAAGTCTAAAACTATCATTGTTTATAGCCTATTGACATTTTAGGGTTGGATAATGTTTTGGGATCTATAGGTTCTGGGTTTGATTCCTACAATGGGGTTTTTCTCATATTTATTGGGATTTCTTCTGAATTGGTGTATATGCATTATGCCTAATGGAGATGGATATGATCCTGGTGGCACGATAATACTCCAATAGTCCGTCAGTGATCCAAATTTGCCGTTAAAAAGAAATTAACTTGTTGATTTATCATGTTAAAAATATCTTGATTCAAGAAAAAATAAAACCCTTTAAGCATATCCTAGTAAACAACTAATAACCCCTAACCTTGAAATTGTAGTAAAACTATATCGTGCTAACTAACAAAATCAAAGAACCATACCATTGTAACTATACTGTAATAAGAAAAGCATTAATCATATTATCAAGTTATCCTTAATTTCCTCCTTAAATTGAAAAGGTTATATATAAAAGTTATTTATAAAAACCTCAATTAGCTAAGTATTCTCAAACCTTAATTCATAATTGAAATTAAGTTTGCTTTATTTCACATGTTATAGGCAAATCTTGATTTTAATTAAATTTGCTTTATTACACACGTTCTACGCAAATGAATGATGACGATAAATGTTCATCGTGTAAACATGAGAAATAAAAAAAACGCTAATGAATGATGACAATAAATCTTCATCGTGTAAACATGAGAAATTAAAAAGAAAAAAAGTTGTTTATGATTAGGGGTGTTCACGGATTGGTTTTAAATTGTGAAACCGCCCAAACCGGTCACCGGTTTGGTTTCGTGGTCGGTTTTTTTCTTTTAATTTTTGGTTGGTTGGTTTCAGAAATTTCAAACTGCAACGAACGGTTTGGTTTACAGTTTATACAAAAAAACCGACTGTAAAAAACCAAACCAGGCCGTTAGTTAGAAAAATATTTCAATTTTTAAAATTGTATATACACACAAATGTTTATATTGTCATAGCGACAATTTTTGTTTATTCGGCGTACTTCAAATTGCATAGTGGATAGTGGACTTTCTTTTTTCGGACAATCTGGACATGCATCTCATATTAATATTGTCTAGTGAAGATTTTATTTCTTTACTTGATCTAGACTTTTCTTTTTCATCTCAAACATTTTGCGCTTAGATTGTGCTGCTACTAAATTCAAACTTTGACAACTTCGATGTAATTAACTTGTTTATGTAGTTTTACAACTTTTTTTATAAGTTTATACATTAAAAAAAAGCCCAACAAAAGCCTAAACCGCGAAACCAAACCGGAACCAAACCGTTAGTAACAGTTTGGTTTGGTTCGGTTTTAAATTCGAATGGTTCAGTTTCGGTTTTGGATAACCTTAAACCGTTACTTACGGTTCAGCTCATGGTTTGACATAAAAACCGTTCGAACCGTACCACGAACACCTCTACTTATGATTAGCTAATGAAAAAAATATATTGTAATCATTTAGGGCCTCTTTTTTAAATGTTATTCAATTGAGTCATATAGAGGGCTCCATTTATAAAAGCCCAAAACTAACCTAAAAATAATCCTGTATTATCAAGCGTCTTCATCTCTTTTGTTTTTCATCTTTTCACACAGCAGCACGAAGCTGGGCTTGCCGCCGGCGATGTTAAATAGAAAAAATGAATTTGGCAAGTAGCCAATGGCTTTGAGGAAGGGTGGCATAATATTATTTAAGGGGTAGGGTTTACAAAAAACGTCAAAAAAATAAAAAAATACGTTATGGCCGAAAGATTGAGGGGTATCGGCGGCTACCCCTACCTCTTAGGCAGGTCCGCCCCTGATTTGCAAATGTGAATTTTGAGTCTAGACACAACAGGCTAGTGTCTAAATCCCTCAAACTGAGGCTTCGATATAAATCTGTCACACCGGATTCCTTGTGGGCTCAGATGGTAGCGTTTATGCGTGACGATTGATACTGTAAGACCCTATCTTACTTTACTGAATTACTATTAAAATTTTATATTTAAACATGTAAATGCGAATATAGTCACTACAATTTTTCGAGTTTGTTAAAACTTTATCAACACAGAACGTCTAGACATGTCTTTAATGATTAATTCCATAACATTTAAAAACCCATTTACGGAAGCCTGGTCTTTGATCGTGTTCGGTTCTTCATCGGCCTTGATCGTCATCCGGAAGTGCTTGCGATTACCCTGAACTGGAAATTTGCTAAATATTAGTATTATAGCAAATTACCGAAAAATACAACTTAACGAGCTAGTCAAATAAATCAAAACAAAATTTTGAATTTTTAAGGTGGCGTCGGCGACAGCGACAGCTATTAGCTTCGTTGGCGACGCCCTCGATAACTCGCGTCGGAGCTTTGTTGTCGTAGACAGTCATTTAAGCCGTCGGATTATATATGTAGCGTCGGCGACGGCCAGATAGGGCGTCGGCGACGCTGCCTTCTGCAGCGAATTTGTTGCTGTATTGTTGAACTTGTTCGTTCGACCCGTTTCAAGTCCCACGCATTTAAACACGATTTGGGGCTTACAGAGATGTTTTCGCATAACTTATTTTTGCTTTCATTCAACGGTTTCCTGTGGCAAGCTACGACTGGTCACCGTAGCTTAAAATGAGCTATCACAAAAATTTCCGTTTTACCGTTTTTATTACAAAAACTTTCGTAACTTATAAATCTATATCCGTTTCTCATGAAACTTGTTTCTAAATGACCATAAATTGATTTCTTACGTATTTGACCCGAAATCTAAAACCCGGATCCGTAATTCTTATGAATTACGTATCCATTCTCGGTTATTGCATGTGTACATATATTTTGACCCGTTAAGAGATTTAAGCACTTAAGTTTAAATCTCACTTTCTCTTACCTTACTTCACATTTCCACATTAAGATATTTATTTATTTTTCACCACAACCTTATTTGTGGTGGATTTGTTATCGTAGATTCTTTTATCCAATTTCTACCATTCGGTTCGACATTTTACGAAAAAGGCCCTTTAAAAGGACATTAACCAAACAGACTTATGCTTTTCTTTTTACACTACCAAAAGAGTCTACTAACTTATAAAACTCAGTTTTAAGCTACCCTTAGGGTCGTTTACTTGTTTTACCACACGAGGACATTTTGGTCAACTTAGGCCCTTCTTTACGACGAAGGACTTATATATATATATATTTTTGACCAAACAAATATCTTTAACTCATATTCTATTAAATTTTCATTATGTTCCTAAGAATGAGATGTCTAGAATTAAAATTATTAAACATACCTCTCGTTAGATAACCCCAGTGTTCATCCAAGTCCCATTTAACTCTCTTCGGACCTTAAACTCCTCAATAAGAGTTTGACCCATCACACTTACCTGCCTTGAGACATAGCTTTGACCCATTTAAATACCTTTCACTATTAATTACTAAATAATAGCGACGCGAACCATGCGTTATTCCCCTGTGATCACAAAACTCGACAAGCGTTCATTAGATATTAATGTCAAATGGTGATGACTACACCATTTGACCCATTTGGTCTAAATGACTATTTTATCATTATAAGATGGTATATATTTTCCGTCTCACCATTTAATCCATTTCGGTTACGCCTTGTGCTTATATTTCATAATTCGTTTAACCCATTACAGTTTACGCCATAGAATGCTCTATTTTAGAGTTTAATATTTATCCATCAAACTCGTGACTGAATTACCATATTACCCCTTCTTATTCCTTATGGTTTGCACCATAAGGCAAATTTTTAAAATTTCTTGTTTATTTGTCAACACATGACAATATTACTATTTTCCCCTTTTTACTATCAAATATGATTTAATACCATATTTGCTTATTCCGACCTGTATTAATTCACGTCGGAACCTTGTATTTTGAAATCTCGTTCAGAGTACCAAATCACTTATTCATATTCAAATACATAAGTACATTTACTATTTTAAGTATGTAAGCTTTACTTACCTTGAAGTCCGATTATGCCTTTTTCCGCGTATTCGATCCGTTTGACCCGATTCCTCCTAGCTTGTCAAGCATCAAACTACCTTTTTATCATTTTGTAAGATGGTTAGATTGTCATTATTTATCAAGACCATTCCATCTTACGGAAGTTATATCAAAATCACCATTCGATTGTATTATAGGTTGGTTTGACTTTTAAAAGTCAACTGCCTATTAACTCATACAAACCCACGAACAAGTTTAACAACTCATTTAGGCATTTCGTTAATTACTTGGTAAGCACTATTCTTATGCTACCATTAAAGTTACGTTTCCCAAACCAAGTTCACATGATTGCTAATATCAAATTAACATAGTTTCTATATACAACTAGTAGACAACATGATCTCAAATACTCATTAATATTGACTTAACATCAATTTCATCATATCATACAAAACTCATTTCAAGTCATGTATGAACACTTATTCGAACCTCTAAATGTTCAAATATCTTACACATACATACAAGTATGATGATCATGAACATTTATGTATCGTCTATTTCATCACATAATTAAAACCCACTTAAACATCTACTTGTAAATAACTTACAAGTAATCTGTCACACCCCGGTTTTCCAACCATGAAATCCAAACCCCGGTGGGCCCGGGTGGGGAGTATCGTAACGTAAGTTGATAACATCATTGTCAATTAAACATAGCACAACGGAAGTCTTGGAGTAAAATTACTATTACAAACCGAATGTTCGAAAATACAAAATAATATACAAGCTTGTAATAGAAGATCCACAGGCGGATCGTAAAATGTACAAGAAAGAATACAAAACAGACTTTAGGCAGATCTAAGGATTTACAAGATCCTCTTATTCTCTACCGAGCAGCTTCCGGCCTATTTCGTATTATACCTGCAGATTAGCCTTTGGAAGATACGTCAGCTTACGCTGGTAAATACACCCAACTGACTCATTTTGTAAATATTAAAAATGATTTTAAGTGCAAACGGCACAAAATCGTTTATTAACTTAGGAAGGTTAACCTTGCAATGGACCATGCAATAATAATTTACCGTATCCCAAGCCCTTATAGGGGAAATAAGTCGAGAGTATTTACCTGAGCTTGCCTTCTTCTTTTATTTTTAAATAACTCAGCCGTATACAAAAGTACCAATTGCAGATAGCATTTACCGAGAAGGCTCTAGTTTGGATTATGGCATAAGCTAGCCAATTAAATACTAACGGTCTTATAAACCGAATAGTGTACATGATCATTATGTATAACGCTTGATTAAACGATGATCGGATAGAATGTAGTTTAAACCCGACAAGTACCTTGACTTGTATAAAACAGGTAAACTATAAACATTCTGGATTTTGAACTTAAAATGATAAGGTTAAACCCGTTTCGGTTAATTTCTGAAAAATGGTTACATATACGTAACCGTGCGCATATTAGCGATATCGGGTAACCGGATAAGTTATGGACAAGTTATATATGCCTTTATACTTTAAATAAGTTAAGATATCAGTAGGATATCAACTTGTATGCCCGTTAAGGTTTTAAAACGAAATTATGCCTTATAAGGGCGTTTTGGTAATTTAATATCATATAGAAGGAACTTGAATGTAATTTAAGTTTATGACCATGAGTATTCTGGAAAAATAATTTATTTATGATATAATATTAGTAGGATATCAATAATATGTGCATTTTACTTTTTATGACCAAACTATGCATCGAAGGGGCATTTTGGTCATTTTACACATAGTTTATAAATTATTTGGGATTCTGAGTTTATAATAAGTACCTACTGTAAATATGTTTAAAATAAGTTTTAAAATCAGTAGATAACAAGTCTTGGTCCATTAATATGGTTTAAAAACATACTATGCGCCGAAACGACGCTTATGTCGTAATATGACGTCTTTAAGCGATGTTTATGAAAACTGATATTTGGATCAGATTAAAATGTTTAAAATATGTTATTTAATATAACATATCAGTAGGTAAGTGATTTATCTTGAAAAGATTTGATTAAAACTATTTTATAAGCCACAAGGGCTAAAACCGTCATTTATCGACATAGTTTAAGGACTTGTTTAAAACTCAGTTTATAACTTGGTTTAACATCCCAAATAATCCTACTTATAATATTACATCAGTAGAAATTCATTTTTAAGTTTATTACCATTTAAAACCTTGTTTTATGCAAAAAGGACATTTTGGTCAAAGATGGCATAATTATGGAACTTGCGCATAAACTTGGATTCTGATTATGATCATGTAATATAACCTCATAGGGTTATGCTACATTATATTATGAGCATAATGCAACTTTAGACCAGTAGGTAACTAATCTAAATCGGGTCAGAATTGAAAGTCAAAGCAGAAGTCAAACTTCGCGACTTTCGGTTGCGAACCGACCCTAGAACTGAAATTGACGAGCCGAACATGTTCATACATGTTCTAATAATTATTAACAACTTGTTTAAGTGTCAAAACAGGTTTCATAACATATATAAGATCAATTTATGATTTTTCCGAGCATGTTTGACTTTTTAATATCGTAACTTTGACCCGTCAATTAGTCTAGCAAACGTGATCTTCAGGAGGTGCCCTTTATAGGGACTAACACCTACCTTATTACGATCACTTATCCATGTTCATTTTGAACAATGGCTGGACCATAATGGTCTTAACCGAAAGTCAAAACGTTTTACGAAAACACTTGACTTTTGGCTATAAAAGCCTATAAACGAAAATGCACAAAGAAGGAACACTTACCAGTGATTCCTAGATGTAAAAGAACTATGTTGGATTGCTCCTTTTAGTTAGGAACTTCCAGAGGAGGGAGAAGAGATGAAATGAGAAGGTGCAAGTTGAAATGGTGAACTAATGCACCTATATATAGTTGGAGAGCTCAAAGGAGGTGAAGCCAGGTGTTTAGGGGTTTAAGAAGAAGCTTACAAGTGTCCCAAAACGTGTCATAGCAGTTTAGAGAAGCCATAGTTTCGAATTAATGGTTTTGGAGTTTTGCTTGGAGACCAAACAAAACTTTCTGCTGCAGAGGCCTTCTCGCGCCCCGCGAGAGACCCAGGCCTGGTCTCTCGCGGCCCGCGACCGCCCCACGGCCAGTTTCAAAAATTGACACTTTAACCCCTTAACTTATAAAAGCTTATAAAAACCTATTTAAACACCATTTTGGCACTTCTAGCCCTCCGTAGCCAAAACTTGGCATACCTGGATTATGCTCGTACATTGTCGAGCTCTCGGTTCGTTAAAAGGTCACTCAGAGGTATAAATTAACATGTTGACACTTTTAATCCCTCCATTATCCAATTTTCATATATTTAAAAAATTGAACTCTCTCGTCCAACAAACAGCACGTATGAGAGTTAGGACTTTACAAAGGATCACTCAGAGGCTTATTACAAGCATGTTGATTCCGATGTCACTCAGAGGCTGGGCATGTTGACATATCAGTCACTCAGAGGCCAATTTTCAAGCATGTTGACGTATTAGTCACTCAGAGGCTAATGATTTAAGCATGTTGACATATCAGTCACTCAGAGGCTATTATTTATGTATGTTGACATCGGTTCGTCACTCAGAGGCTCAACTTAAGCATGTTGACGCCTTTAGTCCTTATTGGTCTTTAATAGACTATATTAAAAATACAACACGTGTCACTATACTAGTGGACACGATTTTACAGGGTGTTACATCCTCACCCCCTTAAAAGAAATCTCGACCTCGAGATTTTGTTCAAAAAGATAGGGGTATTTTCGTCGCATAGTGGACTCAACCTCCCATGTATACTCAGGACCTCTAAAAGCGTCCCACTTAACCTTTACTATAAATATCATCTTTCTTCGGAGCTTCTTAACCTGTTGATCCTCGATCGAAATTGGTTTCTCAATGAACCTCAAGTTTTTATCAATTTGCGCCTCATTGTGCGACATTGCTAGCGACTCATTGGCTAGACATTTCTTAAGATTAGATATGTGGAATACATCATGGATTCCACTAAGCTCCTCTGGCAATCTGAGCTTATAGGCTACTGTGCCGACACATTCGACTATTTCGAATGGTCCAATATATCTTGGGCTTAACTTGCCCTTCTTTCCAAAACGCATCACACCTTTCCAGGGTGATACTTTTAGCATGACTTTGTCCCCTACTTGGAACTTAAGAGGTTTACGCCTCTTGTCAGCATAGCTCTTCTGCCTATCCCCGGCAGCTTTGAGACGATCACGGATTTGCATAATCTTTTCCGTGGTCTCCAGGACAATCTCAGGTCCTGACAGTTTGGCCTCCCCAACTTCTGCCCAACATACGGGAATTCTACATCTTCTCCCATACAAGGCCTCAAAAGGAGAATCCTTGATGCTTGTATGATAACTGTTATTGTAGGATAATTCTATTAAGGGTAAGTGGTCATCCCAATTTCCACCTAAATCAATCACACATGTCATAAGCATGTCTTCCAGTGTTTGGATGGTACGCTCACTCGACCATCAGTCTGCGGATGGTAAGCCGTACTAAAATTTAATCGTGTGCCTAATGATTATTGGAAACTTTTCCAAAAGTGAGATGTGTATCTAGTATCTCTATCGGATACAATAGATACTGGCACACCGTGTAGGGACACTATTTTGTCCACATACAACTTAGCCAATTTATCTGAATTATACATCTCTTTTATTGGCAAGAAGTGAGCTGACTTAGTCAGCCTATCCACTATGACACAAATAGTGTCATTACCACTTTTGGTCTTAGGTAACTTGGTAATCAAATCCATAGTTACCATTTCCCATTTCCAAGTGGGAATCTCAAGTTGTTGTAGTAGTCCTGACAGTTTCTGATGTTAGGCCTTAACTTGCGAACACGTCCGACAGTTTGCTACATAAGTGGCTATGGATTTCTTCAAACTCATCCACCAATAATTCTTCTTCAAATCTTGATACATCTTGTCACCACCCGGGTGAACAGAGTATCTTGAATTATGCGCTTCCTGGAGGATTAGATCTCTAAGTCCTCTAAAGATCGGAACCCAAATTCTATCATTAAATCTTAGGATTCCATCCTTTCCAGACGTTATTGATCAATGGTTCCGCCTAATCCCTCATTAGGTATGTTAACCTCTAACAAGGCTTGCTTCTGCGCATCTAATAGCTTCTCACTCAAGCTATTTCTAAGCTCAATGCTCTTAGCATTAATCCTTATAGGTTTAACCTTCACCTTGCGACTTAAGGCATCGGCAACTACATTTGCCTTGCCTGGATGGTAGTGAATCTCGCAATCATAATCATTAAGAGTTTCCATCCAACGGCGTTGTCTCATGTTCAATTCTTTCTAATTGAATAGATGCTGGAGACTTTTATGGTCTGTGTATATAACACACTTTGTGCAATACAAGTAATGTCTCCACAGTTTTAGTGCAAATACAACGGCACCCGATTCCAAATCGTGTGTGGTGTAATTCTTTTCATGCATCTTTAATTGTCGTGATGCATAGGCAATCACCTTGCCTTTTTGCATTAGCACACAGCCCATGCCAGTGTGCGATGCATCACAGTAGACTACAAATTCCTCAATACCCTCAGGTAGAGATAACACAGGAGCGTTGCTCAACTAATGTTTAAGAACCTCAAAGATTCCTGTTGCTTTGGACCCCAATTATACTTAATATTCTTACGGGTCAAAGAAGTTAAAGGAGTGGCTATCCTTGAAAAGTTCTCAATGAACCTCCTATAGTAACCAGCTAGTCCTAAGAAACTACGAACTTCTGTTGGGGTCTTGGGCACTTCCCAATTTATTATACCCTCAATTTTGGCGGGATCCACTTGGATACCACGCTCACTTACCATGTGTCCAAGAAATTGGACTTTTTCTAAGCCAAAATTCGCATTTAGAGAACTTTGCATAAAGTTTCTCCTACTTTAATAATTTTAAGATGCACCGAAGATGTTTCTCGTGATCAGCTTGATTACGAGAATAGATAAGTATGTCGTCTATGAAGACAATGACAAACTTATCCAAATACGGTTTGCAGACTCTATTCACGAGATCCATGAACGCTGCTGGTGCATTTGTGAGCCAAAAGGCATCACCAAAAATTCAAAATGACCATAGCGGGTCCTGAAGGCTGTTTTAGGAACATCTTCACTTCTAACCTTCAGTTGATGATATCCTGATCTTAAATCTATCTTAGAAAAATAACTAGCCCCTTGAAGTTGGTCGAATAAATCATCGATCCTGGGTAGAGGATATCTATTCTTAATGGTTAGCTTGTTTAGCTCCCGATAGTCGATGCACATTCGCATCGAACCGTCTTTCTTCTTTACAAACAGAATAGGAACTCCCCAAGGTGAGGAACTAGGCTGAATAAAGCCTTTTTCTAAAAGTTCATCTAATTGCGTCCTCAATTCCTTCATTTTCGTTGGTGCTAACCGATACGGAGCTCTAGCAACAGGTGCTGCTCCTGGTAGGATATCAATCCTAAACTCCACTTGCCTATCTGGAGGTAGGCCTGGTAATTCTTTAGGGAAAACATCGGGATACTCCGAGATAACTGGTTGATCTTCAAGGTTCGGCTTTGGTTCATTTATGGTAACTTATGCCATATAGATGACACAGCCTCTTCTCAAACACTTGGATGCCTTAAATAACGACACCTTGTCTGGCAATCCATAGTGTGAGTCTCCAGGGATGGTGATCGTTTCACCAGATGGGGTCTTAATTTCGATGAGCTTTTTATCACAGGCAATGCGGGCTTGGTTATGAGATAACCAATCCATGCCTAAGACAACATCAAACCCCGCCAATTTCATTGGCAAAAGAGAGATAGGGATGGAATGATTCTTAAGGGATATGGAACATCCATCAAGAATAGAAGAAGCAGTTTCTAAGGTTCCATCGGCAAGTTCTATCTCATAAGTCTTATCTAGAGTTCTTACGGGCAGATTTAATAGTTTACTAAACTTATGATCAACAAATGATTTATCTGCACCCGAATCAAATAACACTCTAGCAAAAATATCATTAATGGGGAAGTACCTGTTATGACGTTATTGTCATTAATAGCTTCCTTAGCAGTTAGCCGAAAGGCGCGTGCATTCCCCTTCTTGGCCTCTCCAGGCTTCGGATTATTATTCCTTGAATTCTTAGGGCAGCTAGTTGCAATGTGCCATTTTTCATTGCAAATATAACATACAGCATCCTTAAGATCTTTACAATCTAGGGTCTTATGCCCCCTTCTTTTACATATGCCACAAGGTCTAGCTTGTGGGTCAGGATTACACTGTCCCCAGTGTCTTCGGTTGCAAGTCTTACAGAATGGCATCACAGCCGACTTGCTTTGGTTCCCTTTGAACCCGAACCTCCCTTTATTTTTCTTATTAAATCTATGAGAGTTGTCTTCCTCTCTCTTCCTTTTCCAGTCAGTTTAAGGCTTGACTGACTTCTGCCTCACTATATCAAGGGTGAGGGAGAGAGATAGGTCAACAGCAGACCTATAGGTACTAGGCTGAGCAGCCTTTACCATGCCCTTAATCTTGGGCGCTAATACATTTATAAAACGCGCAATGCGTTTGGATTCAGAGGTGATAAGATAGGAAACTAACCTAGATAAGGAATTAAAATCGGAAACGTACTTCCGACAGTCTAGGTTTTTCATGGAAAGAGACAAGAAGTCTGTCTCTATTTTCTCCACCTCATGGGTTGGGCAATAAGTTTCCTTTATTAATTCAACAAACTTGGACCATCCCAAGTTGTACAGGTGTACCTTACCTGTTGATTGAATCATGGCCTTCCACCATGTTAGGGCATCGCCCTTGAAGGATTGTGATACATACTTGACCACATCCTTTTCAGCACAGCCGCTGAGGTCTACTATAGTCTCCATCTCATCCAGCCACTTTAAGGCTTCTACGGCTCCTTTTTCCCCATTAAAGTCTCGGGGTTTACAGGAGACAAAGTATTTATAGGTACACCCGTCTTTAGCAGAACGGGACCTATCAGCAAAGTCTGCTATCCTTGGTTCACTCTTCGCATTTGAAGAGTGAATAGAGCTTTCTTTATGAGCTGAAGATGGTGGAATAGATAGGGGTCTATAGCGAGTGGCACTCGGCTCTCTTAGCCTTTCTATGACCTTACTCATGGCCCTTTCCACAGCCGCATCAATGCGAGCTTGGAAATCATTATCATTATTTATGGCTATATTTTCGGCGTCTTTGACGTTCCGATGGCTACTTTGTGCCTCATTAGAATTAGCCATTCTTCAAAGCTTTGGTTCCATATACCAAATAAAATTTCTCTTAGCCATGGTATAATAACCATATCGGCTTTTTAAACATTGGATATAAGAAAATCCATTGCCTATGCTAGTGTGAATAACATCACAACTCTTAGGCGTAATATAACTATATTTGGCCTAGGTCTTAATAGGACCATCATAGGCAAATTACAATTTGGACGGAGTCCATTTATTACTAGACAGACGATCGCAGTGTCACAACTGTCATAACAATTATATAGCACATAGGCTTGTCACCAAGTACATCTTAATATATGGCACATAGGCCTGTCACTAATGGACATAGGATATGGCACTTAGGCCTGTCACTAATGGACATATAATAGGGCACATAGGCACAATATTGCTAATGGATGTTTAATTATCATCTCACTAATGATAGTAGCCGGGATCAAATAGATCACATGGGCTTTATAGAATAGATCATAACCCGAAAGGGTAATACATCACTAATGGATGTTTAGTCACCGCACTGGTGATACTAGCCGGGATCACACAGATCACAAAGGCTATATAACCGGGATCAAATAGATCACAAGGGTTATATATAAAATACATCTCTAGTGGATGTTCAATCACCGCACTGGTGATACTAGCCGGGATCACACAGATCACAAGGGCTTTTTAGCCGGGATCAAATAGATCACAAAGGCTATATAACCGGAATCAAATAGATCACAAGGGTTATATAAAATATATCTCTAATGGATGTTCAATCAACCGCACTGGTGATATTAGCCGGGATCACATAGATCACAAGGCCCTTTTAGCCGGGATCAAATAGATCACAAGGGTTATATAAAATACATCTCTAATGGATGTTCAATCACCGCACTGGTGATATTAGCCGGGATCACACAGATCACAAGGGCTTTTTAGCCGGGATCAAATAGATCACAAAGGCTATATAACCGGGATCAAATAGATCACAAGGGTATATATAATACATCTCTAATGGATGTTCAATCGTTGCACTGGTGATATTAGCCGGGATCAAACAGATCACAAGGCCCTTTTAGCCGGGAACAAATAGATCACAAGGGCTATATAACCGGGATCAAATAGATCACAAGGGTTATATAAAATGCATCTCTAATGGATGTTCAATCACCGCACTGGTGATATTAGCCGGGATCACACAGATCACAAGGCCCTTTTAGCCGGGATCAAATAGATCACAAGGGCTATATAACCGGGATCAAATAGATCACAAGGGTTATATAAAATGCATCTCTAATGGATGTTCAATCACCGCACTGGTGATATTAGCCAGGATCACATAGATCACAAAGGCTATACAACCGGGATCAAATAGATCACAAAGGCTATATAACCGGGATCAAATAGATCACAAGGGTTATATATATACATCTCTAATGGATGTTCAATCACCGCACTGGTGATATTATCCGGGATCACACAGATCACAAGGGCTATATAACCGGGATCAAATAGATCAAAAGGGTTATATAAAATGCATCTCTAGTGGATGTTCAATCACCGCACTGGTGCTATTAGCCGGGATCACACAGATCACAAAGGCTATATAACTGGGATAAAATAGATCACAAAGGTTATATAAAATACATCTCTAATGGATGTTTAATCACCGCACTGGTGATATTAGCCAGGATCAAATAGATCACAAGGGCTATATAACCGGGATCAAATAGATCACAAGGGTTATATAAAATACATCTCTAATGGATGTTTAATCACCGCATTGGTGATATTAGCCGGGATCAAATAGATCACAAGGGCTATATAACCGGGATCAAATAGATCACAAAGGTTATATAAAATACATCTCAAATGGATGTTTAATCACCGCACTGGTGATATTAGCCGGGATCAAACAGATCACAAAGGTATATAACCGGGATCAAATAGATCACAAGGGTTATATAAAATACATCTCTAATGGATGTTTAATAACCACACTGGTAATTTTAGCCGGGATCAAACAGATCACAAAGGCTATTTAGCCGGGATCAGATAGATCACAAGGGCTATAAATAAGGTTAGGACATAGTCCATTACCTTGAAAGTTAGCGTGATTCCTCAAGTCACACAACCAAGAGTATGCACATTATTTGAATGTTAACATAAGAGGATCTTAATGGTTGATTATAAGTCCCGGTCGCATTGACCTTAATGACTTGGAGGCTTGAACTTAGTCCTCCACCTCAAGATCAAGGGATAACTTCCCTTAACTATCATATAATTGGCCGAATATGTGGTCTGTGCCACTTGGCAATAATCAAAACCATTAAGATCTTTTTGGAATTATATCGCAGAGCATAAATTTCGAATAAAATCGAGACGCTCGTTTTCAAGAGGATGAATACATACATACATACATATATATATATATATATAAAATTCCAAAGTACCTCATTAAATTTCCATAAGAAATTATAATACTTGAAACAAATAAATGAAACTATTGTCCATGCAAGGACTAAAAGAAACAAAATGTCCACGCAGGGACTAAAGAAATAATAATGTCCACGCAGAGACTACATATAATAGAAAAGACTTCACTCGTCTTTCTTTCCCTTGACTAGTTTGGAGAGTTTCTTGAAGAACTTATTTGTCTTCTTCTCCGTTTTCTCCACCTGCTGCTGCATCTCTTTCATTCTTTCTAAGGCCTCATTGATGGCCTCAAGTGGTGGCGGAGGTTGTGGTTGGGGTTGTGGCATAACTGGATATCGGTACCCATAAGTTGGATATCCATTCGGTGGATAAGTAGGTAGGAAAGGAGACGGGTAAAGTGCGCTGTGCATAACCGCCTGCATGTATGGGTCTTGCGACCATGCTTGATAGTCTACCGGTGTAGACGAGTTAAAAGGATCATATCCAGACGTGTCTGGATATGTAGGGGTTGGGTTAGTATAACCCGATGGTGGTGGTTGAACTGTAGGTGTTGGTGTTGGTTCCACTATAGGTGGAACATTAGAGGGTCCACCCATTTGTGGGTCCTCTTGAATAGTGGGGTAAGAATTGGCAAAGGTGGCAGCGATCCCGACCTTTGTCCGGCATGCACCGACATACGTGCTCCACTCTTCCTCCTTGGTGGTTCAGGTGGTGGTTGAGGTTGGTCCACTGGTTCCATGTGGCCATCTTCTTGAACCGGAGGTGGTTGAGAGTGGTGATAAGGAGTGTGGGTGAAAGTGAATTGATTCCAGTATTGGTCTCACTCATTAGGACCTTGGTAGGGCGACCCGACATACGAGTTTGAATCGCTCAAAATTTCAATGGGATGCACATTTGATCCCGACGGTGGCATCTCCGGGTCGGAGTCCTCGTCCATAGGATGTGGCTCGTCCAACTGATTTTGATCGGCTGTAGGCGTGTTTAAGTAATGGTCGGGGTTAAACTCTTCATGGTAGGAGTGATGAGAATGGGAATGGTGAGAATGATAGGAATAGTGTGAGTGGTAAGAATTTTGGGAATGTGAGGGCGAGTGTCTATTAGAGACGGAACGTCTCGCTAGTTGTCATGGAGACGAATCTCCTGATTCTTGATAATTATCTGAATTATGAGGTTGAGGGGGAATACGCCCTGATGGTCCTCCTCTCATTGGACCTTTTCCTCGTCCACTTTGTCCTCTCACACGTGGCGGTATTTTCCTGTTAAAATCAATTCAAAAACATACTATAACTTAATAATGAAATGAGTAATCCCAGGTCAATGCCTAGACTCGAAAGTCTAAGGAATGTGCTCGTGTAAGTTTGAGACTAAACACAAAAGGCTAGTGTTTAATTCTATCAAACGTTGGCTCTGATACCAACCCTGTCACACCCCGGATTTCCAACCCTGAAATCCAAACCCCGATGGGCCCGAGTGGGGAGTATCGTGACGTAAGTTGATAACATCATTGTCAATTAAACATAGCACAGCGGAAGTCTTAGAGTAAAATTACTATTACAAACCGAATGTTCGAAAAGACAAAATAATATACAAGCTTGTAATAGAAGATCCACAGGCGTATAGTAAAATGTACAAGAAAGAATACAAAACAAAATTTAGGCAGATCTAAGGATTTACAAGATCCTCTTATTCTCTACCGAGCAGCTTCCGGCCTATTTCGTATTATACCTGCGTATTAGCCTTTGGAAGATACGTCAGCCTACGCTGGTAAATACACCCAACTGACTCATTTTGTAAATATTAAAAATGATTTTAAGTGCAAACGGCACAAAATCGTTTATTAACTTAGGAAGGTTAACCTTGCAATGGACCATGCAATAATAATTTACCGTATCCCAAGCCCTTATAAGGGAAATAAGTCGAGAGTATTTACCTGAGCTTGCCTTCTTCTTTTATTTTTAAATAACTCAGCCGTATACAAAAGTACCAATTGCAGATAGCATTTACCGAGAAGGCTCTAGTTTGGATTATGGCATAAGCTAGCCAATTAAATACTAACGGTCTTATAAACCGAATAGTGTACATGATCATTACGTATAACGCTTGATTAAACGATGATCGGATAGAATGTAGTTTAAACCTGACAAGTACCTTGACTTGTATAAAACGGGTAAACTATAAACATTCTGGATTTTGAACTTAAAATGATAAGGTTAAACCCGTTTCGGTTAATTTCTGAAAAATGGTTACATATACGTAATCGTGCGCACATTAGCGATATCGGGTAACCGGATAAGTTATGGACAAGTTATATATGCCGTTATACTTTAAATAAGTTAAGATATCAGTAGGATATAAACTTGTATGCCCGTTAAGGTTTTAAAACGAAATTATGCCTTATAAGGGCGTTTTGGTAATTTCATATCATATAGAAGGAACTTGAAAATAATTTAAGTTTATGACCATGAGTATTCTGGAAAAATAATTTATTTATGATATAATATTAGTAGGATATCAATTATATGTGCATTTTACTTTTTATGACCAAACTATGCACCGAAGGGGCATTTTGGTCATTTTACACATAGTTTATAAATTATTTGGGATTCTGAGTTTATAATAAGTACCTACTGTAAATATGTTTAAAATAAGTTTTAAAATCAGTAGGTAACAAGTCTTGGTCCATTAATATGGTTTAAAACCATACTATGCGCCGAAACGACGCTTATGTCGTAATATGACGTCTTTAAGCGATGTTTATGAAAACTGATATTTGGATCAGATTAAAATGTTTAAAATATAAGTGATTTATCTTGAAAAGATTTGATTAAAACTATTTTATAAGCCACAAGGGCTAAAACCGTCGTTTATCGACATAGTTTAAGGACTTGTTTAAAACTCAGTTTATAACTTGGTTTAACATCCCAAATAATCCTACTTATAATATTACATCAGTATAAATTCATTTTTAAGTTTATTACCATTTAAAACCTTGTTTTATGCAAAAAGGACATTTTGGTCAAAGATGGCATAATTATGGAACTTGCGCTTAAACTTGGATTCTGATTATGATCATGTAATATAACCTCATAGGGTTATGCTACATTATATTATGATCATAATGCAACTTTAGACCAGTAGGTAACTAATCTAAATCGGGTCAGAATCGAAAGTCAAAGCAGAAGTCAAACTTCGCGACTTTCGGTTGCGAACCGACCCTAGAACTGAAATTGACGAGCCGAACATGTTCATACATGTTCTAATAACTATTACCAACTTGTTTAAGTGTAAAAACAGGTTTCATAACATATATAACATCAATTTATGATTTTGGCATGTTTGACTTTTTAATATTGTAACTTTGACCCGTCAATTGGTCTAGCAAACGTGATCTTCAGGAGGTGCCCTTTATAGGGACTAACACCTACCTTATTACGATCACTTAGCCATGTTCATTTTGAACAATGGCTGGACCATAATGGTCTTAACCGAAAGTAAAAGCGTTTTACAAAAACGCTTGACTTTTGGCTATAAAAGCCTATAAACGAAAATGCACAAAGAAGGAACACTTACCAGTGATTCCTAGATGCAAAAGAACTATGTTGGATTGCTCCTTTTAGTTAGGAACTTCCAGAGGAGGGAGAAGAGATGAAATAAGAAGGTGCAAGTTGGAATGGTGAACTAATGCACCTATTTATAGTTGGAGAGCTCAAAGGAGGTGAAGCCAGGTGTTTAGGGGGGGTAAGAAGAAGCTTACAAGTGTCCAAAAACGTGGCATCGCAGTTTAGAGAAGCCATAGTTTCGAATTAATGGTTTTGGAGTTTTGCTTGGAGACCAAACAAAACTTTCTGCTGCAGAGGCCTTTTCGCGCCCGCGAGAGACCCATGCCTGGTCTCTCGCGGCCCGCGACTGCCCCCCGGCCAGTTTCAAAAATTGACACTTTAACCCCTTAACTTATAAAAGCTTATAAAAACCTATTTAAACACCATTTTGGCACTTTTAGCCCTCCGTAGCCAAAACCTGGCATACCCGTGATTATGCCCGGACATTGTCGAGCTATCGGTTCGTTAAGAGGTCACTCAGAGGTATAAATTAACATGTTGACACTTTTAATCCCTTCATTATCCAATTTTCATATATTTACAAAATTGAACTCTCTCGTCCAACAAACAACACGTATGAGAGTTAGGACTTTACAAAGGATCACTCAGAGGCTTATTACAAGCATGTTGATTCCGATGTCACTCAGAGGTTGGGGCATGTTGACATATCAGTCACTCAGAGGCCAAATTTCAAGCATGTTGACGTATTAGTCATTCAGAGGCTAATGATTTAAGCATGTTGACATATCAGTCACTCAGAGGCTATTAGTTATGCATGTTGACATCGGTTCGTCACTCAGAGGCTCAACTTGAGCATGTTGACGCCTTTAGTCCTTATTGGTCTTTAATAGACTATATTAAAAATACAACAAATGTCACTATACTAGTGGACACGATTTTACAGGGTGTTACATAATCTTACATCAAATAGTGCATATTTATTTAAGTCTAACGAAATCAAACATACTTATACACTTAATTTCATCTTTGGATTATCATCCAACAATCTAATTGCAAGTAATCTACTTGTCTCAAATCACAACTTTCACCAAATCTAGTTTTTAAGACATACCTTATGATCCCCTTGTCTAGGTGATCGTTAACATAGGTTCATGCACTGATTTGGGTCTCGAATTGATCTTCAATTTGGTAGATTTAGCAAGAACAAGGGTTTACCCCTTGTCTTGCTCCTGGCCGCTACACACACACCTCTTTTGTGTGTGTGATGTTTTGTTATTATTTTTTTATATATTCAAGTTTCAACCTTTTCCCTTTTTGGTCCCTCATATTTGAGCTCTTATTTATTGAGAGCTACAACTCATTGTTTCATTGTTATTTCCATATTACTAACTAGGTTAATTTGCTCCTAGTTATTTTGTTTACGGGTTCACTCTTACCACTAACGGTCTTTTACCCGCTCTTTAATATTAACGTGGTTTAATTACCAAACCTGTTTTTGGGGTGTTACAGATACGAGTTTCACAGTGGCAGCAGAAGTAGAGAGTAAAAGTACAAGTATTAAAAGCGTGAAATTATATTAAAATTTATAATGTTGTGTTCGGTACAAATATCCCAAACAAGTAGGATCTAAATAAAATTGAACTTGGGACATCATAGGTCTTTAGCCATGGAGTCGCAAATTACAAAGCATTTTGGCCGAACCTTATCCAGTCTACTATTGAGGTTCGCCACCTGTAAGTTAATCTTTAAAAATACGTCAGCTTTCGCTGGTAAATACTATTAACCGACTCATTGAAAAACATTTAAAATCATTTGTGAGTCGCTAGGATTTTTTCTTGTTACTAGATTTACATGCTTGTCATATACTAGGGGATCGGTGTTCAAAACCGGTTCATGATTAATATACACACCATTTCAATTCGTGTCTATTAGGTGTATGCCTACACCACGTACTTTATATGGCCATTATAATAAATGAATCGGGATGCCCGGATACGGTATTATTAACCCCGAAATGTTTTATGTTATTTAAGTAAAACGGATTAAACTTGGGTTATCAACATTCTGAAATCATTTGTCCATTACCCGAAACAAGTGGTTTTGTACCATATCCTAAGTTTTTATAATAAAAAGTGGCTAAAAAGTATTATCATGTACTAGTTGTATGCACAGTGTATTTAGTTCTCGTAGTACAATCCGAATTTAAAGTTTATTAACTTAGATGTGATTCTCTAGATGGGTCTATAGTCCAAAATTAATGAATGGACTTAACCAGTAAACTTTGGAATCAAATCGGTTCCGCTAAATTAAGCGTTGAACGGATAGAATGTTGTTTATACTCATATGAGTGAGGAGACTTGTGTAATATAGGTTATTTAACCATACGTTCTGATTTAGAGAGTTTTTGAAAAGATTTGACCCGTTACGACTATTTTACATAGTTTATGCTATTTTAACTAGTCGTGCGCGTAAATACGGGTTCGGATGGTCAAATGGATTCATAACGAGTTGGACATGTCAAAATATATTTTATAGCGTTAAATAAACTATTTTCAAAGTCATAATGTCTGTTACATATATTTATAATCTTATTCTTTGATTATTTGAAAAAAGGGCATTTTTAACTTTTTATAAACATATGTTTGACTCGTCACTTAACTCAATTAAACATGATGATCAGAAGATATAATTGCAGAGAATTATTCCCTATATTATGCTGATCACGTGTGTGAGTTTAATACTTGACCAAAGTAGTCAGATTCGAAAGTCAAACAAAAAATCAAATTACTTGACTAATTCGGATTTTCAAATAGAATTAAGTTACTCTATAGAAATTGGCAAAAGGAGAACACTTACAAGGACTTGAGCGACTCTTAGAACTCTAGAGAAATGAGAGCTTCTTCACACCTGTTTTGAAAGTATGTGAAATGGTGTGATGAACTTAAAGGCTTAAGGTCCTATTTATACTAATCAAGAAATGATAAGAAGGTGACAAGTGTCCCATGAGTGTTTAAATGAGGATTAGTGGCACCCTGGTGACAGAGTGTGGTTTAATGTGGTAACAATCGAAGAGGAGTGACAATCGAATGCAGCTGGCTGCTGCCAGCTGTTGTTCTGCTGTCAGCACACCCCTTGCGGACCACAAGAGGTAAGCCTTACGGTCTGTAAGGGGAGCTCAGTGCGCAACAATTTTTAAAAATCCTTGTGGACCGCAAGGGACTTCCCAATGACCAAAAATTGTTCTTTTTCACATTTTCAGCCCCTCGACTCTTTTATATCCCTTTTTGGCCAATATAACCCCTCTACTTCAACTTGTGAAATATGTGCAGGGTTTTTAGGACACATGTCTCACTCTGATTGGTTCGGAAACATCAGATTGTTACAAATACAAATTGCATTTTACTCAAAATTATATTAAAGCTATAATGGTTTATAGAGTTAATAAAATTTGGATGAGTTTAATAAAATATTGAATAAACTTTGTTGGTGAGTGGGATGTGAACTCCAAATTGTGGGGAGGCAAACTGCATAGATTCTATGTATCATTTAGACCAAGAAGACGGCTACACATGAGACATATATGTACTAGAATACTGGAATGAGTATCAAGGTTCATTCTATTATATCATTGGTTATGCTAAGGGATCTTATATTGTAGTTTTTAGTTTTTAATTACTATTTCATATTTGGTCTAATGCTTAGCTGGTTAGGCTATTATGTCTATTAATCCTGATTAGGCTATTTGATCTAATGATTTATACTCGCTTTTTGTTATTTGTAGCATTTTCGGACATTCCTATTATTCATAAAAAAACAAGAAAGCCTAAAATCTTTTTATAAGATAGAAACAAAAACTCATCTACTTATGTTTATGCACACACAGTACAACTTCAAAAAGTTCTGATAGAAAAATTTTGCTAAACCGGTAACTACAGTTTTAAAAGATGGCGAAACAAACAGGCAAAGTTGGTTATCTAGCTTGATGACCGTCCCAAAGAGTTCGATTTGACTGTTTTACGGATTTAAGCAATGTTGATTTTTTTCAAACATACAATTATATTTTTCAACACTTTAATTAGTTACTTTATGTTATTCAAGTCCATATGATTCTTCCTATAAAATGTGTACAACTTTCTATCCCCAAATCATTCATTGTATAGTTGGTGTAAGTTGCATCCCCATGATCCCACAACAATGCCCATAACTCAAAATTGAAGCCTTAACTTTCCAATTGGACCAAAATTACATGTTTGTATATATAGGGTGCATTAAGGTTGGATTGTGTGGGCTAGCACGACTATCCAGCTCAGCCTGTTAACGCCACGAACAACGCGTTCTCAGGGCCAACGGGGGGCATCAAAGGGCCTGGTGTGAGGGCAATGGCGGGCGTGACAGGACCTCATTTTGAAGCCTTGTTGGCTGAATCAAATTCCTCCAAATGGAGGGGCAAAGGTCGTGGCTCCAGGCCGGCCAGCCTAAGGGTTAAAGATGCTATAGGTTGAGTCTCCAGGAGTTAAATTACTTCCATCCGTAGCTATTTATTTAAATGAAACTCACACGTAATTAAGTTCTAAACAAGACATAAGTGATTCCGACTTTAACTAAGTTAAACAAATATGCAATAACACTAGACACTAAAAACAAATTTAAACGATAAATAGTTAAAGTTTTAACAAATTTGTTTGGCCTAAACAGATGTTTGGTCTTATTCAACAGATCTTTGCTTCAACAACACTTTGATCTTGATAAGTGCTTGGCTCTTCTTCAACAGTGGTTCCCAAGGCTTGAAAAAATGTTAGCATGTCTTCAACAGATGTTCTGATTAGTGTTCAAGATTTATTATCTTTGGGAGGAGTCTGGTTCAGTCTGTTGTTTATTTCTTAATCAAAATGGTCATGTTTGGCTTTTAAATATTATCTGTTCTTTTGTAAGTCCAACACAAACTAGTGGTGATATTTTATTCACATTTTATTTGAGATTACAAATGATGTTTAGTCATAGACAGTATAATTTCACTTAGCATTGCTAATGGTCTTTTAGATGAATTTTCTCAAAAAAATTGCTACAAAAGAAAGGATAGAACGAGTCAACTATTATTGCTAATAATTTCACTTAGCATTGCTAATGATCTTAGGATAGAAACCTAAGGTTTGGTTCTAAAACTTGATTGGGTGATACATGACGCGCTAACTAGTATTGCTAATAAATAATTTAAACAGATATGTGTAGGTACATACATGAACCAATATAAACGAACGGTCAATACATGACAAGTGTTCATACATGTTCATTCAGTTGAATGAACACACTTTCTGGTTCACTGGACTTGGGATTTATTGAATTAACAAACTTTTTTGCCAAACTTTTCATGAATAGTTAGTTGAATCTCTGATTTGTTTACAATGATAGACTTTAGCTTCGAAATGCCAATAAGGGTGGAAGGGGTGCTCCCCAAATGGGGAGTGGTAAATTTTTTCCTTAACCAATAATATCATGCCATGTCAACCTTCTTCTTTACTCTCTATTTTGCACTCAAACACTAGTGGTATTCAAACACATAGATAGTGGTAAACACAAAAAATTATAATTGGTTGAAAGATGGGACCTACCATTAACCCCCTCTCACTTCCTTCTCTCCCCTCTTCCCCATTCGGTGAGTAGTCACCGCTTTGAGTAGTCACCGATCACTGAAAGTGAGCTTGCAGCACCTTGCCGCGCGATAAACATGGGTCACCGAAGATGCCCCTCCCACCCTAAGCGAATACAATTAAATCAGTTGGATATTTATGAAATAACCCTAAAATCAATATACAAACATTTGTTTTTATACAAGTATAGAAAAAGAAGACAAGAATGGAATATTGATGTTGGTTTCTGTGCCTGAGAGATTTGCATAGATTTGGATGTATACATAGATATAGAACAGAAGAATTGAATAGACTCAGATATATAGCTGAATCTGAACAAGTACAACCTTCTCATACTGTTATGACTGTACTTACCCCTCCATTAATGATGCAAGCTGGACCCTTTGCACACAAATTACATCATTTCTTATCATTCTTTTTATTCACATAATTTTTTGAGTTAAATGATTGGTTGGTCCATGTGGTTTGCAAAAATTGCAGATTTGGTTCTAGTGGTTTACTAATTACACGCGTGGTATCAAAACTTGTCAAAAATGAACTCCTCTGATCCCCAGCCCTAACATAAGTTAAATATCTCAGTTAAAACACCCCATTTGCTTGACACATAAGGGTAATTTAGTCATTTAAGTTATAAGAGATAAATACCTGGTTGGTCCCACTCCACGCCACCCTTCTTCCTCCCCAAACCACCACCACTATCTCATCTCCTCCTCCACCATCACCACCACTTCATCTCCTCCACCACCACAACTGAACTCTCCCTTGTCATAAACAGGTATGATTGTGCCTTGATTGAACTCAAATTTCAAGTTTCTGTTCATACTTATAAGTAAGTTATGGGAGAGATGATAAATTTTCATGGAGACATGAAATTATTCCACTTATGATATTCAAACAGGGGATGATAGATTATTGTTGGATTTGATGAGATATAATAAGGAAGTTTTGATACATGATATGATAAATTGATTGCTTCATATTTTGAAAATTAACAGAGACTTTCACTTGTTTTTTTGTTATTTCGAATCAGTTTTATCAGACTTTAGCTGGTTGTTTTGTTCGGTTTATAATCAATTTCATAAAAATTAACGTGGTTTGTTGATCTTCTCAAACTGGTGACTGTTTAGTTGATACAATGCCGGAAAAGGAACAGGTGTGGGTAGGTTTGTTGGAGTAGGGGTAGGTAGGAGTTAAGTCGGGACCCACTAGTACTTTTCTGTGAGTGGGAGTTTAGTGGTGGTGGTGGAGGAGGGGATGAGATGGTGGTGGTGGTTTGGGGAAGAAGAAGGGTGGGGTGGGGTGGACCAACCAGGTATTTATCTCTTATTACTGAAATGACCAAATTACCCTCATGTGCCAAGCACATGAGTGTTTTAACTGATGTTAGGGCTGTGGACCAAGCGAGTTTATTTTTAACAAATTTTAGTACCACACGTGTAATTAGTAAACCACTAGGAACAAATCTGCAATTTTTGCAAACCACAGGGACCAACCAAGCATTTAACTCTAATTTTTTTATACTTGTAAGCAATGCTATATTCTTTTAGAAGGTGATTTGTATAGGAAAATTTTAGTTTATTTCTTGCTACTAGTTATATACACAACAGTGAAACACAAAAAATAGCAGTAATTGTTTTTTTTATTAACAATTTTATGCAAAAAAGTTAAAAGTTGATATTTGGATATGGAGATGGTCTTGATTTTATCTCTTACGTATATGTTAGTTGTTGTTAAAAAAGCGTATGTTAAAACGAATACTAATACTAGTAGTAATATGGTTTGAAAGATATTTGTTTGGTTCATCACTGTATAAAAAATATATTTAACCTGTTCGATTTTAAACAAATCTATTATCAAAATATAAATAAAAATAAATACGTCATGTAGCTACACGTTATAAGTTTTTTCCTAAATTTATCTCATTTTGCAGAGGGAAATCAATAAAAAAGAAAAAGCAAAAGTAACCCCTCTCTCTAGTATTTTGAAACACCTCAAACGTTAAAAACCAATTAAAATACTTTGCGTAAAATATGCCCAAAATTTCTTTTCTATTCTTTTTTCAAAACTTACTTAATAAAGGTTTTTATTTCCAATATATATCCACATAATCGAATTAATAAAACATTTATAAATATACATTACCATGACCCCTTTGCAAGACGACTAATTCTTACGAAAACAAAACCTGCTTAATAACCAAGGTTTTTATAAAACAAACATAACCCACTACTACAATAACATACTTGCACTTAACTAAAATTAACGTTGAAGTTAAACTCCAAAATGCAAATAACTAAGTCAAATTGACCCAAAAGAAAACCAATATACTTAGTGAACAAGACATCACTAAATCTTCCTATCGTTGACCTGATTCCAATACTTGATTACTGTTGCCTTTCTAACACCCGAAGTTGTCGTATAACATTATCATATCATTAGCCTCGACAGATAAATATATATATATATTCCTACGGTATATATAATAATGACTGATATATTGATTGAGCCGGATTATTGGTGAACAACTTGTGAGCTCTTTTCTTCTTTCATGTTACCGGTTCAAGCCACCCCATTATTTCTCATGACTTATCTACCCGTTCTTCGTTCTCAAACATATTACCTTCATTGAAAACACCACAAAAATTAGCTTTTGCTAAGTAAGGACTTATAATATTATTTGTATATCAAACTTAAATGAGTTTTCAATGCTCATGACGCCCAATGAAACAACACCAAGCCACCACTGTATTATCTTGAGTCACGCATTTCGTGACTTTTTTCATTCTAATCCGAGAGCCATTTTTAATCCATATCTCATGTATATCCATGCTAATATAGAGTCAATGACACATTAAAGTAAACCATTATTAAACCATTCGGTCAATATAAATAAAATGGTAAACCGCTACATAACTATATTATAATTCATTAAACAACATATACAATTATCAACAATCGTTATTACCTAAAATACTTTTAATAATTCACATATGTACTCATAACATACCCAGTTAACACATGTCTTTGAAAATACGGGCACAACACCTATGACTTCTTGGTCTAGCATACATATCCCATATTCAAGGAATATCACTCACTTGACTCATGTAAATATATAATTAGGTTGAGGTTTACAACAATAATAAAATCACATCCGATGGGTTCTTTGTAAATTCCACAAGATTATGCAAGTGCTATAAAATTTATGTTTTTTTCACACAGCTTTGCACAGCTGTAGTAATTCAGTATCCCCCCTATAGTGAGTATTCAAACTAAAATTCTTGGTAAAGTATACTCAGAGACCTTTCTGTGGATATAATATATGCCCCGAATGGACATTCGGTTGATTTGCTATGATTTTTCAAAAACTCGCAAAATCTGTAAATAAGGTGAAGTTTGAGCACTTGGGTCTCTCAATCATTAACAATTTGCACTCTTTTTTGATGGGTTTGAACCCTTGAAACATCGCCAAGTTGATACTTTATTGTTAAGTTAAACCATATTTAATAATTTGTATTTAACCATCTTAACTATAAAAAGAACTTCAAGTCAACAATAAGACTATTTGAATCAATACGACTTTAAACACATTTGAGTCACTCACTGATAAGAAACCGACATTGGGTCAGGGTCAAACTAGTTTGGGTCAAAAGTCAAAGTTAAGAGCTAACTATTAGGGAAAGAAAGTATGAAAGCACGAAATTAGGGTTGACTGCTAGGAGAGGCAAAGTCAAAGTTAAAGTCAAGAGTTGAATGTATGGGTTGAAATTTAGGATCAGTAACTACTCTATTTTTTATTTTTTTTCAATTCTGTTATATTTCCCATGTCTTGTTTATTTGAATTATTAAGTGTTTTGTATTGGAGATTAACCCTCTCGAATCAGGCCAATTATCTTATTATTTCAATAAAATGAACCCTTAAGTTTCTAGTTCTTATCATTTGGTTCCATTGCCAGTAACAATCGAAGAAATGGTGCAGACTCGGAATTCAGGAAATGGGGGTTCTAATCTAGATCATGTCGTTACCCAGCTAGCGGCTATAATGGCCAAATTGGAAGCAATGAACACTCTGCAAAAGAGATGTGGCAGGCCTGAAAACTAAAGCTTACACCAAAGGAAAATCCAGCAAGTTTGTAGAGGGGGATTCATCCTAGAATCACAGTCAATAGTTTTGTCTCTATAGGAAAATTGATTTTCCTACTTCCAATGGGGGAGATCCACGAGGATAAATACTCAAGTACGAGAAGTACTTCTACTATTATCACATCCCGGGTGATGAGAAAGTGGACGTAGCCTCGACGCACTTGGAAGGAGACACTCTAGATTTGTATTCATGGCTTGCCGCAGAGCATTCTTTTGTAGATTGGGAGGATTTTACTCTTGTTTTGCAAAATAACTTCGGTCCAGTCGAGTTCCAAAACCCAAACGAGTACCTTTGTAGCATCAAACAAACAGGCACGGTGCAGGAATATCGCTAAGAATTCGCGAAGAGACCGACACGGGTATCTAACTGGCCCGATCATTGTTTAGTGGGAGTGTTTTTAAATGGACTAAAGGAGGATTTGAAAGTTGATGTTCATATTCACAAGCCTAGAATCGTTCATGAAGCCATAAGTTTGGCGCTAGAATTTGAATCCACGCTAATCCCAACTTGAAGCGAAAAAAGCCTAACTTTGACACCCGATACTAAAACATTCATGCCACTCTTCTACTCCCCACTAATCCACAAAATTTTTTTGTCCCTTAGTATTTTAGAGACTGAAGAAACAAGCCCGTTTTCAACACGGTGAGTGCTTTAAGTGTGGGGATAAATTTGGACCTGGTCATAGGTGCAAACCGACCACCTTTAAGATGCTCGAATTAACTAATGAGGGAGAGGGTCAGATTAGGAAAGGGAAAGCAGCAACTGAACAAAATTCGACTGTAGAGCTAGCTAAGATTAGTCTCCATGCCCTATTTGGTCAGCCAAACATGACAACTATGAAGCTTCGAGGTGTTTTTAGGCACTATGGAAATCCTCATTTTGGTGGACATTGGTTCAACACACAACTTCATCTCAAATAGGTTGGTCTGAGAGTTATAGTTCCTTACTCAGTTTATCCCTTCTTCTATGCAGTTAATATCGGTGATAATTATCAATATATCACTGAATTATTAGTGTTAAATTGCTATATATATATATATATATATATATATATATATATATATATATATATATATGTATTCTAAATTATATTGAAATTACCGATATCCCACCGATATCTCACCAAGATAACCTATATCTCAAATATCGGTCTTTAACCGATATCCGATATTTTACCGCATTAACTACATAGCCCTCCTGTCGGGGTCCAAATTGGAAATGGAGATATTATTCGGTGCAATCAGATTTGCAGGGACGTCTCGTTGCAAATTTCTAACCTACAGGTGTCTCAATATTTCTACCCTTTTGCCTTAGGGGGGGACTGATGTGGTACTTAGTATTCTATGTGTGGCAACAGTTATAACAATTCAGGCAAATTAGAAGTAAATGTTTATAATATTCACGATCAATGGTAAGGATTACAAGCTGTAGGGAATGCCACCAGATCCTCAACATTCAAGGGGCATAACAATCGCCCGACAACTCAGTTTTCTTACACTCGACTTGTGGGCAAGTCGTCTCTTCTAGAAGGAAGTATAGATAAGAAACCAACATTGGGTCAAGGGTTAAACTAGTTTGGGTCAAAAGTCAAAGTCAGGAGCTAGTTGTTAGGGAAAGAAAGTAAGAAAGCATGAAATTTGGGCCGGGTGCTTAGAGAGTCAAAGTCAAGAGCTGAATGTATGGGCCGGAATTTAGGATCAATAACCACTCTATTTCTTATTTAAGTGTTTTAATTATGTTATATTTCCCATGTCTTGTTTATTTGAATTATTAAGTGTTTTATATTGGAGATTAGCCTTCTTGAATCGGGTCAACTATCTTATTATCTCAATAAAATCAGCCCATAATTTCCTAGTTCTTATCACTCACTGTCGCCCCTAGCAGTGTTGTTGCTTAATCACATGTTTGACCTGTTGCCATCCAAATGTTATCTTACCTATCTTGACAACAAATCAAACTTGCAAATCATTAGAACACATAACATGGGCATTAATCTCATAATACCTAAGTATTTATCCACCTATCATCAAACATGTGTTATAAATTATTCTTTTACCACAAACTAGTTAATTGGTTTATCACCACCCATTTGACCCGTTATCACGCATTCGCGTATAATCTCAATACATGGGTCATTTTCATTATAAATTCATCAATTAACCAATACGTATAAGTTTGGTTATAAATTATAATCCAACCCAATTAACCCATTCACTCAAGTGACCTGTTTGGGTGATTAACTAATTCTTTGTCATAATGAGCTCATACATGTCCTTTTGATTATATATATAAACCAATTCATCAACTAGGTTTGTCATAGACTTACGCCCACTAATTCATATTGATTATTAACAATTCATTTAATGAAGTAAAAATATTTTAAAATTTCACTTTTATTTTGGTTTAGATATTTAATCAAATAACTTATGGGCATAAACTATTTTTCACCATTTTTACACTTATATGAACTCTGATACCCTCAATTCATCATCAAAGATGTATACTTTCTTTATAATCCCCCAATAGTACTATTTTTCACGTTTTTAAATATAATCACCATTATTTTTAGATTCACAAGTTCCATTCAGATTTACTGTCAGCAAATAGGGATGAACATTTGGTATTCGGAACCGGTATTGAATTTCCAATTTTTTCAGTATCGATTCGATACCTACTTTCTGACATTTTCAGTACTAGTACCATAGGTACCAACTAGGTAAAGTACCAGTAAAACACCGATTTTTACCTTCAAATACCAGTACCGTACCTTCGGTACCCGGTACTCAATTTTGACGATTTTCGATACCAGTACCACGCTTATCTCTATAAGCAAATACGCATGTTTTCCATTCTACCTTACGAATTTGCCAAACTTAGTAGTTCAACCATTACATGCAATATAATTCATGACTCCGTCCAGAAATTAAGCATCAAAGCCATACATTGTAGTTTTATTGAACTATAAAACACAAAAACCCTTACTCATGAGTTTTTACCATCAAAACATAGAGAATTATTTACCATAATTGACCCCATACAGGGGTTTTCCCCTTCCTATGACACCAACCAGGAGGTACGACCTCCTCGTCTCAACTTCTTCTCTCTCTTTTTATTTTATTTCCTTCTAATTTTGAAATTGTTACCTTCTTACCTCATTTATTAGTTTTACCAAGTTTAGTTATTAAATTTATACATCTTATAAATAATTGATACAATCTTTTATTACCTCTCACGTAAGACAATTTAACTCCCTTTATATTAAACCGTTTATTGTATTATTATAAAATACTATTTAACCCACCTTTAAACCCATTTTAAGGATTATATATTTTATTTAAAACATTCCTTACGATTTTAAGAAGTGTATATTTTATTTATAACATTTTTTTTTCTTACGAAAATCCGAATATTACAAATTAATATCTTACTAATATAAACTCATTTTAAAGATTAAATACTTGCATTTAAAATATATTTTAATCCAATGAAAAATCGAGGTGTTACAATTTTCCAAATGATATATGAATTGTAAGTTATAACTAATACAAATTTAATTCGATTTTAAATTAACGTAATAACATGTTAGTGGAAATGGGAAATAGTTCGCAACAAAAAGAATAACTTAGTAGGCCCATATTTTTCAATGACCCAGCCCAAATCTTCTTACCATTTATAAATACCAACCAAGGCCCACCACTATTCACTAACAGTGAATCAGCTAGTCGACATATGTATTTGTTGTTGTATACAATACGCACTACGAAGTGCGAAATGCACACTCATACAATCTCATTTGTATATCTGAAATGTGACTTAGCTTTATGGGTGAAGCTAAATGTATCCACTATATATTAAATATATTTCTGTAAGTAATAACAAAGAGATGATATGACTAATTCAGTAAAAGAAAATGATACATCTAGTCTAAACAATAGGAGGGTGTTACATCCCGCTACAACCCGAATTTGTTAGTAGAGAAAACTATGAAAATATAATAATTTTAATACATTATAACCTTGTCCAAAAAAGTCATATATACCATGTGGTGATACTAGAGTACTTGTTTGCGTGTCTACGTTAACTCACATAACAAAGTTTTTGAGTTAAATGCTTGGTTGGTCCCTGTGGTTTGCGAAAATTGCAGACTTGGTCCTAGTGGTTCACTAATTACACACTTGGTCTCAATAGTTTCAATTTTTGTACTCGGGTGGTCCTTACACTAACCTTTCTTAGATTTCTTAGTTAAGTATATATGAAATTACTATATGACCCTTAAATAATTAAAAAGATTTAAAAAAACATAAAGAATAGAGGCCTACTACTCATCTTCTTCATCACTCCCCCCCTTCCTCTTTCAAAAACCCAGTCACCACCCACCTCTCCTTCACAACCTGCAACCCCCACCACTGCCGTTACCTTCGACCACCGTATGGTTTTTGCTTTGCCTTTCTTTTTCACTAATTGATTGTCACAGTAAGAAAAATTGAAATTGGAGTGACTAGCATGATATTATTTCTTTTATTCTGAGTAACTCGAGAAGGAAACTAGTTGAAAATTTATTAGCGGTGGCTATTTTTTATTTGTTAAGGTTCATGACTGTACGTGAAGCCATAACTTTTGTACTGTTTTTAGAATATGAGAATTTGGTGTTTATATCATAAACTGAAATTGGTGTTTGCATCATAAATTGTAGTGGTAGTGAAGATGAAAGGATCGTATAGAGAGAGAAAGAGGAAAGCAGAGATGAAGGTTAACTGCGTGAAGGTTATTTGGGGTTGCTGATGGTGGATTGGGGATGGACGGGGGAGTGGTTCGACGATGGTGATGTTGGTTTCACAGTGGTTGAAGATGACGGCGGAGGTAGTGGGTTGAAGGTGTGGTGGTAGTGGTGGGTTTACGGTGGAGGTGGAGGATGTGGGTTTACGGTGGAGGTGGAGGATGTGGGTATAAGGTGGAGGTAGAGGCGGTGGTCGAAGGTGACGGCGAGAAGGTGGGTATATGGTGGAGGTGGTGGTGGTGGTTGCAGGTTGTGAAGAAGAGGTGATGGTGGTGGTAACTGGGTTTTTGAGAGAGAGAGGGGGAGTGATGGAGAAGATGAGTAGTGGACCCCTCTTCTTTATTTTTTTTTATCTTTTTAACTATTCAAGGGTAATATAGTAATTTTATATATACTTAACTAAGAATTCTAACAAAGGTTAGTGGTAAGGACCACCCGATTGCAAAAATTAAAACTACTAGGATCAAGTGTGTAATTAGTGAACCATTAGTACCAAGTCTGCATTTTTCGCAAACCACAAGGACCAACCAAGCATTTAACTCAAAGTTTTTTTACTAAAAAAATGCCGAAAAATAAATTATGCGTGAATCAAAGATTAGTTTACTTTACTTTTATACTCGTATCACTAGAAAATATATTTTACCTACCTATGTTATATTACATACATATTCGTTTATCTAATTTATTTATTCACGTATCAATAAAAATGCCTTTTCATGTGGCCCTTAATAATTTCTCGTTTCAAATATTTAATATAAAAAAACTTGTTTAACTCCTTTTATATTTGAGCTTTGCTGTTTATTTATAATTGTATATAATAATGTTATTATGTAAGTAACAGTTTCGTATAGGCTTACAAGCTTAGTCAAACAGAGCATATGAAACTCGACTTGATTCAAACTTTTACTTAGCCGATTTCGAGAAGGTTATTGTCATGTACGACGAAATATATGTCAGCCAAGGTTACATTCTTAACTATAAAGCTTTTAAGTTTTAACCATATTAGCTTCTATACTCATGGTTATCTTAGATAATAACCATGTTAATTCAAGTCTAGCAAGACGTCACCTATGTTCGTCCATCTTAAATCACTAGCACCTAATTTAGTATTTACATATGATAACACACCCCAAGTTTTACTTTTATAACCAGATAACCCATCATAACATATTTTTATAGAACTTATGGGTATTAATCATTTTATTCATACAGATCGAGTTGAGCCAAGCTCAAGCTCGGCTTGTTTCGAGCTCTTTGTTTAGTTCGATCTTGGCTTGTTAAGAATATTTAAGCTTGAGCCTGGCACGTTAAGAATATCTTAAACTCAAGCTCTGCTCGTGTATAATTTATTATATATTTAATTGTATATAACTATAACTTTATATAAGAAAATATATATACGATATAGTTATTTTAAGGTAGTGTTATTTGTCATGATATTATTATGTAATTTTTTTAGTACCAAAACAACAAATTACAAACAAACAAGTAAAAAGGCAACAAGCTGTGCCGCAACTCTGTTTTGAATTGCAATAAACTCGTTTTGGCTTGCAAGCATAGTCAAGCTTGTTTGTAAAGCTCGACTTGATCTAAACCTTTTAGCGATCCAATTTCGAGTAGCTGATATTGAACGGCTCGGCTTGTAAACAAGCTTCACAGTGATTGAAGGCAAGGAAAAAGGGTATAGAGAACATGTAAAATACTGAACAAGCTGCAGCCATCCAGTTGGTCAAACTTGACAAATTCTTAGTCTATAATAATGCAGTGATTTGACCCCAAAAGAGTTCAAAATTTTAAACATAAACCATTTAATCTCACAAGAAGTAAGATGACCAAAAAAAGAAAAACAAGTGCATATACATCAAATCACTCATCTCCGGCGAGGTCTCCCCACCGGACATTATACTCAGCCGCCAGATAATGAGCTCCGACCGGTCCTCTGCTTCCGTATGGATACAGTTCCGGTGTAATTTTCTTTGTTTCGAGTTCTTTTAGTAAGGGTGTGAATATAGACCAAGCAGCATCAAGCTCATCACTTCTTATAAACAATCTCCTTTCTCCTTCTATTGCATCCAATAAAAGCCTCTCATATGCGTCCGGAATTTCCTTCGGGTACCTACATTATTAAAACACATACAAATTAACATCATGAAATGTTAAGTTGTAAGGGTTTATCGCTTTATTGCATGTGATTCAGTTAGGGGTGTGAATTTCTGACACGACATAACACAAATTTAGCAGGTTAGTCTAAACGGATTTGGGTCAGTTTCAGGTTGAACCTGCGAACCCGTTTAGCTAAACAGGTCAGGTTGACCCGTTTAACCCATTTATATTATATTTTTTTAGAATATGTTTTATGCCATGATTATAACTTAAAAAGAGAAATTGACATAAGATTTACAACTTATATGTAATTGTGTTATATATATTGTGAAAGTGTTAAAACACAATATTCCTTAATGTACGATGTGAAAGTACGCAAGTTAAAAAACTCAAAACCCTAATCACGCATGTTGAAAAAACAAATCATAATCATGCGTGATTATGTGTTTTCAACATGCGTGATTTATGGTTTTTCAACATGCGTGATTAGGGTTTTGAGTTTCATAACGTGTGTAATTTCATATCGTACGTTAAGGAATATCATACGTTAGCCTACCCCTATATATATATTTGTATTTTTTTTTAGTAAATTTTAACTTTAATATATTAATTTGCGGAAAAAAAGTTAAGTTCGGGTTTAACGGGTCAACAAGCGAATATTCGGGTCGTGTTTGGGTTCATATGTATGACACGATTTTGGGTTTGGGCCGGGTTCAAGTCAGGTTGAACCCGTGAACACGACCCGTTTAGCACCCCTAGAGTGAATTTCCAACATGAAATTCGTGGGTTAGGTTCGGTCAAAATGGTTTCGGGTCGAACCTCCATAACAAATCTGAGTATTAATATTATCAAACAGATCTTTTACCTCATCTTATAGAGCAAATTCAGGTCACTTCGGTCAAGCCTCATTCCAAGACCGGGAACCTTATTATTAATCTTGAGATAAATGGCTTCATCGGGCTGTACACGAAGCACAAGCTCGTTTGTAGCCTTATCCATATCCATCCCAAAGTTTCTCTTGTACAGGTTACCCGGAACATGTCTGAATTGAACTCTGATCTCAGCCCTGCGGGTCGGATCAAAACAGGTTTGGGTCAAAACAGGTTCGGTCAAAACGAGTAAGTTTTAGAAAGGAAGATTATACCGTCGAGTATTGAGGGCTTTCCCGGCTTTCATAAGGAATGGAACACCATCCCACCGAGCATTATCGATAAAGAGAGCTGCTGCTGCAAAAGTTGGAGTCAGGCTATCGTTCGGGACAGTGGGGTCCTCCGTGTATCCTAAATACGTCTTTCCACCTTTGCTTTGACCTTTGTATTGACCGATGACTACATCTTCGAGTCTTAACTTTCTCATTGACCTCAAAACTTTGACCTATACGCGATCAAGAATCAGTTTTATAAATAGTCGTTTGTGTTAAATATGATACAAACTATATTTTTAAGAAATTATGGATACCTTTTCATTTCTAATATCCTCGGCGTCCAAACTCACGGGTGTTTCCATTGCAAATAATGCCAATATTTGCAATAGGTGATTTTGCATTATATCGCGAATGATTCCATAGTTGTCAAAGTATCTAACAACAAAGAAGAACATGTAAATTAATTTGACCTATAAAGCATACAAATTTTAACGAAAGAGTAACGGGTCAAAATACAACTTTAAACTCACCCTCCTCGTCCTTCTGTACCAAAGTCTTCAGAAAATATAAACTGTACGTTTCGAATGTAGTTTCTTGACCAAAGTGGTTCGAAAACAAGATTTGAGAAACGAAGAACGGATAAATTTTCTACTAGCTCCTTGCCTAGATAATGATCAATCCTGGAAATAAATAAACACACAATATTAATGACTTTCCATATCTGTAGTATTTTGGTTGCGATTTGACCTGAAACAGTTTTGTCCATCTTTTTGTAAGTAATTATGGTGTCCAATATGATTACAAAAGATATTGCCCTTTAATTATTCGGTATATTTCACTTTATGTAAAAAGACCGAATTGCCCTTTAAGTTACCAAAAACGATGGAAATACCCTTGACTTAACGGAGAAAAATGGATGAGTAAATTGCACAAAACATCCTTTATGTTTCTTCAAACTTGCAGGTTCCAGCCTTAATGTTTAAAAGTTGCTAAAAACAGCCTTTAAGTTTATTTTTGTTGCGGGTTCAATCCTTTACAGCTAACCACGTTATTTTCTTCAGTTAAGTCCCCTCACATGCATAACATGTGAGGGTATATTCGTTATTTTGGTTGATCTTCCACCCACTTCAATTATAAAAAAAAGAATATTTAAGTTTTAACCTAGTTTAAACAAAGTTTGGTAAAACGTACGCGACTACAGAGGAGCACGATTACCGTTTGATAGTGTTTAAGTCTAACTTGCGGCGTCCTAAGCGTCACCAGTTGCTGGATCCGACTACTGAACACGGTGTTACGAAGTTCTCTGATTTGACGGCATCGGAGTTCCGTGAGAGGTATCTAGGGTTGAAGAGTCGTTTGTCGTTTCCGTCTGATGCGAATAAGGCGCCGATTCTTCCAACTGATGATAATCCTTAAGAGTTTGATTGGCATGATCAAAATCTGTGTTAATCTTTACAGCTTAGTGGGCTAGCTTAACAAGATTCCTATCTTAATTCCGGGTTCGCCGGAATCCGGCGAAGTCGCCGGAGAAGAAGACCGGAAAAGAGGGTGTTTGGTTTTTAAAAGTTTGGTTTTATTGCACATTAGTCCCTGCGGTTAGAATTTTTTTAAAATAGGTTAAACCTTAAATATTCTTTTTTCTTATAATTGACGTGGGTGGAAGATCAACCAAAATGACGAATATACCCTCACATGTCATGCATGTGAGAGAACTTAACTGAAGAAAATAACGTGGTTAGCTGTAAAGGATTGAACCCGCAACAAAAATAAACTTAAAGGCTGTTTTTAGCAACTTTTAAACATTAAGGCTGGAACCTGCAAGTTTGAGGAAACATAAAGGATGTTTTGTGCAATTTACTCAAAATGGATGGAGTTAATGAGTTGGATATAAATGGCAGGATTTTAAACCTTTTGGATCCAGATGTGGAAAAACAAACCGTTGGATGAAATTCGCAAAATTGGCCAAACCTTAGGGATGAAAATGGCATTTTACTCTTTAAAAAATAACGATTTGTTAAGTTTTATAAACTAAAAATATGCTTTTGAGTGCCTTTTAATCTGTTTGACCCGCTAATCCTTTTATTTAACCCGCTTGAACTGGCCCGTTGATTAGCAAACTCTAAGTTTCAACCAACACATACCTAAAGATTTGATCCTCGGCTAAGTACTGTTTCAAACTTCTCGTTAACTCGCCAGAAGATTCTGAATCTCGCCCAAATGGTTTTTCCACAATTACCCTTGTCCACCCATTTCCCGAAGAAGCTTTGCAACTAGCACATCGTACCACATCCACAAAAATGTTCGGAGGTATCGACAAATAAAACAACCTATTCGACAGTTTTCCCTCCTGTAAAATTTCAAAATTCCCGTTAATAAAGATGGAACATATCACACGAGAATGCATATGAAATCATCGAACCTCTTTCTGTTTTAGCTTTTTGTCCAGCTCAGCAAAATGTTCCTCGGAATCATATTGACCCGACTGGTAAAAGCATCGTTTAAGAAACTCTTCCATTTTGTCACCACAGTTCTCTCTGAAGATGTTCCATATTAACAACAATGTTCGCATAGTTGAAGTGTGTTATGAACAACGTAACAAGATTTACCTCTTATCGATTCTGCACGTTAATGTTCTACTGATCATTTCCCGCAGCTCCTCATCGGTCATTTTGGTTCGGGCATAACCGAATACAATAAAGTTCTTCAAAAATAGTAAACAATCTTCATTAGAATCCACATTAATCTATCAGTTCGATTTAGAAATCGAATATTAAAACGTTAACGTTAAGATGAATGATTAAGGGAACAACCGGAGGTAAGCAATCTTCGTAAAACAGAGCGAAAAGGGCTGGGAAAATTTTCTTTTTGGCGAGATCACCTGAAGCACCCACAACTGTTACACTAAGATTGGATTCGGTTTGTTCTGGTAACACGAGTTCTTTTGCTAAAGGCTTCTCTGCTGCACCTTCTTGAAAAGACATCAGAAAACTATAAGAAGATATTAAGTACATTGCCGAAAAGACAACAGAAAACTATAAGAAGAAATTAAGAACATCGCTGGAGCTGATGCAAGAATTGGTAGACTCATATTTGAAACAACCTTCATTTTATGTTATCTGGATTACTATATTGTAAAAAAAGGACACAACATGATGAGAAACTGTAACATAAAGGACATCCAATGTAGTTTCGTTGGTTAAAGCACAACGCCTGCAATTTTGTTCCAACTTAAAGGACGCAAAATGCAATTTACCCTTGTAAAAACCAAAAACACACGTGAATGTTTGAATTTATTAACTTAGGCTCTTATTTACGTGCTTATATCAAGACTAAAGATTTGTTTAAGACCCATTCAGAAATTTATCAATTTTCTCATAAAAATAAAAGTTTGAATCTACCTTAAGGGTGTGAGGGGCACTCCTAATTCAACCCAATGAACCCATCAATGAGACAGTGCCACATTATTTTTCACCGTAATAAAAACCCGATAAACCCAAATTGTAATGGACACTCCAAAAATGAACCCGATGGACCCAAATTCCATTTTTCCCAAATTGTAACGCTCATCTCTCGGCTTCAACATCGGATTCACCAGCAAGAATTCCCAACCCAAATCCCATCCCAAGCCATTTGAGGCGGTGATACCGTCCAACCCGGTGAACCCGAAATCCGATCCTAACCTCCCCATTTTTTATTCTTTTTATTTAAGTAATTTAACAAATATCAACAAAAATACATAAAATTGAGCAAAACAATACCACCATTAAGTCAAAAGTCAAAACCAGACATACATTTTGACTTTCAGAAGACAATCTTTGACCTTTTAAAATTAAACATGATGTATAAATTCACTCAAAATGCAATTCAATTGCTACAGCAGATTACAGGGTACTCAATTGTTCAGATGATCAATAATCATAGTTACATCATCAAATTCAAAATTCTTGTTTTTGCAATTTAATTTCATAAACTTAAATTATGGGAAAAAATAAACGAAGATCCTAAGTTAACTAATTAACAAACACATTTATCAACCCAATTAAAATCAAACACGAAATTTCACAAAATTAAAGAAAATTGGGATCTTGAACTACTTACCATCTTGCAAAGAAACTGCATTAAGAGGATACCCATTTGCAGATTTGAGGTTAAAGTGGTTTTTAGGGTCACTTCTTGAATGAATCTTGAAACCCCATCTGGAAGAAGATGATTTTGTTGAGAAATTGAACAGCTTTGCAGAAGAAAAGGGTGGTTCTTGATTCAGTGAAGAAGATGAGAAGGTGGTGGATGATGAACAACAGGGGCTGATTTGTGTAGCCATGCAAGATTATCTGGTTTTGATCAGACAATGAAGATAGAGGTTTAATGTTGAGATATTTCAGATGGGTGTGTTTATATGATCTTGTTTCTGTGTAAATATCATGTTTTCTTGAATTTTTGTTTATTTTTGGGACCCATTTTTCATAAGTGATTATCTTGTTTGTGTGGCCTACATTTATTGAATTCTTTTTTGTTTTTTTTTTACAATATGGTAAACTACAAAAATAGTTTTTCTAGTTTGGTAAAAGTTGAAGAATCCATTTAAAATAAGGTTAGTATATTATTATGTTGATTATATTTGAATGTAATAATATAATGTATTGTTTTCTTACAATGAAAAAAACAATGAAGAGATATCTTTTTTGAATTGAATATTTAATTTAGATATACAACACCAACCTCTTATGTTGGTAAACATTCATTTTTAGACTCAAAAGAATACAAATATAAATGACATAAAATTACTAATCAAAATAATAGATACGCTTGTGATCTAAACTTGTGCTTAGTGAAATGCATCACGATAACATCACAGAAATTACTAATTTTCTGAAGCGACTATAACATCCTTTTCTGTGAAACAATCTTCAACAATATCTTCGATATTCTCCTCGAAATGGTTTCGTGTGTGTGGTTAGGCAATCAAGATAAAAACCCTAATAGATTGCTACGACGGACCTTTAATTAGAGCAATCGCTTGTTGTAGAAACAAAATTTGGTTGATCGATAGTTGGGCCTAACTTAGGAATTTCATCAAATATCTTGGTTCTATGGTTATAAACGAATCGTATTCCAAAATTTCCTTCATCATCACTAATAAGATTATACATGTGTCGAAAAATAGGTTTACTCACTTGATATATAGAACTCAAACATTTTAGCAAATGCTCGTGTTGTATTCTGATTTTTCATTAATGCTTCCAATATTTCCTAGGACGTTTCTCTATTTTTGTATCAGCCTTTAAACGTGTTTCTAAAACCACCAATCTTTCCTAATGATTTTGTAATTTATTTTCAATCTTTTGTTGTTGATTGTTTATGTGTGTCTTTATTGTAGATTTTACGGTCACTAAAGCTCTAAGGAACCGATAACTCTAATATCGTTGTTAGCAAAATAAAGAAAGAATTGTTGAAAAGAGCACTTCTCAATTTGCATAGTTTCTCACACACTGTCATCTAATTACAACTATAGTTAGTTGGGAATTTTCATTTAGTACTAATTAAGTTCTATTTCATAAATGGTCAGCCGTTGAACAACTTCCCTTCCTGTAAAACAACCGTCAAAATATTCAATATTCTCCTCAAAATGGTTTCGCATGTGTGTGTGTTTAGGCAACCTAGATGAAACCCTAATAGATTGTTACAATGAACCTTTAATTGGAGCAAATCACTTGTTGTAGAAACAAATATTGGTTTATCGATAGTTTGGCCCAACTCATGTATTACATCAAACATCATGGTAGGGTTATAGGAGAATCGTGTAATCCAATATTTTCTTCATCATCACTAATATGTTTAAATTTTTGTTGAGAAACAAATTTACTCACTCGCTTTAAAGAACTCAAAAAATTATGCTCGTGTTGTATTCTAAAACTTTTCATTAGTGCTTCGAATATTTCCTAGGGTTGTTTTCATATTTTTGAAGCAACCCTCAAACGTGTTTCTAAACTGCCAATCTTTCCTCTTGATTTTGTAATGCACCTTTAATCTCATTTTGTTGGTTGTTTATGTTCGTCGTTATTGCAGGTTTTGCAGTCACCGAAGCTCTAAGAAATCGATAACTTTAACATCATTGTTAGCAAAAGAAAGAAAGAATTGCAAATAGAGAACTTATTTTGCATAGCTTCTCATACACCATCTCAGTTAAGTACGACCATACTTAGTTGGGTATTTCCATTAAATACCATCTAAGTTCTATTTCATTCAATCTGGCCCTTCTACTTATGCTACACTACCACATCACAACTTTTGTCACAATGAGTGTTTTTGTTTTTTTTAACAATTTCCTTCATCATTGTTATTTTGTAATTTGATACAATTATTTTCGAAACTCATGACATCCTTAGCTATACAATAACCACAACGATTACACAATCATGAACTTTAACTTCTATAACATAATCACGTAAAGAAATAAACAAAACAACGGTTAGAACACTTTCATTACAGACAACTCTAAGTAAAGAATTACAAGAACCGTATAACACACACACACATATATTATTTTAACTATTATACGTAAGATGGTCATGTAACCGCACAACCGTAATACTATCTCTCTCTCACTTTATCTAGCTACCAAAGAGTACCGATGCTTCGGTTCTCACACTTCTCTATTCAAACTTGTCTATGTATTAAAGTCCCATTAACATTTATTATTATGTTTATCACATTTGCTTTTGATACTTTTGGTTTTCTGACGCCAGAGGCTGTGGACCTACTTAGTCGAGTTCAAAGGGTCATGCATAGTAATGTTATAACCTCGAGATCTATGGACGTAGTCTTTAAAAGACTTAGTTTTACTACTCAAAAAGGGGGGTAGCGGCGCAGCTTGTTGCCCGTTTACCGTCTATCTCGATGTAAATTCATAACACGATAACCAAAGTAAGGAAATTACATGAATAGCTTATTTGAATACAATATTTAATTATGTATTGTTGTTTTGTTACAATTAAAGTCCTCTTAACTTGAAATCGGATCCCCTTCATAATCCATGCTTTGTCTCACTTTCTTTATGAACACTTCACATTTCTGGCAAATTCATTTGCTTCACTTTCATCATCGTGTATTTCATCTTCAGCTTCACAAGTTGCTACTAGATCATGTTCATCATCACAACTTCTTCTGTTTCTTGATCTTCGTTTCGATGATGATGATCATCAACACCCACCAACATCCCCATGTATGTCTTATGAGTGCATGTAAATATAAATTTGGGCATGTGTTTATGATTTACTTTCTCACTAAAAAAAATTATATTGTTTAATTGAATATTGATCATATAAATTACTAAGAAATCAAATAAATAGTTAGTAATATGGATGATCATGCGTATTTTCATGTTGTGATTTTGTCATTAGTTTTAACAAATTATGGATTTTGTCTTAACTATTAATCACACCGTAACATGTTTACGCACAATGTTAGAGAATACACAGTAATGGGTCTTCACATACAAATTGGGCTTAAATTGAGAAGTGAATGAGAATTTTTTTTTTGAATTTTTCCTTAATTTTGTCAAGTACGTATTTTAGTTACAAAATCTACAAAAAATAAATAAATAAATAATTTCATGTTTTTACACTAGTAGAGCTATAGGGTAATTAATTACTCTACTAGAATAAATATACGATTTTTTTTTATTTTGCAATTAAACATCATATTTAATTAGATGAAAAAAATTCAAAAAAATAAAATAAAATAACTTCCTTCACTTCTCATGTTAAAGTCATTTTATATGTTAACTATTTAAGACCACTTGTTTGAATTTGATCCTTACACTAAACATATAACAAAGAATAAATATATTTTGTGTAAGTATTGCCATTTCATATAAAAGAACTAGAATTTTCTTCAAACTAATATGAAAGTAATAATATTTAATAAAAGATACATAAAACACCAATGTGTTTTATGTTGGTGTTCTATATCAACTTAATTGCTACATTAAATAAAGTTAACTTATTTTCTTCATTTTATATTAAACATGACAAAATGTTTTCACTACGCTGGGTATTATATAATCCATCAAATATGACATGATATTCTTTATTAAAATTTAGTGACAAATTTGGTATGACAGAATTATGAAAATAAAATACACCCACTGAGAAATACTTTTGTTATCTTATAACCAGTCCAAAGGTAAAAAAGAGTAGACTTCTAAAATGGTTCATGAGGTTTGGTTATTTTTATCACTTTAATTCAAACTCAAATCTTTTGAATCTGGGTCCTTCAATTTTGTTGTCATTTTCATGCAAAAGCAAAATTTGGTTTGATTTTTCAGTTAAAATCAAGTTTTTTTGTCTTTTTCCTCCTTTTAGTAAAGAGCAAATAGGTCAGTTTTTTTAATACGTTATAATAAAACGTTAAGAGATCATTTTGCTCTTTATTAAAAGGGAGGAAAAAGACAAAAAAAACTAGATATGAACTGAAAAATCTGATCAGCTTTTAATTTTGGATTAAAATGACAAAAAATTGAAACTACATGAATCCATATTCAAGAAATTTAAATTTTGAAATAAAATGATAAAAGTGAGCAAATGTTAAGACCATCTTGGCACTTTACTCATAAATAAATTTTAGTTTTTGATGAATGGAAATCTTATTTGAACCCCAACTTGACCCCAGCTAAAATGACTGGGTCCACTTTTGTAATATCCAAGACGGATGAAAACAAATATAATCATTGAATTCTAAATATTTGTACAAAACTTAGAATGAAACCGATGATCTTGAAATACAGAGAGAAGTTTAACATAACTCACCTAAATATACACATTCGGATCCAAATAATAACTGAATTATCAAAGCGATGAATCTGAACTAGCATTACAAGTGATCCACAAACAGTCTAAAAATACTTAGACGATAAAGAATTGCGGCAATTTTTTGAGGGGGGGGACAGGTTTAGTTAATTATACTATTATCTAAAATTTTTTCAAATAAATAGATAAAAAAATATTAAATACAGGGTTAAGTAATTGTACAAATGAGTTTTAACATACAAAATATTTTTAACGTAAGAAGTGAATGAGGAAATTTTTTTTAACAATTTTCCCCTACTTATTAATCACGTATTTTAGTCACAAAAACAAAAAAAATCATGATTTTACACTACTAGAGTAATTATGTAATTTTGTAGAGTAATTATAATTAGTCTTCAAAATTACTACCGTAAAATCACAATTTGTTTTTTACATTTTGTAATTAAACGTCATTCTTAAGTAGCAGGGAAAAAAATTTGTCCATTCACTTCTTACATTAAGTGTATTATGTTAAGACTCATTTGTATTTGATATTTAGAGATTATGTTTAATGTTGCTTATCTGTTTGTATACTATTATCTAGCACATAAAGTTGCCTAATTTAATTATTATTATTAATAGGTTTAAAACTAAAAAACAAAAATCAGTTAAGAACTCAAGACAATATTTCATTTTGTACAAGCAAATATATTAACTAAAGCTTGTGTTCCAGAAAATATTTTAATTTCCCTAGATATTATATTGCATCGTGGTCAGAACAAAATAATTTATTTGAATACAATATTAAACGTTACTATTTTACAATGAGGTCAAGTTCCTTAGAAGTTGGCTCCTTTTCATAATGCATGCTTTCTCTCATTTTCTTTATGAACTCTTCACATTTATGACGAAATTCATCTTCATCTTCATCTTCAACGTCACATATTGCTTCATCTTCACATTTATGACGAAATTCGGTTTCCAAATCTTCAACTTGATAATGGGTATTCAAAGAACCGGTACGATCATCTACACTACTTACCGATATCTCGTTACATTCATTCTTTTTTGCTTCTTGTCCTGCTTGATTGGAACCACTACCAAAGAAGAGGAAGAACAGAATCCCATTGCAAAGCAAAAAGATGTAGTGCCTCTCATTGGTATCAAGAAATTTAGTGAAGCTTGACCCGAAAGATTGAAATCGAATAGGGAGAGACAAAGAAGAAATGATTATGATGTTGAAGACGAAGAGACTGTAAAATGGTCCTCTTGGTTTATCTAATTTGTTCTCCATGTTGCATAGACTCATTCTTTTCTTATATGTGAGCTAATACATGTGGTTGTATTTGTATATATAGTGAGAGAGATGAGACTGTAAAAGAGACCATTGACTAAGTCTTGGTCTAAGTCAACTTATAATTTTGAAAAGTTCCAAGCTTCACATTATCCACTCGGTTTATGAAATATGTATTGTCTTATCATTGCATGTAAATATATGGCATACTATTAGGAAATTCAAAAAATAAGTAAATTAAATGATAATTTCCTATTGTGTTTATGTTCCAATTTTAGGTTTTATTTTTAAGAAATTACAGATTTATTTGAAACTTAAGTTGTATGGTAAGGGTGTAAGGGGTGCTCCATTCGAGGGTAGTAGTCCCCTTTCTACCCAACGAATAATACTCTGTCTGTCAACTCTTCACTCTCTATTTTACGCTTAAACATAAAGGGTGTTTCACTCAAACAATTTTTTCTTAAAAAAAAGAAAGATAAAAGTGTGATTGGTTGGAAGAGAGTGAGACCCACCACTAATCTCATCTCTCTCCTCTTTCCTTGCACAGTGACTCCTCCCCGATTGAATGGGTTTGTCGCATGGTGAAGGGGCTTGGCGGCTGTGGTCACGTTAAATCCACTAATGGCAGTAAGTCATTATTAGGTTTATATACAAAACAATATTTTTTTAACAAGTCACGCTTTAATATTCGCTTTAACTGCTGAAAAAGATTGGGCCTTACCTGAATATAACAAAGAGTTAGCAACAAATCCATATCTTTTTTAAAGTCGGTCTCTAATGGGGAAGGCCGGATTCAAATCTTGTTGTCACGAATGTCTTCTGGAAAGCAAAATCACTTTCCCCTGAAACGATCTGGCGCCATCATTGAGCGTCAAACTAATAATGGACGGTTGCAATTCCAACAAAGGTATGAATATATACATGGGCTATGAACTATGAAGAGACATGCCACTAAGTCTGATTACGCCGCCGTTCGAAAAAAACCCATGATATAAACATTAAACATGTCACAATATGATATAATTATTACATTTAATAAATTTATTCAATTTTCTTCATATTTGTATAATAAAAGATGACAAATTTTTTTCACTACGTTGCTGATTGTATAATTAATCAAGTGTGACATATTTTTTCTATATGTAATTTCATTGACAAAATTGGTATGACGAACAAAAAAAATTAAACACACTGAGGCGATATATATATATATATATATAAAAGAAATTTTCTTAATATGTAAATCTGACCCTCAATGTAAATGAAATATCCAGGAGGACGCTGTTATTTGGACCCCTCTAACCAATGGTCTTATTTGAACCCCCAAATAAAATAAGTAGGTACAGTCATGATATAAAACGGCAAATTGAATTCTAAATTGACAAAGTTACATATTCTGTTATTTATGTTTCAACAATGACATTTTTCATTCATTACGTTCATTATCCTGTAACGATTCCGTCTTTTTTATTAACGGGCGTTAGATAATAACGTTAAGTTAAATCATGTACAAGATTTACAAGGGCAAATTTGTTCCTTTTATTCCCATGCACTCAAATGAAAAAAAAATTGTTATTAAAATCCAAACACTCAACACCTCTTTTTTCTTTTTCTATCTCGATCTTCCCATAAGATTCTTCAAAACCTACTTATGTTTAGAATCGAGCTTATTTAAGTTTGATTTGATTTGAACTTTTAAATCTTGATAGTATCTCTCTCTCACTAAATTTTACAAAATATGCTACCATTTATTTGGTTCTTGTAGTTCTCTGTTTAAAAGCAAATTTGTACTAAACTTCAAAGTAAAAACACACACACACATACATAATATATAGGGAAATGTTATCTTGAGAACGCTAAATATTGCGAGAACCGTGAGAACGAATAAGAAAACCAATCAAAATCGATTTTTTTAATACAAAACTCATTGTAATTAAAATTAAAATACAACATCAAAAAAGAATGTACAACATCAAATAATTCAATTTTCCTCTCAAAATCACTTTTACTAGATTTTTTACGCATGTGTAAATATAACAAATTTACACATGTGTAAATGGCAAACTTACACATGTGTAAATTTTCTTTATTTTCGAATTCACGTAAATTTAAATGTGTAAATCAAATTTCTAGAATTATATTCGAATAATAATAACAAGTGTAAAAAGAAATATTGAATTTCACTTTTTTTTATCAAGTTCTAGTGGTATTTTCATTTGTTCTCACGATATTTAGCGTTCTCATATAAACCCTCCCATATATATATATATATATAGGGTTGGGGTGGGTTAAAAATATAAATTAGGGGGTACAAAAGGGAAAAACCTATTATTATGTTTGTGTGAAGTATATGTAATGAATACAATATAACTTGTCACTAGTTTTCAACACAACAAAGTAAACTCCCCTTAACTTGAAATTGGCTCCCTTTCACAATGCATGTTTTGTCTCACTTTCTCTATGAACGCTTCACATTTCTGGCGAAAATCATTTGCTTCATCTTCATCATCATCATCATCATCATCATCATCATCATCATGTTCTTCTTCATCCTCAACATCACACATTGCCACCATTTCATCTTCTTCATCATGAACAAGTTCCGTTTCGGGATCTTGAATTCGATCATGACAACGATCATCAACACCAACCAACATCCCATTCTGTTGATCAATCTGTTTCACTTCCACCACGAACTCATATTCATTTCGAACACGAACAACTAACTTTTTTTCCAAATCTTCCACTTGATCATGGGTATGCAAATAATCTTTATGATCATCTACGCTACTTACCGATATCTCATTACATTCCGTCTCTTTTGCTTCCGGTTCTGCTTGTTTCGAACCGCTATCAAAGAAGAGGTATAACAGAATTCCATTGCAAAACAGAAAGAAGTAGATCTTGTCATTGGTGTCAAGAAACTTTGTGAAATTTGAACCGAAAGATTGAAATCGAAAAGGGAGAGACAAAGAAGAAATGATTATGATGATGAAGATGAAGAGACTGTAAAATGGTCCTCTTGGTTCATCCAAGTTGCTTCCCATTGTTGCAAGGTTCATTCCTTGAGTTTATACATGTTTATATAGTGATGGAAAGAGTGTTGATAGAGTCACCATGAAGAAACGTGGGTGTGGGGAAATTACACATGGCCATCTTATCGTTAGAATCATTTTATGGTGAGAAAATAAATAAAAAGCTACATGCATCCATACCAAATAAATTTATGTATTAATTGATTACGCCACATGTTAATGTTGTGTATGCTCAAAAATTTTTTATTAGCTTATCTTATTTTGTCCATCCATATTTTAATTCTTAATTTAAAAGTTAATTGAATAAATATCGATCATATCTTAATCGATCTAATATTTTCTCTATTAACTTGTATTATACACGAGTTTCCAAGCTGGTAGATTATATACTAAGAGCATGCACATCCCGTTTCCTTCTCTATCTACATAATTTAATTAAAAAACACATTTTCTTATAAATTTTATTAATATTTGAAAAACTTCACAATCTCATTCTCATTCTCTATCTCTATCTTTATCTTACTCACAAATATTTTTTATTATTTTTTCTTTCTTATACACTCACATTACTTATATAGAGATGACTATTGACACTCCGAACATACTTGGTTATTATTCATTCTCTAAAACTATTTTTGAAATAGAGAATGGGATAGAGCATTCACATCTCTTCCATCTTTTTTACTCTATAGTTTCATTAAAAACAACTATATTTTATCTCTTTTTCAATTAAATAATATTTTTTATACTTTTATAATTATTTTTTCTCTCTCATCCACTCATAACCACTTTCAAAATATATTAAAAAATTATAGAGGGTGAACAGTGTCCCCAAAAGTTACAGATGAACAGTAACAGTTTCTCTCTCCTATACTCACAACCACTTCTAAACCACCTACAATCACTTTTCATAATATAAAAAGCTCTCTCATAGAATTTAGAGGACGATTGCTAATGCTCTTATAGTTGTACTTTCTATTTTTTTTTCTCTATTTTGTAGAGAAAAATGAGTTTAGAGAATGAGACGAGAACACTATAACATTATAAATTTGGTCAAAATTATGTATTTATTTACATGTTTGTTGTATTGTAACGTGTTTTTCCTTGGAAAATAAACATGCTATAACATTATAACACAAATAAATAGTTGAGATCTAATCAGGGGGTGTACCCACCCTTTTAATACCGGGTTCAGGTGACCATATATTTCTTTTATATCTTTACATATATCATTGTAATGTAACGTGTTTGCGCTTAGAAAATAAACGTGTTACAGCATTATAACACAAATAGTTGAGATCAAATTAGAGGGCGGACCCACCATTATAATATCGGGTTCAAGTGATACCATATATATATATATATATATATATATATATATATATATATATATATTGGAGAGCTCAAATGAGAGGAAAAATTTTGTAAGAATAAAAAGAATAACTTTTAAACCAATAGAATTATTCATTTACTTCATTTAATGTGTGTATTTAATGTTATGAAAAAGAGCATATAGGTAAATCTATAATTGTCATTAATTAGCTAATTAATTAAACTTGTAACTCGTTTTTTCATATACTTTTTCAAGATAAAATAATTTATGGTGTATGACAATTTTCGACATGTGTAAGATAAATTTTAGTATGTGTAGAATAAATTTTGAGATGTGTAGGGTAAATTCCGGTAAATGTAAGACATATATAGGATAAATTTTAAAATATGTAGAATAAAATGTTTTTCCTTTATTAATAAGAGATAACATAATTAATGAGAGCAGTTAAAAACTATTTAATGTTTTGCTATTATGTCATTTCTTCTTTTTCTTCTCACATTAAATTTCTTCTCAATATATATATATATAGGGTGGGGTTCCAGAGTGAACACTAGTGTACTTGCGAACTGAGTGAACAAATCCTGACCATTGATTTACACACGTGTATGGCTAGGATTTCATCATTAAATCGTAAAGTACACTAGTGTATTTTATCATAAATCCTGGCCATTGATTTACACACGTGTATTAATAATCAAGGGCTAGGATTAGTTCACACAATTCACTATTAAGGAGGTTGTTCATAAATGATCCTAATACTATATATATATATTTCATTGAACATTGATTGACCTGTAGTTTTCGGATGAAATGCATAATAGCTCTGGAAAATACTTAACTTTGTCAACCAGTCCAAAGAGAAATATATTGCAACTTTTTGTTGAAAAGGATATACATATGAGAATTTGACACGTAATGAAATATGAAGCATCCAGGAAGGCGAAATTATTCTTATTTGGACCCCTCCAATAGTGGACTTATTTGAACCCCAAGTTGAACCTCAAATAAGAAAAGTAGGTCCACGATTATAACAGCCACGACAAATGGAATGATTACGCAAATATAATCATTGGATTATAATTATTTTATTTCAAACAGTGACAGGATAATATAAATATATTATTTTAAATAAAACAGTAATTTTTATCTAAAAATAAAATAGGTTTTCAACCCTTTGTCCACAAAACAAAATTCCCCTCATTATTTTCTATTTAGATAGCTACCGTGGTTTGCTTGATGATCATCCCCTACCATCAATTTTGGCCCCAAAGGTACGTACATCTTTCCAAACTCTTATTTTTTACAATTTAAATATTTTAGGGTGTATTGTGTGTCATAATGCATTATTTATTGTTTCAAGTTTTTTTTTGTCAATATTCAAATACATGCAAGTTCAGTTACGTGATTACGTGGTAGTTGTTATTTGTTCATTGTTTGCATTACTAACCATTGTACTAATCATTATCGCTAAACATTGTTTAGATGGATCTATTGATTGACAAAACTCCTAACGACCTTGAGTTGTAGTCTAGTATCGCCACTACATTTTGATTCTCTCATTGGTGGGCTTGAGTCTCTTATAGTTCTCATTATTTTACAACAGTTTACATCTTCATGCTTGGTTGGTGGTTGTGGTTTATTTATTTGCTTGTGGTATGTATTTTCAACATTTATTTATCGTTGAATTGCATGTTAATATTTTTCTGTTAAAACAAATAAATAAATAAAAACAGTTTTACTTGAAACATTTAGATTTACTCTCCAACTTATGTTGACTCAAAAACTACTTTACACATAATACAGGTGAGCAAGTTTGAAGAAGTTGATGATAACATGTGTGAATGAGGCCTTAGAGAATAAAACATATATTGTTCTGTTATGTTTGTATTTCAATGTGACAACATTGAATTGATTATTAATAATAAACTTTAAATATCTTGTCATAAGTTGTGACTCATACCCTGGTTATCTAAATCCGTTGCGAGTCGGGGTGTGACAGATTGATATTAGAGCCAATGACTATAGAGATTTAGGATAGGTTATTAGACCCTTAGACCTAGACTATAATCGATTAATGCATAACTGCTATGTACTAAATTATGATGTTCTAGATTATGATCATTATTTTATGCATGCTTTTAAATTCCTGAATATCACACATAAATGCATGTGATCACTTTAATTGCTATGTGATCTAAGTCTTAAGTGTTATGCTAATATGTGAAATATTTATATATTTGTATGACTTGATATATCTATGTATAATATCACACCACACACGTTGCACAATATAAATATTAAAACTTATAATATGCTTATTATAAGTTTTCAACTACTTAAATGTTTCAAAACATTCCAATTATCCTCAAAAATATTTTTGTTATTTTATTCAATTTTCATGTGGATTTTTTCGTTTTCAAATCTCATCAAAGTAAGTTCAAGTGACGGACATGTAGTCACTGGAAGGGTTTAAGTACCGATAGTCGGGACGTCCTGCCTAGCTGGCATCATATAAATCCAAGTGAACGGACCAGTTTGCCTACCTAGGGACTAACGATGAGAGTACGAAAGACCTATCAGGCCAAAGCATGTCACACCAAACGTTATGTGAACTACGATACTTTCAAAAGTCACAATATCCATCATGGGTACCCTCCGACGTTACTTCATTTCATATTATTTCAATTTTCTCAATGTTTCACGATATCTCTTCGGGTTTTAGTGTACATTAATGGGCAAACGTATATGAACCACACAAAAGCTCAATAATCGCGGGGCCCACGTGATTACGAAAGTGACGTATATAAGGCATACAAATCCCAATTACGAGAAACTGTGTGAACTAATCTGAGCCATTGGATTATATCATCTAGAGATTTTTAAACAATGACAAGATTGTAATTATAATGTTGTAATTTCCCTTTAAATTAACTGACAGAAGGGTATTTGCGTCTTTTGTAAATTGCATTTATTAAACAATATAATCAAAATTCATAAAATCTTGCTAGTTTCCGTATATACAAGATACACAGTGGTTAGTGTATACACATGTGTATAGTCTCGATAGTATCAGTTTTTACAAGATACACAGATGTTAGTTTATACACATGTGTACAGTCTCGCTAACTATCAATTTATACAAGATGCACCGTTGTTAGTTTATACCGCATGTGTACAGTCTCGCTAACTATCAGTTTATACAAGATACACAGTTATAAGTTTATACGGATGTATACAGACTTTTGATACATCTGTGTATTTTGTAGTCCATGGCCTTGTTCCGTTAGGAGTTTCATATACGGTTTGAATCTGGGAGGGACAGTTGGTATCCAGTACCTAGTTCCGTTAGCAGTTTCATACGTTATTAGCAAATGATTCTACACGAGTTTAAAATAATGGAGAAGTAATTAAAAATGTGTGTGAGAGAGAGAGAAAGAGAATTAATAGATGAGAAAATTAAGTGATTTTAATTGAGAGAGAGAGAGCTAATGTCAATCTTACTCTTTTAATTTAAAAAATAAGCAATGGTCAAGATTAGTTCACTCAGTTCATTTTTAAGAAGTTGTTCACAAATGATCCTAATCTTATATATATATATATATATATATATATATATATATATATATATATATATATATATATATATATATATATATATATATATATATAGTGGATAGTTCAAATGAGAAGAATTTTTTTGTAAGAATAAAAAAGAAGAAATTTCAACCAATAGGAATACTTCAATTTATTTTATTAAATTTTTGTATTTAATATCATTGTAAGAGTATATTGGTAAACTTTCATAGATTATTAAATTGTAGTCTTCATCTTTAATAACTAACTAAATTAAATTTGTAACTTATTTTCAAAATACATATTTTTAAAAAATATATATTTTTCAAAAAAAATATTTTAGAGTGTAGGATAAATTACGAGTTGCGTAGAATAAATTACGAGTTGTGTAGGATAAATTTTGGAATATGTAAGATAAATTTTAGAATGTGTAGGATAACTTTTAATGTGTGTAGGCAAAAGATTTTAGTGTGAATGATGATAGTCTTTATGACTAATTATTTAGTTAAATAAACAATAAATGAGATGAGAGAAAAAGTATTTAATGTTTTTCATTTGTACCATTTGTTCTTTTCTTCTCATTTAAAATTTTTTCTCGAATGAACCTCCCCTATATATATATATATATATATATATATATATATATATATATATATATATATATATATATATATATATATATATATATATATATATATATATATATATCTGCAATGCTTAAATTTTGCACAAGTTAGTAAACTTCATCCAATACTTTATACATCAAGAACTTATATTTATCTTATATAAAATAATTAAATTTATAAAAGACTTAATTTGTTTTATATTTTAAGCTGTCCTTTTATTATAAAATATTTACCAAAAGTCATGAAATCTATAAAAAAATGGTTTATGTATTTTATAGAAAAATCAGAAATCCATATTATGATATTTTATTTTGATAATTTTATATTTTTATATAATTTTCTATTTAATAATAAATCCATAAGATGTCTAAAAATTCTCAAAATTTACACAAACTAATCTAGTATGGTGATGAACAATATCCTATTTTCAACTTTATCGAAACACAAGCCTAAATCAAAAGCCCAAAATTTCTAGAAACCAAGAACCCTAGTTTAACAAAGAATTAAATCCGGCTTAATAATGCCCTCTATCACAGAAATGGGTAAACGGGTTTTGTAGAGCTCAAAAAATTATTAAGTTTAGGCTTTCGATTACCTGCTTTGGTTGAATATTGAAAGAGATATCGCGGTTGGAAGTTACGAGCCGTAGACTGTTTGTCGATTTAATTCATTGATTGTAGTGGATGATAACGGAAAATGTCAGTTGGGTTTTGTGTAGAATGAGCAGGAGAACAAATGATATGAGTTTTAGTAGTTAATTTGACGACTTATGTAATTACCAATTGGTGTTTTTCATGGTCATTAATGGACACTGTAATGACGACTTCAATTTTTGATTAAATGCATCATTAAATGTGTATCATGGATCGATTAGAAGGTGGGTACTAATGTTCTCTACTATTGCGATTCATATGGGGTCGAAAAGAAGATGATTTGTCATTCAAAATCGAGTTATGGCGTCGGGTCGAGTGAGAGGGGTTCCGGGTTCACGAACAAGAGGAACAGGAGGAAGGTGATGCAGGTTCGCAGGTTCAAGTTGGGGTTAAATACACCTGGAATGGGTAACAACATGAAAAGTACTGTAATGAAGCTGGAATTTGCGTTTCTTGTTCAAGCGGGTGGGTCAGGTTCGAGTCCCGTGTCCACCATTTCTTTTCCTTACATTTGTTTGTAGTTTTGGTTAATTGTAGTTGTCCCTGAAGTTATAACTTCATTATAACCAAACAATTTAACTTTGTCATTTATTTCCCTTAACATACTAACGACCCTAACGGAATCTTAGGTATTCAATTATTGTTTCTTGATAAAATTAATATTTACAAATCCGTATTTAATTTAATTAATACGAATCAAGATTTAAAGTTAATAAATAATAAAATTTTGCGTTAGGATCCGGTTCATAAACGAGTCGGGTTTTATAGGACATGTTTTTTGGCGGATGTTACATCGCTCACATCACCTATCTCCAGGCACACTTTCTTAAATTTTGTAATGAAGTCATCGCTATTTTCATTATCTCTGCGCCAGATGTTCATGACACCAATTAAGTCTCTGGTGTGGCTGCGTTGCTAGCTAAATGTTGTAGAAACTTAGTCTCCAAATCTGTTCAACCTTTTTATCTCGCCAATGGAAAACTGTCAGATCACGCACGTGCTGCGCCAGAGAGCGTCTGGATAAATAGATGGCACCACATGGGGTCCAACATCCGAGCAGACCTGCGCCGGTGACAAAATGGATGTGGTCATTTGGGTTCGATAGTCCTGTGAACTTCCCGGCATTGGGTGGCAATTTCACCATTTCTAATGGAGCCGAGGCAATATCTGGGATGAACTTCGATTGTTATGCTGTCGTTATTGGTCTATACACCAAGCTATAATCATGTTCTATAGACAAGTTGTAAGCCGCGCGGGCACATGGCCTATATAAGTTGCGTGGTTATCATACGCTTTATTTTTTAAAACACTTGTGTTGTCTTGTACCCTGGTGGTGGGGTACATGCTAGTGTTTTCTGCTTGATCGTACATCTAATTGTATGTTGGGTAGTATGTTTCAATGATCTCTTGACAATCAATGGAACATTTGGGAGTTTCTTCATTCATCCTTTCTGCAAGCTCTTGGTCACCAACATATGTTTGACCAAGGCTTTCAGCAATTTTACCAACAATTCCTTCCCCAATAGTGGTTTGAGCTAGATCTTCTTCACCTGAAGCACACTCAATAGCCATAAAACAAAATTTTTCATGTTCATCACGATTTTTTGCCATTAAATCAAAATTTTCATCTGTTAAGTTCTTTTGCAAGCTACTCCAATCAACACAACCATGTGTGAAAAAACTTTGTTTATTAGGCTTTGCAGGTGCAGAAGTAGGCATAGCTTGTGGTGCTTTAACATGTGCTATTGGCATTTGGACATACTAAACCTGAGGAACTTGTGGTGCATGAACATAGAGCACAAGTACAAGATTCATGGTTTGTTCAACATGAATTGTGTTCTGCACATTAGGTCCAAGGTTACTTTAGGGATAAAATTGTTGTTATGCAATAGACTGGGTTCTTTGATTAGGGTATGTTATCATTGGTGCAGAGTTACTTGATTGACTCTTGCATTCTCTAGCAAAGTGACCTAGCCTATTACACTTAAAACATTTTATCTTAGATTTTTCCAATCCCACCTTTGACCTCCCATTTAATCCTGGGTAAATCCTACCAATCATTTTGTAAAAATTGTTAGCTCTTAGACTGAGTAAGGCTATCTGTTGTAATATGTCCATCTCCTAAAGATCAGTTGGATCTCTATGCTTAAGATCATCAACTACAAACGACAAATTATCAGGGACATGAGCATCATCGTTCACTGGAAGAGCGTAACTAGTGGAATGTTGATCAGAGTTGATTCCAGTGGATATGTCAATAAAGTGATCAAAACTAACTTCCCATCCCAGAAGATGACCCCTCCTGACTAAAAAATGTTGTTACCAAAAATGTAATTATCAGACACCTTTCCAGTTTCCTAGAGCTTTTTCTTTTGGACAAGCTCCTTCTCAAATGTTAGGAGCTGTCCATATAGTTGAGTCAGGCTCAAGTCCTTGAAATTTAGAGATGTTCTCATCACTATAGCAATAATATCCTATTTTTAAGGTAAATATTTCAGAAATCGGTTACTTAAAGTTGTTAAATTCTTTGTTAACTAACTTAAGTTCACTGATTAAACATGAAAATCGCTCAAACTGTTGAGTCAGGGTTTCCTCTTTGACATGAGTGAAGGTTTCATATTGCTAGTTAAGGATTTCACGAGTATTCTCGATAACATCCTTTGTTCCACCAAATTGTTCCTTCGGTGCATCCCACAACTCTTTGGCACTATTATAGTGTAACAGGCTAGCATAGATATCATTTGGCAGTGCTAGAGCCACGATACTGAAGGCTTTTGTATCTAGATCGAATTTTTTATAGTCTTGCTCAGAGTAGTTCTCAGACTTATTTGGCTCAAATACATATGGGTTTTCTGCATTTGGTACCATTGAAACGTGTGGTCCGAAAACCCAGACCTCCAACACCCTGTATTTTGTTGAGATACCATATGCTCCATCCTACGTCGCCAGATATTATATTTTGATCTGGCAAGCATAGGTGGTTTATTGCTGAAGCATGTATTGTGGGGATCATTTTGTTCCAATTTCTTGTGTTCTTTATCAGAAAAACAGAGTATTGGATCTTTATAGAGCTGATCTTTGTATGTTAAACTGATTGTGAAATCGAGTTTAACGTGACCAAGCTCTGATACCAATTATTAAAACTGAGTTTAATACTTAGTGAACAAATACTGATTATCATAATAATATTCACAAGTAGGAAGTCATCATCAATGATTGTTTTCCAGTTGAGTCAAATGATAGATTCAAAAGTTATACAACTCAATTAACTCTACAAACTCCCCCTCAGTTAATCACTCAATAATTATGTTCGTACGCAAGAAAAGGTGATATGTGTGATAGATCACTAACAGGTGTGTCTATTTCTACTAAGTAAGAAAGCATTGTTGTGTGATTGGCTGACATCACCCTAATAGCGACATCTAACATTACTAACAAAAAAGATTCCATAGATGTTGCAAATATCTGTGCAAACCTTATCATCTGTTCTAACTAGTCTAAACATTGTTACAAGATAAATACTGTTATATTGGGAAACCAATGTCTAGGCTAACCTTTGTTGCTTAGAACCAAACATCTGTTTGCCCATACAGATGTTTGGTCTTCTTCATCAGACCTTTTGCTTTCATCGGTGCTTTGGTCTTCAACAGTTTTTAGCCTTCAACATATGTTGTTTCTTCTTGAACAGCAGTTCCAAGTCTTAAACAGATGTTTGCTTTGTTCTTGAACAGATGTTCTGAATAGGTGTTCAAGATTCACTATCTTTGGAAGAGAGACTGGATCAATCTTTTGTTTATTTCTTGATTAGTGGATCATGTTTTGATTTTTAGTATCATCTGTTCTTTTATAGGTCCAACAGAGGTCCTCAAAAATCCATTTGTACCCTTGCACCAAGTGTTAGTAACCGAAATGGGGACACCCTATTGAATAATGCCCCCATAGCTTACCTGCAATTCGGTACCATTTCGCAAGACATGGTTGATGCAAGAAAGATCCAGCATAAAGCTTTACATTACCAAATGTCTAACGAAATCTTATATCGAAAATCTTTTATGGGGCCATTGCTGCGCTGCGTGGATGCACAGGACGCAAGTTACCTTATCTATGAAATCCATGAGGGGATTTGCGGCATCCACGCAGGCTCGCTTATGGTAGTAGCAAAGGTTTAGAATGCAAGATATTATTGGCCAAGAATGTACCTCGACGTAGTCACGGTCTAGCGAAATTGTCATTTATGTCAAAGGCATGCACCCAAGACCCTGCGCCCCAAGAATGCTTTGGTCCCAGTCATAACGGCTTTGCCTTTCCAAAAATGGGCATCGACATGGTAGGTCCGTTTCCAGATGCTCTGGGCGCAGTTAAGTTCATTATTGTTGCTGTCGATTACTTCATCAAATGGGTTGAGGCCAAAGCGCTCGCAACCACAACAGCCATGGTAGTCCGAAAATTTATCTGGGAATCCATCATCTGCCGTTTCAGCTTGGCACCAATTTTACACACGAAGATCTTCAAGCATGGCTGAAAGATCTACATACTGAACACGTTTTCTTATCAGTGGCGCACCCGCAAGGGAATGGCCAGGTAGAAAGCGTCAATCGCAACATTGTTGAAGGCATCAAGACAAGGTTAGGGACCGCATGTAAAGGCTGGGTCGATAATCTACCAAGCATCTTGTGGGCTCATCACACCATGCCTAAAAATAGCAACGATGGGATACCTTTCAGCTTAACTTATGGCTCGGAAGCGGTCATTCCTGCTGAAATTGGTCTCCCATCCCCGTGCATTTAGCGATAAACTCCATCGATATTGAGGCAAAATGTCGTCTAGACTTGTACTTGCATAAAGAAAGGCACGAGAACGTGACCATCAACAAAGCAAAATACAAGTCCAAGCTAGAAACGTACTACAACGCGCGAGTTAGAATCTGTACTTTCAATCCATGAGATTACGACTTCTGTGACAATGAAGCCTCTAATGCAGAATGCTCGGGCAAACTTGCCCCTAAGTAGGAAGGACCCTATGTCATACATGAGGTCCTAAGCAAGGGTGTATACAAGCTGCGCAAGTTAAATGGCACCATCATTCCACGTACCTAGAATTTTGTAAGACACAATATCTATTGTAGTCAAGGCATTTTGCCAAACAATCTTTATTAATACAAGAAGTGTCTTTTTACGTTACTTTTCATGCTTACATTTACATAAACCGTATTACAAATGCGTGCAACCACTATAACTTCATGAACACGAGCGATCTTCCTGTTGGCTAAACTATAACTTCATGAACTATACTCAAAGACATATTGGCTAAACTATAACTTCATGAACACGAGCGATCATCCTGGCTAGCTGCAGTTCCATGCGCATTACTAGATAATATGTTGTTCCCACATGAATTTGATCGAGTCTTCATTCGCGATACCTACACAAAGTAGTAATATACACGCAATATTGTAATAAACAGTTTAAAATCCTAAGTTACTATTTACTTGCCCCTAGGGCCACCAGAGGTAGTGGGAAAAGTGGAACTTATTCATGCCCATAAAGGGCCAAATCCTCGATTCCCAGGCCAGGAAAAATAAACTTGTTTAAAACCCGCACCCTAATAGAGGCAACGCGGGATGAATCTAGTTTGTTAAACATGTGACTACGACAAGGGCTTGAAGCCCAGCCATGGCATGCAGGCCACAATTCTTCATGATTCAGGAGCGCCCTCCCCATCTACACCATCGCAACCTTCCTCAACATCTTTAGGATTAGTTGGCGGCTCAAACAGAGTTTTCAAACGGTCAACATACTCATTTTGATGCAAAAGGCAACAATCAAGTAGACATAAAGATAAGTCGCGAGATATAAGGCAAATACTTACATGCACAATGCCATACTGTTGCAACCACACAGAATTATTCATCATAGTCTCTTTTGCATCCTTGCGAGCTTTATGTGAAACATGTAAGGAAAATTGAGCGGCATCGCGCTCCCCTTCGGCTGTGTTGCCACGAGCATTTTCGACACCAACGTCTAGCTCTAACTATTCGCATTTATCCTGACTATCAAGCAGGCGATGTTTAAGCTCAGCAATCTCGACATCTTTGGCAAAAGGTCCTTGTTGTGTGCAGCCAAACGATTCACACAATGCTCGTGCTCAGATAACGCAACATTGAGTCTTTCAATCTCCTTGTTTTGTATATAGCGATGGCCTTAGCTTCAACTTCCTTTTGCTCAGCTTTCTCTCGATGGGATTTAATTTCGTCCAACAAAGCTTGAAGTTCAGCATTCATAATGTTTGTACACAATGAGAAACGAAAAAAAACTTATTTTTTCAATGAAATTACAAACCTAAACTTATATAGGTGAAGAACAAACTTGATAAACTATATTTCCCTCAAAATTTTCAATTCGTAAAGGATGTAATCTACCTACGTATTTGATGCAGTTACTCGTCTCTCTGTTGTGACATATACACCTTTATCATTATATATTTACGGAACTGATAAACATAACTCATAAACTAAACTGTATCAATTGAAATGTAGACATAATTAATATTTGATATGACTCAGTTTTTGCTAAATTTATATTCAAATATAGATAGAGATCTATTGGAGAATGATATAGAGAAAACCCAATTGAATTACGAAAACTCAAGAAAACCTTAACTATTTTTTTTCTAAAAAAACATAGGGAATGTAAGTTAATAAAATATGTAATTGATGATAATGTTCCCTCAATTTAAAGTTGACTATATTAAGTCTCTCAAAATTTGTACAAACATTTTGACGTCTAAAAGTGGGTATTACAATATACAAACCATTAAAACGCGGTGGAACATTTTTATCATAACAACATCAATACGACGTCGATACTGACCAAACATTGGTATTAATATCGGTACTATAATAACCATTATTAGAATTTGTTTTTATGGTTTTCAAATGACGTAATAAAAATGTTTAAATATCTTCTTTTGTTCTTTTTCAGATGCTACACTAAGTGCTGGTATCGTACCCATGTCGTAACAAACAAAACCGACAAGCGACCAAAATGTTAGTTCTAACATTGCATTTACTATTATGAATTATTATTATCTTAATGTGTGACTATCCACATGTCTTCATAATGCGGTGACTCTCCAAGTACTTAACTCATATGTCTTCATAATGTGGTGACTCTCTAAGTACTTAACTCCCATCTTTGTAAGCCTATAAATAGAGGCATATGTAGTTCATACTTCATATCAATAAGAATGAGTTCTTCAATTCTTCTTTCTATCTTTCTCTCGATCTAATCTCTATAATTCTTGTCTACATATACCATATATTAGTTGCTATTAGGCCGTTGTTTTACAACACTTTATCAGCACGACTTGCTTTTGGAGTTAGATCGTATTATTACAAGCTATATTAACTTTCATTGTTCTTCATTCTCTTAAACGTATATTGCAATTCGTATAATGTTTTGTTCAAAGGACCATTATGATATTATTTGTCGTATATTTTTGTTTAATCTAAACAATGGGGAGTGAAAATAGTTTTCTATTTTCTTTTAATGTTAAGCCATAGAACTTTATTCCATCTTTCACAATCAAAAGTTTTGTTTTTAATGAATCCTAAGAGTTTTTCATAGAAAGATATAGTTAAAAACACATATTTTCCTTTATTATATTTTCCTTAATTATATTTGTTAAAATTCCTTTTATGCCAATTATGATGAGATAAAATTAAGATATGATAAATGATTGTTTATAACTTGATGAGTTTTGTCACGCTTATAGAACTAATTATATTAAGTCATGTAATTAACATATTTATTTGTTTGGATTTATTTAAGTTTGTAAAACATCCAAAAAATAATTAAATAAATAAAACAAAACACACTTGCAGTATAATTTAGTATTTTATTACTGCTTACATTTTCGTTAATTATCAGATTGTATTTACTTGTTTATTAATCTATAAACTATATGTAGTTTATTTTGTTATCACAATGCGACATTAGTATATCATTGTTTAGCATAATAATAATTAAGAGGGAGAATTTTGACGAAGTAAAAGGTATATGTATTTCAAATTATTGGTTTCTTCCATCTATTAACTAACCTAATATATTTATATGCATGGATATATCATATACAAATATGTGTAAACAAACTTTAATTGGTAATGATTTAATACATTATTATTTTTTTTGTTAGTCTTGTTTTATTTTATAGTCAATAACGGTTACTAAATTTTATTTGATTATAATAACATGCATTAATTCATGCGTATTTCTTTAATATAGTTAGCTATGTCGAATCTTGCAAAGCTTGAGTTTATGGCTGTGGACATCACTGGAAAAATTATTTGTCATGGGCGTTGGACGTTGAAATCCATCTAAATGCCAATAACCTTGGGGAAACAATTAAAGCAGAAAATAAAACAAATAACCAAGATAAAGCAAAGGCAATGATTTTTTTACGCCACCATATTCATGAGTCCTTGAAAAATGAATATCTCACTATCAAAGATCCACTCGTCCTGTGGGCCAATTTGAAAGAAATGTATGACCATCAGAAAACAGTGATATTACCAAGAGCTCGTTATGAATGGCTCAATTTAAGGTTGCAAGATTTTAAGTCTATAAGTGAGTATAACTCGACAATGTTTAGAATCACGTCACACTTGATTCTATGTGGTGAAAATATTACTGATAAGGAGATGTTGGAAAAAACATTCTCCACCTTTCACGCCTCAAACTTTATCTTGCAACAACAATATCGTGAAAGGGGCTTCACCAAATACAGTGACTTAATATCATGTTTGCTTGTGGCTGAGCAAAATAATGAGCTACTAACGAAAAACCATGAAACTCGTCCGGTTGGTAATGACCAAAGTGGACAACATATAATGACCAAAGTGGAGTCATGGACGTGGTCGTGGCTATCAACGTGGGCGTGGTCATGGTCTTAGTCGTGGACGTGGACGTGGATATGGTCGGGGGAATTATCATGGTGTTCAATTTAAAAACAAAGGAACCCACCAGAAGTTGCATGATTATGAAAAGAAATCTAATGATGGAAAAGGTAAAAAGAAAAATGGAACCCCATCGAATGCATGCTATCAATGTGAAAGTAACAACCACTGGGCTGGTACATATCGTATAGCCAGACACTTGTTAGAGCTTTACAAACAATCTATAAAAGAAAAAGGAAAAGAAATAGAGACAAATTTCACATATGAATATGGAAATGATGATGTCCCAAGTGGTGAAAAGGACCTTACTAATGCAACTAATCTGGATTATGCTTATTTCCTTATCGAGCAAGCAAAATTGGATTCTGGTGATATCATGGCTAATACCAACCAGTTGGATGCTTGCAATTTTCCTTACGCATGAATGATTATATTTAAAATTATGTTATTTCCTTAATGTTTTATCGAGACATTTTATGGGATTTGTTATGTTTGAACCATATTTATGAAATTTTGTTCTGTTTTGAAGCATATGGAGTGTTCAACTAAACGTCCTATTAGTGGTGAAGATGTATGTCTAATAGACAGTGCTACTACGCATACGATTCTAAAGAAAAAGAATTATTTCTCTAGTTTAATAATGAAAGAAGCAAGCGTTGGTACTATATCCGGTAAAACAAAATTAATAGAAGGCTTTGGAGAAGCTGATGTAGTTCTACAAAGTGGAACTTTGCTCAAAATTAACAATGCATTATTTTCTCCACTATCTCAAAGAAATCTAATAAGCTTTAAAGATATCCGTCTAAATGGATATCATCTTGAGACTACAAGTGAGGGACATGATGAGTACCTTCAAATCACAAGTATGATTTCGGGTAAAAAGCATATATTAGAGAAGTTACCCGCATTTTCCTCGGGTTTGTATTCTACTAAAATTGGTGCAATTGAATCAAATGCAATCATAAACCATAAGTTTATGGATCGAGGAATATAATTTGGCATGACCGGTTAGGCCATCCCGGATCAATAATGATGCGAAAAATTATAGAAAATTCATGTGGTCATTCTTTCAAGAACCAGAAGATTCTTCAATCTAAGGATATTACATGTGTTGCATACTCACAAGGGAAGTTAATCACTCGCCCATCACCAGTTAAGGTATGGACAGAATCCTTGAGTTTTTTATAAAGAATACATGGGGATATATGTGGGCCTATACACCCTCCTAGTGGACCATTTAGATACTTTATGGTCTTAATTGATGCATCAACTAGATGGTCACATGTGAGTTTACTATCAAGTCGCAATATGGCATTTGCACTACTACTTGCTCAATTAATAAGGCTAAGATCACATTTTCCAGATTATCCCATTAAGAAAATTCGGTTGGACAATGCTGGTGAATTTACATCCCAAACCTTCAATGATTACTGCATGTCTATTGGCATAAGTGTAGAGCATCCTGTACCTCATGTACATACACAAAATGGACTTGCTGAATCGCTTATCAAGCGACTTCAAATGATTGCAAGACCAATGATTAAGAAATCAAAACTACCAGTATCTGCTTGGGGGCATGCAATTTTACATGCAGCAACACTAATTCGCATCAGGCCAACGAGTTACCACACTTCCTCCCCATTAAAGTTGGTTTTTGGTCAGGAACCAAATATTTCCCATCTAAGGATTTTCGGTTGTGCCGTATATGTTCCTATCGCTCCACTACAACGTACAAAAATGGGAGTTAAGTACTTAGAGAGTCACCACATTATGAAGACATATGATTTAAGTACTTGGAGAGTCACCACATTATGAAGACATGTGGATAGTCACACATTAAGATAATAATAATTCATAATACTCTCTCTTGACTATTCACGTGACAAAATAATATATTATTCTTATAATACGCTTGGTGATGCTTGTGAATGTGACAACATATATTATTCTTATATAGCCACGACCACGTCCGTGACCTCAAAGGAGATTAGGAATATATGTTGGGTATGAATCACCATCGATCATTAAGTATTTAGAGCCATCAACAGGTGATTTATTTACGGCTCGATTTGGTGATTGTCATTTTGTTGAAACAACATTCCCAACATTCGGGGGAGATGAAAAGCAGCCGAAAAATAATAACATAAGTTGGAATGAATTATCATTACCTCATCTTGATCCTCAAACTAAACAGTGTGAACTAGAAGTTCAAAGGATAATTCATTTACAAAGATTAGCAAATCAATTACCAGACGCATTCACTGACCCAAAGAGAGTGACTAAGTCACACATACCACCTGCTAATGCTCCAGTAAAAATAAGTGTCCCAGAAGGACAACCATATATTGGAAATGAGTCTAATGCACGCCTCAAACAGGGTAGACCAATCGGTACTAAAGATAAAAATCATCGAAAGAAAAAAGGAGCAAATAATGGAGATGGTCAATTCGAGGTAATGATAATGCCAAGAAAAGAGTCTCCTGAAGAGACACTAGACATGATGGTTCCAGAAGAACCTCAGGTACCTGAAAATGAAGAGATCTCAATAAATTATATCATGTCTAGAAATGTATGAAACCGAAATGAAGTAGACGTCGATGACAGTTTTTCATATAACGTAGCGCTAGAAGTAATGGAAAATAATGAGGATCAAGAACCAAAATCTATTAAGGAATGTAAAAAAAGAAATGATTGGCCAAACTGGAAAGACGCAATTAAGGCAGAATTAGATCCCTCAATAAACGAGAAGTTTTTGGACCAATAGTCCCTATACCTGAAGGTGTAAAGCCTATCGGATATAAGTGGGTCTTTGTGCGAAAACGTAATGAGAAAAACGAAATCGTACGATACAAGGAAAGATTAGTAGCACAAGGATTTTCGCAAAGACCTGGGATTGATTATGAGGATACATATTCTCCGGTGATGGATGCGACAACTTTTCGTTATCTTGTTAGTCTGGTAATACAAGAAGGGATTGACTTGCGTCTAATGGATGTTGTGACAGCCTACCTCTATGGCTCATTTGATACTGATATTTATATGAAACTCCCTGAAGGATTCAAATTGCCAAACTCATGTACATCTAGTTCTCGAGAACATCTTTCAATTAAATTAAACAAATCATTATATGGGCTAAAACAATCTGGGCGTATGTTGTATAATCGCCTTAGTGAGTATTTGTTGAAAGAAAGTTATAAAAATGATTCAATATGCCCATGTATCTTTATAAAAAGGTCAGAATCTGAATACGTTATAATTGCTGTATACGTTGATGACTTGAATATAATTGGAACTCCAAGGGAGCTCTAAAAGGCGGTTGAATACTTGAAAAAAGAATTTGAAATGAAAGACCTTGGCAAAACAAAATTTTGTCTCGGGTTACAAATCGAACATCTTAAGAGTGGAATCCTTGTGCATCAACAAAACTACATACAAAAGTTACTCAAAAGGTTCTATATGGAAAAATCACATCCATTGAGTACTCCAATGGTTGTAAGATCTCTAGATGTCGAGAAAGACCCATTCCGACCTCCGAATAATGGAGAGGAAATTCTTGGTCCAGAAGTACCATATTTAAGTGCAATTGGTGCACTAATGTTTCTTGCTAGTCATACAGGACCAGATATATCATTTTCTGTAAATTTATTGGCAAGATATAGTTCATGCCCAACAAAGAGGCATTGGAATGGGGTAAAACAAATATTTCGATACCTTCAAGGTACAAACGATATGGGTTTGTATTTTACTAATCAATCGACAACAAGTTTGGTTGGTTTTGCTGATGTAGGGTATTTGTCTGATCCTCACACTGGAAAATCTCAAACTGGATATTTATTCACAAGTGGAGGTACTGCTATTTCATGGCATTCTGTAAAGCAAACAACCACAACCACATCATCTAATCATGCAGAAATATTGGCGATTCATGAAGCCAGCCGAGAATGTGTTTGGTTAAGGAATGTAATACAACACATATGTGGGTCTTGTGGCATTTCTATGAGAGATGGGGGGCCAACAATTTTACATGAAAACAACGCAGCATGCATTGCTCAACTTAAGGAAGGATACATCAAAGGAGACAGAACGAAGCACATTTTACCAAAGTTCTTTTTCACACATGATTTGCAAAAGAATGGAAATATTACTGTCCAACAAATTCGTTCTAGCGACAATTTGGCAGACTTGTTTACTAAATCACTTCCGACATCTACATTCAAGAAACTGGTTCATGGGATCGGGATGTGTCGACTCAAGGAGCTTAAATCATCAGTGGGAGAATACACGTTGCACTCTTTTTTCCTTAGCTATGGTTTTATCCCTCTGGGTTTTCTTGGCAAGGTTTTAACAAGGCAGCATCACCAAGCGTATATAAGAATAATATATTATCTTGTCACGTGGATAGTCAAGGGGGAGTATTATGAATTATTATTATCTTAATGTGTGACTATATACATGTCTTCATAATGTGGCGACTCTTCAAGTACTTAACTCATATGTCTTCATAATGTGGTGACTCTCTAAGTACTTAACTCCCATCTTTGTAAGCCTATAAATAGAGGCATAAGTTTATACTTCATATTACAACATTTAGAGCTTTATTCAACTTTTTTTCATATCCCTAATTACTCGTTTCTTCTCGGAGCTCCTTCGTCGCCGGTAATATTTCCGGTAGTCAATCCCAAAACTCATCATAAGTCTCTACAGTCTACACCTTTCTCATTATCTCAATGAATGGCACATCAAACATACTTTTAAACATCACTCACTTATTCACCCGCACAACAGTCCCAACATTCGTTCAAATCGAGTCACTTTTATACACTTTTGCCGCCAAAAAATCCCTCACAAGCATCACAAAACTCCATGCCAATCTCATCGTATCAGGCCTCTTGTCACCGTACGAATCACGCTTCATCCCTGCACTTCTGGCATCTGGGTATGCGTTATCTGGCCACATCCCGTATGCACGCCAACTGTTCGATGAATTGCGTCTAAGAACTAAACGTGCATACAACAGTATGATAAAAGTGTATGTTGAGAAGGGGTTGCCGTATAATGCACTCCAGGTGTTTGTGGAAATGGTTGAGTCAGGAAACCCGAAGCCGGATAGGCTTACGTACCCTTTTGTTGTTAAAGCTTGTGCTGAACTGGAAATGTATCGGTTTGGTTTGTCGGTTCATGGTTTGGTTATAAGCGGAGGTGTTGATTCGAATACGTTTGTGGGTAATTCGTTGTTGTCGATGTACATGAGTTTTGGTGAGAATGATAGTGCGAAACGAGTGTTTGATGAGATGCGGGACAAGGGCGTCGTTTCTTGGAACGCTTTGATTAGTGGGTATTTTAAAAACGGGTATCCTAACGAGTCGTTGATAGTTTTCAACAAAATGGTTGATGAAAAGGCGGAGATTGATAATGCGACTGTTGTTTCAGTGCTCCCTGCGTGTGCGTATTTGAAACGGTTGGATGTGGGAAAAGAGGTTCATAATTTGGTGAGAAATAACGGTTTGGATGAAAATTTGTTTGTTCGGAACGCTTTGGTGGATATGTATGTAAAATGCGGTCAAATGGATGACGCGCGCATTATTTTTTATGAAACTAGTCAGAGAGATGTAGTGACATGGACTTCAATGGTAAACGGTTACATTGTAAATGACGACCCAAAAAGCGCGATTTCACTTTGCCCGTTAATGCTACTTGAAGGCGTAAAACCTAATGCTTTAACCCTAGCTTCTTTTCTTTCAGCTTGTGCGGACTTAAAGTATTTGCGCGAAGGTAAGACGTTTCATGGGTTCGCGATGAAGAATAATCTCGATTCCGATGTAAATGTAGAGACTGGATTGATTGACATGTACGCCAAATGTGCGTCTGTTAGTTATAGCTTTAGTGTGTTTAACAAAACGTCTAAAGTCAAAACCGCCCCGTGGAATGCGATTCTTTCCGGAACCACTGAAAACGGGCTCGGCACAGAAGCAATATCGCTATTCAACGAAATGAGGCGAAAAGGTGTTCTACCAAACGAAGCAACATTAAAGTGTGTGTTACCCGCGTATGCGATTACCACAGATCTTAAACAAGTAACTAGTATTCATGGTTATCTAATAAGATCAGGGTTTTTATCAAAAGGCGATTTAGCAACCGGTTTAATTGATATATACTCAAAATGTGGAGCTTTGGAACAAGCTTACATGACGTTTAACGAGGTTGAAATAAAAGAAAGAGATATCATACTATGGAGTGTGATCATATCGGGTTACGGGAAACACGGGGACGGTGCGACCGCACTTTCACTTTTTAACCAAATGGTTCAAACCAGGGTGCAACCCAATGAAGTCACGTTTACGTCTGCGTTACACGCGTGTAGCCATTCGGGTTTAGTGGATGAGGGTTTGGGCTTATTTCAGTTCATGTTAAAAGAGGGTAAAGTTAACCCACGCGCGTCTCATTACACTTGTATTATTGACCTTCTGGGTCGAGCCGGGAGGGTTCACGAGGCGTATGAGTTAATTACCACAATGCCATTTGCGCCTAATCATACCGTTTGGGGGGCGTTGTTAGCTGCTTGTGTGGTTCATGAGAAAGTGGAATTGGGAGAAATAGCGGCAAAGTGGTTGTTCGAGTTAGAACCCGAGAATACCGGGAATTATATTTTAATGGGAAATATTTACGCTGCAGTTGGTAGGTGGGAAGAGGCGGAAAATCTGCGGAATATGATAAACGAAATCGGGTTAAGGAAATCGCCGGCTCATAGCTTAATAGGAGCCGGCCATGAGTGAGGGTGCATTTGTATTTAGAAACCGAGATTAGACAAATTTTAGAACAAAACTGCTAAAAAACGTCTGGTTTGATAATATATATGTTGTAAATTTTGTTCTAATGTATGTCCCTTGTTAGTTATAAAGTTGTTATTATTGATGTCTTTTACTCATCCAGTTTTTGACCCAATTCAGATTTTGGGCCCTATATGTCCCGGTCCATGTTTTTACCCGACCCAGTTTTTGTCCCCCGTCCATGTTTTTACCCGACCAAGTTTTTGTCCCCCGTAACAAAAATTCATGGATACACCACTGCTTGTCCACTTCTGTTACAAATACACGTACGAAAAACCTTTCGTACATACAACCAATCATATATTCAAGTATCCCTCAATGGCATTTTGGTTAAACAAGACCACGAGATGCGGTTCCTGGGAGGCGTTTCATCAAACACGTCGAGTGCATACACCATTCACCGATTCATATGCTCAAGTTTCATTTATGCCGGTTAAGAGTTGATAAAAATTTTTACAAGATGGTATATTTGATTTGTTTATAACGACGACTTTAATGTTTCGACATCTATAAAAGTGGACGACACACGTTACAAGATTTATGTATATTATAAAACTACAATATAATGTTAGTACAATCAGATTCATACAGATTTGATGGTTGTAAACCTTCACAACCTCGTTTTTCCTGTACAAAAACGAAGCAGAATACACACACACCGTAGATCAACGAAACATTCCAACTTCGTCATATTCTTTTTGACCGTTTATTGTCGGAAGTCAACAGGGGCGAAACCGGAAACTCAATGAGAACAATGAAAGAAGCTCTCTCAGCCTCCCTTAGATACTGTACACTTCCGTTCATAATCTTCACAAGTCTTTGACTTATATAAAGTCCAAGACCTTCTCTTGAGACACTTCTGTTAGTGTGAAACATATCCTGTATCAACTTCTCCGGCATCCCCGGTGACGGACGGGTAATTCTGTCATTTCACAATCCACTTTAATGTTAAATTGCCATCGTTAAACGTATGGAACCGGTGGTTTAACCACTATTATTATATCTTGTAAAAAAATTAAATATAACTTATTTTTCATTTAAAAAAGATTAATATAGACTAACAAAATTATTATAAAAAAAGAGTAAAGTGTCATTTTCGTCCTTGAGGTTTGGCCAGTTTTGCGACTTTCATCAAGAGGTTTGTTTTTTCGCATCTGTATCCAAAAGGTTTGGAATCTTGCCATTTTCATCCGGCTTGGAAACTACATCTATTATTCTCCATTAAGTTAGGGGTATTTTTGTCTTTTTTGCTAACTTAAAGGGCAATTTGGTCTTTTTCACTCCCTGTAAAAAGACCAAATACCCCTGGCGAAACCTTAGGGACGACACTGACATCTTACTCTAAAACAAACTTTTTAAACCATTTAGACCACCAAACCGAACCATTATGGTCGGCCCAACCAACACAGATGGTTTGGTTTGTCGTTTTCCAAAAACGTAGTTAACGTTCAGCCAAATTTTTCCTCGAAACTGGAAAAGATTAATTATGTTAGGTTGAATAGTAAAAGTAAAAATGAGATTAATGACCTGAATTCAAGATGTGCGACTTGTATTTTTGCCCCAATGTCTTCCATTTTGTGAGTTAGACTAAACGAAACCGAAGATCCTTCAAAATCTTGAGTGAAAAAGAGCGCATTAGATAAGAAATCTGAAAGTATTTGTTGAACCCTCAAATTGTCACCGTATACGGATAAGGATGAAACTTGTTCGGATGCATCGAAAACAACCTCCACTTTCCGCTCACGGCTCAAACTCTTGACCTGGTTCAAAACTACGTCTAAACATTCCCCCAGTTTGAACTCCACGCACTTCACTTCCATATAACTGAAACAATATATCGGATAATAAGATTCTGAATGTAATAAAGTCACTACACTAATTTTTGTATATAAACTTGTCTAAAATGTGTGCACTTAGGAATTTAGTTTTTTAGAAATAGTGACGTTAACTCTTAATTGGTCAAAATTTTACGTACCAAAGTTGGGTCGAAAATATTTTACGTAAAAAATAAGAAACTATATTGGTTTTATAGTATTAACCATATTTAATAGTTAAAAGATAAAAATGACAAAATAAGATGATTTGTGAAATAGTAAACCGTAAAAAATTATCGAAACTGATTATTTGATCAATTAATAATCAGATGATACAAACTGATTACTGCGGTTCTAGTTTAGGCCGGTTTAGCTTACAACCAGAAACCACAGTAATCAAATAATAACTTTCAAAACGCAAATCCAAATACCCCTAAATGAAATTAAAAAAAAGGTTTCACAAGTTTGGTTAAAAACCATACCATTGTTCGATGCTTTCTATATCAGAATCATCGACGATTTGTGATAACCGTTCACGACATAAGCAGCTATTACGCAAAATACGTCTCTGTTCTCCACACAACTCTGATTCCATTAAATCATCGATGAACTTAATCCCATTTAAACCATTTTTAAGTTCATGTTTCAAATACGACACTTTCGTAAGACTATTTAAAGCCGCTTGTTCAGACATTCTTTGCACCAACATCGCGTGTTGAAGCTCGGGGCTCGTCACATGTATAAAACACAAAACACCCGTAATTTTTCCGTCTCCGTTTACCCTTTTGTTAGCAGAAAGTAACCCCTCGACATATTTACCGTTTTGGTCAAAAAACCCGAACATTAGTTTATCCGCATCCAACCCGGAAATCACCTCATTTAGTAATATACGGAGACGGGTCAACATATCGCTTTTGACCCGATAACCGAAATTACCGACGGTAAAAACTTCACCTAAAAGCATTTTATTATTTGCCTCTTCCCTTGGAAAACCGGTTAACTTTACCATCGCATCGTTCCATTCTAAGCATTTACCGTATTCATCCATCATGAAGATCGGGGGAATAAGCGCGCACGGGCTACGGACAATGCTAGCGAAATCACCTTTCGCTTTTGTGTACTTTTCAGTGATCATCTTTTGAGCGGTTAGATCTTGTCCAACAAAGCATACCCCTACGATTGTTTGCTTTAGATCACGGCTACAACACGCGTTTGTAACAAGGGTAATGTGATCGTTTTCTTGACTACCGAAACTTTTAAAGTTAATTTCAACGTTTTTCTCTTCGATTCCTGCCATTAAAAAACCTACGTCCACTTCCCGTATTTCATTTTATTACATCCGATTATCTGATTCTGATTATTCAATATCACATAACGGTGTTCTCGATAAGAGTAAATTGCATTTTACGTCCTTTAAGTTTTAGCAAAATTACAACGGATGTCCTTTAACTAACAAATTACAACGGATGTCCTTTATGTTTTACTTTCTTTACAGGCCTAAAATTTCGTTGTAATTTCGTTAGTTACAAAGGACAGCGAAAATTTTGCTGAAACTTAAAGGGCGTAAATTGCAATTTTACCCTTTAGATAAGTACAAAAACCAGATAAACCGACACAAAGAAAGTACCTCGTAGAGCAGATGAAAGCATAGCTTTGACCTCATCAACCGAATCATCAACAACCAGATTAACTAACGAGACACCAACGGCTTGATCCAATGGCAATCCGGTAATTTCGGCTATTTTATCATTCCAACCACTAATATTTCCATTTCCATCAACCGCAAATACCGGGACCGAAGCGGTTTCAATCAACCGAACCATTTCATTAGCCACAACCCACAACTCATCAACGCGTTGTATGCTCATATCAACATCCGGAACTCTCACTATCTTCTTATCATTACTTTCGTCGTCATCACCCGCCACATCATCACCCCCGCCTCGTCATCATCTTGCAAAGACCCTCGTAATATCAACTGTAACGAATGGATAGCATCCATCTCCACATCTTCCCATGGTAAACTCCGGTTTTTCACCACTTCCAAAAACGCTTTAAACGACGATCTCGGATGCATTTTTCTTCCGTCGTCTTTATCATCCGGGTCGTGTTTCGCCCCACCCCATTTGACTTCTTTTGCGGCGTGCGACCGGAACCAAAACAGGAAATCTTTCGACGTTATCTTTACGGCCGCAATTCTACAAACGGCTTTCCCGAGAATCAACGCATTCGGATATCCCGCATCCATTAAACTATCCGTGCTTAAACCTGTACTTCCGACATGTTCTTCTAGCAACCAATTTGCGATATCTTTAACTTGTGATTCGGTTGGTGTGATTCCGAGTAACCAAAACTTGTTTTTGTAATAAAGAGCCGCACCGTCACATGTAACAAGGTCCATTACATTCGGTGTTTGTGTCATAATCCCAATCGGTGCATCTCTTAAGAGCATATCACAAAGAACCGTTTGCGTTTTCAAGAAATGCTTTTCTCGTTGTTGACTAGTCAACTCAGCTTCTTTGTTTATCTGAACACCAAAAACCTGAATCAAAAACTCACACGCGTAACGTAACGGAAACGATATGAATCGAGCACTTGAATGATGACAAACAACCAAACCCCACAATCTTTTCCCCTTTTGCGTTTCTTGAAGATTAATCCCGCTTTGCGACTCATTACCGTCATCGTTATCGTAATCGTCTTCATCACCATCGTTGATGGTTACCGACATTACAAGTAATGCAATCGACCCCATATTCGCCATGTACTGCGAATGACACCCGTGTGGCGCTCTTAACGCGGACCCTGAAAGATTCAACGGCTGAGATAAACTCTCGGTTTGGATCACTTTCACCGGCTGAGCCAAACAGTCACAAATCACTCTAACCTTATTCTTCATAAAAAGCGATCTCGAAGCTTGAGGTATATCGGTAGCGGGATAATGCAATCCGAGATACGGCTCAAGATCTGGCTTCCGACACTCAGCGATAATCTCACCGTGCTCGTCTTCGTGAAACTTATACACCATAACGCGATCATACCCCGTTAACTCACTCACTTCCTTAACCAACACATCACACAACCGCGATATATTTCCACTCTGCAACGACTGTAACCTAGAAATCGCTTTCGCAGCGAGCTTATACGATTTCAAGCACCCGCAGCTGTCACGGGTACTTCGGTGGGATTCACAGGCTCTAAATCGATAATTAAACCGACATCATCTCTATGCAAAATAGCGTAAAACGGTTTACCGGACGTCCTACAATGGACTAAAATAGGGTTTAACAGATTAACCTCAGGGAAGTTAGCAGCTTTTTGAAGAGCAGATGCACTTGATGATCTAAAAAGCGTCCGGACATCCGTCCCGAATGTTAAAACTTCTTGCTGTTCGATACTCGGAACCGCGTGTGGAGCGAGATCGAGCATCTCTAACGTGTTTTCGCTGTAAGCTAGTACGCTTAGGGTTTGATCATCAATGGCGATTACGCAACCGAAGGGTTGAATTTGACTACCCCTTTGGACTTTTTGTAAGTAAGCTGAAACAGTTGATGATGGAACATTGCTAGTTGAAGTTGATGCATTAACATCCATAGAAGTTGAGTAATCAAACTGGCGTTCGGATTCTTCGAAATCGACATGAAGTTTAGCATCAATTGGGGTTTGTGAGATAACACGAGCATCGCGTTTTAACCACGAAGAACTGGTCTTTGAGCAGTGGGTTCTACTGGTTGATTTTGATGACATTTTTGCACAACGAGGGCTCAAATCCAAAAAAAATCAAGAAATCAAGATCCTTTGAATCAAATCAAATGATGGGTATTAATAAAGTTTCAATCTTTTAACCTAATGATTCAAGAAACATGTTAAAAGATTGAGATTTCAAACAGTATATATGAAATTCAAGAATTCAAGATTCTTTGAATGGAATCAAAGATGGGAATTATATAAAGCTTCAAACTTTTAACCTAACAATTCAAGAAACATGTGAAAAGATTGAAATTTGAAACAGTGCATATGAAATTCAAGATTCTTTGAATGGAATCAAAGATGGGAATTATATAAAGCTTCAAACTTTTAACCTAATAATTCAAGAACATGTTAAAAGGCTTGAAACCTCAAACAGTATATATGAAATTCAAGGAATAAAGGTGAAGAAAACAAGAATTCATCACCTCAAGATTCGATTCTTTCTGCACTAAAGGTAGCAACTTTAGCTCTTTTAGAATAAATGAAGATAAGGGTTGATATTCTTCAGAAAATTTGCTCAAAACCCATGATTTTTAGTGCAAGATTGAAGGGGAAACACTGAATACCAAGGGGGTTTGAAATTTAGAACTTGAATGATGATAAATTAGTAAAATTTGTTGTGGAAAGTGTGATGGGAGTATGGAAATTTGCAGGATTAGCTTCACCGACCTGACTTTGTTTGTTTAATGTTATTTTGTTTACTGGATTTGGCGGAATTGTTAGCTGGGGTGTGTGGGATTTTGGTCCAATCAACTTAATATTGTAACTCAATCAAATACTTATTGTTTTTTCTCTTCACTTCCCATGAATTTTTATTTTATTTTATTTTATTTTATTTTGGCGTCTAACAACAACGCGTATATTCATTAACAAAAGGTTATCAATTCTCGTGATTGTAGACAGTGTTGGTGGCCTTTTCTATCATTAATTCCAGAGAAAACTTACTGCTCAAAGGTCTGATGTGGCAAAATCCCTAGCTTGTGCATCGCGCATAACATTTTGTCACGAACGAGACTCCATCTAACGATCTCTCCTATGTTGTGTTCCCGAGTTTTATTTAACAAATGATAAGAAGGGATTTAGAAGAACGTAAGGAAAAATAGTGTTCCATAGTTTTTTAAGAAGAGAAATGAAAGAAAAAATTTATGTTTATTTTTTCATTCCAATTTTTTCAAAATTAGAGACTTAGAAAGAAATGATTTTAATAAGAAAAAAATTACTTTTCTTTTCATTTTCTTTAATAGAAAACATTTTTTACTTTTCTTCTCGTTTTCTTTAACTCGAGAACGTTGTAGTTAATTAAATATTTCCTTTTCACCCCTTTTCTTTTCTCTGTAAGTATATTCTTATTTTTTGTTTTGTTTATTAAACTCGTGAACACAACTTAGAGAAAGTGAACACAACTTAGAGAAAGTCATCGAGGTATTGCTAGAGCACTAACCGATTTGGTTTCTATGACTTTTTGAGAATTATTTATGACTTTTTATATGAGAATTAATTTGTATATATCGTCATAATTGATTTTTACATGAGACACAGACACGACCCGTTAACATGACATATGACACGTTACGACATGAAGTTCAGGTTTGAGTTAAATGGGGTTAGGGTCATGAACAGGTTGATATGTTTATGCCATATGTTTATAATTAGCTTATCAAAAGTATACACTATTTATGGCGTTTTTTATATAGGTTATTTAAGAATAAGAATTTTATGGGTTTTTTTTAAATACATTGTGAATGTGAATTGTTTTTTGAGTGTATTATAGTAGTATAGATTGTAATTTTTGGTGACTTTTATTTATCTTTTTGTTTGTTAATTGTGTTATATTTAAAATTGTTAAGCGAGTCATGTCATTTAATCTGTTTATTACACGTGTTTTTATTCGTGTTCAAATAAATAACACATACAGTTAAGCAGTTTGTGTTCGTGTATGGTACCCGTGCTAATGTGGCGTGGCGTGTCATGCCCGTTTAACACTATTAAACACGTTTCGCCAACACAACTTTAGTTTACTATGTAAGCTTATAAAACGATGTTCGAATCACACATTTTCACCAAAAGAAAAAGAAAAACAAAACAAAAGTTTAATGGCTCTACATCGAATCTCGAAAAGTACATAAAACAAAAGTTTTGCATGCGAATACAGTATGAAGATGGTGACTTGATGATAGATGACATTCTGATTTCACATTAACTTCTAGTTTTTCTAGGAGCATTATTTTTACAACTAATATGTAACCTTGTTGAATTCACACGATTATTTTTACGAGAAACAAACACTATACCATCAGATTATGACATCGTAAGCCGGTTTACTAGTTTACAATTTTAAAACTGGGTTTTAGATTTTGAATTTAGTGTCCGTTGATCGTATGATCAACGTAAAATGATCCCGTCTTCATCATTTTCTTTGTTACGACGTCACGTGTCGCATCGTTGTCACCATGTAGTATATATCTTATAAGAACCTTACTTTATGTAATATAACATGATTTCTGTGTTTAATGTATTACTATATAGTTTTTATTTATATGAACACTGAAATTTGAAAGTAACAGTTTCAGGAAAATTTGTACTTTGTGGGGCAAAAGCAATAGAATCTAACATGAAGGAATCAAGTTAAAAAGCAATTCCTTTTTTTCAAATTAGTAATTTTTTAGAAGGGCTTGAAAATCTGATATGTTTTTTGCTCTTAGTAGTTCTCGAACAACTTAAGCCTAACCGATGGTTTGTTGATGGTCGTTTTCGTTATAGCGTTCGATTTTCGTTGAAGTCGGAGTTCAATACGACTTGTACATTAGTCGAGGTCACATATGGCGACTTCAAGTTGAAGACGGCTTTAGGTACTTGCCTCCACCATCGAATAACTCGCAACTTTGACAACGCTAAAGTCAGGGACGCCGATTATACTAAACATACATGAAACACTCTTACCAGATTTTCAAATCGAAAAGAAAAAATGTATTCTTCACAAAAGCAAGAAAGTAGAAGATGAGCAAAAGCATAATTCATCCCAATGTTAGGCCTATGAAAAAAGGAACCAAAACCTTATTCCATTTCAAGAAACCACAAATCTAACATGTATCAATGAAGTCCGGTCTTTAACTACATACAACAAAATATTCAAAATATCAAAATGTTTTACTCCTCACATGGTACATACTAGCAAAATCCAAACACAATTGATGATCTCTCTTATCTCCCCACCCACCCCACCCTCGAAATCCCGCTTGATACCCGTCTTGATTGCTTATAACGTGTAACCCCACTCGGGTTTAATGTTAACTACCTTATCAATCTCTTCGGTTTCAATGTTCACCACACCGTTGTCCACACAAGCGGTGTTTTCCCCTTGACCCTGGTGCAACCCGCATTTCCCAAAGTGAACCGCGCTAGCCCTAGATCCACGAATAGAGTAAACCGGACGACCAAACGATGGATAAACCGTCACCCACATTGTTATATCCCAGTTATAATCATCAAAGAAACAAAACTCCTTAGCTTTTCTATGTATTTTCCTCCAAACCGTTCGGTTAAACGTGTAGCCCACGTTACCCATTCGTTCCGCTATCAAACCATCCCAGTTTTCGCCTCGGGATTTGACGTTACTTGGAGCGAGATTTGCAGCATAACAATCGGGACACTTTTTGGGCTTTAAATGCGTCAACATCTTCAAATTGTGATACGCGTTTGGGAAGATGAAATGATCTTCTTCTATAAAAAGAATATCACCCGTATGACCCGCTGTCTCCTTTAACCCGTCCGAAACCGTGTTCATCATCCACCACCAATGGTGTTTCAACGACACAATCTTCGGTGACCTATGATTTCCATACTGATCGGTAGTGCCTTCGCAGTGTTTCTCAACCGTGCTATCTTTATCTTTGCAATCATTAGGGGATACACCGGGAAAACTATCGGGAAATATATGAGGCGAAAAGGGGGCGAATATTTGTTTCACTTGACAAAACCGAATCCCCTCAACGATCTTGTTCATTTCTTCAAAATACCCATCGTGACTTACGATCAACAACGTTTCATCAATACCCGACACACGAGAAAGGCTATCCACGACCAGTTTAAGATACTGTGGCCGATTGTGAACATAAAGAACGATAATTATACGGTCTTTAGCTAGATTCGGATACAAATCCATGTTTCTCGGAGGCAACTGGTTCTTATTCTCCAACATTTTCGACAAACGATTATGTTTAGGAAGCTTAATACTCTTGATCAAACCGGTGATGTTAACGCTAAACTCACTACTTCTATCGATTTCATCTTTAGAATCGCCTGAATTCATCCCAGCAAGAAAAAACAACAAAAGAACCCCAGCCATAGTTAAAGACACTACCGAAAGAAACCTACGAACCGCACCGTCCCTAATTCGCGGTTTCTTGTAAGAAGTCATGGCTCTATCAAAAACACTCCTAGACATTTTCACAAACAGTTGGTGTGCAAGGATACTAGATCTAAATCTCTAACACTCTTAAGACTAATCTAACAAACCCATCTATACCTAACCAAGTAACATCAAAAACTGCAATCAACCCTATATATTAACCGAAAAACAACAAAAAAAAAAGAAAGCTTTAATAACCTCAAATCACAAAACCCACAAACGTGAACTAGGTTTATCCTCAAATCTCGCGTATTTCAAGATCACGTTAATGGGTTTTGTTTGCAACTCATAATCTGAACAAATCAAACAATAATAGTGAGAGATCAAACCATAATCGAAGAACTGTGGCAAAATTGGTGCATAATTAGCGGCGCTAATTAAGGGGTTTGTGTAATTGAAATTATTGATTTGGGGATAAAGAAGAAGGTTTTGGTAACACCGGAGAAACGTATGAGATTTGTGGCATTGATGATTTGATGGATTGTAATCGGAAACTTCAAGAATTGGTAAAATGGGGACTGCAGGTAAACAGTCAATGCAGGTGCATTGAATGAATGCTTTTTAAATCTAAGAAATGTATTAATTCAAAGTTATTTGAGCCGTTGATTATTTATCATCATAATAAATTTCAGTCAACCTTAATCAACTTGTGTAGGGGGTCGTTTCTCGGGTTTTAGATTTTTCAGGCTTGGTTGTTCGGGTTTTTTCTTGGAAAAAAATGATTCGATAACCAACTTATTTAAAGTTTGGGTTAGTCAGGGTTTAGATTAATTAGGGTTGAGTTGTTCGGTTTTTAGATTTAGATATAAAATGAAAAGAAATGTTTTTTCTTTTTTACAAAATATCATCATAATTAATATTGCTTTAAAAAAATATTATCAAAATTTAAACATTATTTGGCAATATAATATTATAATGTTCAAAAGTCTCAAAACTTAATGTTCCAAATATTAGAGACACAAAACCAAAATACATCTATTAAAAAGAGACATTAAATGTTCGGGTTTTTGGCTATGAAAATGTGACCTGATAATCGACTCATAGAAGGTTCTGGTTGGTCTAGTTCGGGTTTTTCGGGTATTATCTAATTGGGTTCGGGTGACTTTGAATATAGGTTTCAGGTTTCGAATAAAAACGGATAACTCTACATATGTGACATCTTCTCTTTCACAAATGGTGCATTGCAATAAAACTTATAATATGACACAAACAAAAGCGCAAACAAATGGCAATCGATAACATATGGATAAATCAAATGATTTTCAAATCGAAAGCTTGATGGAATCGTCCAATAGAAAAGTAATCAGAAGTCACCTAAATATCAAACCCTAGATCCCAAACTTAGGCTATATAGTATGGGTCGGAAGGAGGGACAGGGTAGTGGGAGGTGATGTGGCATAGACCACTAGTGACTCCATCCTAGACATGTACAAATTGGTTTTTTAAACCGGTTCCGGTTAAAAACCAGTTTCGGTTTTTATGTTTTTGAAAAAAACGGTTATTGAATAACCGGTTTCGATTAATAATCGGTTTATTTTAAATATACTAACCGGTTGTAACCGGTTTTGAAACCGGTTATAAAAAACCGGTTTAAAAACCGGAAAAAAAAACCGGTGGGCTGAATTTTTTTTTATTTTCTTGGTTTATTTTTTTTATGGCCGAAAATGAAGTATTGTAATATAAAAGTTAACTACGAAATCTAAAAATTTAAATTATAATATGATTAACCTTTGAAACAAACGATTGTTACATAACGTTGAACCGTGGAAGTACGAACGATAAACGGAAAAAATTAAGGGCGTAAACTTAAAATATTAATCCGCAAGAACGTCCACACTTATATATATATTTTTTTGTGGGACTACAATAGAAATACTATATCTTGAGCTTCATTTATTCTTCTTCGCTTAAACCCGAAGTTGAACTATTGCGAAGGAATTCATCCAATGCGGCTTCTTCGTCGGTCATTGGGGTTGTCAATTCGGCTTGAACTTCGTCCTCGTACACTTCGCCTTCGTATTCCAATTCATCCTCGAGTGTGCGTATGTGTTGACATCTCTCCGCCGCATCCAAGTAATCTTTCAAGCAAATCGACATCTCAAACGCCTTTTTTGTTAGTCGAATCCTCCTTATCGAGATCACCCTGCCACTAATAGAAAAAGCACTTTCCGAAGCTACCGTGGAAGCTTGGACCGTTAGTAAATCTCGGGCCATTGTGGCTAAGATCGGAAATTGATCTTCCTTACTTTTCCACCAAGCCAACAAATCAAAATTTTTAAACTCGTGTGAAGTCATTTTTGTAGAAAGTTTGACCCACCATACCGACCAAGTTCGCTACTAGTGGTGTTACCACGGTACATTTGACTCGACTCATCAAATAATTGGTTATAAACATACAAATCTTGGTCTTCCATACTAGAAGAACCTTCGCCGAAAGCGGCATTTCTCATCGACCGTGAATGTATGACGTGGTTGCACCATATTTTGTTACATAAATGTCATACATTCTTGAAAGTTGATCGTTGAAACGAATTTTTGCGGCTTCACCAAAGTTAGGGTCTCGATCAGTGTTTAAATTCAACTCGTTTGCAATTTTTCAATCAAAGACCCGGTACTAAAAACGTTAAAGCAAGGGTTTAAAGCGGCAGCACAAGTGAAAATCGCCGGTAGTTCGCTAAAATATTTTCTTAATTTTTCCTTCATTGTTTCCGCCATATCACAATATGGCCTACCTCTAACCGCCATCTCGTTTAATTTTAAACACATTTTAAACAAATTGTGAAGCACCAAAGAACTTGTAAGATAATAGACACCCGATAAAGTTTTTGTTGATGTTTTGAAAACTTGAAGCAATTGTGTAACCGTTTCAATAGTAGCCCAACCCGATTTGTGGTAAGGCGAAACATTCCTATGACTAGACAAAGAGTTATGAAATTCTATTAAACTTTCTTTTTGCAAAATAACCTTTTTCAAACATGGTGCAAGTCGAGTTCCATCTATGAGCGACGTCCCAATTGGGTCCTAAGCATATTCGACCCGCTTCCTTACACCTTTTTTTTATATTTTGAGTGTCTACGTGTGTTACTATATATGTGACGTAACATCTTTTTGAAAGCTTCCTTTTGTGGTTCAATAACCTTTAAACCGTCTTGAACGGCCAAATTAATGATGTGTGCAATACATCGACTATGGAAAAAATACCTTCGCAAATCGGTTTGTATTTTAATTTTAAATGCATTACCGAAACCGTATTGTTTGAGGCGTTGTCAAAAGATATTGAAAAAATCTTGTTTTCCAATTTGTATGTTGCAATACATTTGTCGATTGCTTTATAAATAGCTTCACCGGTGTGAGGGTAATCAAATAATTTAAAAAAATTGTGCGTTTCATCATTTGCCACGTCGACGGTTCAATCCAATGGGTGGTGACACAAATATATGAGTCGGGTGAACCGTGCGGTACGGATCAAACATCGCTAGTCAAGTTAACACCGGTTTCTAATTTTTCAAAATAAGAAATTAATTCCTGTTTAGCATTTTTCCACAATTTCAAACAATCTCTCCTAAGAGTAGCATGACTTACATGGGTGTATCGTGGTTGGAGAGTTCTTTGAACCATCTTTGTGTAGCGTTGTTTGTCGAAAGTGTTGAACGACAAACTTTCTTGGATTACAAACTTCGCCATTTCCTCCCTATCCATTTCGTAATTGTAGGCGAACAAAGAAACGCCTTCACTTGCCATGGAGGTTTGACCACTAGCGGGTTGTTGTTTCAACGCCTTGCAAAACGGTTTTTCGATGTATTGTGTCAACGTGGTGTTTGCGGTTTCGGCGTAGAAACCATTACAATGGTGACAACGCGCTTTTTTTCTCCCGTTGGCCATCTCACACAAATCGAAATGTGCCTAAACTTCGGGGTTGCGCTTCGTTGGAATAACACGAACCACCGTGTCCGTTGTAGACTCGCCAATGTTGACCGAATCATGAGCACTAGAGCTTGCCAAGCTTTTTCAAGAAATATCGAACAAGATTTTGAGCGTTTTTTAGAGTTTTTGGAGGTTTAGAGAGTTGTGTGCTTGAACCCAAACACCCACAACCCTTATATACTAGTTGGAGATGATTTTTAGGCCAAAATAAGTCCAAAAAAAGGGCTAGGAGGCTCCCAAACGGTCATATGACCGTTATATATATTACCGTTTTTAACCGGTTTTTTTTTACACCGTTACCGGTTAACCGGTTTTTAACAGGTTTTTTTTTTTGCAATAACCGGTTTTTAACTGGTTTTAAAATTAACCGGTTTTGTTTATAAAAGTTGTAACCGATGTCTAACCGGTTAAAAAAACCGGTTTCGGTTTTTTTTCCGGTTTTGGTTGCGTAACCGGTTTTTTTGAACACGTCTACTCCATCCTCCCCTCCCCCCCCCCCCCCCCCCCAATTGCTGAAACGTGAAGATAGTGGAAATCTTCGCGTAGACTACGAGACTATCCTATGAAGTTTGCCATCCAATATTTAAATTAAAAATTAATGAAATGAACCACACCCCAGGATATTGGATGAGAGAGATGGTGCAAGGGGATGTTGACGTGATATTGAGGTGGAGGATGGTGATGAATGTTCACTAAGGAACTATACCCTTCAGCCTTATAGATTAGGAACATAATTTAGACAGGAAACAAACACGATAAAATAGAAACTTGAAATTTAAATAATTGCTAAAAGACTACGATAAAATTCCCTCTCTCTTTAGCCTTTCTTGTTGTCGACAACACCCTTACAGGCCCACTCGTCCACAGTTGACTATCGGATCAACCCCTCATCGATGAACACGATGGAAGCCCATGATGCTCCAGCATCATATTAGGTAAAATAACCCTCAAAAAGTTATACACTATGCATACACGTTTGAATGTACACCTATATTCAGTTTTGTTTACAATTTTCCTTATCATATGCTTGCAGCTTTAAATCAATATGGTTTTTTCTTAACAACAAATTTTTACACCAATCCATCTTTGACGGGGCTCGAACCCTTGACCTCAAGGGGAGCAACGCCTTAACTCCAGTAACTTTGGCATTTGAACCCAACCCCCACCCTTTAAATCAATATTCTACTTCATTACATTATGTTTAAACTTAATTTTTTGTTTAAACAAGTGTTTGTTCCTTAATAATTACATTATTTACGTGATTCAATATCAAGTGAAAGGGTAATTTTATCTAAGTGAAAAAAAAGGAATATGCACATGAAGTCACATACTATTTCCTCCCTCATTTTTTAAAAGCCCGTAACTTTTTTATGTGTCTTTTGTTTTTTTTAATTATACTATAAAATTGGCCGTCTTAAGATCTTTAATACGAATGACCTATTGTTATACTTTCCAAAAACAAATTTTGAAAACCAAATCGTGTATTACACAATGGACATAAGGTAAAACACAATAAATATCAAAGTAAAAAACGCAATGGGGAAGAGACTAAAAATACAACCGATGACAACAGATAAAAGACACAATGGACAACAGACTAAAACATATGAACATAACGTAAAACACAATAAGTATCAAGATCAATGGACTAAGATCCCTCTTACCCTTCTTATTTATTTTGCACTTTGTATTTGATCATAATGCTACTATTAGGATAACAATGAGTTTAGGGATAATTGTGAGACATAATAGTCCAGTTTGATATGCTGAAAATTATGAACTTTTGTTATTAAGTTGTTGATTAAGGATGTTCATATACCACATTCATATCAGTATACACTTATTATAAACATCAAGGTGTTTGTGGCATCTATTAAACTATAATCGCCATAACTAATGGGTATAAGTAACATGTTCATAATGTTTAATTTTGATTGTAATCAAGGCACGTGGGTATATACAAGGATGTTGGGTCAAAATTGCATGAAGGAACAAAGATGATTCGTAATGAAATCTTAATATTGTCATATTTAGCAAAAAATACATATAAAATCAACCATGTATTTGATTGAGATGTTACATATTTTCGAAAAGACTATAGAGTCTAGTTTCTACAAATTTTTAGAACAAGAATAAAATCAGGTAGTAGATGGTTGAAAAATACAAATTATAGCAGATTTGCAGGTTGTGGTAAAAACATAAATCTCTATGTATTTTGCAAAAAAAAAAAAAAAAACTGAGTGTCGGTGTGAGGTGTTCTTTGTATGTTGGAAACCTTGTTGAGTCTACGCCTGACCTAATTGATTTTCAGGTTTTTTCACGTTTTGAAATTAAAACTTGTGTGATATATGTAACAATAACCTTATATACTATTTATTATAACTTGTGGTATTTTAATGCCTTAGGTACACACCATGGGAAGATCAAGTGACTAGGAAAAAAAAAGAAAAAGAAAAACACATCTTAGTGACTGGGACAAAAAAAACAACATATCTTGAAGTCGGTTTCATGGATTGTAAATGTGTCATAAGGGTTGTTTGTGTGAAGTGTTGGTTTTTGAATCAAATTCACTAAATTTTAGTGTCTTACAAGTGTGTTCTAATGTGTTACATTAGGATGATACATTGACAATGTAGCTAAGTTTATGATGTTATTATCAGGAAAAAAATTATTTTGGGACCTATTTTTCTCACTAAATAATGACATGAAGTCTTTAATTTTATTTTCTGATCAACTCTTAGATAATTTAATAAAGAGTTAGTTGTTATTTTCGTCCCTATAGTTTATTCACTCATGCCAGTTTAGACCACATTGTCAAATTTGTATCATTTATATCCCTGACATTCTTGAAACATACTAGTGCTGTCCAAAAATACATGAGTTAACTGTCATTTTCGTCCCTATGATTTGTCCAATTATTCGATTCAACCTTGGTTTTTTGGACGGCATTGACATGTTTAAGAACGCCAGGTACGAAAATGGTACAAATTTGAAATTTGGTCTAGACAGGCATAACTGGACAAATTATATGGACGAAAATGACAGTTAACTCTTTAATAATAAAAAAAACCTTAACATCTATCCACTTCATGAACCATTAAGGCATCTACGAGTGAACAACGACGACCAGACATGTGACGATTAACTAATCATCATAAACCAAACACACACACACACAAAACTAAAACACACAAACCGTCCGAATAATCAGTGGCGGATTCAGAAACTTTTTTCAGTGGGTTCGTTTTGGTAGATTCTCACTAACTTTTTTCAAATCATACAAGATTCTCACTATTTTTCCCATTTTTTTCAATCCGAGCGGGTTCATGTGAACCTACAAAACAGGACTGGATCCGCCACTGCGAATAATTAACTAATTTAGTATATAATTTTCTTTTTATTGTGAAAAACAATATTTATTTAGATACCTTGAAAAGGAAACAACATACAAGCCACTACTTCCATATCCCAAACTCAACTAGATTAGATATCCAACCAACAAGTTCACCCTTTCACAAACCCAACAAAAAAAAAAAAGAAAAAAAATGGCTACAATTTCCATCTCCACTTCTTCTTCTTCTTCTTCTTCTTCTTCTTCTGCAACTTCACTAGCTTCAAACCTTCACATCCCACCAAAAACCCCTTCACATCGACCCATCTACCCTTCAAGAACAACCGCAAATCACCGCTTCAAACTTCAAGCAAAACTAGGTCAACAATTTCCGACAAATTACCATCAAATCAATCTTGTTTTTGTTGTTTTAGAGATGGGTTTTTGGTTATTTTGCAGGTGGGGAAGATGGTGAAGTGGGTAAAGATGGGAAGAAGAAGAAGAAGTTCATTACTAAAGAACAAGAGCCAGAACAGTACGGAAGCAAACCATTTGATTGTTGAGTTTTAGCGACGGATGATATTATTGTTATTGTTTTTAGTGACGGTTGATAATGTGCAGGTACTGGCAATCTGCGGGTGAAAGGGAAGGGGAGAATCCCATGAAGACGCCCCTACCGTACATTATCCTATTCGGCATGTCCACACCGTTTATTATCTTGGCTATTGCTTTTCTCAACGGTTGGATCAAGGCGCCTATTAGATGATTATGTTTGTATCGACTTTTATATACATATTTTGTATGACAAAAAAATGAGTAAAGCTTAAACGATTGGTTGAGTTTATTGATGTGATTGAAACTACCCACTAACATAATAAACCAAACAATTTAAAGTAACTATGTAAATGTAAACTAGGGGGAACTATGAACGATGCTTGTAACATCATTGTACTTAAGGATGAAATGGAAATGTCATGGGGGTCACCATTCGACTCTTTCAATCGCGTTCATTTCAGTCTCAATGGTTCATTACTCGCGTCTCTCTGCAACGCTTGTGATCTTCGGCTTAGTAGTTGGTTAACTGGTTATGGCGGTTAATTTCGCTTTTTTACTTTAACCGGTTATAGCTTTAACTGGACCGGTTAATCACTTTAAGTGGTTCGGTTAATTACCGGTTATTTTTGGTTAATTAACCGGTTATTTTTGTCTTATTTTTTGAATTTTTCGGTTAACTGGTCTACCGGTTAAAAAACCCGGTTAATAACCAGTTCCTATACTAAATATCTATAACCGGTTCCTATACGAACCAGTTCCCCAAACCAAATGGATTCTGCAAACCCATAAAAGAGGGTTGTATTTGAGAGTTTTTAGAGATTAGAGAATGGTGTAATAAAATATAATCACCCACTAACTATATATAATACTTTGGAGATGGATTAGGAGTCCAAACAAACAAAAAAACGGCTAGTTTGACTGCCGAACGGTCTTATTAGTGTGACTGGTCTGTTATGCAAAATTGGTTTTTTTTTCAGTTAAAAAAACTGGTTTTTTAAGTATCCGTTTCCAGTTTTTCCGTTTAAACCCGGTTTTTAAACCAGTTATTATAATCAACATCCCAAACCGCCAACCAAACCTATGGTTCCAGTTTCAAACCTACCGGTAAGAAAAAGACCGGTTTAAAAAAAACCGGTTACAATTAGTTGTTAGGTTCGATTTACAAACCGATTTTTTTACGCGTCTAGCCCCTAACCCTGTCCTCCAACAAATGACACCACACCATCTTGTAGGTGCCTCATTAGAGATCTTCTAAAGCTTTTAATAATATACTTTGTTTCAACTTCAACCCCTTTTATGTATTATATTTTTAACTAAAGTAATTATTTAGTCACTGAACTCATTAAATATATAAATATACACTTTAATCACATTAAATTAGTCAAAATTGCCAAATGAATTAGTCAAAATTGATGGTTGTGTGTGGGGAACTATTTTGACTCCAAAAATAAAAGGGTGGTTGTGATTGATGTTGTATATTGTGTTAATAGCGCATTTATACACAAATGATTTTATTCAACTGATATATATTTTGTTAATATTGTTTTAATGGCGCATCATATACACAAATTATGTTATTCAACTATTTGTAATAACGTCTAGAAAATAGTACCTATACTTTATCATAAAAAGGTCAGAAGCCTTATAATAAACTCATTAATAAATGGGACCATCATCATAAACCCATTAAAGCGTTGGGCCCTAATGATCAAACCAAATAACTACCCTACAACATAACAAGGCATCCAACAAAGCTTGGATGACCTAGAAACTAGGGTATGTAATGATATTGCTTCAGGAGCGGACCTAGAGTGATAGAAGAGGTAACCACTGTTGCCTCTTAACACTCCGACAGTAGTGTAAATTTTGGAAAAATTTGATGTTTTTTCGATTTTGTTACTCCTGTTTATTGAAACGTTACCCCTATACGGATTTTCTAGATCCGTCACTGTATAGTTGGATGCTATTGACAACAACACAATATCATGTCGATCATATGTGATATATAGATAATAGATGCATACAAACTCGTTTTGAGCTAATCCAGTTACCTGACTCTGAGAAAATCATCCTCGTGTGATATAGATGCATAGAACCTCGTTTCGAGCTAAATACGTGATCTTATCATCTATCATAGTTATTATTATTTTAATTGCATTTAACACCTCTAAATGCCATTAACTTTCCAAAGGGACAAATTCCAAAAGTTGGGGGTTAACTCAAGATTCTCGTGCGACTTCAAAGACCAAAAAGCCACATTACCATCCAACCGTCCATACCCATCAAATCCAACGGCTCACACACCCCCCAATTCATCTCACCTTTATCATCAAACTAACAGCTCTCATTCCGCCACGTGTCACTCTCGATGCATTATTATCCCCAATCCAACGATCACCAATTCACCATACACCTTTCTCCCAATCCAAAACCTTCTCCAACACTCCATCCTCCCAACCGCTCCGGCAACCCTAATCTCCGCCGTTGATCCACCAATTCGCGCCAATTTTTCAAATCACTGATTGTAATTGTTCAGTTGTTCAATCCTCCGGCAGCTATGGCGGATTCCGACAACGAATCCGGCGGTCAGAACGCCGGCAGCGGCGAGTTATCGGCGAGAGAACAGGACCGGTTCCTGCCGATTGCTAACGTGAGCCGGATCATGAAAAAGGCGTTACCGGCGAACGCGAAGATCTCGAAGGACGCAAAAGAGACGGTGCAGGAGTGTGTGTCGGAGTTTATTAGTTTTATCACCGGAGAAGCGTCGGATAAGTGTCAGAGAGAGAAACGGAAGACGATCAACGGTGACGATTTGCTGTGGGCGATGACGACGTTAGGGTTTGAAGAGTATGTTGAGCCGTTGAAGGTGTATTTAGCCAAGTACAGAGAGATGGAAGGGGAGAAGACGACGGTTGGGAGGCACGGTGAGAAGGATGGATCGTCTGGTGGCGGTGGTGGCGCCGCCGCGGGCGGCGGTGGGAGTGGTGGCGGTGTGAATTCGAGCGGTTATAGTGATGGCAGCGGTGGTGGAATGTACCGAGGGTTGCAGGGTAACATGATGATGCCACGTCATCACCAGATGTATAATTCCGGTTCGTATCATCATCATACGGGCAGATCGGGCAGCATCGGCGGTTGCTAATATATTTTTATATTAATATTTTTAATAGTCAGGCATTGACATGTGGAAAGTTTTAAGTGTGTTTTTAATCATTGTATTTTATTATTATTAACTTTTTAATTGCTGTGTAAATGTTGGTAGATGCAAAGAATGATATTTAACCTTGTGATGTATGTTAGATGTGAGACATTATTGTAATATTTTAATAAGATGTTTTAGGCATGTCGTTGATTAGATGTGAGACATTATTGTAATATTTTAATAAGGTAATATTTTAATAAGATGTTTTAGGCATGTCGTTGATTAGATGTGAGACATTATTGTAATATTTTAATAAGATGCTTCAGGCATGTTGTCGAACGTTAGTCATTCCGTTTTAGACTACCTGTTGCCGCTCACTTAATAAACTGGATATTGTGATATATGAAGCCGACTACACGTCTACTAATCATCTTGCCCACTCTCACCTCCCTTCAGTTGAGCCTTTTGTGGTTAACATGTGCTTGCCCAAGTTACACCCAAACGCTCCCAAAACAGCCGCCTGCCCAAGCGACCATGCTGACCCCGGTGCTCATGCCTGACCGCTCGCGGCATCCTGTTGCGGTGCTCGCGAGCCACCTTGACGCCTACGTGGCTCACCCGACGCTGACGGGTGCCACAACGCAGAATCTTAAATAAAGGAAGTATCTTAAAGCAAGTTTATTTGGTGATGAGAGATCTCGGAAGCCAAGAAGTTTTTAAGTTTTGTATCATGTAAATGGTTAGCTACCTGATGTAATAAGAATATTGCAGAAAGGCAAACGGGTTCCAAGATAAAATTTATTAACATAGGAAGACAACGTCTTCATCGAGTTCAAATACCACGACATTAGGCGTAGTGAGAAGAAAGGCGTGAATCAGGGGCCAAGATTAGTTGGTGCCTGGGGTTGCCCCCCCTCCCCCTCTAATGTTTCGATTACAAGTGTATAAGTTTTGATTTTTTGTCCGGAAATTTTAAAATTATATAGGAACGCCCCATAATTATTTTTCCTAAATATTTATACAATATATAAATTAAAGTACAGTTTGTTACCACTTTGTATATACTAGATATTTATACAATATATAAATTAAAGTAAAATTTGTTACCACTTTGTATATAAATGATAGGTAGTTTGGTAAATATATTTTAACTCTTATTTGTTTAACCTTAGATCACCCACCACACAATAAACTTAATCGCAAGTTAATACCAAATTACCAATCATCTTCTTCCCGTACTCCCGTAGGTTCCATTTATCTTGTATCATTATATATATATATTGGTCTTTTATTTGTTATACAATATTTAGTTTTTTTATGTGTAAGAATGAGTCCTTTGAATGCATGATTTTTTTAGTTTTATTTGGAACTATTATTATTTGACCCGGCTCGAATTGAATAGCCGACTCGACCCAACCCGAAACATAACGATAAGAAAAAAAATTTTGAGTCCCATTACTTTACGCCCCCTCAAAACTTTTAGTCAAGCTCCTCAACTAGCGTGAATGATGGATTTGTTTCTCATAAAGAAAAGAAGAAAGTGAAGCATGAACTACAAGTTGCTCATTTTTGTTGGAAAATTATGAAAATAGGCACGTTGTCCATCAGAATTAGCAAAATAGGTGTTATGTTTTCATGAGTTGTCTAGTTGGTCCCTATCGTTTGTAAATATTGTAGAGTTGGTCTCAAGGCTTTAATAATTACAGAATTAGTCCTAATAGTTGTAATTTTTACACTCGTGTGATCCTTATGAGTAATCTCTGTTAGATTTCTTTGTTAACACACCCTATGTGCATGTCATAAGAGGGTATTATGGTCATTTAACATTGTCTCTTACATGGTTGCAAAAGTCATTAGGCGCTCCTTAGTTGATCGAGCGGGAAGTTGAGAGTACTCGAACTAGGTGGAGAGTACTCGGGAAGTACCTGGACATGCTAAATTATAAAAAATTAGTTTTCGAAATAAATATATGTCAAATAACTTAAATTTACCAATAATTAGGTAGAGATTCATGTAAGAAAATATAAAAATGTGAAAGGATAAGAAAGATTTTGGAGGTGACACGTGTCCCTTTATCTTGGTAGTTTAAGGGTATAAGTGTAATTTAACTAATAAAATCTAATTATGGAATGAATATATGCAATCGTTTTTTGGCAGTTATTGTAGGATTTTCGAATTTGAAGGCATACATCTTATAAAGAAATAACACCCTAACTCATAAAAACACCACAGCATGTATATTTTAGGGCATACATCTTATAAAGAACAGAAATATAACTAAAAAAACACCTTAACTCATAAAAACACCACAACATGGATATTGAAGGCACACATCTTATAAAGAATACCCTAACATTGAATAAAATAGAAATAACACCCTAATAAATTAATTTCAAAACACAATACTTTAATCAGAATCAAAACATGAATAACACCCTAAATATAACAACAGTCAACACTTTAATCAGAATCAAAACAGAAATAACACACTAAATATATAAAAATAGAAATAACACCCTAACTCTTTGAAGGCAACAGAAACCTACTGAAGACACCAGAAACCATAGCAATGCAAGGACCTTTGTCCTCACATTAAATATAACAGGAATAACACCCTAACTCATAAAACACCACAACATATATATTGAAGGCATACATCATACGAAGAACATAAATATAACAGAAATAACACCCTACAATTAAAACATCATTGTATAAACATAGAAAAAACACCATGGACTAAAACATCCAAGCGAGACGTAATTTTTTTTTCTCTATATAAGTATATCAATATGGTACTCATATTAAAGATAAAAAAACACTCGTTATTATGGTGTAATTTTTTTTTAAAAAAGTTACGTATAAAAAGTTATCGACGTTTAGAAAAGAAGAGGGGGAACTTGCATGTGCATTAATGTTAGTTTCTTAATTAAAAAATGTTAAATTTACTTTTATACCCTTAATCTAGAAAATTAATTAGTTTAATAGTCAACACTATTTACAAGATTGCCATCAATATCTCAACAATTAGATTAAATATCTAATAGTTTAGATTCTTTCTTATCCTTCTCACACTTTTATCTTTTCTTACAGTAACCTCACCCCCAATAATTATAATAAAATACGTGAAAATGAAATTAATTCTTTAATATGATATGTATAGAAATTATGTTTTATTTTTTTAAAGTCAAACTCGGCCTAAGTTGACCTACTAGATCTGATTCTAGCCAAGGTTGACCGTGTTTCATCGATTTCAAGTAATTAGGCGGATTTGAAAAAAGTCGGATCGGCAACCTACCTTGGAGCTATTACTTGGAGAGTACCCGAACTTCGAAACCTTGTTTTACAACCATGGTCTCTTATATATATATATATATATAGAGGTAGGTATAGGTTCATGTCAGAAAATTGAAAAGTGTGAGAAGAATAAGAAAGAATCTAAACCATTAGATATTTAATCTAATGGTTGAGATCATAGTGACAATTCTGTAAATAGTGTTGACTATTAAACTAACTAATTTTCTAGATTAAGGGTATAAAAGTAAATTTAACATTTTTAAATTAAGAAACTAACATTAATGCACATGCAAAGTTCCCCCCTTCTTTTTAAAACTTCAATAACTTTTTATACGTAACTCTTTTTTTTAAATTACACCATAATAACGAGTGTTTCTTATCTTTAATATGATTACCATATTGATATACTTATGTAAAGAAAAAAATTATGTCTCGCTTGAATGTTTTAGTCCATGGTGTTTTTTCTATGTTCATACAATGGTGTTTTAATTGTAGGGTGTTATTTCTGTTATATTTATGTTCTTCGTAAGATGTATGCCTTCAATATACATATTGTGGTGTTTTTATGAGTTATAGTGTTATTCCTGTTATATTTAATGAGAGGACAAAGGTCCTTGCATTGTTGTGGTTTCTGGTGTCTTCAGTAAGTTTCTGTTGCCCTCAAAGAGTTAGGGTGTTATTTCTGTTTTTATATCTTTAGGGTGTTATTTCTGTTTGATTCTGATTAAAGTGTTGACTAGTGTTATATTAGGGTGTTATTTCTGTTATATTCAATGTTAGGGTGTTATTTATAAGATGTGTGCCTTCAATATAACTGCTGTGGTGTTTTTATGAGTTATGGTGTTACTTTTATTATATTTCTGTTCTTTATAAGATGTATGTCTTCAATAAATGATGTGGTGTTTTTATGAGTTAGGGTATTGTTTCTATTATATTTCTGTTCTTTATAAGATGTATGCCTTCAATATACATGTTGTGGTGTTTTTATGAGTTAGAGTGTTATTTCAAATTCGAAAATCCCTACAATAACTGCCGAAAATCGGTTGCATATATTCATTCCATTATTAGATTTTATTAGTTAAATTACACTTATACCCTTAAACTACCAAAATAAAAAGGGGCACATGTCACCTCAAAATATTTCTTATTCTTCTCACACTTTTAAATTTTCTCACAATAACCTATATCTATATATATATAGGGTAGGGTTCTAGAGTGAACACTAGGTTGAGAGTGAACTGTGTGAACTAATCTGAGCTATTAAATTATATCATCTAAAGATTTTTAAACAATGGCAAGATTGTAATTACAATGTTGTAACTTCCCTTTAAATTAATTGACAGAAAGGTATTTGCTTCTTTTGTAAATTACATTTATTAAACAATATAATCAAAATTCCTAAAATCTTGCTAGTTTCCGTATATACAAGATACACAATTGTTAGTGTATACACATGTGTACAGTCTCGTAGTATCTGTGTAACATTCGTCGTAAAACGGGTTCCAAAAAAAACCCCGCTCCGTTTAAAATTCAAGAATCAATTAAATGGTTTGCTTCGCATTATATTGTGTTAGTTATTTTTTATGGTTGATAAATAAACTAGGTAGGTAATATATTAAAAAAATAAATAAATAAATAAAACCAATAAATAAAAGTCAAAATAATAATAATAATAAAATAACAAAAAAAATAAAAAGGGGGTGTGGACTACGGGATTCGAACCCGGGTCCTTACCCACACCAAACACACTCTACACCACTACACTACACACACAACTTAATTCAAATCTAAAACAATTAAATTTTATACACAAACTGACACCGAGTATGAAATTCAAAACACAGAACCTGTAACCGCCCCTGTTTCAAAAATCTCTCATAACCGTTTATGATGCCGCGATTTAACAATCATAACCAACAATCATCATCAATAAATCAGGCCATTTTGCATAATTTCCGTTTTCAACTGAAATCTAATCATGGATCTTAAAAGTTTGAAATTGAAACTGAAATCTTATGTTTGACCATTCTCACTATAAATATCAGTAATCCACACCTTTATACCTCGCTCATTTTCCTTTGAAATTCTACTTTTAACTCGCTGATCAAACCTCTCGTCGCCGGAATCAGCTGCAATTCGCCGGAGTTAGTCACCGGAAAACCGGGGTTCTGTTTTCCAGTTGGTATGAATCCCAAAACTCTTCTATATTTCTTGTTTAATTCGTTTAGATTACATCAGTTAAACCAGAACAGTTAAAAATTATAACAGTCAAGTTCCGGGTTGAAATTCATGAAGAAGATGAGTTTCAGCAGGTGATTAAAACTAATAAGAATCGGGTTTTTAACCGGGTTAGACACACAGTCCAGTGGTAGACTGTGTGCAAACATAATATTCACATCCCGAGTTCGAGTCCGGGTCAGTCCGTGTTGTTGAAATAAAAACGGTTTCTTTTTAATTCAAATACGTTAACACTCAGATAGTTGTTAAGTATATTAAAAATTCTGTTTCAATCGGGTTAGACACCCAGCCCAGTTGGTTGGGCTGGGTGCAAAACAACATAGAGATCGCGGGTTCGAGTCAGATCCTTCACACTGGTTCGCTCATTTAAATCCTTTTTAAATTAAATAATTTCTGATAAATTCTAACAAGTATATAAGAATAATTAAAAATTGATTCCTTATGGGTTAGACACGTAGCTCAGTTGGAAGAGTTGCGTGCACGTGAACGGGAGGTCACAAGTTCGAGTCTCACCACACGCGATCAAACATGTCAACGAACCGGTCAGACCTGCTGTCAGGTCTGACAAGGTTTTTAAATTTTTTTTATTTATTTATTTAATATTTTTGTATTTATTTTTTTTACTTATAAATCAATTAAAAACACTTAAGAACAAGATTATTTAGGTTTAAAAATCTCAATAAATACCACAAAAATAACCTAAAATCTAACAAAAAGTATTAAATCAAAATATTAATTTTTATCGAATTATTGCGTTATTATCTAGGTTAGTCTTCTTCGTCGGTTATATCCTCAATTCGTGCGCACTCTTCATCAATAAAGAAAAACGCACCCACTGTGAGTGAATTCTTACAAATTCCCCTTTTTATTCATGTTTTGGGTGTATCATGTGTCGTTTCATAAATTTCGTTTATCATACACTTGTGCTATTACCATTATATGATCTAAACGTGTGATGTAAATGTTGGTTGTTGTGTTGCGTGTTTACATTTTGTCAAGTTGCGTGCAAATCATTCATTAGGCCCATCAGTTCCTTGTTGGAGACGAGTTGAGCATCAGGTGCCTCATTAGATCGGCTCCGTTTGATTGAGCCTTGATCTCATTGTTCATCATTTGATATGTGTGTGTGTGCATTAATTGATATTATGTGTTTTGTGGTTTAATTTACATATACGTATACTCATATTTGGTTATGGACATTTTTATTCAAATAACCAATATAACTAATTCTTTCAAACATTTAAATAAGATTCACTCGCCAACTTTTGTTGACCCAAAACCCTATTTTTTTACACATGATACAAGTGAACAGGTTGAAGCAAAGAACACATAGGAAATTGCCTTAGAAGAAAAATAAAGAAGTCATGAAAAATGTATTTGAACATGTTGTGCTTGTATGTTTATTGTAATTTCTTCTTTAAAAAGAAATAATAAATATGAAACTTTATAGTAAATGTAATGAGCTTTGATAAAAACCCAATCATGCCCCGACTACCATTTCCGCTGCGGGTCAGGGTGTGACAGATTGGTATCAGAGCTTTTGACTATAGGGATATAGGATAGGTTATTAGACCCTTAGAGCCTATACTATAGTTGATTAGATTTTAATTGTTTATGTGGTTACATGCAAACTCATGATGTTTATTTGTTTCGTATTTATTACACACACAAATGCATGCAAACACTTCCACTATCATTTTGCGTGATACTTAACGAGTTATACTTGTTGCCAAACATAACATGCTTACATATACATTCATCACGCATATTGCAATGTTCACATATTCAAATCATCCTCATATTTTCTTATTCAAGATTTTGTGGTATTTTCGTTTTTCAATCTCCTCAAAGTAAGTTCTACGGCGGGCATGTAGTAACTGGAAGGGTACGAGTACCGGTAGTCGAAACGTCCTGTCTAGGTTGGCAATCGTATAAATCCAATATAACGGACTAGTCTGCCTACCTGGGGACCAACGATGAGAGTACGAATGACCTATTAGGCCAAAGCATGCCACACCAAACGTCGCATGAACTAACCCCACTTTGAATCGTCACTGTGTCTATACCAGGACACCCTCCGACCCTATACTTTGCAGTCATGTTTTACGATTTTCATTCGGGTGGCGTAAGTGTTAACAGGCCAACAACAATGTGAACCCTACCAGAGCCCAGTAGTCATGGGGGCTCACATGACTACCAAGGCCAAGTAAAGGGACATATGGGAGCCCAAACATAAGCAAAGCCCAAGACATCCTATGGATGTAGCAAATTAATTTTCTTCATTTGTTTTGTGAATGTTCATTTCTAAATACGACACATGACACCTAAAACGGCAAACTCATACTCTCGATACGTATTCCCTGTAGATGTCTTCTAGTCTCTTTCGTAGAGGTATGAGATCAGGAAAATCCCGCGAGCGCATGGCTGCCCAAATCGCTCAACAAATGGCCGCCGTAATACCCAACATTGTAGTTCAAGTCCAACAAGCCCTTGTCGCCAATCCTATCACCCCAACCAATCTAGAAGGACAAAATGTCGCCAACCCTCCTCTCAACACCACTAAATGCACCTTCAAGCATTTCAAATCCTGCGATCCTCCAAAATACGAAGGGACTGAAGGTGTCACTGCCCTCCTCCATTGGTTTGAGGAGATGGAAAACACTTTTCTCAATTGCGACGGCCCCGATGATCGCAAGGTGCGATATGCTACCGGTCATTTTTTCGGAATAGCACTTACATGGTGGAATACAGAGAAGGCCAAGCGAGGTGCTGAGGATGCTATGACTTTGACTTGGGAAGAGTTGAGGGAGATCATAACAAGACATTTCTGTCCAAGAAGCGAAATCAAGAAATTAGAAGATGAGTTCTACTCTTTGAAACAAAAGGAGGGCAACCACACCACATACAACAAGAGATTCCTTGAGTTGAATCAGATGGTCCCCAACTTGTTCACTCCCATCTACCGTTTGATCGAGCACTACATTCGAGGTCTTCCTTCAAAAATTCAAGACCCTGTAATAAGTACCACACCTGCAACGTTGGAAGCAGTAATAGAGTTAGCTACAGAGCTCACCGAAAACCACATACGGAATAAAGACTTCAAGGAGGAGAAGAAGAAGGATAAACATCAACCGAAACCTCAAACTCAACCCAGACCGAATCCTCTTCTCAACCCACTTATAAGAGAAAACGAGATGGGCAAAATTTCGCTGTCACCCAAGGCAATCAACCAGCTCCACAAGCCGTACCCCTCCAAGCTATCCCAATCACTCAAATAGCACCCAACACTACTTACCCAAATAAGAAACCTTACATTGGACCTCACCCTCAATGCAACACCTGTTTTTATCACCATCCATCTACCTTACCTTGTCGACTGTGTGCTAATTGTGGACGTTATGGTCATTTGAGCAAAACTTGTCGCACCCCTCGAAACCAAGCTTCACCCCCTACCCAAAACATGATCCAATCATATCAACAACCCCAATACCCCATGTTTCCACATGTTCGAGCTTGCTTTAATTGTGGGGACCCTACCCATTTTAGAAACACGTGCCCTCGATTGGTTAACATCATAAACGCCCAAGCTCAAGCAAACCCAGTTAACCAAGCAAATCAAGAAAACCCAGCACTACCACCAGCAAGAGGAAGAGCTTACAATATCAACGCCAATCCTGTTGAAGATAATAACGGCCCAAACGAACAACCCAACTAGCCTTCCCTCACCAAGAATCAAGACTCAACTCCAACCGTCTAGTTCTTAATGTTTTCTCAATCTTTACGTATCTTAGTTATAAATTGGGAATTTATGTATCCAAGAATTTTAATGCGAATTGATATTACAGTTTTGTTTTATATCTTTACTCATTGATTTAACTTTCATATCATCATACACCACGACGTATCTCGATCTCATCATTTAAAGAAGTTGGGTTATGTCTCACTTTTTCATAGACTGACCCCTTCATCATAACAAACGAGAGAGGTACTGTCGTCATTCAGACATGTATTCTTTCAGATTTGAGACTCAAGCTTTGGCTGTTGTGTTTGTTTTGTAGATTTTAGAATCACATAGAACTAATCATAACTTACTGACAAAGCCAATGAAAATTTGACAAGAATATGGTGGATACGCCGCTGGTACTTCCTATATATAAGTATTCTTGTCAAAGGATCAAAAGCTTTATCAGGCGGTTATGAGAAGTTCCGTGTAGGTTTTAATGTTGACATAGTTGAAGTTTTTGTTTTGATATAACGTTATCTTTTCAACGCATCAATTCTCTCAAAAACTCTTATGCATGAGATCATACCCAGTTAATCAACTATGTTTATCAATGTTTCACATTTTTATACTTTAGGCATCAAAAGGCGATTCCTGTAGCAGGGTATTCAACCCTTACAAGGAACGTTACCGCCTCAATTAAAAATTCAAACCTTCACACTGCTTTGGTCATGTAATCATCAAATCCAAGCATCATCCATCCTTTTTCTGATAAAAGATATTCAGATTCCAGTCAGAATGCGTTGGGAATCAAAGCGAGAACCTGAGTTTACCTGAGAACGCTAAGGCTTAGTGTGTGAGAAATACCCGCATCTTTTTCCTATTACAACTTCTACCTAAATTTCGTGACGAAATTTCTAAAAGTAGGGGATACTGTAACATTCGTCGTAAAACGGGTTCAAAAAAAAACCCGCTCCGTTTAAAATTCAAGAATCAATTAAATGTTTTGCTTCGCATTATATTGTGTTAGTTAATTTTTATGGTTGATAAATAAACTAGGTAGGTAATATATTAAAATAAATAAATAAATAAATAAAACCGATAAATAAAAGTCAAAATAATAATAATAATAATAAAATAACAAAAAAAATAAAAAGGGGATGTGGACTACGGGATTCGAACCCGGGTCCTTACCCACACCAAACACACTCTACACCACTACACTACACACACAACTTAATTCAAATCTAAAACAATTAAATTTTATACACAAACTGACACCGAGTCTGAAATTCAAAACACATAACCTTTAACCGCCCCTGTTTCAAAAATCTCTCATAACCGTTTATGATGATCATAACCAACAATCATCATCAATAAATCAGGCCGTTTTGCATAATTTCCGTTTTCAACTGAAATCTAATCATGGATCTTAAAAGTTTGAAATTGAAACTGAAATCTTGTGTTTGACCACTCTCACTATAAATATCAGTAATCCACACCTTTATACCTCGCTCATTTTCCTTTGAAATTCTACTTTTAACTCGCTGATCAAACCTCTCGCCGCCGGAATCAGCTGCAATTCGCCGGAGTTAGTCACCGGAAAACCGGGGTTCTGTTTTCCAGTTGGTATGAATCCCAAAACTCTTCTATATTTCTTGTTTAATTCGTTTAGATTACATCAGTTAAACCAGAACAGTTAAAAATTATAACAGTCAAGTTCCGGGTTGAAATTCATGAAGAAGATGAGTTTCAGCAGGTGATTAAAACTAATAAGAATCGGGTTTTTAACCGGGTTAGACACACAGTCCAGTGGTAGACTGTGTGCAAACATAATATTCACATCCCGAGTTCGAGTCCGGGTCAGTCCGTGTTGTTGAAATAAAAACGGTTTCTTTTTAATTCAAATACGTTAACACTCAGATAGTTGTTAAGTATATTAAAAATTCTGTTTCAATCGGGTTAGACACCCAGCCCAGTTGGTTGGGCTGGGTGCAAAACAACATAGAGATCGCGGGTTCGAGTCAGATCCTTCACACTGGTTCGCTCATTTAAATCCTTTTTAAATTAAATAATTTCTGATAAATTCTAACAAGTATATAAGAATAATTAAAAATTGATTCCTTATGGGTTAGACACGTAGCTCAGTTGGAAGAGCTGCATGCACGTGAACGGGAGGTCACAAGTTCGAGTCTCACCACACGCGGTCAAACATGTCAACGAACCGGTCAGACCTGCTGTCAGGTCTGACAAGGTTTTTAAAATTTTTTTATTTATTTATTTAATATTTTTGTATTTATTTTTTTTACTTATAAATCAATTAAAAACACTTAAGAACAAGATTATTTAGGTTTAAAAATCTCAATAAATACCACAAAAATAACCTAAAATCTAACAAAAAATATTAAATCAAAATATTAATTTTTATCGAATTATTGCGTTATTATCTAGGTTAGTCTTCTTCGTCGGTTATATCCTCAATTCGTGCGCACTCTTCATCAATCAAGAAAAACGCACCCACTGTGAGTGAATTCTTACAAATTCCCCTTTTTATTCATGTTTTGGGGTGTATCATGTGTCGTTTCATAAATTTCGTTTATCAAACACTTGTGCTATTACCATTATATGATCTAAACGTGTGATGTAAATGTTGGTTGTTGTGTTGCGTGTTTACATTTTGTCAAGTTGCGTGCAAATTATTCATTAGGCCCATCAGTTCCTTGTTGGAGACGAGTTGAGCATCAGGTGCCTCATTAAATCGGCTCCGTTTGATTGAGCCTTGATCTCATTGTTCATCATTTGATATGTGTGTGTGTGCATTAATTGATATTATGTGTTTTGTGGTTTAATTTACATATACGTATACTCATATTTGGTTATGCACATTTTTATTCAAATAACCAATATAACTAATTCTTTCAAACATTTAAATAAGATTCACTCGCCAAATTTTGTTGACCCAAAACCCTAATTTTTTACACATGATACTGGTGGATAGGTTGAAGGAAGGAACACATAGGAAATTGCCTTAGAAGAAAAATAAAGAAGTCATGAAAAATGTATTTGAACATGTTGTGCTTGTATGTTTATTGTAATTTCTTCTTTAAAAAGAAATAATAAATATGAAACTTTATAGTAAATGTAATAAGCTTTGATAAAAACCCAATCATGCCCCGACTACCATTTCCGCTGCGGGTCAGGGTGTGACAATCTGTTCATACAAGATACACAGATGTTAGTTTATACACATGTGTACAGTCTCGCTAACTATCAATTTATACAAGATCCACCGTTGTTAGTTTATACACATGTGTACGGTCTCGCTAACTATCAGTTTATACAAGATACACAGTTGTTAGTTTATACAGATGTGTATAGGCTTCTCATACATCTATGTATTTTGTAGTTCACGACCTAGTTCCGTTAGGAGTTTCATATACGTTATTAGCAACTGATTCTACACGAGTTTAAAATAATGGAGAAGTAATTAAAAATGTGAGAGAGAGAGATAGAGAATTAATAAATGAGAAAATTAAGGGAATTTAATTAAGAGAGAGAGAGAGAGATGGCTAATGTCTATCTTACCCTTTTAATCTAAAAAATAATCAATGGTCAAGATTAGTTCACTCAGTTCATTTTTAAATAATTATTCAGAAATGATCCTAATTCCATATAACTTATCTAAAATAAAATATAAAACTATTATATGTTTTGATGCCGGGAAATAAAACATAATGGTTTAAATAAATAACATATGGAGTAAACAATTAATAAAAAATTAGATTTTGAAGGACGTAATAAAAAAAATTAAGATCACACCCAACCACTTGGTCCGGTTCATTGGTAACCTGTCCAGTCAGTTACTAGACGGTTCAAATGGGAACGGTTTAAAGTAAAGAAGCTTATTTGGGTTAGTTTTTTACTCGATTTCCGATCGGTTTGTACAAACCTTCTATTTTGGTTTATGTAGCTAAGGATGCATCTTTTAACAATATGTCATACTCATTATTAGTTCATTGAAAATACTCAGGTAAGAGGTGCACAAACCGGGCATAGAATCAGTTACGGTTTTCATTTTAAGGGTTAAATCGGTTATTACTATAAGTCTATAACCGGTTCGATTTAGGTTCCGGTTATTTGACCAAAAAACCATACCTGGTTGGATTCGGTTTCGGTTTTTAAGAATCCGGGTATTAAAATACCCTATTTTGGGGTTTTTCTATACCCTATTTCCAAGTTTTTTAGTACCATAATTTCAGGTTTTTTTAATACGCTATTGCGTTTTTGTTACCCTAGTTCTCGTTTTTTTGTTTATTAAATTAAATGTGCATCGTATAATGTAAAAAATATAATAAATGCACTAACATAAATCTAAAAGATAGATATTAGACTCATGTATCGGGTATAACTAGATATAATTCATTCTGGTTCTTGTCCGGTTTCGGGTATTAATCAGGTATAATAGGTACCGGTTCTAGGTATTGAGATCAAAATATATACCCTGTCTAATTATCTATACCATATGTATAGGGTCAGTTTTAGTTTCAGATACCCAAATATTAAAAGAACCGATTTTAGATTTTTTTACTGGATCTGATTTCAAATACAGTTCTCTTTTTTCTAACTCAAGTTGATAAACAAATTGGCCCACTAAAAACGATATGTTCAGGTCACCCGTACGACATTTAAAAAGATTGGGCCAATAACTTTTAAACAAATTGATCGTTTAACAAGCATATGCTACATAACAAGAGTAACTTTTTATTCTTTAAGAAATCATACAATTTCATAACAACTATCTCCTACGATTTTAAATAAGATCGATACATAATACATAATATCTATCTTTTTTAAGGGCAAGAAATGACGTGCTAATTTAACACCCCAAAAGCGAACTTGGAAATTAAACTAAGTTAATTGAGGTGAGCGGGTAAAGTACCGTTAGTGTTAAAAGTTAACCCGTAGACGTTAAGATTTTATCGAAACTAAACTTGAGAGACCAAATTTGTCAAAAAGGAAACTTGTGTTTTATAAACAAAAATTAAAACATAATGTTGATCATCAGGGGTGGAGAAAAGGGGAAACCCTTATTCATCCAAGATCATCAAAAATGGAAGGGAAATTATAGCTCAAACTTGTGCATGAACATGAATTATCGATCACCTAAACTATGGGATCATAAGATATGTTTAAAAACCTATATTGGTGAAAGTTGTAACTTGAGACAAGTAGAATAATTGCAATTAAATTGTTGGATTATGATTCAAAGATAAAATTAAGTGTATATGTATGCATAATTTCGTTTGATATAATGAAATTATGAGATATGATTACTTGTAGGTGATTAACAAGTAGATATTGAAGTGGATTTTGATATGATGAAGTTGATCATATATTTATGTTTTAGAATCATCATGCATGATAGTACTAGGAAGATACTTGAACAATTTATGAGTTTGAGTACATACTCATACTTGCCATGGAATCGGTTTTGTATGAAATGATGAAATTGATGTTATATTAATGTTAATAGGTGCTTGAAAGCATGTTGTCTACTAGTTTGTATGTAAAACTTGATTATATTACGTATTCGGATGAATGTCTAGCAATATGATAAAATGGGTTTTACATAGAGATGAAAACCCTTAGTTCTAGCACAATGAATCGATAAATTAGTATTGATAATTGGGAGCTAAGTTAACTTGGTGTTAATGATCGCTCGAACTGGTCAAAGTGAAGGAAACGATATGAATTTGGTTGGGAATCTAGTTAAAATGGTAGCCTAAAAATAACGTCTACTGGGTATTTGACGAATTTGTTGAACTTATTTGTGCATTTGCATATGTTAATACGTAGTTGATTTTTAAAAGTCAAACTAACCTATAATAAGATCAAATGGTAATTTTGATTTAAAATGCGTAAGGTGGGATAGTCGTGATAAATGATGACTAATCTAACAATCTTGCGAATGATAAATGATAGTTTGACGCTTGGCAAGCTAGGTGGAAGCTTGGGAAGAAGCGGGTCAAACAGATCAAATATGCGGAAAAGTATAATCGGAGTTCAAGTTAAGTAAAGCTTACTTCTTTAAGTATAAAACCTACTTTTTGTATTGGTTAAAGCAAAGTAATTTAGTATTTGAAATATGACATTCCGACGCGGAATGATACGGGTCGGAACAAGTGAAAATTGGTGAGAAACTACATTTGATGGTAAAAAGGGGTATAACGGTAATTTGGTCATGTGATGATGAATAAACAAAGGTTTTAAAAAGTTACCGTATAGTGTAGATCATAATGGTTAAAAAGGGTAATACGGTAAATTGGTCATATGTCGACGGACAAACAAGGAGTTTTGAAAAAAGATACCTTAAGGCGTAAGCAATGATGGGTCAAATGAATTAAGAAATGATTTTAAGTAATATGATCGTATGGTGTAAACTGAAAAGGGGCTACATGGATGAGATGGCAAATAAATACCATCTCACAATGATAAATGGTCATTTAGGCCAAACGAGTCCAATGGTGATGTTATCGCCATTTGACAATAACGACTAATGGCTGCTTGTCGAGTCTTGTGCTCACAGGAAAGAATAGCGTATGGCATGCATTGCTTTTAATTGGCATCTAATATTGCAAGGTATTAAAATGGGTCAATGCTTTGACCCGAGCAAGGTATGTGTAAAGGGGTCAAACTCTCAATAATGACTTAGGGTCCAAGGAGAATTGATCGAGTCATGGGTGTACATTGGATTACCTTAAGTGAGGTACATCTAATAAATAAGAATTTGAGATATTACATTCTTGGGAATACAATGATTTCAAATGGAATACGGGATAAAAGTGCTCATTTGGTCAAAACAAGTTTTTAAATATCCCTCGTTAAAAGGACTAAAATGACCAAAACGTCCTCGGACGATAAACCGGGTAAGCGACCTTTAAGGGTAGTTTAGAAATAAGTTTTATATTTGGGTAGATTCTTTCGGTCGTATAAAAGTTAAAGGTGTAAGCCCTTTTGGCTTAATGCCTTCTAACATGTCATTTTCGTAAATTGTCGAACTGAGGCAAAATCGGCATATAATGATTTTACTATAATAAACCACCACAAATACAGTTGTGATGGAAGATAAATGAAAATCTTAATGTGGTGGAAGTAGGAAGTATGGAAAGAATAAGTTAAATTTAAGCTTAGTGCTCAAATCTCGAAACGGGTCAAAAAAATTATATGCGCGAATCGGGTAATTATGGCGTAATTTATAAAATTTATGAATCCGGGTTAAGGATTTCGGGTTAAATATGTAGGCAAATATTTTACGGACATTTAGTAACAAGTTTAAAGTGAAATGGATGAAAATTGAACAAGTTACAGAAGTTTTCGTAACAAAGACGGGAAAACGGAGAATCTGCAGCAGCCCACCGTAAGCTACGGCACCGTAGCTTACGGCTGGCAACTGCTGAATGAAACAGAATGCATGTACCGTAAGCTACGGCACAGAGCCGTAGCTTACGACGGGGTATTTATAAAATTGTTGTTTTCATTGTTTTGAGCTTCCGGGCTTAACTAGATTAGTTATAAACCCCATATAACTAGCGTATTTCATGCTGTATGAAATGTAGGTGATGATTTGAGTACCGGATGACGATCAAGCTCAACGAAGAACCGAACACGATCAAAGTTCAAGCTTCTGCATCGATTAATTCGTTTATCAAATCGAACTACGCTAATATATTAAGACATTTGGAGATACTTGTGAAGTTTAAATTAACTTAGAATTTCAGATCGTTATTGCATTATGCTCTCATTGATGCAAAATCTTTTATAAAAGTTATGTTTTAAGGTAATGGTATTACAGCCAACCACCGTGACACCGGATGCGGGGAAACCCGACCTCCACCTGCCCGCCACCTGCCCCTTGGCTCTCCCAGATGCGTGGAAACCCGACCTCCACCCGCCCAAAAGCACGCCAGTGGAATAATCAGTAAAACCTTGCCTCCCATCCAAGACGAACCGGCGCCACCCGTATTCGCCTTTCACCTGGATGCCGCAAAAAATAATGGGGAGAGTGGGAGTCGAACCTGGGTTATAAGAAACACCTATTTATATTTCATATCGGCATATTAAAGGCCTCGACAGGCAACGATACACCTCGACTTTTTTTAAGCATTAATAGTTACAACCTTTTTAACTTTCTAAAGTCTCTGTAACTGACTTTTATTTGTTTATCTTTATGTACATGTTGGTATAAATTCAAGTTGATTTACGTTTCGATGTCTACAATTACCAACTTGGCGTGAACCAGAGATAAGCTTAGTACCAACCGGTACCGAAAATCCCAAAAAATGGGTACCGGTACAAAAAAATACTTGGTACAGTACGGTATTTGAGTGTAAATACCGGTACCCTACATGTGGTACTGAAAACACGGAATGTCGGTACCGAAAATCAATCTGGTTCGGGAAATTCAATACCGGTACCATTTGCTAATCCCTAGCATGAACAATGTTTTTTTTTGGTTTTTGTATGTTTTTATATATGTAACCCTTAACTTTCAGCATTGACACTTACAACCCCTTAACTTTCTAAAGACTTTGTAATCGAGTTTTATCTATTTATTTTTATATACATACGGGTATATATCCAAGATGATTTACATTTCGACGAAAATTTTTCCAGAAATGAGTCAGGTCAAATATAATATGTTCTTATGCTTATTATTATGTACGTTTTCGATTGGTTTACGTTTTGACATAAAAAAATTTTCGAAAACAAGTCGGGTCAATATAATATGTTTTTCATACTTATTTTTATATACATTTTTCAGCTAGTCAAAACCATGTACTTTTTCGGTCTGTTTACTTTTAACGTAAATTTAATTTTTTTTCTGAAAACGAGCTGGGTCAAATACAATACGTTTTCATACTTATTTTTATTTACGTTTTCGGTTAGCCTACGCTTTAACGTAATTTTTTTTCAAAACATCGCATAAAACACACGGGACAATTTCCTATTTGAATTAGGATGACAAAAAATTGTGTATAATCATGAAACACCGTATTTACCTATAACAATATAAATTCTTAATATTATCAAAATGGACAACTTAAATTCTTATGTAACGAGTTTGACAAAATAGTCTTTACCTATCAAATTAAAAAAAAAAAAAAGATTCCAATCAGCCAACGTTTAAGAAATAGCCACTGGCACAACAAATTCTAATCTTGATGCGATAGATTTTCTATTATCCTAAATCTACCGAGCCAAGTCAAATTTGTTGCACTAACGTAGCAGTGTGTGTCATGTAAAGGCTTTTGTTAGTTGAAATAATTTTAACTAAAAACAAGTAAAACCAAATTATGTTTTTAATAGATGAAAAAAAAGTTAAAAGACTATTTTGTTAAACTTATGGTCAACTTGGTGAACAAATAAATGAAAGAAGAAGAAACTAAAATTAAAGGATAATCAACATACATGCACAGCACAACATGTTCTAAGCTTTCTTCAAACACCAAAAAGAAATACAAAGGGAAGCAACAAAATCACAAAAGAACACTTAGTTGTTGAAAAGCTGGAGATTTGTGTAAAGTTGCCATTACTATTATAATAAGGGAAACCGGTGTTTGGCATGGGATTAGGAGGAGTATTTTGACAGCAGGTAACCAGAGCGACCGGCGGACAATTTCCGCCTACAGAAGCTGCCTGAGGTGGTGGCGGAGCAGCGTATATCGCGCTCCCTTTACGTGGTGGTGGCGGTGGTGGTTGTAGGGGTTGAGGGGTGCATGGATATGGACAGTTGTTGCAGTTTTGACATGCAGCAGCTGGTGGTGAGTTGTACCCTAATACACCATCACCATAATAACCATCTTGTGGTGTTTTAGAGATTGAATCAGAATAAGAAAGTGACCACCAATATGAACATGCAAACATGACTATAATAAGCTGGTTTAAAGAAGGCATGATCATGTATACTTTCTCTAAGTTAAATTAGCTGAAAATGATATATAGAAAGAAACAAGTGGTATATAATATATATGAAGTATTTATGACCTTGTTTATCTCTTGCATGAAACTATTCGGTCATTTACACCTCACATGCAAGGTGGCAACTTCAGATGAAGAACATGATTTCAACATAAGACAACAAAACTTTAAAAAAATGAACATCTGCAAACTGAAACAAGACCCGGTGATCAATCTTATCCGAAATGTGTGGAAGTTGACCAAACAAGACATTGAATTTGTCACTTCTACAAACAGATAATCCAAAACGGAAAAAGAAACAATAAAAAATATGTCAAGTATGCAAAGTCGGCTAGGGAGGCTTAGTTTTAGCTGGCACTAAAAACAATAAAAAGTAAATCTGGTCCACAAAATAATCAATCTAATAATTACACGTATAAAATGACGACGCTATTTTAGCTGGCAGTCTAAAAGAGCGCCTCCTTTAGCACACCGGCTAAAATAAAGTAGACAGTTTAAACGTGTAAGTATTAGATTGGTTGGCCTCTCTTTTTTTATGTCGACTAAGATAGAGTCAACTCCTTTAATCCACCGCTGGCACCTATTCACCTAGGATTTAGCATTCTCTTCTTATGTGTTGACTAAGATAGAGTTGATTCCTTTAGCCCGCTTACTAAAACAAAGCGGATACTTGAAATGTAATTACCAGATTAGTGTGATGTGGACCCTGTTTCGGGTTTAGGGTCGGCTCTATATGACTGCCACCTACGTTCGCACAACTTACTTGTCTATCTTTGATTGGTTCTTTCTGGATTGTCTATTTTACAAAGTGACAAATTCAATGCTTATTCTTCTAATTTATTTGGTGAACTTGTCTATTCTCATGATTTTCAAACAAATAAATCTCACTTATAGCCAAAGCTACTTGTAGGGTATTTAACCTACACTTTTAAACTTAATAAATAAATAAAAAGTTTATAAACAATAGAATACTTAAACTTAATAAATAAATGAAAATTTTATAAACAATAGAATATTTTAGCACCTATGTTTATCAGAAGGTAAATATATAAAAAAATAAATACAACCAATATTTATTATCAAACATTAATTATAATCATCATCAAGGAATGTTGAATCCAGGCACTAGATTACTGTTCTAATTGATAATTAGAATACAGGTAACTCTTTTTGGCAGATGAAGCAGTTGTTGTAAGCAATGGAGAAAATCCAACACATTTGTTATCTTTCTTTGCTATGCATATTTTAGCAATGTAATCAAAAGATTTATGCTTCTTTACAAAGGGCTGGTTGGCATATTCTTCAACTGGCATCCACTGCAAGCAAGAATATTATAAGAATGACAATTAATGTATTTCAATCATAAAAGTATTATTAATTAAATTAATTAATATATAGATTAATCAAAACATGCAGTTGTTAATTACCTGTGCTGCTTCAATCTCAGAATCTTGCTTTTCAATATCGAAAGATGTTGGTTTTAACATACACACAAACATTAGATCTGACTTGCTAAAGAATGACTTGTGACTTTGCCTGTAATTCATTAATTAGTATATAAATAAGATTAAAGACTTCAAAAGTTAACTTAAATTTTTTTTACTGCACTTGTAACCTGAATGCAAGGACTTCTATGAATTCTGTATCAATCTGGAGAGCATATTTACAAAGAAAAAAGAAAAACAGTTATTAGATAAAATCATGTAATATTATTACATGTTAAAAGTCAAGAACACATACTCCAGCCTCTTCTTTCACCTCCCTGATGGCAGCTGCGCTTATATCTTCTCCCTGTAAATTTAATACAGATTATGAAATGCAAGTAGGAGTGTTCAACGGTTTGAAACTGGCCCGGCCCAACCCAATAAACATAAATAACATAACCGAAAACCGGACTAGTGTAAACTGGTTTTGATCCTAAACCGGACTATGAACAAAATACAGTGAAACATCAATGGAAAAAATATTAATTGTGCATTACCTCCTCAACAGTACCAGTTGGTAACTTCCAGACCCCAGTTCCTTTAAATGCTCCACTTTTCTCTTGAACCACAAGAACCTAAAACATGATATAATTTCAGTTTCACATAAAGAGTATACTTCTATACATTAAATCTTCTAGTGAAATTTAAATATAAAGTGAAAAAACCAACCTCGCCCTTATTGTTTACAACGAAAGAAGCAACGCCGACTAGATGTGAAGCATTTGGTGGAGGGTATGCGTCGTTTTGGGAATCCAATACACAAGCATAATGTATGTTGGTTCAGCATGATGGTACCAAAATCCTTCCTAATTGAGTCAACAAAAACAGTAAAGTCAAATATATCGTATTGCATCTAGTATTCGACATTAAATCCTTAAGATGAAGCACGGTTTATTTACCTTTACTGCAGGCTTTACAAGATTCACATGTTCAATAGACAATTTAAGCCACACTCCTTTCTTTCCCTGAAATATATATACAAATTCAGACTTCCTATTTTGGTTGTAAATAGCATGTGGAGCTCCAATGCGTTTTGATTGCAAAAGCCAATGCACGAAGTGCAGGCATCACGTATGCGAGGTTTATAGATAATATTTTAAGTTGTTAACTTTTAGAGACTAAAATATAAGATATTCTTGTCATCTTTTGTCATATTTGGTCAATAGATGGTCTAACTAACTCAATACTCAAAGTCAATGCTCAATCGATGGTCAGATTTGATCAATCCATGGTACATTTTGTTCAATTGATAGTTCGATTTGTTCAATCAAATTTGAAAAACTCAGACCATTGCAATCGGTAGTCTAATTCGTTCAAATACGGATCATCTGCATAACGTGCCGCATCACATGTGCACATCAACTGCAACAATGCGATCTTACCACCGCATCATGTGATGTTCGGATTTTAAAAGCAAGCTTCCAATTGAACATTATATTAGACTATATTATCAATGTGAGTCCATGGGCCCACTTTAGGTATTTAGGGTAAGTATATGAAACCCTAAATACCTAAAGTGGGCCTGTGATCTCACACTAATAATATAATCTAATAATATAGTCTAATACATTAGACTGATAACTTGGAAGACACAAAATTATAATAAAAACCTGCTGCCTCCATCGGGATATTGATGTTTGAAGTAAAGTGGTAAAAACACTTTCATTCATGTCATCTTTAATGTTTATTATAACTCCTTCATAAGAATCAAAAGAGGCATCAAGCATATCAACATGATCAACTTCATTTACTAAATCCTTTGATGAATTTTCCACGTTCATTCCATATTTTTTACGGATTTTGTTTGAAACACGCTTCTAGATTTGTGCTTTAATCCTGAACAAACTGGGACAAAAAGAAAACTGCTTTATTGAGTGTATATTAGACTAGTTATATAATGGTCATATCTAGAATATATTCAAGTATAATATTATTCTCTATATATACAGTCTCTATGTAATATTATCACGCACACAATCGATCTACAAATGCAATTCCTAGCTTATCTTGGTATCAGAGACAAGCTTTTTCAAAACCATAATCACAAAGCTCCAAGTTCCCAAAACGGGCCATTCTCAACTCAACAACCGTCGGAAAACCCTAGTAGAAACAACATGCTCTCACTAGGATTTAGTGGTAGAAATAAGCTACTAATCGTCACCACTTGCCGCTTCCCAACGCCAAACCTCTATGTTGGCATAAACTAACCAAAACAAGATCATTCCAACCAAGATCTATTGTTGCATCAGCCGGCAGTCGGATCTCATCCGAAAACATAAAGTAAATTTTTCTTTATGTTTCAAGCTACATGTCGTACCGCTTGCAGGGGAATATTAAAAACGAACGAACATACACAATAAAGTCCCACCCGTAGGGTCTAGGGAGGGTGAGACAGAGGCAAACCCTATCTCTACCCAAAGGATAGAGAGGTTGTGTCCAAAGAGACCATCGGCTTAACCAATCTTTTGTTTCAAAAATGAAAAATCAAAACCCAAAATAGCATATAGTACATAGTAGTAGTATAAGAGCAACTAAAAATCCCTAGACATACCCAAAAGAAATCTAATACGGTCCCTAAAAATCTCTAACCTCAATTCTACGTCTCCTAGAACTCCCATCACCCATCATGTCTTTAGAGAGGTGCAAGTTTAACAAATCATGTTTAACCTGCTCGTCCCATGTTAGTTTGGGTCTGCAGGGGAATATTATACTAGTTATATAATTATTATATCTCGATGGTATTAAACTGTAATACTATTTCTGTATATGATCATGTGTAAACGTACTAGACACACAATCAATATACAATACGTCGTGGTCTATACACACACAAGTTTGTATCTAATTGACATAGAGGATGTAATTGATAATAAGGTTGTGTCTAATCATGTACTTAATAAGGTTGTTTAAGCGATTATCGAATTATACCTTCTGAAATACAAGATGAAGACAATGAAATGAAAGAGCAAAATGTTCTGCCAACTCTATTGCACAGATTGCTAAATGTGAGATCTTCCTTTGACCACCAATGATATTGAATGTATATATCTTTTTCGCAAATTAATCTGTGCATGTATTCAAATAATCCCAACAATTTATAGCTTTGAGCAGATTAAATATTTAAGTGGGAATTGGGAAAGAACCTTGCAAACTTCAGAGCAATGACATTGAAAAAAACAGTTGGCGTGCATTCCACTCCTTCTGCACAGAATCGGTAATAGGGTCAAAGTCTCTTATAAGAATATTATAAATTTATATAGATAATTCTTGACCTAATCACGTGGAGAAGAAGCTTACTTGTAAAGATGACGATGAATGATATATATATATATATATATATATATATATAATATGTTTAAGCACCAGAAGAAATGATATGCCATTTACATGTGATTTTCAAAGGAGAACGACATGGCCAACAAATAAAAATAAAAAACAAGAAAGACAAAAGGTGTTGTTGGAGTGTTCAACTGGTTTAAGGATATCTTAAACGGGTCATAATTCCCATGTCGTTTCCATATATTCAAAAAATATATGGATTTATTCCATAGATGAGTAGACTTCATTGTTTGATTTTTATTAATTATTAATTTAAACGGGTCATAATTGACTCTTTAGATTTTAAATATTCGAGTAAACTAAACGTATCCCCACGTAGTTCATGTTCCTTGTTCATTGCTTATCTTTGTAACTCTACTTTTATAGGAGCTTGGACCTTTATAATGATATCGAAGAAAATTTATCTCAAGTATCTCTCTCTAAATTTTTTTTCCAAGTTTCTCCCTATTTTCTTTGGCAAATCGATTATCGGTTGGATTCACATTAGTGATTGATACGTGCCAGACAAATTTGATCAAGACCCATAACCCATTGATCTCATCAATCACTATACCCACATTGCCAGTAGTTGTTTTCATTTGCATTAGAACAGGCCAGTTTTCCATTTTGCATGCATGATTTCCTAAACTTTAGCAAGAAGCTATTCATTTGCATATTTAAATTTGTGTAAGTTGCATATTGAAGTATATGAATGAAGAATTTAGTCTCAAATTCTCTCTAAATTTCATCTTGTTTCTCTCTATTTTATTTGGGGTTTGACCCACTTTAACAAGTTATCTATAAATCCAATTGATACATAACCCAACATTATCATCACCACACAAAAACCTCACTGCAACTGCAACCTCCATCAAAAGTTCAAAACCCCAATCACCACTGTTAATGCAACTCGAACATCCATCAAAACCACAATCACCACCATTAACCAACATCATCTATGAAACCCCCCGTATCAGCATACACATTACATAAACATGATCATGCTAAACATAGAAAATGATCATGTTAGAACAGAGGCCTCACCATGTTAAAGTAGAAACATGACCATGTGAAACCCCCACAATTGAGCCCTTAAATGATAACGACCATATCGACCCCAAATGATCATGTTTAAAATACCGTGATCAAATTCAAGGGTCTGAAACACAATTAACAAATGTTTTAAAGAGATCTTTCGCCACAAACTATTGTTAATCCATTGTTTTTCTTTTTACTTCTAACTTTAACAAAACTAAACCCTAAAAGAAAGATTTTAAACATAACTAAAAAACTAGACTCTAAAACTCTAACCCATACGATTTCAGGCAACACAAAACCGAAAAAAATCGAGGAATATGATTGTCATACCCGGAGTGCAAAGAACTTGATTTTGAGTTTGTATTTGCAAGTTATTGCGTTTTTCAATTGGGTTTTATAACACACATCAGCTCATTGCGTTTTTGAATTATTTTTTTTAACATACACCAGTCCAATGTGTTATAAAACACAATGAATTGGGTATGTAATCAAGCTTTCATTTAAAATACAATGTTTTTAATTTGATGTCCATTGTGTTAAGGGTGTTGTGCTTTTCATTGTGTTTTACGCATCATCCATTGTCCAATCTAGCTAAGATAATTTTAAGGCTTCTTAAGAAAACACAACTTTCTAGTATATCTTAACCCTAATTTTATAAACATTTTCTTTCCACGGCCCCACATGCGTAATTTGCTTGAGAAAAAAAAACCTAAAACCCAAGCCAACTCTTCGTTGATTACCGTAGGGCTATACCCCTAGAATGATAACCCGCCATCAAAAGCAGAAAATTGCGAGGAGATGATTGAAGTCCATCGATTCCATTTTGTATGCTTATGATGCTTCATATTCTGCACATCCTTCTCAACGCTATACTCCGAAAGTGAACTGTGTTTGTTTCTGTAATATAGGCTCAGACTCATCTCATGAGTAAATTTTCAATCTAGAGCTTGACTCGTTTCTTGTTTACATATGCAATTGTAATTATTTATATATATTTATTTATTATAATTATAATTTATATGAATAACATGATATATATTATTTAGATATTTTATCATAATATTTTGTAAACATATCTATATAATCAACATGATCAACTTCCTTTACCAAATCTTTTGATGAATTTTCCATGTTCATTGCTGTATATGTTACAGATCTTGTTTGGAATACACCTCTAGCTTTATCCCTTAATCCTGAACAAAATGAGACGAAAATATAACTAAAAGAAGCTTGTATCTACAAGACATATAACGCATTTGACGCTATGGTTGTGTCTAATCATATAATGAATAAGGTTGTTTAAGCTATCATCAATTTGTGCCTTCTAAAGTACCAAACGAAGGAAAAGAACTGAACGAAGAAAGTTTACGCTCAAATGAGTTAAAAACTGTTGTACAGATTGATCGTTACGAGATCTTCCTTCGACCACCAATAATACCGCCAATAAATGTCTTTAAAAAACGAATCTGTTCATTTATTTAAATAATCGCTAACTAATTTATAAGTAGGTGATATTATCACAGAGCTGGCGGGAAAGTTCCTTTGAATTATTATTATTATATAATCGCCAATTATGACCCAAGGTTTATTATATATAATAAATAATATATATATATGGGCCAATCATGGAGTTGAAAGATTTAGTGAATGTTAGCAACAAAGATCTAGATGTTAGTCCTGTAGAATGAATAGATATTGGATTTAAATAACCCAAACTTTCATTAATCGATTGATATAATTCTTAACTTTCGATTTGTATTACACCACTTTCAACTTATTTTCTTCTGACACTTCCAAACTAACTGAACCCTAACCCAGGTAACTCATGTCAGGAGCCACATCATAAAAACAAATCATCTAAAACTTGCTTTGATCTAGTAAATATTAATAAAAAAGATCCAGATTTTGTTTCTGTAGAATGAAAAGATATTTGATTTAAATAACCCAAATTTTCACTAATTTGTCGATATCACTTCAAACTTTCGATTTGTCCACACCACTCCAAACTTTCAACTTATTTTCTTCTGCACTCCCAAACTAACTACCTGAACGCTAACCCAGTTAGCTAGCTGATGCCGAATGTCACGTCATAAAAAACACCACGTCAGCCGCCATGTCAGCAAAATTGCCACGTCGCCAAACAAAGTGCCACATCAGCAAAAAAAACTTATTGGGTTAGGGTTCAGTTAGTTTGAGAGTGCTAGAGGAAAATAAGTTGAAAGTTGGGAGTGGTGCGATTCATACTTGAAAACTGGGACTGGTATCGGCCAATTAATGAAAACTAGGGTTACTTAAATCCAATATCTCGAGAATTATTATGAAACAAAAGATTGCACATTCTTGAAATTTGTAGCAAGTTATGTGTCAGTTTTTAAACATCCTTTTACAGCAAATGATCTGTCACAAAAGGTGTATGGAAGTGTTGCTTGTTTCCAGAAAGATGCATGGAGTAAAGAAGAAGTGAAAATACGATCAATGATCATCATAATGTCGGCAATAAATAAATGGTTGGAATAAATTTATACCTGCAAAAAGAAAGTAGAAAAGAACTCCGGTTGCCTCTCTGAGAACTTTGAGCAAACAGTTGGTTGGTGTGCATTCAACTTAACGTTCCGATTTGGTATAAGGGTCGAAATCAAGAGTCTCATGCTTTAATATTACATAGAGTTCAAAGTCATTCCCATTGTTTGGGGCCATTTTATCAATTTAGTTCAAATGCTTCATTTTTCGCATGTGTGTCCAAAAAGGTTTCACCGTTGCTAGGGTGTAAACAAGCCTAGAGGCTCGAGAGCTACTCGTTATCGGCTTGGTTAAAAGCTCGAACGAGCCGAGCTTTAACGAGCCCGAGCTCGAGCTTGAAATAGAGTTCGTTTTGTTATCGATTATGAGCTTGAACCTCCCAAACAAAAAAAATTATTTATCATATAATAATGATGATGATAACATTGACGAGCCGAACTCGAGCCGAACTTTTGGCTCGTTTGAGGTTAAATAGCTCGAGCTGAGCTCGAGCTTTGGGTTTTACTCGCGAGCCGAGCTCGAGTTCAAATAAGTAAGCTCGAACAAAGCTGAGCTTGAGCTTAGAAAAACATGACGAGCCGAGCTCGGGCTCGGCCCAGCTCATTTACACCCCTAACCGTTGCCATTTTAGTCCACTATGTTAACTTCATCCGTTTTTTCTATTAACTAGAAGGGCAATTCGATCATTTTATATGTAATTTTGTTCACTAGAAGGGCAATTCGGCCATATAAAATAACCGATTGCCCTTCTCGTTAACAGAAAAAATGGATGAAGTGAACCAGTGGACTAAAATAGCAACAGTGAAACTTTTTTAAATCCCTAGACGGAAAATGATATCTTTATACTAAACTGGTATATCTCTGTTTGGTTGTTGAGAACACATACACTTCATATGATCTATCGGGAATAAACTTCCAAATTTCAATACAATTTTCACTGGGTTTCTATCAAGTATTAAGTTGTTTTTTTTCAATAAAAGTCACACTTTGACTTTCTCTGGTGTCGTTTCCAAATACACCTTTACAAAAGGTTTTTTATTTTTCTTTTGTTCCTGGTTCCAACACAACCACAAATGGTCTCAATCAATCGGTCATGTAGCGATTTGTCTTCTAATATATGGTTTGACTTAGGGTTATATGAACTGGGTTTTGCAATCCGCACTCCTCGGGATTTTGTTTGGAAACGGTAAGCGCCTTTCTTAATCTTGCGAATTTACGGTTAGTAAAGACGCAATCGATGATCGAATTGATCTTCTTCTTCCAGCGCTCTAATACCAATTTGATGTAAAATTGGACCGATTAAACACAAATATGATGAACACAATAAATGGAAAAGATTTCTTTATAACTTTGTAAGTGACTGATGATACAAAACGGTGACCGGCGTTTCCTTATATAGTTGCCAGAGTGAACAGTCGCAGTGTTTCAATTGTTTTACTACATATTACAGACCCCGTGGTCACACATGTTGGTAAAACAATATATCTTCATTATCACCTTTGACATAAATAATATGATTTTATACACGTTAAAACACAACCGAATATGTTAGATTATGACGAAAAATTGAAATACATGAACATGCAACGATCACAATTCGTTGAAAGTCTCTTTATAAACCACATTAGTTGTTTTTTCTGTAGATTTCACGTTGTTGTCAAGTATTAGTAGTTTGACTCCGTCTCGTGTTTTTACCCTTGATAAAGCAACATACAATTGACCATGAGAGAAGACAGGTTGTTTCAAGTATAAACCAACTCTAGAAAGTGATTGCCCTTGACTTTTGTTGATTGTCACTGCGAAACATACGGCCAGTGGAAATTGCCTCCTTTGAAAAGCAAAAGAAATCTTTTTTATCAGAAGGGATCAAATTAATTCTAGGTATATATGTGTGACTCCTATATTTGCTCCAGATATTATCTCCGGCTTCTATTACACGGTTGTACAGTTTTCTTACTTGTCGCCTTGTACCGTTGCACAAACCATTCCGCTGGTCAATGTTTCGTGATAGCATTACTGGAACACCAACTTTAAGCGCTAACCTATGATTTGGTAAGCTTGATATTTTGAGACCGTTAAGCACATCCAGATAGTACATTCTTTGTTGTGTAGATTTTGCTTCTTCAGTCGAGCAAACACTATCAAAGCTAAGATACTCTCTTGCTTCACCTGGAACATTGATAACAACCTGTCATTAATCTCGTGCACAACTTCATTCTTAGGTGCAAGTATAGCCCGCTCACTAAAATAATTATGATTGTTGACGTTTTCCAAGATTGAAGGATAAACAAAATCAATTAAACTGGCAATTGGGTCAGATGCGTCGGTAATTAGAAGATCTATTGGTATTTCAATCGTTGTTTCTCCATCATTTGGACCACCAACATTTCCCTCACCCAAATCCAAAAGCCATTTGGCAAAACTATTTATTTCTTCGATATCTGATGTAGATCTTCCAAGGGTTAACCTCATGTTTTTTTGTTAATCTAAGCAATTTACATTTACTCTACAAATAAGATGAACATAATGAGGCATTAACAATATCTTGTCTTCCACCGTTTGGAACAACAGGCAGTATTTGTTTAAAATCGCCGCCAAAAACAATAACCTTACCTCCAAACCGGATATCAGAATTGAGAGATGTGTCCATATTGAAAATGTCATTCATTGTTTAATCTAGCGCTTCCAATGCATGTTTATGGACCATAGGTGCTTCGTCCAAATAATCAATTTGGTCTCATGCAGTAATTTGGAGACATCACTATCTGGTTTTGTATTACATACTGAATCTTCAGTAAAATTCAAAGGTATGTGAAACTTGGAGTGTGTCGTCCTGCCACCATCTAACAACAACGATGCAATTCCACTGGAAGCGACATTTAACACGATTTGACCTTTTGATCTAATTGCAGTGGACAATGTCTTCCATAGAAATGTTTTACCCATTCCACCATAACCGTAAAGGAAAAAAATCCCACCGTCATTACCATTAACTGCTACCATAATCTCTTCAAAACCGAGTGTTGTTCATCAGTTAACATCGTCAATTGACTATCTTACTGATTTCCAAGGTTTGTTATGTCATAGGCCCGCTCCTCATAAATCAAACGAAAATACCTGAAGACGCAATATCTGGGTATGGCATTGTTTCAAATCTTCGCAGCAATGAATTATTTCGGACTAAATGGAAACGATTTCTTTATAACTTGTAAGTGATTGATGATACAAAACGGTGGTCGGCGTTTCCTTATATAGTTGTCGGAGTGAACCGTTGAGACGGCTCGTTAACAGATGCACCATTTCAATTGTTTTACTACATATTACATATATGACACAAATTATCTTCAATTTACATTTTTGACACTAACTATACTAACGGGATTTTCTAACTTAACTAACAAGATCGTGATTAACTGGACCGGGTACCATTTTCTAATTGGACCGGAGGCTACCCTGCGCCTAAGGTATGTCCGCCCCTGCTCGACAATGGAAACAAAGTTTTTGAGACAGTTTTGGACGACGAGTGTAGTATTTTTGTGTTTTCCATCTGTGAGTGAATAGAGTGTGGGTTGATTATTGATGAAAAAGAGGATCGTTTTCCTCTTGGATTTTACTCTGATACCACTATGTTGGTGGTAAATGGTCAGATCAATCACAAGAACACGGTGCAATTTGAGAACACAGAAAGTATAAGAGAATGAAGAACGGTTTTGGAAACATTATAATTTCTTAGTGATGATCAAAGTAATGATCATCTAGATTATATACAACGCAGACAACGGTTATTGGCGCCAATCAAACCGACCCAACCATATGGTGTCGATTTAATCTTAACTACCTTGTAACCTTCACAACCTATCCTACCAAATATAAAGTATTAAGTATAATAATAATAATAATAATATAATTTGAGTTTATATGTCTTAGCAGACCTCAGATGCATGCAAACATGACCCCTGTGTCCCTGACCCGTAGTTTTAAACTCAAATATATTAGGGTCATGTTGAATGCAAGCATCAGATTACTGCTCCAGTTGATAATTGGAATACAAATAGCTCTTTTTGGCTGATGTGGCAGATGTTGTAAGCAAGGGAGAAAATCCAACATATTTGTACTCTTTTTTTGCTATGCATATTTTAGCAATGTAATCAAAAGATTTGTGCTCCTTTATAAAGGGTTGATTGGCGTATTCTTCGACCGGCATCCACTGCAAGGAAGAACATATAAGAACAGCTCTGGTTAGTTCAAGAATTAATTATGTATTTTAATCACAAAAACACTATTAAATAAATAAATTAATTAATATATGGATTAACAAGAGGATGCAGTTGCATTACCTGTGCTGCTTCAATCTCAGAATCTTGCTTTTCGATGTCAAATGATGTTGGTTTTAACATACACACGAACATGAGATCCGACTTGCTAAAAAATGACTTGTGACTTTGCCTGTAATTTATTAATATATAAACTAAGATTAAAGACTTCAAAAAGTTGCTTTTAAAAACAATTAACAATGTTTAGTATGCTTCTAACCTGAATGCAAGGACTTCCACAAATTCAGTATCAATCTGGAAATAATGATAATAAAAAAACAGTTATTAGATAAATTAAGATCATATTCTTAAACATTATAATTCACTTGACAAAAATGTTACAGTCCAGAACACATACTCCAGCCTCTTCTTTCACTTCCCTTATGGCAGCTACACTTATATCTTCCCCCTGTGAATCCAATAACAATAATAAGGAAATGCAAGTAGGCGTGTTTAACGGGTCGAAAGTGGACTTGACCCGACCCGACCCAAGAAGTAGAATAAATATTGTGCATACTTCCTCAACGGTACCGGTTGGTAATTTCCAGACGCCTGAGCCTTTAAACGCTCCGCTTTTCTCTTGAACCACAAGAATCTAAAGCATGAAATAATTCCAAATAAATTCACACAAAGAGTATACTTTCATAGTTTTATGCATCATCTCTCCTAGTGAAATTTAAAAATAAATTAAGAAAGCGTACCTCCCCTTTGTTGTTTAAAACAAAAGAAGCAACACCAACTCGATGTGAAGCATTTGGCGGGAGGGTATGATTCGTTTCAGGAATCCAATACACGAGCATAACATACGTTGGTTCAGCGTGATGGTACCAAAATCCTTCCTGAATGAGTCAACCAAAAAATATCAAAGTCAAACATTTGTTTTGAATCTCAAACTCAACATTAAATCGTTAATATAAGCGCAATGTATGTTACCTTTACTGCAGGTTTAACAAGATTTACAAGTTCTAGAGACAACTTAAGCCACACTCCCTTCTTTCCCTGCTGCTTCCATTGGGATATTGATGTTTGAAGTAAAATGGTAAAAACTTTTTCGTCCATGTCGTTCTTAATGTTTATGATAACTCCTCCATAAGCATCGAAAGAGGCGTCAAGCGTATCAACATGATCAACTTCGTTTACCAAATCTTTTGAGGAATTATCCATGTTCATTGCCATAGTTGTTGTAGATCTTGTTTGGAATGCACTTGTAGCTTTACCCCTTAATCCTAAACAAATTGAGACAAAATAAAATTACTCTATGATCTATGTTATTAGGGTGCTCGGAGTGGGAGCCAAGGAGGGATCACTTAGAGCCCGGTCACCCCACACGTCCAACATACATCTATATATGCAGTGGCGGATCAAGAAAATCTTCGTAGGGGTAACGTTTTATAGAATACAGGTAACAAAATAAAAAAAACGTCAATTTTTTCAAAGATTTACACTACCGTCGGAGCGCCAAGGGTAGCGGAGGCTACCCCTACCAATAAGGTAGGTCCGCCCCTGTATATATGTACACACAACTAATGTATATACACATTGCACACTTACATATATACACATACACGTGTATGCGTATATATATTATTTTTTATTTAAAACTAAATGTTAAATAAGAAAACGTGGTAGCAATCTTGGGAAAAATGAGGAGAAACGTGATGTGCAGCTGATGTGGCATCCGGGGAAATATGGGGAAAACACGACAACTCCCCCCATTAAGGTTGTTCAAGCGATAATCGGATTATACCTTCTAAAATATTAGACGAAGAAGACGATGAAACGAAAGAAGAAAGTTTTGTGTCAAATGAATAAAAGACTGTTGTACAAATTGGTGATTTTGAGATCTTCCTTTGACAACCATGAATGATATTGCCGTTGCCATTGCCATTATATATATTTCTGAAAACGAATCTCCTATTCTAATAATCACCAACTTGTTAAAGGTAGGTAAATGCAGAACTTTAAATTGTCCTGACCGAAAAGTTTATATTATGGTCAAGAGTAAACTCTTCAAATGGTCCGAGGTTTGCTTACTTTTGTCACTTTAGTCCAAAACTCAAATCTTTTGAATCTGGGTCGCTGTTGTTTAAATTTTTTTGCCATTTTCATCCAAAAGCAAAATCTGGTCAGATTTTTTATTTAACATCCAACTTTTTTGTTTTTTTTTTTCCTTCCTTTTAATGAAGGTCAAAATGGTCAGATTTTTTAAATTTGTTATAATAAAACGTTAAAAGACCATTTTGCCCTTCATTAAAGGAGAAAAAAACAAAAAATTGGATGTTAACTAAAAAAATCTGGCAAGATTTTGATTTTGATTTTGGATGAAAATAGCAACAAAATTGAAACAACAGAGACTCAGTTTTAAAAAGATTTGAGTTTTGGACTAAAGTGTCAATAATAAACAAATCTTAAGGACCATACTGTATGATCAATATTGTCAATGAGGGGACTTTGATAACCTGAAATATTCAAGGGTCAAACTGGGCACATTTTGAATTGAAAAGTAATAAAAGAAAGAATGGGTCCAAATTGGTTGAACCCTATCACGACGAAAGTGAAAGTAGGATTTGAATTGAATTGTTTGTTTGGGTGTAACTCGTAGTTTCCATTTTTTTAAAGCAAGAAACACAATTGAGAGTTCTTTTAATTATTTTATTTTATACATTTTATAATCTAGTCTTTACGTTTTAAAATATTTATATTTTTTTTGGTCTTCAAAATAAATGTTTTCCTCATAGAAAAAGATATTGAACCATGCCGGTTTTGAATATGTGCGAGGTGGGCGATAGTCCAAGGCCCAAACTTAGGTTTGAGTTTTATTGTCCTTTCCATGCCAAAATAATTTAATTACAATTTATAAATAAAATATATTTTTAAATTGAGAAATATCCGATATATATTTATTACATATAGTCTAACCATAATTGACTTATTTTATTTACTTTTAATAAAAAAAAATATTTTAGGTGTTGATTATTTATAATTGAAAGTTGAAACTTGAATTATTAATGTTTGAAAGTTGAAAGTTGAAAGTTGAATCTTGAATTATTCGTCTTAGGCCTTAAACGTTTTGAGGATTTTTTCGGAACGACCCTGAACTGAACCGGCTCTTTTTACGGATCCAACATTTAGACCAAATTAAATATCAAACATAAATATAGGAAAATCAATAAATTAGACATATTAACCAACATAGTTAATAAAATAAACATTGATTTTTAGCATTAACCAACTGTCCATGTTTATAATTTTGATTGGTTTTTTTTTGGATCTCGTTGTACTTTTTAAGGTTTTGTGTCAACTAAGTTTTAGTCGTCTTAGCTGACAAATCCTATTTATCATTTTGTGATTAGTTGGTTTAGGCATGTCTATTTTGATAGAAGCTAAAAGTCAATGTCGGAATTGTAATATTAAGGGTGTGTTGTTTGGTTTGTGGTAATGCAATAGACAAAGAAATGATATCGATCAGTACCATTCCGTTGTCTTATTTGATTACCATGTTAGAATGAAATAATCATTACTTTATCTTGTTTGGTAGGCAGGAAAAGACAAGGAATAAAATCGGTGGTGAGTGGCAGTATGGGTTGGTGGTGGCAACGACGGGTGTCGGTGGTTGATGGTGGGAGGTGTGGTGGTGGTGGTGAAAGGTGAAAGGGAATGAAGTACAAAAAACAAATGGTGGATGTAATGAGTTTGTGGTGTTTAGAGAGAATGAGATTTATGTAATACGTGATTCTATACCATTGACCAATCAAACATCCAGTTTTTTCATTTTCTCTGAATGATTCATTTCATTTCGCCATATTCTAGAAATTTAATATATCTGTAACTAATCTATAAAATAAAAAATAAAACTATTTCATATTTCATATTTTTTTTAAATTGCAATACTAAAAAATATTATTGAATAGTCACCTCTATTTGATGACATTATAAACGGAGTTGCGTCTGTGACTTCATTTTATGCTTGTGATGTAGAGTATGATTACGGATATTATCTTACCAGTGGTATTTACCCGGAGTGTTCCATGTTTGTGAAAGCATACTCAAGTAAACATGATGATAAATGAGTATATTTCACAAAAAAAAAACAAGAATCTGCAAGGAAAGATATTAAACGAACATTCGGGGTTTAAAGAAAAGATGGGGTATAATTGTTGAACCTGTTAGAATCTAGGATAAAGAAAATTACAAAATATTATGCACGCTTGCATTTTTTTATCATTTAAGAGAACTCTGATTAAGCGATTTGTTAAGATTATGATGTTGACGACATGGAACTATCACCTCAACATTTAACGCGATAGAAAAACTAGTTATCTTTTGAAATTAGGTCATCGCGATACATATAATGCTCTTCGTGCGGACTTCACAAACCATTTATTGGTTAATCGCCCGGAAGACGACGATGACGAGTAAACCGTTTGGTTTTAAATATTGCAATATTTCTCTTTTTTATTTAGGTTTATTTTTGTAACTTGCATATATATTTAATCTACTTTCATTTTAATTATTACAATGTTCTAATAAAAAAATTATATAGAACAATATATTTTTAAAAGTGTAGTATTTTTATTTAGGTTTATTTTTGTAATTTGCATATTTTATATAATTTTAATTTAATTAGAACAGTGTATTTTATTATTTATTGTCTAGTTAATATTTAAATAAAAATAATATAAATGTAAAAATTATAAAAATCAATGATAAGATATGACTAAGGGATGATTTGAGTTTAGTTATTCTATAACAGCTAGTTAGTGGTGTTTTAATTAACGTCTTCTCTGCCTACGTGGTGCTAATGGCAACACTTTTTCCTAGGTATTGGAGTGGATTGTTATTCCACAGGACATAGCCTAATGAAATGAACGGCGTAAATGAAATAGATCAAAAATAGTCCATTGTCTTGCTTGGTTACTACGTGAGAATGGAATAAATTAATACTTTATCTTGTTTGGTGGACAGGAAAAGACAAGGAACAAAATCGATGGTGAGTGTGGGGTGATGGTGGCGGTGGATGGTGTGCTAGATGGTGGGAGGTTGTGGTGGTGGTGATGAAGAGTGAAAAAGAATATAATGAAAAACAAAAGGGTGGGTTGAGTTTATGGTGTTTTTGGGGAATGACATCCCTTGTGTAATATGTGAATCCATTCTATTGACCAATCAAACATTATTTTTTTCATTTACTCATGATGATTTATTTCATTTCGTCATCTATTCTTGCATACCAAAAACTACCTGATAGCATATGCATTCTGACAATCACAAATAATCTAGAACTATTTCATTTTTTTATAAATTTGCAAAACTAATAAAAATATAAAGTCTTAAATAAAACTAAAAAAATAGAAATTCAGATTGCACATTCAATTGGGCAACAAATGAAGACAGTTCAAAAGCACTCAACTTTATCAATGAAGACGATTCAAAGGTATTCGCTTTACCAGCATGGTTTTAAAACTTTCGTGATATTTCACAGGATCTACAAATTTTCTTGATTATAACAAAGTATTTTGAGATGGTGGTAACTAAAACTTGTGTAGTTGAAAGATGGACAGGGATTTCATGGGTTTGAATTCAAAAGATTCATAGTCATAGACTCATACTCATGGTCAAGGAGTCATGTTTGTGTTCTTACATGTTTCTTCAACATTTTGCAAATTTGAGTCAAATATTAGAAATTTAAATGGCAAATATTGACAGAAAAGCACATTGATCAAGTAAATGTAGATCTGAATCTTACCAGAATAAATAATTGCTTTGCTTGATTACTGACAAGGGCAATTGGGAGATTATATTACTTTTTTTTCTTTTAGATTATTATAAATACAAGAAGGGCAATTTTAATGCCATTTAATGAAAATATTAAAATATGTGACTAACTTTAAACACAAAAGAATGATTCATATGAATAGTATAGAGGAAAAGAAAAGTGTGTTGTTTCTTTTTTAGTTGAGGAAAATGTGTGTGTGTTTTTTTTTCTAAAGCAAAATTTAATAGATTACAACCTCCACCCAAAAGGACTTAAGTTATGAATCTAATTAAATATTGTGGTGTGCAATGGTTATTTAATTCTTAGTGATGAAAACTAAATTATAACATAATAAAAATATTAAAGAGGCAGCTCTGATAGCATGTCATAAACTGAAAGAGTTTTATTGAATCAACAAGAAACATAATACAAATACAAAGTTCGTCTAGTTTGTTGCCTGTCTACCTTCTGTTTTGACGTAATTTGGCAAGTTTTTTAGTGAAATAAAAATACATTAAAAACAAAAACAAGTAATAAAAACAAATCGACTATGAAAGGCGATGAAACAAAATAGAGAACAAGACTATATGTATGAGAAAGCTTTGGAACAGATTGATAGATCAAAGAACACACTTAAGTTATCGATTGGTGCTACACCATTGGTAGTAAGAGGCTCAAAGAGAATATAAAGAGAAGTGCAGGTGCAAAGAGTGTGAGGATCATATTACCGGTCCTTACAATAAAATAAAATCTCTTTGATGATTAGAGGCATACGTAAGAAAAATGAATGGAATGGATTCGGGTGAAACAGATAACAAAGACACCCAAATGTGCGTAAAATGGTATTATCGAGCACCAAAAATGAGGATCAAAGTGAATAAAAGAGTGTGGGGATCATATTACCGAGACCCTGACGTAGTAGCAAAAGTGAATAAAAGTTATGTGTTATCAATTATATATAATACGTGATGAAGTGTATGGCATGTCTAAGTCTAAACGGACAGGCAATAATATTAGAATGTAACGGGTAGAGCATGATTTAGTACTACATGAGTAATGGACGAAAGAATTTTAGTGGGGCCGAAAGTTGCAACTTTTGTAACGTATACGCAAAACGTTAAGCATCATACCATTGTTATATCACTTTTCTAAATCAAGATACGACGCCACATCATGAACTACACGCACATCCGAACTATGTAAACCGTGGTTCCATAACCAGGATCCATGTATCGCCTATGGATGGTTCCGAAAAGAAGGTGTATGAAAGTACGATCAATTCTGTTTATAAGAAGTACAAATAGTTAAATATTCAGACTTTGCAATGTAACAAACCAAATCCACAATATGAAAATACTAATAAATACTAGGCCCAACAAACCAAATTCACAATATGAAAATACTAATAAACACTAGGCCCAATATGATGAATAGTAGGTCCAAATTGGGTACCATATCCATTATCTAGTTGGGTTATGGTGTGAATTGTGATTAGAGATGGGCATAATAACCGGTTCCAAACCCGATCCGGTGGAACCTACCTGGGACCGGTTCCGGTTCCTACCCGACATATAGTAGAACCGGTTCCGGGTTCAAAATACCTGATGGTTCCTACCCGGTTCCACATTTTTGGAATAAAAATAAGTTCCGGAACCGGTTCCAACCCGTACCCAGGTTGTACCTGTAACCGGTTCTTATCTAGCCGGTTCCTACGGTAACCTTCCAGACCCGGCGTCAATATATTTTTAATGTGAGTTTTTTTTATAAGTCTTTGCTAGAAACAAGTACCCGGTTACACAAACAACCTAAACAAGAAACGTTAAACAAAACATATAAAACACTAAACATACTAATCATAAAACACAAATGGGTTTACAATACATAAAACAAACTAAACTTTCGATGACCCGGTCCCGGATGCTTCACCCTTTTCATTGTTTTTCGCCTTTGTCACCGGACAATGGCGGTCGGTGTGTTTCTTGAGCGTCGAGTTGGCCGACGCCTTCATGAACTTCCCGCACCCCTTGCATCTAGCCATTTCATGGCTATCCGACATCAAGCACAAGTCAAAGTGCTTCCAAATAGCGGGGTTTCTTTTGGTTTCCAAAACAACCACGGCCTCATCGTTGCAAGCCATCGTTATCTCTTTGATAGTATTAGATTTGAAGTGTAAAGTGTTAAGTTTATAGAGAAAAACCGATTCTGTAAAGTGTAAAGTGTAAAGGGGTTTATATAGAAAAACCGATTCTGTAATCAGGAACCGGTTCCAACGGTAACATTTATCAGGAACCGGTTCCAACGGTAACATTTTATCAGGAACCGGTTCTGAACAGTGAATGGCAGGTTTGACTGTCAGGAACCGGTTCCCAATAGTAAAATGGCAGGTTTGACTGCCAGGAACCGGTTCTGAACAGTAAATGGCAGGTTTGACTGTCAGGAACCGGTTCCCACACTATCAGGAACCGGTTCCGCACCATACCCGGTTCCATAATACCCGTACCCGGTTCTACACGGTTCCATATTCTTGGGTGTGAACCCGGGTAGGAACTGGACCCGGTTCCACACCATACCCGGTTCCAATGACATCCAAGCAGAACCGGGTCCGGGTTGGAACCGGTTCCGGGTAATAATAAAACCCGATTATGCCCATCTCTAATTGTGATAGACACCAAATTTCAATAAGTTAAGTCTCATCCGATGATCCTAAACAGACTTCTTGAAAGTTAAACGTTTGTTTGAAAATGACAATACAATTTATTTATTTTTTTACAAAATAACCCATATTTTAAAAAAAAATATATATATATATGTACGTACTTGTGTTTCTGAAAACAAATCGAATCATAACAAAATTATTGTAAGATCTTGTTTGGCAATATTGTTAGACAAAAAACGCACCTAAAACCTAGACAAAAAACGTACTTAAAACCTAGACAAAAAACGTACTTAAAACCGATACCCAAATATATGATCCAACCACTACGATGTATAGGGTCATAGAGGATGGACCGTGGTCCATGATTTAGTTGGTGATATAGAGCATCAACATTTATTTCACCCACCCGACTTAACTTTTTTAATTTCACCGTCGAGTTTCTTATTAAATCACCTTTTAACACTCCAAACTTGAATTGGATAATCATTAAGTCTCATAAACACTCTCATCTGAAAGGAGACTTATTCGTGATGGACTACATCAAGAACAATATCTTCACATATTCATCATTCGTTCTTTCTGAAACACATCCCTGCTTAATACCGTTCAACGAGTTAAACTGATTATCAATTTTATTTTGAGTTCTTTGTTATATTAAAGCCAACTTTTTCACCGGTTCATATTGATCATTGATAAATAAACATACAATAATGTGATTTTGTATGCACCCTATCTATGAATCATAAGTGTTCAAGAACCTATTGTATTATCATGAAACAATGGACAATAATTTAGTAGTTGATCATAAGTTATTATTAATGAGAACATTAATTTAAATATATGCCAACTTGCTCGAAATCCCCAAGACATATAAAGAAAGAATCATACAAGATAGACACGAAAATGGCTACTTTAGTGTGTACCCTAGTTGTCATATAGATATGTCTTTGAACAAGTCCTAGATAGTCTATTAGGGTTCGATTCGAGTTAAACCAATCTCCAAGATAAAAGCCTTTTCTAGTAGGTAAACACTCTCCGAAAATAGAGGAGAAAACGAGACATTTTTTATACCGATTTTATGCTACACGTTACTAAAATGCAAGGCCTATAAATAGGCACACAATCATGCAAGGAAAGGAAACAATTCAAACAAATGTGGAACCATGAAAGAGAATGTGAACCTATTGATCTAATGCAACTAAATGAAACAACTTTATTAAACATGATGGTGAACATGGGTACGTATCATAGTCTATGATAAATTCATTAGAAGTTGAAATTTCAATCATTTGATTCTTGTACACACCACTTAATCACCTCACTTGCGATCCCACTTCACTATTCTGAATTCTCCCATTGTAATATCATATATTTTAGTTTAATGTATTACGAGGTTAGGAACTTATGTATTACACGGGTTGTATAAATTTAAGTTTATATAATAAATAATAAAAAGATATATCTTTAAATAAAACTCATGTATTGCACGTGTTAAATAAAATATAATGTCATATATTAACACATACAATCGTCAATATTTATCTTTTAAAAATAAACTTTGATTTACTATTTACTTATTTTAACATTTTACTTTGTTTTTTTTTATTATTATTAGGTTGAAAAACACATGTATTACATGGAGTTGAATCTCGTTTTTATGATACATCCAAATTATGAAATACAATGATGTTAGTTAGTTTTATGCACCTCATGCTTATTTGTTTATTTAATTCACAAAACACTCGTTTCAAATTTGTATTCAAGAGAGTTTATGATACAAAAAGATGGAGATCGATCCCCATATTTTTATATTTTTCATCATTTTTTTATGAATTATACCACAAAATCGAGAATTAAATTCTCTTGAATTGTTATAAAAAATTGTGTTCTTTCAAAATGTTGATGCAGTGTGCGAATGATGGGTTTAAACCAATTACAACAGTACGCCTAACGTTACAAGGTGAAACTAAGTTGTCTAGAATTAACGTTTGAAAGAATTGTGCGACTATAAGGATGAGTCCAAGCCATCATAGTGATACGCCAAAAAACACTTATAATTTGATAGAAATGTATGTTACGGACCTAGAATAATTATTTAAATCTAGTGAAAAACAATAACATAATTATTAAGTATATATCAAACGTGAACCCTTGATTCCTAATTTATCATAATTTCAATCACCGAACTCCAAAGTATATATATCTACTCATAATACTCGGGATATAACTTGATGATTATATAAAAAAATGTTTATCCTTATCTAAATATTTGTTTAAAATTATTTTAGAAACAAATATTTATTCTTATCTATTTTTTTTGTTAAAATTATTATTATTATTATTATTATTATTATTATTATTATGAGAGATAAATAGAAAAAAAAAGAAAACACAGTAAATAACACATGTTTATTTTTTTCATTTATTAGTATTAAAAGATACTAAAATACTTTATTCTATAAAATCATAATAGATTCTCCTTTATAATATATTGTTATATACTAAGAATATTGTATTATATAAAATCAAAATAGATTCTCCTCTATAATATATTGTTATAATTTGAATTTGATTATTGTACAAGTTGGGCTGAAATGACATAAATCTTAAATAGGTTAAATGTATATGTGATAGTTAATAATCACTTGCAATAAATATACTTATGAAGGCAATGGCCATCAAATAGAGTTCAATGAACCCCATTTAAGTACTTGAGGGTAAGGACATTCACATTGAAGTGAATGTATACTTAGACTCGTGGGTATGGGGTTGTCCCCTGCAAGTTGACCTCCGGCACCGGATCATCTCCCCACCCCCTCAAGCTCGTCATCATTCCCGACGTTCTTCTGCAGCCGCTCTCGACAACCCCCTAACACATACATACATATACATACATACCTATATATATATATATTGAGGTCCATCTCCCTCACCCTAGCTTAACTCCTTTAGGCCCATCCTCCACACCTGTTTACGTAGACGTCTACGTGACAGACCATCCTTTAAGGACTACCCTCTTCCACACCCAATAGTCTTAGTCTATGAACCTTACATGTGTAATCAGGGATTGTGACACTTATAACCGAGATTGATGAATCTCACAACTTATGTATGAAGATTTGAATTTCACAAATAAATTTGAAATACTATCTGTTCACAAATTGTTAAAATGGAAACGTAATCTCACGTTTTGATTAGACTGTATAGAGTATATGTGTATGTTTTGGTTGTCATCGCACATAAATTGAAATCCGTGTATATACTGGAAAAGAGTAAAATGCAAAAATGGTTCATGAGTTTCAGTTACTTTTGTCATTTCAGTCTAAAAATGAAAAGTTTTGTATATGGGTCCATAAGGTTTCATTTTTTGTCATTTTCATCCAAATCGCTAACTCATTTAAAATACATTGTTAAGTCATAGACGCTTGTGGCAATTCCCAAACCTTAGGGACTATTTTTACAATTTACCCATTAACTCTTTTATGTTTTTAATTTTCTTTTTTATCTTTAAATAAAAAAACAAAAAAAAATAATATTTATAAATATAATATATATGCATACACACACATTTGTATATACACACTTTTTTTAATTTTCTTTTTTACCATTAAAATAAAAATTATAAATTAACCATAACATATATACATGCACACACCATTTATAATTTATATATATACACATTGGCAAAGCTGTAGTAATAATTTTACCAAAATTTTCTAAATTTTTTAATGTAAAATATTAGATTTTTTAAGAGTTTGGCCCCACTGATTTGGATGTTGAGAGTTAAGCCCATAGTGAGTTTTTATTCAAGCTCCACCATTGTATACTCACACCATACACACTCTTTCTTTTTTATCCTTCTCTCTTCTCCACTTCCACCTTCATCACCCCCAAACATCAGTACCAACCGGATCTCCAGGCGTACCAAACATTATTAATTTATTATTATTTTTTATTTAAAGGTGAACATTAAAAAAATAAGTGTTTAAATATATAAATGTGTGTAGATGTATATATACTTTATTAATAAATTATCTTAATTTTTTATTTAAAGCTAATTTTTTATAAAATTAAAAAAATAATAAATGGGAAAGTGTCAAAATCGTCCAAGGTTTGACAATTGCCAAAATCGTCCATGGGTGTTAACCATACATTTTAACTGAGTTTGTCATTTGAATGGAAATGACAACAAAAATGAAACCTCGGACACCCAGATACAAAAAGTTTAATTTTTCACTAAAATGACAAAAAATGACGACCTAAACTCAAGGACCATTTTGGTATTTTACTCGTTGGAAAAAGACAATTTTAACTTGTGCATCTATTATATGATTCGAAGCCACAACTTACGCCTAAAGTAACACTTCATGTGGATGCATATGGATATCTTTTCAAATGTACTTCGTTCTTCAAAATGGTCTAAAGAGACCATGCAGTTGCTCTCGGAGCGGTGAATGGTCATGTCATAACATACCCAACATAGCTTCCTAAGGTGGTTTTTTTACTGACGTCATCCATTTTTAGGGCCTCACATGCTCGACTTCATGAACAGGGGCCTAAGAAGCTTTGAACCAACGAACTATTTTCAAAGGGTTCACTTTGGCATGGTGCAAATTCAATGTACAAGAAAGGGGCATGCGCTCCTAAGATTGCCACAATAATATGTTTTTAAGTCGTATTAAATAGTTTCATGATCTAGTTCTTTTTTATACAAAGCTTCTAAAGAAACTATGATATATGACGACCTTGATAAAAAAAAAAGTTATGGTTCTTAAGGTGTATTTTGTAATTAATCCCAATTGAAAAACAAAAAGTTTTAGATAGTGAAATGGGTCTGTAAAATCTGCAAAAGGTTTTAGATAGTGAAATGGGTCTAAAAAATCTGTAAGATTAAATATATTATATTTATAATCATTTATATTATATTAGATCAAAATAATATTAATCCAATTATATATTAGTTGGTAATTGTTGATGGACACTTTTACTCCTAACATCATCATCATTATCGCCCCACCTCTCTCTCCATAACCATAACCGAATCCATCCCTAGTTCGGTTATCACCATCATAATCTTACACCCTAAGGAAGAACCAGATCATACTGACAAAGATGTCGAACTCCATAACTGCGTCTCTGACTGAATTATCTACTTGATTGTCTGCCGTCACAGGTATTTCATTCATGTTTTCCATTATGTTTAAACAGAACTGATCAATAAAGTCTTCTGATTGAACCTAACTTATTAAAGCGGTTACATGTATTTGTAGCAAACTGACCTAACCAACACCATTGTCATGTAACTTGTTGATACCTATACCTTCAACACAAGTACACACCCATGGTCAATGGCCTATGAACAACACGTACTCCAACGGTGAACCAATCAATTAACCTACAAAAGTAATGGCAATGCGACATCACATTTGTCGTTTTGCAGATTCAAAGCTAGATGAAGATGCAGTAACAGAAAGTGACAATTCTGTACGCTACTTGTCTCCCACTTCACTCAACTGCCAATTCTATATATTTTTCTCTATGACGTTTTTCATTCCACTACGTTGAATTCCATCACTATCATCTGCATCTCATTCTCCTTTGTTCATCAATCCTGTAAGCTTCATCATTGTTTTATTTCAATTTCATTTTTAATTTTCGTTTCAGATTATCTGTAAGAGTAGCACGTGGCATATGTAGGTTATTGATTTATTGTTGCTTGTTCAGATTGTATTTGTTAGTTGATAGCTAATACATGTGAATCGCTATGTTCTTTGATTGTTTGTTTACATCTTATTGTTGCTTGTTCAATTGAATTTATCGTCTTATTAGGCTATTGATTTATCGTTGCTTGTTTAGATAGAATATTTTGATTTTTATGATTCGTATTCCAAAAGACGTCGTTGTTAGTGATTAATTCTTTGTCAGTTTGTTTGTTTGTTTGTAAGTTGCTTTAATTTGGATTTTATGTTTTTTGTTTGGGTTTCTTCTTTTGATGTAATAGTTAGGTTTAATTATCAGAAAATTACAAAAATAGACAATGTTAAACTAAAATCTTTCCAATATATACGTCACTTTTCAGCCGTTTCCTAAGTGGTCTCAGCCGTCCGTCTCGGAAACAGTGTAGGCTTGGCCGTCTCAAGCATTAAGTCGTCTAGCCACCTAGAAAAAGGGTAGGCTAAAATCATAGCCGATTTAGCCGCCTTGCAAAAAGTGTAGACTTAGCCGTCTCGGCCATTCAGTTGTCTAGCCACCTCGTAAAAAGTGTAGGCTAAATCATAGTCGTCTCGGCTGTCTCGCTAAAAGTGTAGGCTAAATCCTAGCCGTCTTAGCCGGCGGAGCTGATGTGGCAGCTTTTGATTGGTGGAAATAAGGCTGACTACTTTGGTGAAGGCTAAATAGTAGGGATGCAAACGAGCCGAGCAAGCCCGAGCTCGGCTCGTAAGTAACTTTTGAAGCTCGGGCTCGACTCGTTTAGTATTTATTAATTAATTTATATTAGTTATAACTATTATACATATAATTTAGTTATTTTTATATTTTTATAAATGGTAATTATTATTATTTAGATATATTTTAATATATTAATAAAAAATATATATAAACAGAAAGCTCGTTTAGGCTCGCGAGCCAGCTCGGGCTCGTTTACTAAACGAGCTTGTTTTAAGGCTCAGGCTTGAGCTCAAAAGCTCGACTCGTTCGAGCTTTTTTTCAAGCCGAGCTCGAGTAGCTCAGCTCGTTTGCACCCCTACTAAATAGGGATGTCTATATTGGGAAGTTTTTGGTCAACAATGTTTATTTTCGTAATTTTCTCTTTGATTTACTAGTTTGTGTATCCATTCTTATGAACCAACTGCAATGCAGCTTGTATGATTTATATCGAATTCGTTTTAGTGTGATTGATTAATTTGGTTTCTGTTTGGCTCACATATTGCTAAAACTTCAGGTGTGTGCTTATATAAATGACTGCAGTCCCAGCTTCCAACAGCTTCTATTGCCATGTGCAATTGGTAAATCAGGGGATAACACCACACAATCTCAGCTTCTCGACATCTGTTTCTGTTCAGAACCTAGATATGCATGAACGCAGGTCGCATAAAATCATTAAATTTCACAGGTTTCATGTTCAATGCAGCAGACAGGATCACCAATGAAACCCGGCACCAACGGTCAACTGTCAAAGGCTTACACAAACAGACAGCCGATATTGGGAAGCAAAGGTCAACCGATCACCATGGTTCCCATACATGAGGCGGTGAATAATAAACCGCTGTCAAAACAAAGATCACGAACCGCGAATGAAACGATTCAAATCAGTAACGGAACAAGTCTTGTTAAACGAGAAATCACACCGCCGCTAATTAAGTCTGTAAAAGTTAAACAGCATACAGGATTCCCACCTTCTGAAGAGTATAAGGTCTTGCCTTCGGATGAAAGTTTCCGATGGGCAAATGAGAATTATAACTCAGTACAACGATCAATAAACGTGTGGTCTTTTGTTCTTTCGTTGCGCGTTCGTGTTCTGTTAGACAATGCAAAGTGGACATATCCCGGTTCTTTCACAGAGGAAAAACAGGTTTGAAATTTGAATGTCTAATCTGAATAATCTTTGGTTTCTGCAGTTCTGCTATAAGTTTACCAACTTTCGAATACGTATTTAGAAAAACCGAAGAAGAAAAACGGCTTCGTGGTTAAGAGAACGCGTGTTTCAACTTGGCCCAACTTTTATAAAACTCGGCCAGTTATTCTCATCGAGATCCGATCTGTTCCCACATGAGTTTGTCGATGAACTCGCCAAGTTACAGGTATAGGCTCACTTTTCGGAATATAACTACTTTTAGTGATTTCTACAACATGCTGAAAGTAGGGCTGCAAACGAACCGAACGAACATTAACAAGACCTTGTTCGTGTTCGTTTATTAAGAAATACATGTGTTCATGAACTGTTAGTGAACACTTACCAAACGAGATTTTATGTTCGTGTTCGTTTGTTTAGGAAATGAAGGTGTTCGTTTGTTAATTTAAGGTAACGAACGTTGATGAACACAAACTAATGTTCATGAATACAAACAAGCGACAATGAACAAAATATATAATACACTGACACTTATTAAATATTTTATTTGTCAAAATTGGAAGTATTTAAATAAAATATAAAAACTAAAAACACTAATGAACTATCGAACACGTTAACGAACGTTCACGAACATAATTGCACGAACGCGACCTCTGTTCCTGTTTGTTCATGTAACTAAACGAACAAAATTTTTGTTTGTGTCTGTTTGTTTAATAAACGAACGAACACAAACGAACTTCCCGCTGAACGGCTTACTAACTGTTCCTTGAATGTTTGGCTCCCTAGCTGAAAGGTTAAATGTGGATTCTAATGTTTTATCACGATTATTATTAATATTATTGTGGCAATCATATGGTTCAGGACAGAGTGCCAGCCTTCACAGCAGCAAAAGCGAAAGGTTTTATTGAGAAAGAGTTAGGAGCTCCGGTTGACATACTCTTTCGGGAATTCGAAGAACGACCAATTGCAGCTGCTAGTCTCGGTCAGGTGAATCCCGTATTTATAATCGGTTTTTAAATCTAATCAATTAGTTCAAATGGACATCTTTTACTTTTGATATGGATCTGATGAAGATTTTTGTTTAGGTGCATCGTGCGGTATTACATAACGGGGAGAAAGTAGTCGTTAAAGTTCAAAGACCTGGATTGAAGAAACTTTTTGACATTGATTTACGTGGGTGCACCGTTTACATGTTATAATTATCGTTTATTCGTTTATGTTATTGTTACTATTTTGTGTTTTCTACAGTGATTCATACATACACTCATTTTATTCAGGAAATTTAAAGTTAGTTGTAGAGTATTTTCAAAGAAGTGAAACTCTTGGTGGTCTCACAAGGGACTGGATGGGTGTCTACGATGAATGTGAAAAGTAAGTTTCCGTTATTTATCAATGATCACAAATTCACAATCGTAAAATTTTCATATTTTGGTGAACAATTTAAAATTGGGAAGAAAAAGAAGCAAATTGTATGTTTCTTTTTGTATTTTGTCATGATGTACCTAAGTTGATTAATTATATTTTGGTTGCATTTTGTTTGTAGGATCTTGTACCAGGAGATTGATTATATACATGAAGGGAAAAACGCTGATAGATTTCGTCGAGATTTTCGTAAAATAAAGTGGGTCCGAGTGCCTGTATGTTTCTTCCCTGACTCTTCATTAGTTATTTAAAAAAATTATTAATAAACTTGGTTACAATGCAGTTTGTAGTAATGTACAAAGTGTTGGAAACCAGACCTTCTTCAACTTAATCAAACGATGGATTTAACAAGAAAAAACTCTTTGACTAATATAAAAGTTGAAGGTACATCAATCCTAACATATGACTCCTATTTATAATACTCCTAAACTTGGAGAGCAAGTAACCTAAAACTAAAAAAAGAAACTATTCTCCTAATTAAAACTCCTTACCAAATATATAATTACTCAACTAACAATTTAATCCCTGAACTTTTAACTTTACAAGATTAACATAATAATCACCCACTTAATCTTGTAATGCTCCTCCAAGATCTTGATTACCGAGTAAAACCCGAATTTCTTCCACCTTAATCCACCGTCTCTTGTGTTCCCTTTGCATCAACACCTTTGCGGCAACCAACACAAAACTGCACCCCCTGTTCTCTTACTCTTTTAGGATATTCACACCCAAGACTTATCCAAACACTTGAACCATCAACCACAAACAGGTAAACATCCTCTTTCTTCAACCTTGATCAAGCCCGCTACTTCACCACCTTTGAAGTCTGTCGTTGATCCGATCTAGCACTGCACTACACCTGGGTTTTCTCCTTTGATCAAGCCTGCAATCATTGCTCCTTGATTGCTACGGTCCAGCGGTTGTTGATCACATAACCTTGATCACTACAACCTCCTACCGCCATCGCCGTCAATGAACAAACCTTCTTGCACCTGCTTTCTTGATCGCAACAACCCTTGATAAACCGCCCAAATTGATAAACCGCTCTGATACCAAGTGTTGTAAAACCAGACCTTCTTCAACTTAACTAACAATGGATTTAACAAGAAAGACTCTTTGATTAATATAAAAGTTGAAGGTACATCAACCTTAACCAATAACTCCTATTTATAATACTTCTAAACTTGGTGAGCAAGTAACCTAAAACTAAAAAAAGAAACTATTCTCCCAATTAAAACTCCTTACCAAATATATAATTACCCAACTAACAATTTAATCCCTAAACTATTTAACTTTACAAGATTAACCCAATACAAAGAACATAAGGAAGAAGAAATAAAGAGTAAAATGCCATTTTCGTCGCTGAGGTTTGACCAGTTCTGCGCTTCCGTCCAAAGGTTTGTTTTTTCCGCATCTGGATCCAAAAGGTTCGAAATCTTGACATTTTCATCCCGCTCGTTAACTCCATCCATGTTCCTCCATTAAGTCAGGGTATATTTTGTTAACTTAAAGGCAATTCAATCTTTTTCAAGGTATTCGGTCTTTTTACATAAAGTGAAAAAAACTGAATTGCCTTTTGAGTTAGCAAAAAAGACAGAAATACCCTTGACTTAATCGATGGAGTTAACGAGCCTGATGAAAATCGCAAGATTTCAAACCTTTTGGATCCAAATGCAGAAAAACAACCGTTGGACAAAAGTCGCAAAACTGGTCAAACCTCAGGGACGTAGTTATTGATAGCGAAGATAGCGCTCACTATCGTGCGCTTCGTAGCGAAGCGCCCATGTCTCTCAATCCCTTACGTAGCGACTCCATAGCGTGATTATAGCGGATTCCGACGACGAATTCCGGCCAGAAACCTGCAATTTCTGCCAGAAACTTGCTGGAAACTATGAAGAAGAAGAGCGGCTGCGTTTTTGTTACGTTTGGGCCTTTTTAGGGTTAAATAAGTTCATGGATTTTAACATTTAACCTCTATCTTTCATTAAGTTACATTTAGTCCCTAAAACTTGTAAAATTTACATAAAAAGTGTAAAATTAGTTTGTGTATTTTAACATTTAACCCCCCCCCCCCCCCCCCCCCCCCCCCACACACACACACACCCTATTTTCACTAGCTTACATTTGGTCCTTAAACTTATAAATTTATACATAAAAAGGAATAAAATTAACATTATAATATATATATATAGCTATTTTTTATTTCTTAAATTTTTAACTACCTTATTGCTAAACACGAAATAGTGGGTGCTATTTCATCGCTATCGCTACATAGCATATAGGTACATTGTCGCTATTCGCTATCGATAACTATGCTCAGGGACAAAAATGACATTTTACTCAGAATAAGTGTCATGGTATTCTGATTTTTTTAATTCAACATATTTACCGTGCAGCAAGTATTCTGGGATTATACTGCTACCAAGGTGCTAACGTTGGAGTACGTTCCAGGTTTCAATCGGAACTCAGTTATTCGTTAAAACTATGCAATCTATTACTTATAAGTGATTTTGTGTTCAAAATGTATGTTAAACAGGCATTAAAATCAATAACTTAGATGCGATAACACAAAGGGGTTACAATCGATCCCAAATATCTACACATGCCATTGAATCATACTTGATACAGGTTTAGGACATATGTCTTTATTCATCACTTTAACTTATTTTTAATTAAATTGTCATTACATTTGTATAACGTATGCAGATACTGAAAACTGGTTTCTTTCATGCTGATCCTCATCCTGGAAATCTTGCTATTGGTGTTGATGAATCGTTAATCTACTATGATTTTGGTATGATGGGGAAGATTAAGTCGTTAACAAGAGAAAGATTAATGGATCTTTTTTATGCAATTTATGAAAAAGATGCAAAAAAGGTCTGAAATTGTGTAGTTTTTTTAGGCTTTCTTATACTAACGAAAACATAATTAGCTAATTTAGTATTTCATACCATGCAGGTTATGAACAGTTTGATAAGCCTTGAAGCACTAAAGCCTACTGGAGACATGTCATCAGTACGCAAAAAATAATTATATTTTTAAGAGTAAAATGCCATTTTCGTCCCTGAGGTATGGTCAGTTTTGCGACTTTCGTCCAAAGGTTTTTTTTCTGCATCAAGATCCAAAAGGTTTAAAATCTTGCCATTTTCATCTGGCTCGTTAACTCCATCCATTTTTCTCCGTTAAGTCAAGGGTATTTTCTTCTTTTTTGTTAACCTAAATGGCAATTCGGTTTTTTTCACATTATGCTAAATGCTTGTACATAAAGTGATAAAGTGAAAAAGACCGAATTGCACTTTAAGTTAACAAAAACGACGAAAATACCCTTGACTTAACGAAGAAAAATGGATGGAGTTAACGAGCCGGATGAAAATGGCTAGATTTCAAACCTTTTGGATCTAGATGCGGCCTTTGGACGAAAGCTGTAAAACTGGCCAAACCACAGGGACGAAAATGGCATTTTACTCGATTTTTCTTTCCATATGAATTTTACCGTCTTAGATAAATCCTGCACATTTGTTCATCATACCTGATTCTATATTTCAATGATAGGTTAGGAGATATATTCAGTTCTTTTTGGATAATTCGCTAAATCAGTCACATAATCAGGAGCAAACTTTGGCTGCAATAAGGGAGGTATGCGTTTTATTCACACTTAAAAGTACCTTTTTTAACAGATGTATTATCTGGATTTGTTTTCTGCAGGACTTATTTTGTATAGCGACAGATCATCCTTTCCGGTTCCCTTCTTCCTTCGCTTTTCTACTTAAGGCATTTTCCATTCTTGAAGGTGAGCTTGAAATTATGTGTGTTTGTACGTTAGGGGCGAAGTGAAATTGCACTAATTTAACGTTATTTTACTAACCTCGTGAAAATAACGTTAAAAGCGGCGGATGGCCAATCATGCATCATGTGATAGCGTTGATAGCTGAAAGACAAGGGGTACATGCATTGATCGGACTTTAACCCGATTGTTGCTAAGTGTTATGTGCCTTATGTCCAAGGCTTGATGCAAAACTACTTTCGAGCCGGGGGTCTCACTGGAAGCAGCCTCTCTATTCCTATGGGGTAGGGGTAAGGCTGTCTACATCTTACCCTCCTCAGACCCTACCTTAGCTTTGCTATTGGTGGGATTTACTGAGTATGATGATGATGATCCGGATGTTTTTATAAACACCACTAATTTACTTGCACCTTTGTCTGTGTGGGCATCATATTGTATGTGCATAGGATGTATAGTGCAGTAATGTCTCCTTTCAGGAATTGGATACTCACTAGATCCAAATTTTTCATTTGTCAAGATTGCTTCACCATACATACAGGTTAGTTACGTATTTTTACGTCTTGTTGCAATCATACAACTTTCAGCTAAAAAATCTTACAGGAGCTGTTAGATCTCAAAGAACATCAGCCCAGTGGAACACAACTAGTTGCAGAAATGCGAAAACAAGCTGATGATGTAACGCGAATTTAACAAATTTAATCTCTGAGTTTATAAAAATACAAATTTATAATATTATATGCTAAAGAAGTATATCTAACTAACTTTCAGGCAAGATCAAACACCATGTCAATGCCTTACAGAGTTCAACGGATTGAAGAGTTTGTTAAACAACTAGAAGTAGGCGACCTTAAACTTCGAGTCAGAGTTCTCGAGGTAGTTTATTTATTTACATATTTAAGGAAAATTTGATTTTTAGAATCCCAACTTTGACATATTGGCCGACAATAGTCCTAAACAAAAAATTGTTTTGTGACAGTCCTAACGTTTAACCTATTTTCCCTCAGCAATCCCATACTAACTAAAAATTAACTCAGTGAGTTTTTGCTGACATGGACTGCCACATAAGCAGTTCACGACATCAAAACTTTGCCAAATAAGCGGTCCACGTCATCAAAACTTTGACTTATTTGCCGCATAAGCAGTCCTCATCAGCAAAAATTTGACTTATTTGCCACATAAGCAGTCCACGCCAGCAAAAACTAACTGGGTTAACTTTTAGTTACCATGGGATCACCCATGGAAAATAGGTTAAAAGTTGGGACTATCACAACACATTTCCTTAGTCGGGACTGTTTCCGGCCAATATGTCAAAGTTAGGATTATTAAAATCCAATTTTCCTTTATTTTATATACATAGTTTTGCAACTTTGTAATCATTTTGATGTATTTTCATATGCATAAGTCTGAGAGAGCGGCTCGGAAGGCAACAATGTTGCAAATGGCAACCATGTACACAGTTATAGGCGGTACGCTCATAAATCTTGGTGTCGCGTTTAGCACACTAGGCAAGCAACTTTTAGCAAAGGGATCATTTGTTGCTGCAGGTGATTTATTCTAGCTTTCATGCTGCAATTTATATTTTCTTTAATTGGCATTAACAAATTTCATGAATGTAGGTATTTTGATAGCATTACTCATTAGGTCCATGCAAAGGGTGAAGAATCATGACAAATTTGAAAAGATAATTTAACTTAAGAAATTTTATTTAGGATCCAATTTACAGTCCCTAAATAGCATTTTTATAACCAATATGTATTTTTTATACACAATAACTGTATAGAAAATGATTTAAAGCTTAACTTCAAATGAATGCAATATATGTAAGGTACACGTGCATTATGCGGTCTCAAACGTCTCTACTCAAAATTGGTCATGTATTGAACGCTCCCCTTGATATGTGTGTGTGTGTGTGGTAGTTCATTATTCTGTTTAAATGTTGATGACATTAGTTCTTATTAGTACGAGAAAAGGGCTTCACCCGAAATTTCGACACTTAAGTTTAATGCTACATTTCTTAACAATTTGTCCTTTTGTCGAACTTCTAAACACTCCATTCCTCGACATGGGATCGAGATCTTAAGTATTGCTACTAATTGCGGTGTAGCTCTAAGAAGTTTTGGATGTCAATTATCGACTTATCATACCTTAACATGATCCATTGTTTTGTTTACCCAAAAAGGTTTAAAAACACTTCACATTCCATGATGACATAATGTAGCATGTTGTCCATGTTAAAGATCACATGTTATAGGAGGCGAATAGAAGCATCACGATCAGACCGTGGTCATAAAACTCCACTCGAAATCAGGTCTTTCGTGTTGGAAAAACTAAATATAAGTGTTTGAGAAAGAGTCTTCTAAGTTTCTACGAAACCTATCATGTTTGAATATGAATATTATCAGGAAGTCGGTTTGTCAATGAAGAAAGCATGTTTATTTTTTTCCCAATTTGTTTAAGTTTCATACTCTGATTACCAACGCAAGATCATGTAGCTTAATTACGTCTTCTTTAGTTGGCCAAACAATTTTTACAAGTTATAATATTTATAAAAACTTTGTTTAATTACTTTATAGAATGTATAGGTTATATTAAAATAGTTTCAATAGAATGTATCCTTAAACTAGTGTTTAACCATCGCATTATGGGCGTGGGGTCATCAAATCATGCTAAGTATTAAGTAAACGATAATCACTGGGAAAAATCTTAAAACAAAATGCGAATTTATACTGCCACAGGACGTAAAACGAAGGCTAAACGTAGACAAACTTGATTAAAGACAAAAAAAATAGGTAAAACTTGAAGGGTCAAAAGTGAAGCATACAAAAACAATAAAAAAAATCTCACAAGAAGACAAAAAATACATACAAAGTTTAAAAAACTGTTACTAACATCCTACCTTAATTGTTATATATGGTAATTTGGGTGCGAAAACATGAGTATTGAAGATATCAAAATGCTTACATTCATATAACCAAGAATCATTTGTGTTATCTTTCAAAAGAGTGGAAGATTCTTTTGACTCATGTGAAACTTAATGGGTGAACTCTACAAGACTTAAGCATGAGAGCTTATCAAAATATCATAGAATTTTAGCAAATGCCATCCTTATTTATTGGTTGAAATTTGGATATTGAAGAGTAAGGATTAGGCCTCTTAGTAGGTCGATAGTTCGAAACCGAGTTGAACCGGTTTTACCGCAGTGAGCCTTCAGGCGGACGGATTTTCCCCAGAACTGGTGGCTTGGTTGCTCGGGTATGCATCCAACTTTGACCATTATGGAGTAGGGATGCATTTGCTCGATTGAGGGCATTTCAGGATACTTATCCGATGATTTAATTGGCCGTTCAAAAAAAAGGATAAGATTCTTGAGATCATGTCTCGACTAGAAAAAAGTAGAAGTGGACCATGCTCTCATGGTTGTGAAAATTTACTGCCACTCTGGCAGTGGATCGATTGTGGCCCAATTGGGCACCACTTTTCATGTTTTGTAAACTTATCAATTTCCTTCATGGATTGTGGTCCATTATGCCTAGCTTTAATCACATAGTATTAATTGTTTCCTTTTTGGATGCCAAGTTTTTGGAGGAATATAGTAAATTATAAAAATCGTTATTTATGTATGCTATTGTAAAATATGTTTTTTGTCTTTAATAATTACAAAAATTCTATCTAATGTTTATCAAACCTAATAGTTATATCATTTACCTTAAACTCAATTAATTTTACAATTAACTCTTGTCACATGATGCCCACGTGAGGGCATTAAAGTCTTTTAACCTATTCACATGCTTTCCCCCGTTTAAAACCCCAAATAACCCTAATCAACCCTTATTCATTCACCTGAAACCCCATCCCAAAGCATGTGAGTAGGTTAAAAGACTTTAATGCCCTCACGTGGACACCAGGTGACATGTTTATCACCATTATTTCATCTTTGCACCTTTTTGTGTCTGCCACTTCAAACTTCTAGTGAATTAACTCCAGCAAAACAAAAAAGATACCAACCATATGCTTGGTACATTCACTATAACAATACATTCATGATCTTGTAGTTTGCCTTTGTAATCCAACTACATTTCACTTACCAAATCAAAGCACCTAAATATATCCCAACTTCAATATAGGTTGAGACAAATTTTAGTTATTCCTAGACAAGATTTAAAGTGCATAAAAACTTTTCATTGTTTTTTAAAGACAATGGGTTATTAATTTATTATATTAAAATTTAGTAAATGCATCTAGCAAGGAGCTAGAGACCGATCAACATACTAGTACACAAAGCAAATTTATATGAATTTCTTTGTAATATGACAACCCTATGATTTAGATGGTTCTTGTAAAACTTTGTTTTAGGATCATTTATTTGATAAACATGATGGTTTTAGGAAGAAAAAAAAAACTTTCCTCTAAAATGTGTCATTGGTATGGATTATTATTTTGTAAATTGATTATGAATAGTAACTTTCACGATCATAGTTTCTCATTATTTTTTAGTTTCAGTTTCATATCTTATGTTATACAAATAATATGCATCTTTAACTCGTTTACTTTTTAATAATGTTTTATTTATCATTTAATTTATTTTTCTCTAATAACTTTCTTTTGTTATTTTTCTGAAAAAATTTTAACACAGTTGTGATTAATTTTCTTTCTTAACATTTTTATAAATTTAATTGAAAATAAAATTGTATAAAAAATAGTAATTTTGGTATCATTTACATGTTTAAGAGGTCAAATTGTAGATACATATGTACAAGATTTTCAACGCATCGCGCATGGCAACTCTAAAACGAATTATATAATTTATTATTGCCATCTCTTTTGTCCTCCTTATATATTTATATATATATATATATATATAATATAGTATAGATGGTAGGGAGAGAATAATAAGAAAATTAAAAAAAACTAACTAAAAAAGTCTAAAAAACATACTCAAATTATTTATAATTTTTTTTATAAAGATCGCTACTTTTATGTATAAAAAAATAAAAAAAAACTTGTACTGCATATGTGCATTATATGCTTAGATTTAGCTTTTGAGTTTAGTTTAGCTTTTAGGGTTAAGTTTTTTTGAAGGGTTTAAGATTATGATTAGGTTTTTAGGTGTGGGGTGGGGGGATTAAGTTTTTGGGGGGTGCACGTTTAGTGTTTAGTTTTATGTTGTTTTTTTGGAGTGGGGGTGGGGGGTTTAGGTTTTTGAGGGTATCAGTGGGGATGAGTTAGGTGGTTTAGGCTTTTTTATATTATTGCAAATGTATAGTACAATTTCTTTTTGAAAAGAAAGTTTTTTTTATATATTATATATAGCAAATTTTATTAAAAAGTTCAAAAAGAATTAATATGTTTTTTAAGCTTTTTTTAATTAGTTTTTTGGTTCTCTTATTTAAAGTAGTTTTCCTATCATCCATATCAATAGATGTATGTATATGTACATATTACTAATACATTCTTCTATATGGACAAATTCTTGAGAAATGTAAGAAGAAAAGTAAACTATTGGAAAGTTCAATCAGTTAGTAAGACAAGATGATAGCGATTTTGTAATTAACTGCAAGTTAGTTATGACTACGAAAGCATGAATGTAAAAAAGAGGATCCTACAAATATTGATATTTTATTTATTTTTATCATTTTTATAAATGTAAATGACTTTTATTCACTTTATTATTATTTAAAAAGTTGTACCACAAAAAACTAGTATTTTAATCTCAATAAATTGAGTATATCATAGCTATATAATTTTTTAGAGTATTGATGGATTTATGTGTATAACATAATGTCATGAATTATTTATATAGTATGGTGTGTCAGTTATATGTGTTTTTAAACCTAAAATTTTTCGATTTTAGTTAGACGTATTTACCCATCACTCTATGATACATATATCACATTCTAATGATTACTTATTTTTCTCACCCGTTAACCATTTTAGTATAACCACCATTGTATATACACAACCAAAGCATATATTAATGACTACTTATTATACCAACCAAAGCAAAGCATATTTTAATGACTACTTATTATATCAACCAAAGCATATTTTAATGATTACGTATTTGACACATTCTAATGATTGCTTATTATACCAACCAAAGCATATTTTAAGACATAAAAACGGTCAAGAAGTGGCATCGATGTCTTATTTTAGAGGCGTCCGAAGTTGACAAGGGTGAGATACCTCCTTTTACACCCATTAATCAAACAACTTTTTGGATCTCATTTATATACATATTACTTTTATCAAATAATCCACTTCATGACAAAGACAATATATATATATATATATATATATATATATATATATATATATATATATATATATATATATATATATAATATAGAGTGAACACAAGTGTATTTGTGAACTGAACGAACTAATCGTGCCCTTACACGTGTGTAAATCAATGACCATGATTTGATAATGAAATACAGTAATGTGTTTTATGATTTGATGATGAAATCCTAGCCTTAAATGTGTGTGAATCAATGGCCAGAATTAGTTCGTTCAGTTCGCAAATACACTAGTGTTCACTCTATAACCCTACCCTATATATATATATATATATATATATATATATATATATCCAAACTAGATTTTGCCCGACACTAAGCCAAATATTTTTTTCTCATAACATGTACATTTATGTTTCGATTATTTGTACATACTACTCATAACACGATCTCAAAAAAAATTCATTGAGTTAACCAATTATAACAATACACTACCATACTTTTGCTGAAAAAACTAAAACGATGGAAAAACTATAATTTTAAACTAAGGGAAAAATTTAATTTTTCAAGACAAATGAGCGTGTGTCAGGCAACAGCCTGACACGAATAAAAATTACACGAGTCAACCAATTAAAACAAAACACTACCATAGTTTTGTCAAAAAAAGAATGATCGCATGACTGTATTTTTACACTGAGGGCAAAGTCGTCATTTGACAGGAAAAAACGATGGCAAAGCTGTAAATTTGAACTGAGAGCAAAATCGTGATTTAGCTGACAAGAAATAAAATAAAACCAATGACAAAACTGTAAATTTAAACGGGACCAAATCGTAATTTGCATGAACCAGTGAGAAAGTGTCAGACAACTGTCTAGCACTATTTTCCCTCGTAAAATTATAGTGTTACCTGCCTAGTAATATTCCCCCTCATAGAATTTGTAGTGAAAATAAATAAATGTTAAGTCTCTGGTTTTCTAATTCAACCCATGGGAAAACATCTGGAACAACAAAATCCCCCACTCCTGTTATATTAACAATTTCAACAAGAGACTGCTTTAGAATTATTTAATAATGCTTTCGTGACAAAGAATGATAACCTTTTATTTCTAATATAACAAATATTCTAATAACTATAAAACTACGTGTGTTAGAATAAATTAACATTTTTATATATTTCATCACCATAAAAGATACATATTAAAAATAGTGTAGTTAATGTATTGTATAATAATCATTTACTTATAGTTATCTTATGATTCTTATCTTTAAGGTGCACAAAAGGGGGAAATAGAAAAGGGAATAATTATTTGGAAATGAGCAATTTTGGTAGAGGAAAAGATCACCACTTTGAAAATGATAATGTTAACGAAATTAAAGTGGTTATTAGTTATTAGATGTATAAATTTAATCCCTTACCTACTAGAATTAAAGGAGTTCATCGCTTTCATTTAATTAATTTCCACCATAAACTCATAAATGTATCTTTTATGTTGGTTTTTATCTACATATCCTATCTATATAGGATATTTTGTCATGTTTTTAATAACAATAGATGTTCAAAATAGGTGTTAAAATAAGTTTGAATGACTGATTTACCCTTTTCCATTGAAAACATATTAGAAAATCTAGCCCCTCCTCACCCCTTTATCTCTTTAACATCCTCTTGCTCTTTTCATACCCTTGATTTTTTATGATCCTTAATTCCAGGTTTCTTTTAAGGTTCATTTCGATGGATGTCGCTTGTGATGTTACTTTCGATAACAAGGCGGTACTGTATTGTGATGGCGAACGATAGTTATAAACGGTGTAAGGTGATGGCCTATTGGTGATAACCTTCAAAGGGGTGGCACAATGATATTTGCCTAAGTCCCTCTATCAGAGATATCAGGATCTTATCCAACTTCCATTGTTTTTTACCTTAAAACCCTTTAAGGCCACTTAGCCAACACAAGTGTATTTTACTTGATCTTATTAGAGTCTAGTGAATTTTCCAATACCATGTTCTTATAGTGATTTAAAAAAACAAATGGTTAAATATGTACATACCAACATACAATAACAGATCTAGCCTAAAAATTCAGAGGTATCCCAATTTTTTTTACCGTATGTTCATATAATAATGAAAAAATACACGATAATAAATAAAGTTAACAATGTTGTCGCTTGTGAAAAAATATTACCCTTTGTTGTCGGGAAAATCAGTTTTAATAAACTTCACCTTAGAAAAAGAAATTTCAATAAAAGCTTGCAACATACAAGACCAAAAGCAACTCAAGTAATGGACAGGTCACTTTATATGTAATGTGATAGTTCATTTAAACTCTCCAGCCACTACTATATACTTTAATACACTAAAATATTTTGAGGATAACTTGGCAAACCATCATAACTTCTTACAAATATTTCGACAATTCAACTTTTTTCTCGCCGTCGTTTACTATTACTTTCACATACATTTAACATATTTAATTAATTCCTGATATTTGATTAGGGTATTTATCAAAGTCTATTTTCAAATATTTCTAGGTATATATAATAATAATAATAATAATAATAATAATAATAATAATAATAATAATAATAATAATAATAACTACTTGTGTATCATAATAAAATAAATGAAAAAAAGAAACACTTTTGCATGCTTCACTTGAAAACATGTTAATTAATGGTTACTAATTTAAAGTCAAAAGGTAGATTTCACAAGCCTTATCTTGAAAATTGATAAGAGTAAAAGTGTGAAAAGATATACCAAACTAAAAAGTTGAACTTTTAGTAACTTAAGGTTAAGGTGTGATTTAATTTAAAAAAAAAAACCCCTATCGTTTAAATATATTAACTGAAGTTATAGAACCCTATTTTCTTCTTCTCCTTCTTTGTTCTCTGCCGTTCTATCAGACTCCAGTACACTGGACCACCACAGCAACACCACCGGTTGGCATTTCATTACCAAAATTTATTAAGAATATCCTAATATTTTAAAACATAAAAATAAAATTAAAAAAAAAAAAAAACACTTTGAAATGCACTTGGAGACACCAACACAAGACTTTTAAACGTGTGACACGCTAAAAAGAAACCAACCCAAAGGTTAAACGTGCAAACGATAATTGTCAAGCTACACTTAGGTCAAAAAGTCAATACTGTTGGGTTACAGAATCCCTCAACAACAAGGCGGCTACTATCCTGTGTAGCGTCACTCACCTACATACTCCAACACCATCACTCCCTGGATATAAATACGCCCTCACTCGTTCCGATTTCATTTCATCGAGGCACATCACTCACTCACAACACACACTCACCTGCTTCACATCGTTCAGATTCCAACGGTACGTTCGCATCATTCATCCTTTAATCCTTCACCTACTTCAGTTCATGTTCAATTTTCATGTTATACGCGTTCAGTGCCGTTAAAACATCCTGATTCATTCAGTTGTTAATAGATCTGGTATCACATGATTGATAAATGATGATATTTTAGGCCATCGATCTACGAAATCTACTAGCAGAGTTGTTTTGGTTGTGATCCGTCGTCGTTTTGTTGTTTATAGATTGTGAATTTGTGATTTTGTAGTTTGTGACGGTTAATAATCGACTCGTTAGTTTGATTATTGAGTTATGAGATTGATTCGTTGATTTGAGAATTATAAGTTATAAGTTTGAAGTGTGAATGTTTGTTGTATAAATGGACAGATGTGTACTAGCAGAGCTGTTTTATTTGTGATTCTTAGAGGTTTTATTGTTTAGAGATTGTGATTTTGTAGTTTGCGACTGTTAATAATCGATTCGTTAGTTTGATTATTGAGTTACCAGATTGATTCGTTGATTTGAGAATTATAAGTTATAAGTTTGAAGTATGAATGTTTGTTGTGCAAATGAAGACGTATATGTACTACGAGAGTTGTTTTATTTGTGATTCATAGTCATTTTTTTGTTTAGAGATTGTGATTTTGTAGTTTGTGACGGTTAATCACCGAATCGTTAATTTGATTATTGAGTTATGAGATTGATTCATTGGCGGATGAGAAACATTTGTTATTTGAAAGAGAATCATAAGTTACAAGTTTGAAATATGAATGTTTCTTGTGTAAATGAACAGATATCTGGTTACTTGTAGTGATGGCTCCAGCTGCTGTAGTGGATGGTTCTGACAAAATTAAACCTAGAGGTAATTTGATGTTCTTGCATTTGAATTTTGTTTAGTTGATTAATACTCAGGTGATGTGTTTCTGCATATATTTGGCTGGATATTTCATATTGCATTACAAAGATGTGTAATACATATGGTATGGAGTAAACCAGAATTTGTTAGCTTATGATTATTAAACCATAATATATTCAGATATATGTATAAGATGCCATATGAACTCCTGCATCTTATGCGTATCTACCATCTATATCCTGAAAATTGTTGTTTATTGAGAAAAAAAATGGCTATTATGTTTACTGAAATCGATAACAGGTGTTACCAACTAACATAGGTTGCTGATAACTAGTAACTGTATTTTACTGAGAAAGTAGTAGCCTATGCATTCTCTCATTCTTGAAATAGTAGTAGTTTTGACATTAAAAAATCAAGCAGCCACATGGTTTTTCTTAACTTACACCTTTCTTTGTTTTGCACAATTAGATGTATGTATCGTTGGTGTTGCACGCACACCCCTTGGTGGATTTCTTGGTTCTCTTTCGTCTTTGCCAGCGACCAAACTCGGATCCATCGCAATTGAATGTAAGTTCACTAGTTTACTGTTGCTCAGGGGTTTCTATATTACTTTTTGGATTAACATCTAATTTTTCCCTAACTCTTTATTTAAAATTCTAGGTGCTTTAAAGAGGGCAAATGTTGATCCATCACTTGTGGAAGAAGTTTATTTTGGAAATGTCCTCGGTGCCAATTTGGGACAGGGTCCCGCCAGACAAGCAGCGTTAGGTGCAGGAATCCCTAATACAGTGGTCTCGACATCTGTTAACAAAGTTTGTGCATCAGGGATGAAAGGTATGCCGACTTTCTTACATTGCGTATCATCCATGTTCGATAATTGCATTTAAAAGTTCAGGTAGAAAACTCCATGAGCCTGTATAAGAATGTAACATATTTTTCCCGGTATTTCAGCAACCATGCTAGCGGCACAGAGTATTCAATTGGGCCAAAATGATATCGTTGTGGCTGGTGGTATGGAAAGCATGTCTAATGTCCCCAAATATGTTGCAGAAGCAAGGTTAATATCTTTTCTTCCTTCTCTTTGTGTAAAACTAAATTAACTTTTGAGTAAAATGCCATTTTCGTCCTGAGGTTTAGCTACTTTCGTCCAAAGGTTTGTTTTTCTGCATCTGGATCCAAAAGGTTCGAAATCTTGCCATTTTCACTCATTAACTCCATCTATTTTTTTAACGTTAAGTCAGGGGTATTTTCGTCTTTATAGACATTATTGTGATGATTAAAGGGTTTGGGTGGGGAGAAAGTCAACAAAGGTGGATCTTTATTTCTTATAGTGTTTTTTATTTTAATTAAACATGTCTAAAAAGACGGAAATGCCCCTCATTTAACAGAGGAAATGGGTGGAGTTAACTAGTTGGATGAAAATGGCAAGATGCGAAAGAACAAACCTTTGGACGAAAGTGGCCAAACCTCAGGGACGAAATGGCATTTTACTTTTTATGTGTGAAGTTACTTACAAAATCTGGATTTGGTAGTTACCAAGGGTTCTGTACATTTAACTGTAATATCTCCTATATGCTTCTAAAAACTTCTTGAACTGTATCTAATTGCAGGAAGGGGTCTAAATTTGGACATGATACTCTTGTTGACGGAATCTTAAAAGACGGATTATGGGATGTTTTCAACGATTACAAGATGGGGAACTGTGCTGAAATATGTGCAGATACACATGGATTTACAAGAGAGCAACAGGTACAGTAAATATATTTGATCTGCAGCCTCTCATCATTATAATATGTGTCTTGATTTATCATATGATTATATGAAAATAAGATTCTAATGCACATGTTAAATATCTGAATTACACACACAGGATGACTATGCTATTCAGAGCTTCGAACGCGGTATTGCTGCCCGAGATAGCGGTGCATTTGCATGGGAAATTGCTCCCGTAAGATTACTAGTTTGACTAGATGGTCAAAGTCAGACTATTTGACTTTTGCTCCCAACATCATAAACAACCATTATTTTGAATTATACAGGTTGAAGTTCCTGGCCCAAGGGGAAAACCATCAACAATTGTTGACAAAGATGATGACTTGGCAAAGGTGACGTGTCATAACAACGCCACATATGCTAAGTTGCACCATTCAAAACCTATTTTTTTCAAATATTATAACTTTTTTACAGTTTGATGCTGCGAAGTTGAGAAAACTCCGTCCAGCTTTCAAGGAGAACGGTGGCAGTGTTACTGCTGGCAATTCCTCTGGTATAAAGTAAGCATTTTTGTTCCCAACTAGTAAATTTTCCCGCGCGTAGCGGCGGTGTCGAAACGTAAAGTAACTCTCATTTATATCATCTGATGAAAATGTATTATATCTTACCCGACTTGTTTTTGAACAAAATTTGTTTCAAAACGTAGACCAACTGAAAATGTACATAAAAATAAGCACAAAAACATATTATATACGACCCGACTCATTTCCAAAAAAAAAAAGAATTAAGTCGAAATGTAAATCAACTTGAATTTATACCGACATGCACATAAAACTCGATTACACTGTCCATAGAAAGTTTAGGGGTTGTAAGTGTTGAAAGTTGAAGGATAAAGGTAAAAAATCAAAAAAGACAGAAAAAATCTAACCAACCAATGGAGAGTCCTGTAGACCAACCTTGTGATTGTTAGTAACTAGTTTTTGCCCCGCCCGCGTTGCGGGGCACTAAGCCGAATATTTCTCTCTCATAACATGTACGATTGTGTTTTGGTTACTTGTACATACTACTCATGACACGATCTCAAAAAAAATGACATCGAGTCAACCAATTAAAATAAAACATTACCATACTTTTGGTAAAAAAAAAAACTAAAACGATAAAAAGACTAATTTTAAACTGGGAACAAAATTGTAATTTTTCAGAATTAATGAGCGTGTGTGGGCCTGGCACGAATAAAATTACACGAGTCAACCCATTAAAACAAAACACTACCATAGCTTTGTAAAAAAAAATTAAAACGATGGCATGATTAAGTTTACACTATGGGTAAAATTGTAATTTGACAGGGAAAAAAACAAAAACGATGGCAAAACTGTAAATTTAAACCGATGGCAAAATCGTAATTTGGCTAAGAGAGAAAAACAAAACCAATAGTAAAACTGTAAATTTAAACAGGGCAAAATCGTATTTTGACGAGACTAATTTACATTATGTTAAAGAGTTTTAAAAATTTTCAGTATGCTAAAACCAATAACTAAGTTGTACCAATTGAATACACATGAATTAAAGAAGTAAAAAAAAAAGCTAACCTTTCAGTGGCCGCCCAATTCTACCAATGCTAGGAAAGAACTATTCCCGCTAATATGAATTGTAGATATAGGTGATTTATTTAAATTCATTATCAAAAGCAATTAAATTTATTTAAATTCATTTTTCCACAGTGATGGTGCTGCTGCACTTGTGTTGGTTAGCGGTGAAGTGGCTCTTAAGCTCGGGTTGAACGTGATTGCAAAGGTTTCTGGATATGCTGATGCTGAACAGGTAACTATTTAAATGATGCATTTAAAATGAAATGAAATGCAAAACAAAATAAAATCGATTGATGTGCAGGCACCTGAGTTGTTTACGACTACGCCAGCACTGGCCATACCTAAGGCTATATCTAGAGCTGGGTTGGATGCTTCTCAAATAGATTTTTATGAGATTAATGAAGCGTTTGCTGTAAGCATATTTGTTAAAACTTTGTACAAATTCATGCATGTGGCATTCATGTAAATCTGATACTTTTGTGTGACTGGTTGATTAATGCAGGTTGTGGCTCTTGCAAACCAGAAACTTCTTGGCTTGGATTCAGTGAGAACTCAACTCTAACCCCCCCCCCCCCCCTCACACACACGGAAATAGTTTAACTCGGGTGCATGGTTGTAAAAGTCGCTAGGCGCTCCCTAGTCAGATTTGAGAGTACTCGGCCTAGGCGGAGATTACTCGGAGAGTAACGGCCTACCTTGTAGCGAGTACTTGGGGAGTAATCGGAGCCTAGGCAGGACTTTTACAACCATGCTCGGGTGTCAATTTTCTGACATGACTCTAAACATAACATGTAAATAATCAGGTTTTGGGTTATCATCTCTTAACGAATTTAATAAACACATGTTCTGGTTGGCTTGTTTAACCCATTTAAAATTGTTTTAATTAAGCAGATCAATCCGCCAACTTGTTTAAAAGGTAGGATATAAAATTAAAAACTATATATTTTATAAGGTCGGCCAGTTTGTTTAACTAGGGGTGCAAACGACCCGAGCGGCTCGAGAAAAAGCTCCAAACGAGCCGAGCCTTATCGAGCTCGAGCTTGGCATGTGAAGCTCGTCGAGCCTTATCGAGCCTTGGTGTAATATTAGTTTTTATTAATATTTAATAACATTTACCCCTTATTTAAAGTTGTCTTGTAAACGAGCCGAGCCGAGCTTATTTAAACTTGTTTACGAGGTGAGCCCGAACTTAAAAACAAGCTTGTTTAGTAAACGAGCCTGAGCTTCACTTATCGAGCTCGCGAGACTAAACGAGTTTGTTATTTGTATTATTTTTAATTAATATATTAATTAATAGATAATAAACGAGCCCGAGCTCGAGCTCAGGCTCTGCTCGTTTGCACCCTTATCAGTTTAACCCATTTATAACAACCCGTTTACAACACAGCCACACATCAACCCGGTTGACTCATTTAGATAAATGGGTGGTGTTCGGGTTACACGATTTAAGGGTGTTTGGTTAGGGTTGATGTCTTTGACACGAATAATATATGGGTCGTGAATAAAACCTGACACTATTGTCACTAGTTTTTTAATGATGTTTTTGAGTATACATTACAGGCAAAGCTTAATGTACATGGTGGCGGTGTGTCATTGGGACATCCTCTTGGATGCAGTGGCGCACGTATCTTGGTTACTCTTTTGGGCGTAAGTACACTAACGGAACCAAAACTTTTCAACTACAGTCATGATAGATTTTCATTTCACACTTACTTAGTTCAGTTGTTGACTATTGGGGGTCAAACTAAAAGGACCCTGGGACATGCATAATGGTTAACCGGAAGGTATACGATGATTGCAGGTTTTGAAGCAGAAAGGTGGCAAATACGGAGCTGCTGGTGTGTGCAATGGTGGAGGTGGTGCATCAGCGTTCGTGGTCGAACTTGTTTAATTTATCGTCTTCAGTGTAATTTTTTTTCCTCTGCTATCGCCATCAATAAACAGATATTTATTTAGTATTAATTCGATCCTTAAGCCTTTTATCATGCTAGGCATGTCGCATCAAGTTACGCCTCTATAGCCATATTATATCTTAAAACACGCTCTGTATACACGAGTGTTTAATGAACCAAACAGAAAAGCAAATTTAGGTACCTGACCCAAAATTCGACTTAAAAAGGCGTTGCGAAAGACCATGCCTAACTGGAGTTTTCAATCGGATATGCAAACAAGCAATGATGTACAATCGCTAATAGGCTACGTACAACACAAATAATGTGCGAGGTACATTACACTTGCACTCTTGTAATCCCAAGTTTCCGTTCAAAAAGGCGTTGCAAAAGATAAACTTGGAGAACACTGGCCCCAATAAGTGCTGCTGATTCGATCAACGCCTTGTGGACAGCTCTCTTACCCATTTTCTCATTTACTGCAATTACGAATGGTAAATATATATATAAACCTTAAAAGTCACAAATACTGGTTATACAGATTTATAGAACTCTAGATATGTATGTTACCAACTGCCTGTCGGTCATTCTCCGCTTGTAACCAATGTTGTTCGAACTGAATGTTGTAAAGGGCTTCCTCAAGTTTTGCTATTTGATCGAACAACGGCTTGAAATGCTCTGCGTAAACCAAATCTTTATTTATCAACCCACATACCGATGATTTCAATCTTAATATATTGTTACTGGCTTACCGTCCTTTGCGTGTTGCTCGTTTTGATACGCAAAATGACCAACTTGAACATCAAAATCGATGGTCTCGTGGTATGGAGACTTGTTTGTGAAGCAAAAGTGATATAGCCCTTTCTTTTGAGCGATAAATTCGTACTTTTGACTAGTTTTATCATGTATATCGTATACGTGCTCCCCAGTAGGGCCTTTTATCTGCTACACGTTGAACACGAGTCATTAAAACTTCTGTGTTTAGCCTGATTTTGCACGATTTTAACATTTTTGGGATTGCTTATACACATTTCTGTTTTTATCGTTGTGAGAACCCATTACCAGAAAGCTCAGAGCGTGCGTTTTGAATGACATTGTGATCATTTGTGAACGCGGTAACTTGTTTTGTATAAAACGTATAACAAAAGAAAGTAAAACATGAAATATCGCGCAACAAGAAAGAAATTGATTGGATTAAGATGATTTCGTACCACAAGATCAACCCCGTCTTCAGCGAAATGCCATGGGGATTCCGCCTTGATTACGACAAAAGAAACATAAACCGTATCACCTTCATATTCGACATTTACAGACAGACACTCTTCTCTGTCGATAACAAATCTTATTCCAACAACATGGGATATCAGTAAAGAGGACATGACAACAATTGTTAAAATTGTATGAAACATCATCTTTTTAACGTTAAAGCAAACGAATGCATAGGGTTGATTTCAAATTCATGTGATTACAGAAAACGGAAAGAATCTGAGAAATGGAGGATTCAAATCTAAGTTCGATATATACGACGATTGTGTCGTTTCTAAGTCATGCCTATTTAAAGACAACCTATAGGACCATTTAAAGGTGTTTTGTTTCAAGTGTGGTTTTAAAACTCACTATTTCATAATTTCTATATATAACCATGGTTTGATTTACAATGTTTGTATACTAATCGGAGATGGAGTGAATTTCCTTTGAATATATTTGTTTTAAATCCATCCAGATTGGACCGTAAACATTTATGTGTTACATGGTGTGGTAATAAGGTGTCTTCCCTTTATCTAAGAGGTGGATGGTTCAATTCTGCCGTTCAAGAAAATACATGATTTTGTTTAATACCAAATTCAACAACCTATAAATTGTGAAAGACAAAAAACCATTTTTTAACCTTTTCTATTTTATAAGAAATGTTAAAAGTTCAAATCTGGATGGATAAATTCTTAAATCTTTTGGATCACGCCGATTTTACTAGAACTAGCAAAAAGCTAGCAAGCAAACGAAAACAATTACATAAATTGAAATTTACACCGGCCTTCCCAATTTAAAGATTGTAATTTAGATCTATTCTTCACCCATAAGAAACCTGACGTCTTAGAGGACGCACTTGTGGATCACTTATAAATTCATTAATTTTCAAAGACTTGGATGCCTATAAAATCTGGAATGCGAAAAGAGTTCATAGCTTTAAAAAAAGATAATCCTTAAAGTTCTTTAATTTTTATTTTAGATTTCTCGGCTTTAGTTAGATCTAAAATATAAAATCATGGCAAGTCAATTTAGGGGTGTAATAAGTGAAGCTTCTCATGAGCTACTCAAGATCGTCAAACTAAAATCTCTTTTGATAAACAAGCCTGAGCTTGAGCTTGAAAAGTTACTCATAAGCCAAGCTCGAGGTTTAGATACAGAGCTCAAGTTACACGACTACACCTCTACGTAGCTGTCCATCTTATCATAGAAGAACGGCGTCTGTTACCATTTTAACTATATTACTTGCAACAGAATAAACAAATTGAAAGTAAACCGAGTACAAAAGGGTCAAAATTTATGGTGTTGGAACCAAAGCAACCAACTCTGATCTTACAAAAAGTTTAAGAAGTAAAACAAAGATGAGATTCATTACATGTTCTGTTTAAACAACAAACATGATACTACATATCCGGTTTACAAATATACTTAACCCACTATATCTTTACCAAAAAGTCCTCTAATCCCTTGTGTTGGATCTTTCTGCTTCACAATCGACTCCCCGACCAATACCTGCAACACGCAAACAAATTTGTACCTTAAATACCATTCAACAAACAACATAACCTATCACATTGATCAAAACCGATGGTATAAAACAAGTCAAAGATCTACTTACGGCTTTCACACCAGCTTCTTGCACATAAGTAATGTCAGCAGGAGTGAACAGTCCAGACTCCCCGACCACCTAAAACATTCAAAAAAGAATATTATTATTTTTACGAAACCGCTTCTGAGCATAAAACGAGCAGTATTCCTATTGTGTTGCACTTACTAATATGTGCTTTTGTCGGATTGTTTCCCCACGTTTTCCTTCAAGCAACTTCTTTGTGTTGCTAATATCGACTTCAAATGTTTCTGCATGTGTGGCATGAAAATGTTCAAGAATAAGGTATGATGAGATTATAGATTATCATAATTCATAAAAGAAGTGATGATGAAATAAATAATTAATCGAAAACAAGTAAAAGAAACAAATGGCGTACCGAGGTTGCGGTTATTGATGCCAATGAGTTCAATTCCATCAATTACCAGCATACGATCCATTTCGTTCTCATCGTGCACCTAACAACAAAAATACATAAAATAATTATACAAATAATTCATTAAATACTCCACCAATATATAATCATACATAAAAAAACAAATAAAATTAAGCTTCAATCTACCTCGACAAGTGCAGTGAGACCAATCATTTTGCAAATCTTAAGCATGTATTTTATGTCAAGATCCGGCAAAACAGCTGCAATTAACAAAACACCATCTGCACCCTTTGTTCTTGCATAATACAACTGCCATGCATCCACAATAAACTCTTTGCACAAAAGAGGGCACTGCATTTTAAATAACGTCAAAACGTGCTAAAGCTCATAAAGTGTAGCAAAAAGATTAAAAATAACAAATTTTGATAAACGTACCTTGACTCCAGCACTACGTATAGCCTCAAGATTCTCAAAGCTCCCCTTTATAAAATAAACAAAAATGTTAAGACACCGTCAATATTAGTTAAAGCAAGCATTAAATAATTAACATTTACCTGAAAATATTTTGAATCAGTCAAAACACTAAGGCACGCTGCTCCACCTTTCTCATAAGCTTGTGCGACTTCAACCTGCCATGAAAACAATTATAAACTTCATTAAAAATAAAAATTGGAAGAAGTTGTTCAACAGTAAAAGCATAGTAATTAGATTTTATTACACCAAAATGCAACGTACTCTCACATTTTTATCATTGTAAAAAAAACACTGTGTGAATGTAACTTTCTATAACAAGAAAAGAATTTTTCTTACATACAACAATGACAAAAGGATGAAAGTTACATTTTAATGTAACTAGCCCTAATGCGTATAAGTTCATTAAGGGAGCATAAGCATACGCATGTACACATATGTTTGTTTAAATTCATCTGTATATATGTATATATACATTCACATATATCAACACAGGGAGGCCGCTTACAGGATTGAAATCTTCCCTTAGAACACCTCTACTTGGTGACGCCTTTTTCACTTCCGCAATTAAAGCGGGCAATCCTGTTTGTAAATACGATGCCTTAAGAGCACCTAGAAAGTCTCGAGAAGGTGGAGCATTTTCGAGAGCCTTCTTTAGTGTATATATTGGTTTTTTCTCTTTCATCTGAAAAACGATTCTTATCAGATAATTGCTACAATAAAATCAGTTTCAAACATTTGGATAAACAAATTCTTGATTTGATTATTCAGGAGTCAAAAAGCATACCTGCGTAACCTCTGTATCTTTGTTCCATACAATCTCCTCTAGTATATTCCGAGGAGTATTCCCTTCATTCTGCAACCGAAACTCAAACGGACCGACATAATGCAAAGGAGGTCCGGTTGGTGGCCGTCTTCTTATCCGAATACCCTGAGTTGCAGCTATTTCATCTTTCAAAACCCCAATTTCCCAATCTTTACTTTTCAATTCTTCAACTACTGAATCACTAGTTGCAGTAGCCATTAAAGGCCCATCCTTCATTCCAGACTATAGATTAATCAAACAAACAAAATAATTAATTTAATATTTTTTAAATAAAAAAAACTTAATTATTATTTTAAAATTTTATAAATGATCCAAATCTCCAATAACAATATCCCCAAATTTTGAATCTAAAACTATAAAATCAAACTAAACCCTAATTAGTTTCACATTTGCTCATAACTAGGGTTTCCGATGATACAATGTCCACTTATCAATCAAATTCAATAACGAAATACATCAAGCTTGCAAATTGATGAAATTTTCATGACACATCTATCAATTCTATTAAGATTAACTGATCATAAACTTGTGGATATGAAATTAACCAAAACAATTAACACGATTCACCAACCTGTTGAGCTCGAATACAAGTAAGACTGGTGGTTCTGCGGCCGTCCATTGAGATCAATGAAGACTTGAATCTGGAATTAGGGTTTATAAAATCGGAAGAAACCCTAACCCTGAATCCGACGTGCATCAATGACTCCATTGTTTTAAATGTTAATAATCGGCGGTAAGCAAAGTTCGTTGGGTCACACTCGATTTATATTCACTTGATGCCCATTAAGTCGAGTGTGAACAGGATGATTTGGTTTTGAATTTTTTTTATTATTATCATTAAATTTAAATAACCCAACTTTTGTTTGTTGATAACCTCTTAATTTTTTATTTATACTACATTCCTTCTTTTAACTTTCAACTTATTATTCTCTAGCACTTTCGCAATTACTGGACCCTACCCTGATAGCTAACTCAGATGTCCCGTCATCAAACAAGTGTCACATCATATGACATATCGTATATCATTTCAGACGCCACATCAAATGTCACGTCACTAAACAAAGTATCGCATCAATAAAAAAAAGTAATTGAGTTAGGAGCCAGTTAGTTAGGGAGTGTCAGAGGAAAATAAGTTGGGAGCGTTGTGGTATAAATTGAAAGTCGGAAGTGTTGTTTGTCATATTGATGAAAGTTAGGGTTATTTAAATCCAGTATTTATTTTTTTTTTTTGTGTGTTTGAAGGTTAAGAAAATGTAATTTTATGTATTTTTTTTTCAACGAAAATTAATTTTATGTATCTTAGAATATTTATGCGATTATGTAGGTATGTTTTTAAAATATTGAATATATATGTAACGTGTTTTTAATGTTTATCTTTTTTACTTTTTTTTATTTTTAGTATATATATGTGTCTGGTAAATAGAGACATAGATGTTACAAACTTTTAGTTAGTATATGTGTCGGGTAAATAGAGACATAGTCTCAAGGTTACAATTAAATGTTACAGACTTTTAGGTTTATTACCAAGAAGTCTTGTTAATAATGTACTTGCTTAATATATATATGGGAGGGTTTAAATGACAACGCTAAATATCGCGAGAACCGTAAGAACAAATCAAAAAATAACGAGAACTTGATCAAAAACAATTCAAATTCAAAATTTATTTTCACTTATCATTATTATTCGAATACAATGTTAGAAATTAAATTTACACATTTAAGTTTAAGTGAATTCGTAAATAAAAAAATTACACATGTGTAAGTTTGTCATATACACATGTGTAAATTTGTTATATTTATACATGCGTAAAAAATCTGGTAAGATTGATTTTGAGAGGAGAATTGAATTATTTGATGTTGTATTTTAATTATAATGAGATTTGTATTAAAAAAAATTCGATTTTGATTTGTTTTTTTTCATTCGTTCTTACGTGTCACACCCCAACCGATGGCGGAAACATCGGGATGAGACGAAAACGATATTGCTCATTGCTCACAACGCTAATAAATGACAATATTTAACTAAATCCAAATTTCATTTCACAACATTGTCAAATACAACATGAAGCAATACAATAAGTTCATAAAACATAACAAAATTTGGTACAACATTTATAAATCTAACGTCTAAAATGTGTGTATCTAAGTCCTTGCTATTTTGATTTCATATCATCATCTCCTTAAACCTGTAACATCTTTTAAAATAAAGTCAATGCAAAAGCAAATAATAGTACACAAGTTTAAGCATAGCATACGTATACGAATAAAGTTTTAACAATCCTCATGGCAACCAAATCTATACAAGAGCATATCAAGGCATGCAATACTAATAATCAAACCCTTAACGCAATCACGATGTTTTAACATGACCTCACGAATAACACGATGGAGGTGGATGCGTTAATTCCTATAGCGCTAAGCATGTCAAACGAAGGCTAAAAATAGTTAATGACTAAAGCATAGCATAACGAATATCCAAGACAAGCAACAAGTATACGATTCAAGTATTCATGGGTATAGGATTGTTTGTACGTTTCATAAAGTTTAAGTGTTTGTGATTTTTGTATAGGTAAAACATGTTACACCCAAAAGTGTTATAAACAAAAGTGGGTCGAGTGTACTCACAAAATTGCATATGCTTTCCGATTGGTGATTCCGTGAAGAGTTGGAGGTTGGAGCTTCAAAGCTTCTTTTAAAACACTTAATGTTTTCTTTTAGAACTCTTAGAGCTCTCTTCCTTGCTTGGAAGATTTGAGAGAAGTATAGAAGTTGAGAGAAGAATGGGTGGAACACTTAGTGTCCTTTTAGAATTCTTGATTTAGAGAGATTGAGAGAATTAGAGAGATGGAGAGAAGAATGGTGTGAAGAAAATGATCGAAGAGGGTTGGTATTTATAGGTAGAGAATGTGGAAAATGGTGAAATATGATTGGTTAAAGAAGGTGTAAGAGGATTAAGAAGGTGATTGGTGGAGAAAGGAGGTGGAAAAGGGTGAAATATGATTGGTTAAAGAAGGTGGAAGAGGATTGAGAAGGTGATTGGTGGAGAAAGGAGGTGGAAAAGAGTGAAATATGATTGTTTAAAGAAGGTGAAAGAGGATTGATGGGGTGGAAATATGATTGGTATATTTCTTGGTATTTCTTGAGTATATATTATGTAATTGAGTATGTAAAAAGTATAAAAGTATAATTCAAGTATTGAGGATGTGCGTATAAGTATTTATACGTATAAAAGTGTTGATTTGCGTATAAATACGTATTTTAAATGATCGGTTGTGTGAATAAAATAAAAAATATAAAATATGAATTTTATTATGATTAACGCCTCGAATTGTGAGATTGAAATTAAAATACGAATGTAAGGTTTCTAAAATTAGAATACGAATACGAACATTTTTTTAAAATAGAAATACGAAGATACGAGGCGTTACATCACGGTTCTCGGAATATTTAGCATTATCAAGATAACCCTCCTATATATATATATATATATATATATATATATTGATGTCTGTTAAATAAATATAACAAATATAAGGAAGACACCTAATATGACTTATGTTAAAAGTTATGCGTCACTCTTACTAAAAGATATGAAAAGATATATACAGATATGATATAGAATCATCTTCAAAGTATATAATCGTCACATGCACTTTTATTAGATTTTTTTTTAACGATAAAAGCTTCGAACATGGTTTCATTAAAGAGACGCTTGTGTTAGATGTATTGACTAGCGAGAGAGAAGCAAGAACAATAAGACATATAATGTTAATCTGATTTTTCTTGTATTTTAGGATATGCATTTGAAATGGATGTAATTTTTATTTGGAGTATTATTGAAGACCATATTTTATTTGGAGTGTAATTAATCAAATTTTTTTTGTCATTTTTACACAAAAATAGTATAAAAAGTATATATATATATATATATATATATTGATTACATGGTATTAGACTATTAGTGCTACCATTAAAATAGTTGTTAACCCTTTCATACTAATATATGGTTTGGAAAAAAAATATAAATAGTAATAACATTAGAGATAGATATAGCATTAAAGTAGTTGCTAATATTTTCAAAGTATCAATAGTGATAACACTAGAGATGGATATTAAAAAAATATCCTAGTAGTTTTAAACCGTGACTATTTTGTTCATCAATTATAAAATAGAATAAAGGGGCCAGCACGACGCTGGAAATCCTAAACAACGAAAAAAAACATTATATAATTATGTCTCGATCATTAAAATCTCTCCATCGTTTCTAATCCAGGTCTCCAAAAGACGACTTATACTTAACCCAATGAAACGACTCTTCTTTTATCTTATCCACCATGGCATCAACTCGACTCTGTTTCCTTTCAAAAATACATTCGTTTCTCGATATTCATAAGATTCATAAAATGGCGAAAGAGAAAACATTAAAATAGTTGTTAACACCTTTTATGGAAAAAAGGTATAATACTATTTTTTATAGTAAAAAGGTATAAATAGTAATAACATTAGAGATGGTATTAATGCTAAAATTAAATTTAGCTTTTAACATTTTTTTATTTTTATATTATTTTATATTGATAATGATAATGATATTATTACTATACTTTATTTACAATTTGAAATTATTACTTTACTTTATTTACAATTTGAAATTTGAAATTTAAATGAATAGTAAAATAATTATTACTTGTTTTTATAATTATTTTTTTAACATATTTTTTTGTTTTTCGCTTATAGGTTTTAAGATACGATATGTTATATAAACTTTCAATTATGTCATTCTGACATGCTAATTTTTATATGTGCCTTGTTATAATGTTTGTTTAAAACCAAGTTGTGGATGGCAATGTATACCTTATTGAAACACAAGTATACATCTCATCAAAGTTGACTTACAATTTGATTATTTGCAATTTGAAATTTAAATGAATAGTAAAATAATTATTACTTGTTTTTATGATTATTTTTTTAACATTTTTATGTTTTTCGCTTGTAGTTTTTAAGATACGATATGTTATAAACTTTCAATTATGTCGTTTTTACATTCTAATTTTTATGTGTGCCTTTTTATAAAGTTTGTTTAAAACCAGCTGTGGATGGTAATGTATACGTTATCGAAACACAAATATACATGTCATCAAAGTTGACTCACAATTTTAAATAGATAGTAAAATAATTATTACTTATTTTATAATTATTCTTTTAACATGTTTTGTTTTCCTTTATAATTTTTAAGATAAGTTATTTTATAAAGTTTCAATTATGTCGTTTTAACATGCTAATTTTTATCCATGTCTTGTTATAAAATTTGTTTAAAACCCAGGTATGGATGGTAATGTATAAGTTATCGAAGCACAAGTGTAAACGTCATCAAAGTTGACTCACGGATTAGTTTTTTATTGTATAAAGTGACGTTGTTTACCTTTTCTGAATATACTGTTACGACATGTTTATTTTCATCTATGTTTTAATAAAAGGTTTGTTCAAAATCGAACGGGCTAAATGTTTTTCTTTATCGTGACGAAGCGAACTGATATCAGCTAACAACATCGGTTTCGGAACCGACGACATTCTTATTATTATAATTACTTTTGAGAGAATTTTGTTTTTCTCTTATAACTTTGAACTTACAATTTTTGTAGAGTTTCGATTAGATCATTGTCATGTGCTTATTTTTATCTGCATCTGGATATAATTTTGTTCGAACAAGTAATCAAAGCTTTTGTAGGGTTTTTTTTTTCTCTTTTGATTTTCTTATTTACAGTTTTACACATTTTATAGTTAAACGATTTTTTTAAGTTTGCTTTCATATTTCTTAAGGTTTATTTTCACAACGACGTAATTTTTCCGTGATATATAAATTTGTCATCACCACATGCTTTTTATCTACGATTTGATATTCAATACCGCTCCGTTGCAACACGTGCTTTACCATCAACCAAAAACAATAAAAACGAACACTGTGTCACACCCCCGTGTTATCCCTTTGCATCAGAGCGGGGCGTGACCTGAATGGCATCGTCATCGCACAACGGAAGCAAGCGTGAGTGCTAAGACTTCCAAACAGTAAACGCTCGCTAAGTACTCGAATCCCCATGGGTTCCACTATTCCAACCGTGTCATACTTGTAATCATAACCTGAGAAACAACATGCGAAAAATCAACATAAACTTGGCGAGTTCATAGTTTGTTTGAAAAGATTTAAAAAAAATCTTTTTGATAACCGGTTTAAATATGTTTGAGAAAACGTAATAAAACCATTTTCCATTGGCATGATTAACTGAAAACTTTGTATATGTAAAACTTGTATAACTGCCAACGTTCGCGTCGCGTTAACACTTGAGATTTCGTATATAAAATTAGGTGGTATGTAAAGCGTCAATGAACTTGATGATCATTAATGTTTTGCAAGGACATTAATATGTGTGACGACATAGGAAGTACTCAACCCTAAACGATTTCTTCCGGTCCATCCGGCTGGGACAACAAAAGCACTACATGCGGCCACACAAGGACCCATGAGCGGGGCTCGCTACACCCGATAGATGTACCACTCTTGTTCCTCGGTCTTATAAAAGATTAATGACACTTAAGAGAAAGCCTTGTCGCACATGATCTAATATTCCATTCCATAGCTAAACCATACCATCGAAAACATGTATTTCCCCCCGAGAGTTATAAACCGAAAACATTTAAAAGAAAAGGGGGACATGAACTCACAGAGTCTTTGTGCATCGCACAAGTGAGAATGGGCCTAGCCCGTTTGAGTCTAAAAGCAGGACCAACCAGTCCTCTTATTTGAATGCAGGACACCAAGTCCCGTTGTAACTATGACCATCCCGTCCCTAGTCATGAAATCAATGCACGTTTCGAAAATATGTGCGTGTTTTGTAAAAACCGGTATGTTGAGCATAAACCTTTCATAGACCATTTGAGTTTATTGAAATCCATTCGCGACATGGTTTAGAAATACGACTTTTCGTCATCAAAATTTTGTGTACTTTTGCAATACTTGCATGTCTTTCCACCCCCGAAAATATTTATAAAAATGTAAAACTGTAAAAAGTGAGGTTATGAACTCACCTGATATCCTTGTGCAAAGCTAGTTTAATGTGATTCCAAAATGTCGATTCCGAAACATAACTTGCTAGCATGCAATCTATAACATTCCTATCAAGGAATAAGCTTATAAGATTCTACTAAAAAGGTAGCTAAACTATGTGTCACCGAGCTCTACCGAATCGTTACTCATACGATTCTATGAAATTGTTATTGACTTAACTCGGCTAACCAACCTATGGTTTTCTTAGAATTGTCTTAGTTTTCGAGCGACTTGAAATATATGTTTACATATAAACATAAATATATTTCATGATATCGTTTTTAGTCGTCATGTACATCGAAGGATAATAGTACGACCCTTCGTAGTTTTCGTAGATATAATGTATATATACTCGAAAATATATCCGTATAGGTAACACATTTCGTATCCGAGCAAGAGTCTGGCGTATCGTTTATAGTAAATAAATAACGATGTAATCGTACGCTTGTTATAGTCTTGCGGTATCGTGTCGTACTTCGTTAGGCGTTTGAATCGAATGTAATCAATATATATTATTGTTATAAAATCCTTCAAAGTATTCGAGTCGTCGACGTTTGAAATAATTAATACTATATTTATTTTATAAAAGTATTCAACGTTTCGACATTCGAATATATATAATTATATTCGTTATACGATCTCCGAATTTCTGTCGTTTGAAATAATACGCGCCTTGTATTCGTCTTGTAAAAGCGTTCGAAAATATTGGCGTTCGAAATAAATATAAACAATATACTTATTTTATATCATCGTTCGAATATATTATCGATTGTCAAATGTTTGTTATCTTGAAATTACGCTTATTGCACGTTATCGGCTTGATCGTTATGGGTTACATGTAGCGTCGGCAAAATAAATATATCTATATTTATTTTTATAATTATCGCTTGAATCGGACACTTTGTCTTTGAAATGTAATGTGTTTCGTATTGCGTATTTTACAAAAATCGGACAGAGTTTCCTCTGTTTTCGGACGATCCCGACAATGCAAGTTGTCGATTTAATTGTCAAAACGCAATAATCAATTTACGCAAACAATATATAATACGTTTCCGTCGTGTTCAATATAATGTTTCGCCAATTAATATTTCCGATTTATATATTTAACGACGTCGGTTTGATGTTTAACTAGTGACTTTTAGGCGAATATTATGTCGGGTCTATTGTTATTTTTAAACTTTTGGCGATAGGTAATTGTTAACGGGTCGGTTTTGAGCTCGGTTTCGTGATAATCAATATTAATATTTATATAACTAATATAAATAAATTTCGCGTCGTAATTAATTTTTACCGAGTCTTGGATTGACCCGTTGACTGAGTTGACCGTGTTGACTGAGTTGACTGCGTTGACCAGCAGTTGACCTGTTGACCGATAGTTGACCAGTTGACCACGGTTGACCGGCAGTTGACCGGGTTTGACCGAACCCAAAACTGAACCGAGGCATCAAAAATGACCCAAAACTATCCCTTGACTAGTTTTGACCCGTGTTGACCTGTTGACCACGTTGAACCGAGCCCGAGAGTGTCCCGAACTTTAATTTTCACCCGAGATGAAAGTGTTTCGTATGGACTCTACGGGTTACAAGGATCCCAAAAATATATTTTTCGTTGAAAACGGATGCCCGGAACCTCGCCTGAACCATGCCAGAAGTAGGAATTTGCCGGAGAATAAAATTTCACGAAAACTTGCAGAAAGGTCTCTAACCACCCGATCTAAACATGCATGAAGTGAAAAGTCCAAAACGGGTTCGCCGGAGTTTGGCCGGAATGTCGCCGGAGTTGCTCCCGAGCCCAAATGGCTTCGAATCTGCTAAAACCAACATCACCACGCGATCCGAAACGTCGAAGATAGTCAAAAAAGTGTACTCTTGACCGGAAAACGCTCGTCGGAATGTTTGCCGGAAAACCTCCATCGTCGCCGCCGGACTAGTGCCGGAAATAATTTCTAGAGAGAGAGACTAGAGAGAGTTTTAGAGTTAGAGAGAGCGTGTAGGTGAACAATGAGGGTGTGTGTATTTTGGTTTATATATGTGTGTTTTGTGGGCTTGAGCTTTTATGTGGACTGGGCCTAAGACCCATTTCTTGAGTTTTTAGTGGCCTGATAGCATTTATAAGGCCCGTTTTCTCATCCGAACTCCATGGAACGTCCTATAATATTGTTTTAAGATAAAAAAATAATTTGTAAAAAAGGGTCGGCGTTCGATATTAATAGCTTGTGTTCGTCAGTTTCGTTAAAATGCGTAAAATGCTCCGGTTGTCGTTTCTTGTCCGTTTTTCGATCCGTTTTCGACTACAAATAATAAAATTCGACTACAAAGCTAAATATATCATAATATATTAATATCGAGGTGTAACTCGAGTCCGTTGCTTCCGTTTTGTTGTCGGTGAGCTCCGGTTTTTCGCGTAACTTTCGCATTGTGCTTTGCGACGTTCAACGATCCAAATTTATCGCATAATCATAACTGTATGATAAATACAAGTATAAAACTCGTGTTTTTAGACGTTGTCAGTATTTGTTTGGCATCAGTTCGCTTAACATTTAAATTCGCGTTAAAGTTCTCGATTGTCGCCAATTCGCGTAACGTGAATCAAGTAGACGTTCCTAGGCTCTCCAGAGGCCTGATCGAGTTAATTTACGTCTAATTATGCTAATTATGATGGTATTACTGCTTGTTACGCGCTTAATTACAACCGGAAAGTGCCGGTTGTCACACACTGCAGCCGCATCGATGTTATTCGAATGGTATAAATTGGTTTAGATCATCGTTGTAATGGTACCGATGTTCATTTATCGGTATAGAGAATTGTATAAATGAAAAATGATCAAAACCGAAAACCATAAAAATAAATACATGTATCAATACTTATGTTGTTCGATAAATTATGGTAGCGACACAATGTCAGTCTATTGATAGCAAAAACAATAAAAATAAATACATGTATCGATGTTGTTCGGTCGGTTCTAGTTCAGTTCACTGTGGGAGCGACACGATATACATTATCAAACACGAACCCATAAAAGGGGAATACTAGTATTTATAATGATGTTGTTAAGTTTGGTTTGGCACGGTATTGCAGTGTTATGCCGTCAGTTTATCGAAACTAAAAACAATAAAAATAAATAGCCGTTAGCGATACATGTGTTGTTTGGTCGGTTTCGGTTCGGTTTGGTATGCTAGCGACACAATATCCATTTTCAATCAAATTTATATCGCAATGTTGAAAATTTTAGAAAAAAATCAAACTAAATGATCAATAAAATATTAATAAAAATAAATAAGTCTTTAAAATTAATAATTTACTATTCATAGTCGGTTTCGGTTCAGTTTGATATGATGGTAGCATGATATCCACTTTTTTAAATAAAATTTATACCGCAATGTTGAAAAGAAATAAACATGGTCACGGAATTTAACTTTTTAAAAAGTTAAATGATCACTAGAGTTGTAAATTATTTTATAACTAGTGGAATTTTCGCGCGTGTTGCGGTGGGATTATGCATCTGTATGGTACTGACACTTGAAGTAGCAACCAAAAGAGAAAACAAAAAGTTGAGTCGTAAAATATCAAAATGATATCAACACGTGTTCTTCATTTGTACATTTGGTTAGGGGAGTATATACCAAGGATGGATTAGACCCGGGGTCAAGTAAATCCATACTTTTAGAAATTTTTATGTTGTGTATAGTTGAGTATTATCAAAATTTGATTAAACCCGACTTTTTCAAACATTGACATCGTATAAATAATTGGTAAGGAATATAATTAGGGGGGGTGACATTTAGTAGAGTGGTTAGCTTTGTTTTCCTTCAATTTCATTTTCTTTTTTTTTTAATTACACGTGTCTTATTTAACTCGAAACTTTATTTGTATCGGACCTTTTCTTAATATAAGCCAACAAAAACACATTTCAATTGGGTAACAAATTTGTAATGACCGACCTCTTAAACATCGAATGCGGAAAAACCATAACCTACTAAAAAGCCTGGGTCCGCTACTACATTTAGTGGCTCATATGTCATAAGGATGTTGAAAAGCATGGCTAAGACCCTTGCACCATCATCCAACATGTGTAAATTATGTGTCCAAATGGTTTAAAGTCTGTTAAATTCATGTGTTTTGTGTCTTCTAAAGAAGTTAAGGGTCATGGGAGTGGGCGAGGGAATGCACGATATGGATGGAATCATTTGCCGGTGATATGGGTAATGTGTATAATTAACCAGGCCGTGTTTGCATTGTAGAATCATTTGTGGTGAATACATGTTAAATTGTACAACTTTCAGTTCAAAGCCCATACATAGACATGGTATACCTATACTATACTAACCAAGCCTGGAAGCGCGTTACGCATAAACCCACATGATTACACAATGCAATTGAGACCTTAATTGAGGTTAAGGACTAACTTATTTGAAGAACTTTGTGACACTATCAAACAACCTCAGGGCCTTCAGTTCACCTCTCCTCATATCCCTTAACTTTCTCCTCAGTATCTGCAAATGGCCCACAAAGCACACCAAACATAGAGTCAACATATACCAACGATATCCGTGTGTAAAGTGTGTGTGTGTTTACGGTAAATGGGTAATTACATATTGGGCTCGAAAGAGAATCCTCTGTTCACTATTGCACAAGTCTACAGCTAACTGTTTGAGGAATACTTTACGGTTCAGCTGCTTTGGAGATGTTATATCCAAATCCATTGATCCGCTTGCCTGTTTCATATGGTTATTACAAAAACATTTTCAAAAATTGGTTAAACGTTAAAAATCCAAAAACACAAAATAAACTGGTTTAGGAGTTATATATATATATATATATAGGATTCGGATAAAGGGAAAACTTCTACGAGTTGTGAAACTTAGAGAACTCGGCCTTCCCGTGCGAATTTTGCCCCCATTTTTTCACTCCCCTAGATTAAAATGTTACAAAGACAACGTAAAAAAAAATCGAAGTGTTTTCGGCTCCTTACAATTGCTGTAAAGTCATCAATTTTTTATAGCATTTACGGCTGTTGTAAATAAAAAAACTTCTTTTGGAAAAGTTGATTTTTTAGGAATTTTGGTAAAAAAAAATTCAAAAAACCTTTCGTAAGGCCGAGTTCCCTAAGTTCTCACAACTCGTACGAGTTTTCATTTTACCCTAACCCTATATATATTAAAAGGTTTGGATTGATGAATAGTATCCACACCTTTTACACTTTCACCCCCTAAACTTCAATAAACGATTCTTTTGACATAATTTTATGTTTTTCTGTTTTGGCTGTTATACCGGGTGCTAGGATCGTATTGATACCGTAATGAACCGAATCGATGCCAACCTAACTCCTGCTGCAACGCGCGGGCAATTTTACTAGTTAAAATTAAACTTGGAAAATCGTCAACCAATTTGACCCATTAAGGTTATAGCTATATTTTGGTGAATTAACTTGTTTGACCCGTTAGATACAACATAGTCTGACTAGACCCATATATTGTTATAGAAAATGAAATTGTTGCAGTCATTATCACCTGAAGGAACTTGGTATACTTCGATATGCTGGATTCACAGCTATCCAAGATAAATTGCAATGCCTGTTCCTCTAATTCAGGATATTTGAGTTCCTTATTGCTGGCGTTTTTATTTGATGCAGCGGAAGCCATCTGGTATAAAATATCACACTAGAGTTTGGTGAAACATGATAAAATATTATCTTCATCATATGCTATAATCAATATCACATTTAGATGCAGCGGAAGCCATCTGGTATAACATATCACATTAGAGTTTGGTGAAACGTGATAAAATATTATCTTAATCATATGCTATAATCAATAGTATAAAAACAGAGCGTTTCTCACCTCTTCAAACTTTCCACTCATAATAGGCGGACTCACAGCTAAGTATGCATATGCTATTAGCTCCAATGGCCAGCCCGTAACTTGTAAAGGAAAACATTGTGATCTGATACAATTTAAAACAATGAATATGTACCGCATGTTTGTATTACGGACAACTGGTATGGGTTCGTATGAATGGGTCGATTTGAGTTGGTCATCTCAAACAGGTCATCTAAAGTGTTATTTAACTAAAGAGTACACGGATGGTCCCTGTGGTTTACCAAAATTTTGGATTTGGTCCCTAACTTTTCAAAAGTTCACGAATGTCCCTGTGGTTTGCACTTTGTAACCAGCCAAAAAATCTAAAGGTTTCAGTAGGTCAACGTTATGTGTCACAAAGTGCAAACCATAGGGACTAACATGTACTTTTGGCAAAGTTGGGGACTAAATGTGTTACAAAGTGCAAACTTTAGGGACTATCCGTGTACTTTTGGAAAGCTAGGACCAAATCCAAAATTGAGTAAACCACAGGGACCAGCCTCGTCCTCCACTCTTTTATTTAACTAAAAGAAGAGCAAGTAAAATGGCTTAAAGTCGCCCAAAGTTCTTCTTTTGTGTTAACGATACAGGCTATAGCCTCATATGTCGTTTTTGTAATAGTTATAGCATTAATTATTTTGTACAAAAAGTTATAAACTGACTAAAAGTGTTTGCAGGTCAGCCCAACTTGTTTCAGCCCATACTAAAAAAACAACCCCTTTGACCCGTTACATAACCCGCCCATCTTGCCCTCACTTGTCAGAATAATTTTTAGAGTAAAGTATCATCCCTGTGGATTTATAAAATTTTGGATTTGGTCCCTAGCTTTCCAAAAGTCACGAATGGTCCATATGTTTACACTTTCTAACGCATTTAGTCCCCAACTTTTTCCAAAAGTACATGGATGGTCCCTGTGGTTTGCACTTTGTAACACATTTAGTTCCTAACTTGGACCTGCTAAAACCTTTAGATTTGTGGTTTGGGACTAAATGCGTTACAAAGTGCAAACCACAGAGACCATCCGTGTACTTTTGGAAAGCTAAGGACTAAATCCAAAATTTTGGTAAACGACAGGGACCATCCGTGTACGTTACTCTAATTTGTATGTACGATACTCACGCTGACAACCCATGCTTCTTCAAAGCTTCCACCTTCTGTTCATAGCACTTATCAGATTTTTTAATCATTAACGGCAACTCAACTGAGTCACGTGGGTTTGTCCCTTGCCTTGGCACAAACCCGTAAGACAGCAAAAGTTCTCCATTAGATTTCCTGCCGTATGAAATAAATACCTGCAAGAAATTATGAAGTTACAAAATTATATCTCCATACATTATCATTTTTCTTCTTTTAGAAGAAAGGTTGCTTTTAAATATAAAATATAGCTGAAAAAATTAGAAAATGATTACCTGCTCACCTGGCTGGTAAGGGCGATCGGTTGTAAATACAACTCCTTTTGTCGATTTATCGTAGTCCAAAAATGTTTCTACCTATAAATATCAAATAATAAAATCTGGTTACGGTGAAACTGTTTCGAGTTATCTTAGCTTAAGGAAAAAGATATCCGTTAGAACATACATCACAACTATGATTCAGCATATCGGCCCAAGGGACTAAGGCAACCCGTCCGTCCAATGAGGGTAATCGAACCTGTAATAGTTATTAGTTATAGTTATTTGCTTAATATTTAAGTAAGGATTTTCGTTATTAAAAGTATACATGGAAATCAATTATGATATATTACGGAACTCACCAGACGCGAAAAAAGAATGCCAAATGACCATTTAAATGTTTCCATATTGAATACCTGCAATTAGCACAGCTTTAGTTTACACAAAAGCTAAGCAGTTAATAACTTAATATCACTGATATATTGGTTATCGGTCCCCATGTAAAATATGTGTCAAATATCGGTACCAATATTATTGGCGATATTGACCGATATATCACCAATTTTCCCGATATCAATACTTTCTTCTTAGTTCTACCATCCGTCTTTCTTCTTATTGCTGCTATTAGTGTTTTAAGTCTTAATGTTAATGTTAATTGTTAGTGTTTTAAGTCTTAAACACTTCTACTTGCTACAATTGTTAGTGTTTTGCACGTTGCAAAAGGTTAATTTGTTAATGGTAGGAGAAGAGTATATTGAATTGTTAGTGTTAAATTGCTAAAAATATAAAATTTACATGATATTAAAATTATGATATCCCACCGCGATAACCTATATCTCAAATATCGGTCCTTCACCGATATCCGATTTTTTACCGCATTAATTGCTTAACACAAATGTTGTAAAATCCAAAACAAATGTTGTAAAATCCAAAACTCTGTTATGACTTATAAAATACCTCTTCGGGAAATAAATTAGGATGCTTGGAGAAAATTCTCGCTCTCAAGTCATTGTATCTGGAAACAAAAACATGCAATAGAAACGTTGAAAAATGTAAACAGAAAACTAGTTTTTGCTGCCACATAAGCATTCCACATCATCAAAACTTTTGACTTATTTGCCATATCAACAAAACTTTGACATTTTTTGCCACATAAGCAGTCCACGTGAGCAAAAACTAATTGGGTGAACTTTTAGTTAGTATGGGATCGCAGATGAAAAATAGGTTAAAAGTTGGAACTGTTGTAGGCCAATATGTTAAAATTTTCCAATATTAAAAACAAAGGGTGCATACGTTCCGGTTACATTATTGATCCTTTCGATTGCTCGTTCTCTAATCTGGGATGCTTCCAAGTACCGATCTAATTCTGCACGTGTCCTGAAATAATACAAATATGCTGTAGGAGGAAATACTAAGCATAGATTCCAATATTATTCAAAAAACAAATGCAATATATCATTCTAATATAAGTTTACCAGTATAACAGTGAGTAAGGCTGTCTTGGTAAAGCTGATATATAATTGCTCCATCTTGATGATTCCGTAAGACTTGCTTCACTAATTAGGTACGTTGCAATTAACGGCCAATCAGGTACGTTATATCTCTTCAAAACTTCACCAGCTTCCGGAAAACTCCACTCCTGATTATCAATATTCAGAGGCACAAATTTATATGAAAATAATCAAGAAACTAATTCGAAAATTTATTTGAAAATAATCAAGAAACTAATTCGATAGAATGACTTAATAAAAATTGAGTAGATATGTTGAGATTCAAAGCTAAAGCTGAATAAACAAATTTAGTTCTTTACAATTAAATATGCTGCACTGTTATTAAACCGTGATTTCGGGATTTTAGATCCATGCAACAGTAAACAGATTGATCATGTAAATTTCTTCAAAAATAGGTAAATTCCAATTGAGCCTACGAGGAGATGTTGGTGAACTTAGTATCATCTTGCTATTTGGGTAATCAGGATTTACTTATGCACCTAGGGCTGCAAACGAACCAAACGTTTGGTGAACAGTTCATGAACCGCTCGGCCGGAAGTTCGTTTGTGTACCGTTCGTTTATTAAACAAACGAACATGAACAGAGGCTGCGTTCGTTCATTTATGTTCGTGAATGTTCGGTAACGTGTTCGTTTGTGTTCGATATTTCATTAGTGTTTTAAGTTTTAACATTTTATTTGAGTACTTCAAAACGACAAATAAATATGTAACAAGTGTTATTGTATGGTATATTCTGTAAATGAACGCTTGTTTGTGTTCGTTTGTTTCCATTTGTGTTCATGAACGTTAGTTTGTGCTCATTTGTGTTAATCAACGTTCGTTGCCTAAAATTAACAAACGAACATGAACAAGTTCATTTCCTTAACAAACGAACACAAACATAAAACTCGTTCGGTAAGTGTGCATAAAAACAGTTCGTTAACATGTATACTTCTTAACAATTCGTTTCTTAGCACGCGACACGTCTGGTTCTATCATGTCTAATCCGATTATTATTGTTTCGTAATCATATCGCAACATAATCAACCATCACAATATCATCATTAACTTCCATAATTCAAATCACAACCAAACCACCATACCGAATCAGCCGAAATAACAAGCGAAGGAGGCACAAACAACAGCTTCTCCCCCTTCCTAATATTATTATTCGCAACCAGACCTCTCTCTCCAACATCCACCTTCTTTATCTCCATCTTCTGATCCGGCAAACCGGAATCCGTCAGCCATTTCTGCAAGGCAGCTGCGTTTTCCAGAGAATCGATTTCACAGCCCCACCGTATCGGCTGCTGCGGGGCTGCGGGAGCCCTAGATGTGTCGCTGCTGGTTGTGGTGGTGGAGATCGTGCAGCGGACAATTGCTGGTGAGGTTTTTGTTAAGGAGATTGTGTGTGGGGAGCGTTTACGGAGAGATGAGGACGTTTGGTGGAGTGTGGGGAGGAGTGTGGTGTGGAAGATGATTCTGGAAGCTTCCGCCATGGATGGAGATGGAAGGAGGACGGAGGAGAGAAAATCTTATCGTGTGGAGTGTGATGGTCGTTTTAGCGGTTGATGCTTGTGAACGTTATCCTATTTTGGACACCAAATCTTTCATTTTTTTTATAAACTTGACACTAGAATTATTATTTTTTCTAAGAGTAAAAGTGTAATTTATCACTCTGTGGTTCGTCCCAGATTGCAATATAACAACCTTATTTTACGGATTTTGCTAAATGAACTCCTGAGATGGATATTTCGGATTTTGGAGTTGGGGGGTCTTACTGTAAGCAGTCAAAGGTAAAACCTGCTAGGGATGGCATAACAGGCAGGCACGACATGATAACCTGAGATGTTAGACACGAACATGACATGATAATTTATTGTGTTATTTTTTCCAAACACGAACACAATCTGTTTAGAAACAAGTCAACACAAAACGACTTGTTTAAGTACCCGATAAATATTACATATTTAGAAACATGTTTAATGAAAGAAAAACTACCTAAAAGTTCATAAACGTCTCAACTAATACATAATCCTTAACATATTAATCCTTATCAAATTTAAAATAAAAATCAAATAATAGCATCCAACAAATAATATAAACAGTTCACTAACAGATTAATAGGTCTTTAACCTGTTTAGACACGATTTTATCGTGACATGTCGACTTGTTTCGGTCTATTTTCCTTTTGATATATTATTTTGTGTGAATTAGAACCATTGGTTGCTTTTATGTGTATATATGTTAAAACTGAATAGTAAAATCATAAAAGGGGTTGTTTATTGCCATCAATTCGATGGAAAGAAAACTAACTAATTGTTTACGACTTATTGATTGATGGGGAAGAAGATCCAAGGTTGAATGCAATTCAGGTATTTAGGAAGTTTGGCATGAAATCGATTAGGCTTGAGCTAGCCTACTGTTTAATTAGCCCGAGGCAGTTTGATTGAAAAAAAAAACTAAAAAGAAATGTTATTGGTTGCCTTTTGATACCCCATTTCTTACTTTCTCACGCCTATTAAGGGCTTGCTGAACATCCTTTGGCGCTCCCCTTTGACTAGCATGAGACGGTTACATAAAAGGGGGCATGAGCTTACACCGCTCGGCCTAATACATCCTCTGAAATTCTCAATATGCATTCATCAAGCATCGAATGAAGATTTTAGCCATTTTACATACAAGTTACTTAAGAACAATAAACTATCCAAAGTTGTTCAAATTGACCAATGAACATTTGTGAATAATTTTTCTTTTTTTTATATAAATGATTAAAAGTTAGGAGCTAAGTATGCGGCCTCACGATGTGGGGCAACACCCTTAACAACCTCAGTTGGGTGGCACCGCGAACACCAGCCATGCTCCGCCATATCAGAGTGTTATGGTTGCCCCCACCATGTTGATGGCGAGCATTGAGGGTGGAGGGAACCAATTAGATTTGCTTTCTTTTTTTAATTTCTTTTTCCTTTTTTATATAATTAATGTGAGCTTTATAATACCTTGCAAGTTAATAATAAAACTGCTTGCGTGTCAATTATGTGGTGTGTCCCAACCATATAGCTTAATAAGTAGGCTCATGCTTATAACTTATATGCAAGGCAACTCAGCTTACCTTGAGTTAACTTCTAGTGATTTTTTACTGAATATATCAAATGAATAGCTATATAAAGTTGATCACTTATCTTGTTAACAGTAGTGGACCCGGGAAGTACTTTCAGGGGATGCAAACAAGAGATTTAACCAAATTTTTAAGAGGTGCGATCGAGATTTTTTCATATAAAATAATTTTTTTTTTTTCAAAGGGTGTGCCCGCCCACCCACCCAACGCTCTACCTAGGTTCGTCCCTAGCTAGACATTTAAATCTTTAAAAAAAGCATATATATATATATATATATATATATATATATATTTGCATTCACTATATTTTCTTGTGATCGATTTCATATAATTACCAAGGCTAGTTGTTGTGGGTGTTAAACATTAGGCTAGTGGGTATGGAGAATGGTAGTTCTTTGGGGATGAGCCGCTACGTAGACGTCTACGTCAGAGGGTGTGGGGATGAGCCTAAAGGGATGGGCCTAGGGTGTGGGGATGAGCCTCTTTGTATGTATGTATGTGTATGTGTGTGTTGGAGGACCGTCGCTTTAGGCTTGAAGAGGACGGGACGGGCCTGAGAGGACGGTGTAGCCGGCCATAGCCAGAGCTCGTCGATCCGGGGATGAGCCTCACACCCTATAGCCTTATAACACCTGGCACAAAGAAGGGAGGTTGTATCCCCTTAACGTCTATTAACACTAAGAAGAGATAGGGTCCACTATACTTCACCAATCAGATGTACACGCATTCATTATTTAAATAGTTCCTCTAACTTTCTAGTTAAATCACTAAATGAAATAAGTAGTTAAAACCCACTACTTATACATGTTACGTCGTTAATATATTAAGCCTAAAACAAACACAACCTCGAAAGAATCTACAATGTAGTTAAAAAACAGAAACCATGCCGGCAATGACGTGGATAATTTGGAAGCAATGGAACCATCGTCAACCTCAACAACAACACGTCAACACCTCATCCCCATCGCCACTGTTTCGGATATACTTTCACCCATACACCACTTGTACATCCCGCATCAATAATTGTACAATGTTTGCCCAAACAACCCCAATTTCCTGCAATTTACCTTCACTCCAATCCCAAAGCCCTAAACTCAAACCCCCCTATTTAAACCCCTCAAATTTCACTCGTTCGCTGCAATTCAACAATGCAAGAAGTCAATTTCCAATTTGACCAAAAGGGTTTGCTTTCAAATCTGTTGGAATTCGTTGGATACGAAGAAATCACAAGATTCTAATTTGGAACAAGAAAGTAGTATCGAAATTGACGGTGAGATGGGTGGTGGTGGTGGCGGGACGACGTCGTTTTTGATATTTTTGCTGTGGGGTGGACTCTTGTATTATGTTTTTAATCTCGCCCCTAACCAAACTCCGGTATTGATTTTTTTACAGCTTTTACTGAAATAGTCAAATTTTACACTGAACTTAGCCGGACCAGTGAACGTCTTGCAACTTCTGAATGGTTAAGTGCTGGTCTAAATCAGTAAGAGTCAATATAATGTTTGACCGTTTAGAGGCAAGTGTTTGACCAATTCAAATCAGACATTCAGACCGCTTAACCATTTCTAGGCAAATGCCTAAGCCATTTAGACATTGCTTGCGTGAAACAAACAATCTAAACCATTTAGTTTAGTGCTGAACTAGTAAGAGGTGTGAACCAATTAAGAGCTAAACAAACAGCCTAGTTTTATGAAGTTAAAATATCCTTATTTTTAATTTTGTCTAGTTTATCAACTTTTTATGCCCAAGAGATTTGATATTTATGTTTACTTTTAAATTTAATTGGTGTTTGCTTAATTATGTCCATTCACTTATGTTCAGTTATGTTCATTCGGTTATGTTGGTTTATGTTCGTCAACGTTTATTTATACCACTAATGTTATACCACTAATGAACAAACATTACACATTCATTGTTAACGAACACGAACAAGGAACCCCGTTCATTTAATTGTTCGTGTTCAATCGTGTGTGCGTTAAAATGTAACCAAACGGACACAAACATGCCCTGTTCGTGTTCGTTTGATTCTTTCAGCTGAAATGGATCATCCATGTTGATTATTTTTCAGTCAACGGACATGTATCTTCTGAAAAAGCTTTGTTATTTGATTGGGGACGATGGGTTCCAACCGAATCGAGTGATTGTGTCTCTCTGGAACATTATGGGATTATGGCCAATAGTATACAGTATGCTGCTGATTCCATCTGGCAGAAGGTACAATCAGTTGTTGACTGTTTTAAGAAATAAAAACATGAATAATTTTAATGAAATTTGTTTGATTTTGAAGTTCAAAAGGGAATGTGCCTGTCTTCCCGTTCCTCTTACTGTCATTCTTCTTGGGCGCGTACGCTCTGATACCGTATTTTGTTCTTTGGAGACCACCGCCACCAGTTACTGAAGAATCGGAGCTGAAAAAATGGCCTCTAAACTTTCTTGAGTCAAAATTGACAGCTGGGGTAAGTCATGTTTTGTAAAATTGAGCCATTTTGATCCATTTTTCGGTTTTAGTATGCTTTTGATTTTACAAGTGTTGAAAAACGGTTGAACTGCACAAACCGACGCAAGCCGGCCAGTTTGAGATCCAAACGATTCGGTTTTCACTTTTTGGACGGTTTAACAGTTTGGTCTGGTTTGTAATCTGGAATCAGCAGTGTAAAACCAAACCCGTCGGACCTTATCATATATATATATCTATGTTTAGAATATGCGAATCTGTATATAATATAATCATGAACCATGTTTGTTACTTAAAATCTGTAATACAAGCTAGTACTTTGATAAACAGATTCAAGAAATGACCAATATATATAAATGAGAAACTGAACAAATATAGGAGTCCTGGAGGCATGAGTGTGAAACCATACTTTGGTACAGTTAACAAGGTTGGTACCTATGTTAGCGAAAGGACAATGATTTCGAAAAGGGAACCGTTCAAACAACCAAACTGGCCAATCTCGTTTGGTCTGGTTTGTTGTTTCTCGAAAGCGTAGATATTTGTTCAATCTAGAAATTTCGTCAAAACCTGGAGTTTGAACACCCCTAGATTTTATAGCTTGTTTCTCAAATACTGTTAAAATAACTACCCCATCAGGTAATTTTTGCTGTAGGATTAGGTCTAGTTGTTAATGCGGGTTTAGCCACCGAGGACAACTGGAAGGAGTATCTCCAGTACTTTGGAGGGAGTAGACTCGTAAGTATTCAAATTTTCGTTATAATACTTGTTAGCTTAAAAACATGATGCCGATAAAACTTTATTTCTTACTTGTAGATACATGTTACTAGCATCGATTTCACTCTGCTATCTACGTTCGCTCCTTTTTGGGTTTATAATGACATGACTATTCGAAAATGGTGAGCCTCTATCGATTCCTGTTCTTTTTCTCGTTGGTGGGTGCTTTAAAACTGATTATCTAATTATTACAAGAGTAAAATGCCATTTTCGTCCATGAGGTTTGGCAAGTTTTGCGACTTTCGTTCAAAGGTTTGTTTCTGGATCCAAAAGGTTTGAAATCTTGCCATTTTCATCTGGCTCGTTAACTCCATCCATTTTTCTCTGTTAAGTCAGCGGTATTTCCATCTTTTTTGCTAACTTGAAAAGCAATATGGCCTTTTTCACTTTATGTAAAAAGACTGTATACCTCTGGAAAAGACCGAATTGTCCTTTAAGTTAACAAAAAAAAGACAAAAATACCCCTGACTTAACAAAGAAAAATGGATGGGTTAACGAGCTTGATGAAAATGACAAGATTTCAAATCTTTTGAATCCAGATGTTGAAAAACAAACCTTTGGACAAAAATCGCAAAACCAGCCAAACCTCAGGGATGAAAATGACATTTTATTCTTATTACAATTTTCTTTAACTAAAATTTGTTGGTTTATGAATTTACCAAACACTCAAACAACACACCCAACCATTGTCTCCTATTGGACGGAGATAATTATCGGATCGTTGTGAATTGTAGGACCGACAAGGGGTTTTGGCTTGTTCCGTTATCTGTGGTTCCGTTTCTTGGTCCTGCTTTATATGTACTCTTGAGGCCATCATTGTCGTCCGTTGCTGTTGCATCAAAGCAGGAGTAATGCATTTGTGTTTGGACCAGAATGGAAACACGCACATGGTTTTAAAAGAATGTAAAAAGAGGCAACGGTGCAATGCTGTTACGGTAGAGAAGGTTAATGTAGCATATGAATAATGTAATGAGTTTTAAGTTATATTCTATGATTCTTGAATGTATCAAACAACCAAGTATCTAGATTATTACAACTTTAAAGAGCAAAATACACATCGAACAATTATCTCCTACTATCCATTTACAGGGTCCACAAGGCGTTTTGGCTTATTCCGTTATGGGTGGTTCCATTCGACTTTATATGTTGTAATGAGACCATCGTTGTCATTTGTCAGCAACCACGGTTGCATTGAGCTTGCCCAGGATGACAATTTTTTGTTGATAGTAGATGTAACTTGTTGAGCGTAGGTTCGAAAGAATATGCGATTGGCATTAAGCCTTTGCAAATTTCCTCTTTAACTTGAGAGCAGCAACTACTAATCCTGATTCAGGAGTCGATGGATCTGCCTGTAGCTTTATCTTTGCAGGAATTTCAAATTTGTCCAACTTTGCCTCTTTCCCTACCTGCATTATATATTCGTTCAAAAGTCGATCTTATCAATTATTCGATCTTATAGTTTACAGGATCAAATGATAAACGCCTGAAGAAACAGCAAGTCTATACGGCTTGAGGGGAGTGTGTCTCGGTTAACTCTTCCTGATATGGGAATAAACTTGTTATGAGAATGGATCCGCAAAACAAGAACACCGTGAAGCTCGTTACAAGGAGAGGTGGTGGGCTCTCCTTGTAACCACCCTCATGTGGCAGCATCTGGCGACGGCTGATTGGTGCCACGTATTCGTCCTTGTTGTCCCCTGCACGATTCCTCCATCGTGGGAGGTGTAATTGCAGGGTCTGCTACCAGCTGATTGGTTGTATGGTGCTGCCATGTGTACTGCATGTCCTTTGTGTGAGTTGCCGTTGTGCACACGTGCGGACACCCCCATGCAATATAACTTTAACATAAGTCGATTGTTTAGATTGTAGCCGTGAGTATGGTCCAGCGTGTGCATGGCTGTGCGCGCTATTTGATGCCATACCCCTTGAACGCCCGAGTGGTAACTGTACTTTTTGGTTTAACGTAACACCATGCCACGCAATTGCCATGTAGACAATGGGTTTTAACTAATCCATCCTTTAACTATCAAGTTATGGTTAAACTAATATATTTAAATAAAAGAAAACAAAAAAATCACGAGTGTGTATTTGAATGTGATTGGCGAAGATAAGTGGACACCACCCACCAAAAGTGTGTGTGTGGGGGGGGGGGAGTTGAGGGGCTCATGCTCATTGGGGCTAACACCCTTGGTGATTGGGGTGTTGTGGTTTGGCGGATGAATTTTCGTTAAAATGGTGATAATACGTGGTCTTGACAAGGATGAAGATGACATGACAAGCAACTCATCTATGTAATTATACTTATTTTAAATGGGCTAGCTAGGTAATTGTACAAAATTTTTAATCACAAGATCCTTACAAATACTCTGCTAACCAATGGGACCATGTAAAACGCACATTATTCTTGGTTTATGGCCTTCAAGGGAAATGATAGAAACAAGTAAAGGACGGATGATGGTTAGTGGTAACACATTTTTTGATTATTTGATATTTCGCATTATGACATCGGTTTGGGCGTTTTAAGTGAAATTGCATTCGCCGCTTTTGCTACATAACAGGTTAAACTGAAGACTGCTCGCATTTGGTTTGTAACAATTCGAATTGCACATAGCTAGTAGATGGAGATTGCATTTTACATGTGATGACAAATAAAATTGTACTTAGCTAGTGATTGCAAAGTAAACGCACAGCACCACACCACACGGACATAACCGATGTTTATATAATGATATGTTCTATGAAACAGACAAGAGACCATCCTTCCAAAAATATTTTCAACGGTGACGGTTTTCATGTAATGTAACCTTAGATTTGACTGCAAATCATTAATTGAAAAGCTTAAACCAAACGAAAAAGAAAGCAGCAATATCACAAAATAAGTTTTCTTAACCCAAAGGACAACGTAACACATCGACAACTTACAAAAGCACGCAGAATTGGAGATAAAAGATCTAGATCCGATACGACACCTTACTTACACAACCTTTGGTGATTTGTAAAGATCAACTATACGAATCTAGACTGGGGCCGCGTCGAATTGAATTATAGTGTGTGGAGGTCAAAGAATACAATGGATTATAGAAGGTGACAAGGTTAAAAAGTCAATGTAACATACACGTAAACATACCATCAAAATTTCATTAAAACTTTATGTTCATATATACAGTTTTACATGATCTACAATGTCGGAATTTGTGATAAGGTAAAACATTTCTAAGTGTACGCTAAGACAAATAAGATATCAACAGAAAACTCACATGCAAAAAACGAATCTGCAAAGAAAAAAATGTTAGAACATACCAAGTAGGTGGTGACAAGCTATGAACAAACCCGGTGGTGGCTTCGCTCGGATGTCGAACGTAAAAAAACATATCCATGCTTGGTTTTAAAATGCGCGATGGGCTCCAATGCGTTTTGATCCCAAACGCCGATGTGTGATGCGCACGCATCTCATATGTGAGGCGTTTGTTATATAAAAAATATTTATAGATAACTTGTTAACGTTAATCACTAAAAATTTGGAAATTAAAATAAATAAATACAACAAAACAGCTCCAAGTACCATGAAAGAAGTTCAATATTAACCAAAATAAGCCTTGAACTCTTTAGTGCACAAGTAGTCTATGCAAAACGTATAAGTAATCTATGTAGGAACTCAATTAAAAACTTCATCAGCTCATTGTACAATTTTACTCAATAGTGGTTGATTTCAGAAAAATGCACGCATCATGCAAGCGCATCATGTGATTTAAGAGGCATCAACCTCGCATCATGTAATCGCAGCACATCGATCACCTGATGCGATCTTATCAGCGCATCGTGCGCGTCATGCATTATGCACGCATTTTAAAACCAAGTATCTATGCACTTGATATGTGGACACGAACGTCTAATATATAGAAAAGTAACAGCCTGTATTTAAGCGTACTTATAGAAGATTAATGAAGATCCAAAGTAAGCTAAGACAAGAAACTGTGTAACTAGGATGAAGAATCCTACATCAGTTACCTGCCTGGAGAGATCACCTACATGAAGATGTTCATATAGATTTCAAAAATCGACTATACGAGGTCAAATACTAAAAGACGGAACCTAACACCAACAATCATCCTTAAAACATAAATCCTTAAACAAAAAGTACACAATACACAAGGTTCTAGTCTTACTAAAAACATGCACTATCTAACTAAATGCAAATCAAATTCTGATCTTCTTTCTAGTGTCTTGTTGTGCTGTAAGGGCTCTTAATGTCTATTTGATTCTCTCGAACCAAAAGATGAGATCCAACGGTTGTGGTTGCTAATTGTCTACCTGCCATAAGGGTGGAAACGACTACCGCCACTATAACCTGCCCTACTACCGTACGGCCCACCCGCTCCACCGTAACCTGAACCCGCACCCGACTCATACCCACCACCACCGCCGCCACCTGGCCCACCGTAACCACCATACCCGCCACCTGGCCCACCGTAACCACCACCACCGCCACCACCGTGACCATACCCACCTAACTCACTCCCTCCGTAACCTCCGCCACCGTACCCACCGCCCCCGAAAGAACTAAAACGGCTAGAGTAGCCGCCAAGAGGCGGTTCGCCGCCCCTATAACTTCCGTAATCGCCGCCATAATCACCATAACGACCCCCGAATTCACTTGCACCGGGCCCGTATGGACCGTAATCACCAAACCTACTTGGTGGTCCTCCAAATGACCTATAAGGAGGAGGACCATAACCTCCACCACCACCATAACCGCCATATGAATCATCAAAGCCGTCATAACTACCGCTGTATCCTCGTCCCTTAGGTTCCCTATTGTATGAATTAATTCCTGAATTTGAAGATTTCTTTGGTTCAGCCTTCTTGATCTCAACCTACACCAAATAAACATATTAACCTGTTTCTTCTCTACGGTTTTAAAATAACTTTGACCAAAAAATATCATTTATAAAACAAATTTGACCAAATATTACAATCACAGTTTCACATGAATAAAGAACGAGCCTCATCATATTATACACTATAAACCCTACATCCATTTCACGCTTGGTACAAACACATACCCGACCCGTTATAATAAAACTTACCTGTGTACCATTCATATCAATCATATTTCCATTCGCTAGAATTTCGTCAACGGCTTGTTCACTTTCGAATACGATAAACCCGAACCCTCGAGGACGTTTCGTCACATGATCTCTGATAATTTCATGCTCAGATACTTTTCCATACTTCGAAAAGAATTCTTTGAACTCATCTGAACACAATAAACAGAACAATCATAAGATCCAACCTGATCATACAATATGAACAACAACCTCTCAAACTTTTAGATAACTCAAATAAATTCACATGTTAACCTTCAGTAACTGCAGCCGGAATCCCACCGACAAAAATCTTTTTTGTTTTGAAATCTTTAGACTCAGCAGAGCCTTTCGGAATCGTTCGCTTGATCTCAACCTATACAAACATTCGATAACAAATAATTAACATTTAACAGACATCCAATTACCGATATGCAATGAATCAAACAAACATACAACACATAAACTGAAAAGTATCAATTTTTACTTAATCCCAAATCATCATCAACCAATTCAAAACTCAAAACCACCATAACCAACAAAACAAACAAACAAAAACAAAAACAAACCCACCTGTTTGCCACTAATAACATGTGTCTCAGCAATAACAGTATCCACAACAGAAGGATCTGCATAAGTAATAAACCCAAAACCTCTAGGACGACCAGTCAACCGATCTTTCATAATAACAGAGTCCGTAATCTCACCATACTTCCCAAAGTACTTAACAAACGTATCTACACAACCAAACACGAAAAGATCAGATTTTTCCGAAAGGGTTTGCAAAGAAGTGATAAAAACATCAGCCAACCTATGGTAGTCTCTTTCGCTAATCCCCCAATGAAAATCTTGCTGAAAAAGATTCAAGAAATCAAGATTTAGGGTTCGATTTGTTAATTGTTAGTGATATGTGAAAAGAACAAAAGGGGGGGGGGGGGTGTAGAAATTACGAACCCGGGACTGGCGCCGTCGCCGTAGTCAGATCGCTTGGAACCCATTGATGATCTCGATTGTTGAATTGGGGATTTGGTGGTGTGATTTGATTGATTGATTGTTGGAGAATGTGAATGTGAAGTTGTGTGGTGAGGTTGTTCTTAAAGGAAGGCGGCGAGTGGTTTGTGGTGGAAATAAGGGTTAGGGCTTCAGAAAGTTGGGGGAAGTTTTTACTTTTACTTTGGGACAAAGCAACCAAAATATTAAATAAATAAATGAGTTAACCTCGGTTTCCTCTCATTGTTTTAACGGTTTTATTTTAATTATTAAAAATTAACATTTTTCTCTTTGATGTTTTGATTTTGTCGCCAGTTTGCTCCCTGACTCTAACTCCATTTGTATTGTATGATAACTTGAAGAGTATTTTTCATAATTTTAATGAGAAAAGTAAGGATATTTTTGGTAATTTACATATATTATATTTCTTTATATATGCATAAAACATACAACTATCTATCCTCTCTCTGTCTTCTACATCACCAACCCACCACCACTTGCCACCATCACCACCACCACCTTCAACCTTCACTTCCTACACCCCCACACACCTACACCATCGAATCGGAGCTCAAACCCTAACAGTCAAACCTATTCCAAATATGAGCAAAATTGAACCTCTTTACCCGACAAGTCTAGCCGACGACTAAACCCTAGCAAAACCACCACTTGCATCACCTGCCACCACTAGCAGCCGACCACCATCTCACCCCCTCATGCTCATACCCCTTTCCAATGGCACCACTAGCAAACAACGTCAAACCGTTGAGAGGGCAAGCCTCAAACCTAGATCCGACCACCACAAAACCCATATCCGACCTCAAACTGTTGACAGGCAGCGGCGATGGTTGTGGTCTAGGGTTCCAACGATGGTTGATGTCTCCAATCCTTTTTTCAGATCGCAATAAGTCTTTAGGGCTTCAATCCCCTTCTCTAATCTTGTTGTTTGGGGGAGATGGTGGGGTGATGTTGACTAGTTGTAGAGAGAGACGAGGTGAGAGAGAGGAGTAAGAGAGTGAAAGAGATGTTTTATATAGTATGTATATTAATAAATTCATATTTTTATTTTTGACATCAACAAAAAGACAAAAAAATTTAGAAATCAATTTAAATACATATCTGTATAATTACTATAATACCCTTACCTTTAACAAACATTTTGGATAGAGTTAGTAGCGGGGGTGAAATGGAGATAAGTTAAATAGATCAGGGAGAAAATTGACACTTTTTAAACTGTTGGGGCAATCCATTAAAACGATCAAACCGGGAGCAAAACGGAAGTTAACTCTAAATAAATTTCACACTTTTACATTTTTAACAATAACTAGTTTTTGCCCTACATGTTACGTTTTTTTTGTATGATTTTTGCATTTTTAATTACTGATTTTGGTTCGTTGTGGTATGTCCAAAGTTTTTTTAAGTTTGGACAACGTAAAAATACCAAAGGGAAAACGTAAAAAAAACTTTATTAAATCTTGAGGACCCTTTTTAAAGTATGTAGTATTCACAACGCGCACCCCTAAACAAGGGTGACCAAACCACAAAACAACCGATCACGTCAAAGAAAAATTACACCATTCATCCCAATAAATTAAACTATTCCTATATCTGTTTTTGTCATTCAGCCCAATAAATTAAACTATTCCTAGATCTGTTTTTGTACCACAAAAACCAGAGTGATTTTAAATCTTAAGGACTATATAGTAAATTTTAATCTTTAAGGGAAGTACTTTATTAAATATTGAGGACTATGGAGTAACTTTTAAAGTTTAAGGGTAGTGACGTAAATTATAAACTTGAGGGTTCTGCTTAGACACTTCTACACTTCTAATTTATCAAAAAAGCAAAAGTTATGTGAATTGATTTAACCGGGATTCGAACCCGTGTTTTATGGCTTAAAACATACATTATTTTCCACCATACCACTTTCATTATTTGTGTTATAATTTGTCTCTGCATGTATATATACTAATGATGCGGTCAAGAAAAGGCAAAAAATAATTACTTTAGTGGGTGCCACCGGTTAGGTAGCCGCCCTTCCACACCAATTACCAACAGGTACTATCAATTACCAACAGGTACTATTCTTGTTCATTGTTTTTATTTATATATGTAATGTTTTTATTTATATATGTAATGTAATTCATATATTGTTAAGGACTATTCTTGCTCACATTTTTTTATACTACCACACTCCAACAGATGGCGTAAACATCGGGGCGGAACAAAAACAAGATTGCAATAGACTTCATAACACTATTTGTGACAATAATTAAATAATTTGATTCCATTGATACCAAAAGGACAATACATAGTTTCAAAAATGGAAATACAACAAGTTTCGAATGACATAACAACATGAATTGAAATACATAAATTTAAGTCTAGGTGTGTATCTAATCCACCCTAAATAAGATTATTAATCGGCAACAACTAGTTTCCTGTAACATGTATTAAAATAACGATCAACAAAAGTTGGCGAGCATACAAGTTTATTTACATAGCATAATAGTGAAAAAATTGCCTCATATCCAACATAGTAAATTGCATATTATGTTACAAACATACTAACATGTGATAACTACATGTCAATCCAAAGTTTAACGCAATCGTGATTACCATTGTCACCAAAATGACAAGGTGTAAAATAGTTTACTTAACAATACCACAAGAATACGAGCGGTGTGTTAATCCTATAGCTCTGTAATTGTCAAGGGATGCTAGCAAGGTTAATGAGCATATAGACACAAGTATACATATCATGCGATAACAAGAATAATACAAGTTTCATGTTTATAACGGATAGAGTGTGATTATAACAGGTTTTAAATATGAATCCCGATTTGTATATTGTACATGTTGCACCCAAAGTGTGTAAACAGAAAAATGGGTTCAAGCATACTCACAATTTTGCAAAGCTTTCTGATTATCCGTGGGTGACGAGTTGTTTGAGAATGGGGAATCGAGGGTATAAGGTCATTTGGGGTTATGGAGTGGTTGAATTCAGAATCTAGAATTTAAGTACAAAAAGTATGTATGTATACACAAAGTAATTATCTAGTCTTAAAACACTCGTTTTTTGACACTATAAATCCCGTATGGGTTGATGCGATTTCATAGGTCAAGATATCCATTAGAATCATGAACGAGAGGTTCAAGACTTAGATAATATAACCTATTACCATGACAAGTAACCATGTTGATCATCATCAAGATTCGGTTATGTATATATTTATCGTATAGTTTATATAATAATTTTAAGCTAAGTCTATCAAGGATATCATAGATTATCATATAAGTCATGCATGGAGCTAGAAGGATAACCATCCTTTAACCTCATTGTAAGATTCACTAATACACAAATCATCACAAAGATGATTCGGGTGGTCATGAATGAAAAGGGAATGTACAATAATTACTATAAATGTAAGCAAATTTTTTTAATCCTACTTTGGACCTCAAATGTGGTGAGGTTTCACCTTAGTTTGCCAAGACAAGCTTGTGAAAACCTTCCTAGAGGTTATCCAAGTAGACAGAAAGAAGAAAAATATAAGAAAATAAGATGAAAAGCGAGCTAAAACTCACTTAGAATGATTGCAACTTTCTATCAAATATTGGAAATTATAGAGTAACCAAGAAGATTTGAGAGTGATTTGAGTATTTGGAGTGTGTTCAGGAGTGTATGGAGGCTTGTATTTATAAGTGGGGATTATGGTTTGAGAGTTAATGAAGATGGAAGGTGATTGGAGGAGAAAGGAGGTGAAGAATTGTGAGATATGATTGGCTTAAAAAGGGTGGAAAGTGATTGGAGGAGAAAGGAGGTAGAGATGGGTGAAATATGATTGGCTTAAAAAAAGGTGGAAGGTGATTGGAGGAGAAAAGAGGTGGAGAATCTTTTGGTTTTGTTCACTTTAAGTCCTTGCACTTCGTAACTAGGTTATTTTATGTCGTTTTATTGTATTTTAGCTTGTTTTTAGGTATCCAACGTGTATTTTAAGTCTTAATTTTGTGTATAAACACGTATTTAAATATTGATTGCGTATATAAGACAAATATGAAATGTAACACGTATATATATAAAAAGAATTTCTATTATGATTAACGGCTCAAATTGTGATAACGAAGATGGAGTACGATTGTAAGGTTTCTAAAAAAGAGAATGCAAATACGAACTTTCTAAAAAATAGAAATACGAAAATACAAGGCGTTACATAGACATGTAATGTAATTCATATATTATTAGGGACTAGGGGAAAACCGCATGATGTAGATGAGTTGATAATTTTAGCACAACACATAGTTATATATAGTGTACGGATCAAATACAAAATAGGTATAACTTAAGAAACGAAGTAGGAAATTGTTTTTTTTAAATCTTTTTCCCATCTATTTAAGCATGATGTTTAATTGTAAAAAAAAATAAAAAATGTATTCTATGTGTAATTACCCTAGAGTAATTATAATTACTCTACTAGTGTTATTTACACAAAAAAATAGATTCTTGGATTAACTACGTGCTTGATAAGATGAGAAAATTTTCTCATTTACTTCTTACGTCAAGCCAATTTTTATGTTAACACTCATTTGTACTAGAACATAACTCTATGTAAATATAACTTTTTTGGAACTCGCTTTACTTACAAAAGGTGGTGTAGGTTTAAACTTGAACCAAATGCTTTATGGAGGAGGGTTATCTCTTCTATGCATTATTCAGTGGCGGATCTAGAAAACAATCAGAGGGGCAACATTGATTTTTTTACGTACTTCATACGATGGTTCGCTACGAATCGAAACGGTTCGGGTCGAAACGATGTGTGTCGAAATGAATGTAAATTTGTAAACAATAATAAATTGCAAATAAACAATTCTAAATAATCAATTTGCTCAAAAATTAGGAGAATACCCAAATTAGAGTAGAAAAATACCCAAATAAGCTACATAATAGAGATGAAGGCGGATTGGCGGAGAATGAGGCGGCCCACGACACAACGGAGCTTGGGTGGCGGACGGTGCTGGGTTATGCATGGGCATTATCATGTGTGTTGGTTGCCACCCTAATGTTTATGTGTGTATTGTTCTTTTTCTCACAAAAAGACTCACAAATGAATATCTATTTGGGCTTTGGGCTTAATTGTTAGATGAGTTTTAGATGTTGAGTATTATTTGGTATTAAATTAAATGGGGGCTTGTAATGATATTAAAGAGGGGTAACATAATTTTTTTAAGGGCTAACGAAATCGAAAAAACGTCAAAAAATAGTTTTTGCTACGCTGGCATTATTTCAAACGTTCATGGCCCATTCTACCATATTCGAAAAGTATAAACGCCACATGGAATTCTATTGCTAAATTAGAAAATTATTTAGCATACACTAGTGTGAATCTTGGTGCTTTAATCAAAGGTAAGGTTGGTAAAGAAGACTAAGTTCGTTGTTGTTGTTGTTGTTGTTGACTTGATCCTCGGGTTTCTTCAGACTCCTTGAGATTCACTTGTCCTAATCTCTTTATATTGGAAAAGAAAAAAAGTCGCCTCCTAACTAAATCATACAACAAGTTGAGTGAGGATGGCAGTCGTTGGGTGATTCTGCTCATATTATTTTAGTTTGTTCCAAGAAAAAGGTTTTGTTTAAAGCTCATATAATGTGGTGGTCGGCTCGGGGAACTAGTGGAATAAATGGGTCCCTAAAAATATCAATGTCTTTGCTTGGAAACTTAGACTCCCTACGATGGTGGAGCTTAGAAAAAGAAACGTGATTTTTGACTCGGTTGTATGCAAATTGGGTGAGGAAGCGGACGAGACAACCAAGCATCTTTTGATTTCTTGTGCGCATATGGCTCGGGTTTGCACCTCATCTCGATTTGGTGCAAGATAGATCCTATATGCTTTTTCTTTAAACAACTTACTAGTCAACCACAAAATGCACAATCTAGAAGAGGACATCATACTCGTAGAAATTAGACCAAAACGTAAATCATAAAAAATATTAAGTGTAAATTACAAGTATTGTCCTTTATGTTAACACCCTTTTGCAGATGGTGTCCTTTGGCACAAAAGTTGACGAGTTTTATACTTAATGTTTCAAAATCTTGCACGGTATGTCTTTTGAGCCTAATCCAGTTATTTTTTTGTTAAATCAAGGTATTTTGGTAACTTTAGTACCCAAATGAGAGTACTTTTGTGATTTTATCCATTTAATTAAAAAACACAAAAAAATTAAAAAAATAACTCAAAACTCTCTCTCTCTCTCTCTTTTATACCACTCCCACCACCACTTGCCAAGCCCTTGACACACCACAACCATTGACCTGCCATCACGGCAGCTACCCTTCGCCCACCGCCATCCCTAACCTACCACAACAACAACCCATTCACCCAACACCACCATGATACTCCCTTATGAAGGAAAGCATTTGACAGCTAGCCATGATGATGTGGCATTGTCAAAGAATACACCTGTTCCTAATCACGAATGTATGGTTTCTTCTTCTCAATCCTTTTGTTTTTCATTTTTAGATTTTTGATTCAATAAAAATGTTTTATTGTGCTTATGCTATGTAGAGAAAGTTTCGAGATTAATAGAAGTGGCAAGACGACTGAATTTTGGGACGGTTTACAAGCTTATATGTCTAATTTATTTATGAAGCTGTTGATTCAGATTACGTGTCATTTTTAGTTATGTCTGATGATTTTTAGTGTTTATATTTCTTTTTTATTTTTCAGTTTTGTACAAATAGTCCTTGAATAATAATTTGTTACAAAATAGCTTTATGAAAGTGAAATGACAAGAATGTCCTCATGTGCAAGGCACTAACCAAAAATCTAATTGATTTAGGGCTAAAAGACATAACGTGCAGGATTTTGAAACATTAAGTACAAAACTCATCAATTTTTGCGTCAAAATACACCGCCTGCAAAAATGTGTTAACGTAAAAGATAAAACTTGTAATTTACTCAAATAATAATTAAATCAACTTAGGACTCATGCGTTGTGACATGCCATTAAATCATAAAAAATATATAGTGACCAATGTTTAAGTTAAAAATGAAAATATTGTGGTTAAAAATGAATAAAGAAAGATATATATTGTGATAACCTTAAAAAAGTCGAAAAGTATAATTGCTAAATATGGAAATTTATTTATGACACGCCTGTAAAGGTTAAAAAGTAAAAAAAATATGAAAAGTATACGGGTTAAACCATGGAAGATTGATTAGTAAACCAGTTTAAAAAAATGAATAGCGATTTTGTGACGGGAGAAGAATTTGGTAAATAATATTTAAAGAAAAGTACACGGATAGTCTATGTCGTTTTCTAAAATTGTAGATTTGGCCTCTAAATTTCCAAAAGTACACGAATGGTCCGAGTGATTTGCAATTTGTAACGAATTTAGTCCAAACTTTTGCCAAAAGTACTTGGATCGTCCTTGTGGTTTGTACTTTGTAACACTTATAGTCCCGAACTTGGATCTGCTAAAACCTTTAAATTTGCTAGTTGGGAGCTAAATGTGTTACAAGGTGCAAATCACATGTACAATCCACGTACTTTTGAAAAGCTATGAACCAAAACCAAAATTTTAGAAACCACAAGGACTATCCATGTACTTTACCCTGATATATAGTTAATATTATGTCTAAAGAATTAGTTTAAGTTAAACAAGTGAAACCATCAAAAAGAATAAACAAAACACTTTTTTGTTGGTTTTTGCCACTACACGTCACGGAGGAGCACACCAACTCCCTTGCGTGGTGCGAGGGAGCAAATTTTGAAATTTTGTTGATTGTGCTCCTCCGCGCGTCGCGAAGGAACAAGTTGTCTCCCCCACGGGGTGCGGGGCAAAAACTTTCCTGAAACCTTTCGATGTTGGCAGTTTTTACTCTTAGTCGAATTTTTGTCAAATTTTCACAATTTTCTACCAAACTTAACCCAAATTCAAGTTTACCATTTTTAGGACTTTCTTCTACATCGATAGGTTCCAATCCTTGATTCGAACCCGAATCCTTTAGTTTTTTAATTCATTATCTTGGTTTGGAGTTTATTACCCAACTAACCCTTAGGAGGCATTATGGATTTTAGTTCATCCTACCTACTGTTTTTTATCAAGGTTTTCTTCATTTCTTCAAACCACAACCTCAATTATGGTTGGTTACTATAGGCAAAACCTTAACATTCCAATATTATATTTTGCTATGGTGCTTTATCCAAACGACATGTTATGAGATTTTAAGCCATTTAGCTCAAGCCTCCCATATTTAGTTACCGAAAGGATCAAGTCGATCATAAGACTCGTTATCCAATCTACCCTTGGAGGTAGTTTACGCAAACGCAATATTTGAGGGCACTTTAGTAAATTTTAAGCCTTTTTTTTTGACAAAACTGGAGGAATTTTATAAGTTTAAATGAAAACTAGTAGACATGTTTAGCTCGTTATCATATTAAGATTAATTATGTCCCTAAGGACATAAAGATTTCTAAAGTTCTCTTACTTTAAAACTTATTTTAACCATGTTTCAAATCATAGAAGTTTTTTTGCTTTAAATACCATTTCCCTTAATTACTAATAACACCACTCATGAGGTGGATTGTTACCCTGGTGCTAGCTCAACCCATTTTTGTTGTGTCCTAAACCCCTACCCAAATGTATGACACATTACAAATAGCTGGCGGGGTCAAAGTAATGACCCGTTATCAATACCTTGTGGTACCTCTTTGTTAATTTGTGGCAATGCATGTCCTTACTATTATACTTACTGTAGGTATAGAGCTCAATAAGACAAAGCATTAGATATCAACATTCAAATGGTGGTTACTTCACCATTTAACCTGTATGACCTGGTTGTCCATTTGACCCTTATTGGTTTACCCTTTTGGTGTCTCAACCTAACCATGTATTGTTTGTTGCCAAAAGGTGATTACTATCATCTTACCCATTTTACCCGTTATGGTTTACGCCACAGGGTTTTATTTTTTAAAATTCTTGGTTTAACACCAACATGTGATTACTTACCATTTTACCCATTTTACCCGTTATGGTTTACACCAAAAGGTCTTATTACTAAAGTTATATGTTTAATCACCAATATGTGATTACTTATCATTATTTGACTTGTTATGGTTTACACCATATGGTCTTATTTCTAAAACTCTTTGTTTAATCACTAATGTGTGATTAATTACCATATTACCCATTTGACCCATTATGGTTTACACCATAAGGTTTTATTTCTAAAATTCATTGTTTAATCACCGGTATGTGATTACTTACCATTTTACCCGTTATGGTTTACACCATAGGGTCTTGTCTTAACAAGTTATTATTGTCACCATAGGTGACTCAATACCATTTTTATCCTTTTGACCCGTTATGGTTTACACCATAGGGTCTTATTTCTACAATTCTTTGTTTATCACAAGCATGTGAATTCTTACAACCTTGCCCGTTTGACCCGTTCCGGCTTACACCATAGAGTCTCAATTATAATGTTCTTTGTTTATTAACCAAAACACTTTCCATCGCACAAGTAGTGTATCTATTCTAGCAGGTGTAAACTTTACTTACTTTGCATCCGCTCGAGCTTACTCGTGCACTTGACCTGTTTAACCTATTCCTTTCCAAGCTCCTACCTAACTTGTCAAGAGTCAAACTATCACACCATAGCCACAAGATCATTAGATCACTGATTCAATATCATGATCATCACACCTTATGGATTTTTATACCTAATTTATCTTTCCATTCTATTTTAGGTCAGTTTGACTTTGGCCTATTTACATACATAGATACATTAACAATTCGATAAAACTCACCTAGGCATTTTATCGAACACTTAATGGGCATCATTTTAGGCCATCATATTAGCTAAATTTGTTATCGAAATTACCATGTATCCATTAGATAACACGTTTCTAGTAATATATCTACCTTCAATCAATGTCAATTCATGTCAAAGCACTAACATATCCAAATTCAACCTAAAAGATTCAAGTTCTATAATTATGTCCAAAACCACTTTATCCCTTACGAGGGTTTTAATCTAGAGCAACCACACATATGATTTCTAACCATTAAGGCCACTACATCACAATCATCATACAAGAATTTGGGGTTTTCATCACGAGGTTCAGACCCACTTCCTAGCGTGTATGAACAGTTACTCAAATCTATAAATTGTTTAAGTATTTTACATATACAAGCACGTATGATAATCATAAACATTAATATAACATCTATTTTATCATACCATTCAAACCCTACTTAACATCAAAACTCATCATACACAATTTCACCACGGATTGATGGTTCAAAATCTTCAAGCATGCAAGGATTACATACTCAATTTACTTGTGATTTAGATGGATTTGAGGAATGGATTTTGGAGAGGAAACCCTCTCTTTTCTCCCTGATGTTGCCACCTAGACACACTATAAGTGTGTTTTAATTCTTTTCCATCTTATATATTTCACACTTACTTTCAAGAATATGCAATTCAGCCTCTCCATGTTTTGTTATGTATTTTTCATGTCACCACTCTTTTATTTTTAATAAATGAGTATACTAACTAGGTTAAATATTCCTAGTTGAATTACTTAATGTCAAAATGTCGCAATATAACACGATAATCAAATTTTAATAATTTTGGGGGTGTTATAGTCCGTCTTCTTCATGCCGTCTAAAGACTTACCAACATCATGTTTGTCATTCTCCTCACCATTGTTGTCGCCGCTGCCCACACTACAGTGGACGAGAATGTAACCGATGATTCTCACTTCTTCTACTATAAAATTCACAATGATTTGATTAATTATCAATAGAATCGTGAAAGTTCAAAATTTTAAACAACTTATGTAAAATAAACAATAATTCGATCAAGATCGAGGTTTTTTTTTCAGTGAATCTATTAGATATGACGCTTTTTTAGTCGGCTCATCCTGACCACAAACCCATTATGACTCAAATTCATCATGACCAAACAACCAACCTAATCCAACACCCCTTTTGTCACTTCTTCTAGTGTTGAGGTTACAATTCTTATTGGAGGCAAAATAAAATATTCAGAAATATATTAGTTTGTCATTCCTTAAAAAACAGTAATTATTTTAATAAGTTAGCAAAATATACATGATAAATAACTTGATAATATGACAAAATTATAACGGTGTTGATAATTTCACTCACATGCTTGATTAGACTTGGTCTCCACTAACATCTATTGGGTATCATGCATACCCACACGTATCAAGTGTACTCATTATTTTATGATTAAATTTTGATATAATTGTAGATTTTAAACAACTATAACAAATTAAGATATGAAAAGTTAAATACATATCATCATTATAAAATGTTCGAAATTCCCAAAATATGAAAAGTATATGATGATATAATTGCCAAAAATTAAGTTCATGCTTTGTAGCATACAAAATAAATAATCTAATCATATACACACTTGAGAGAAAAGTTCACTTTTTCACCTAATAAAACTCTATAATGAAACATTGAATAAAATGCTAAAGCTGACCTTATGGTTTGAGCATTTTTGTTGGTTATATCTAAAATAAGGTGTGTATATATATATATTTATTGTAACTGGACCATTGACGTTTTATTATTGTTGTCGTTTACATCCAAATCATTAACTCAGTTAAAATGTATCGTTAACTCAGGTACGATTTTGGCAATAGTTATTTATTTTTTGCTTTTTTTGTTTTATTAATTTTTATTATTATTATTATCTTTAAATAAAAACCATAAAAATAATTGTAAATATAATACATAACACACACACACACACATATATATATATATATATATATACACGCACCCCTTTTATTTTTTATTTAGTTTTTTACCTTCGTATAAAAAATATTAAATTAATGATGTTTGGTACGACAGATCGATGAGGGGAGATGAGGTACGAGTGCTGAGATAGATGTGCTGTTTGTGGCAGCGATGATGGTGATGGTGGTGGAGATGGGGTTGGTAGTGAGAAGAGAGAATGATAGACGAGAGTGCATGTATGTATGTTGTGTATATATAAAGTTATATATATATATATATATATATATATATATATATATATATATATATATATATATATATATATATATATATATATATTATAATAAACTTATTATTTATTTTATTTAAAGATAAAAAGAAAATAAAAAATAAGTGTGCATATATAAGTATGTGTATATGTATAAAAAGCAATAAATACAAAAACAACTATAAATATAATAAATGAATAAATACGCGTATATGTATATTTATAGTTATTTGTGTTTAAAGATAAAAGTTAAGATTTAAAAACAAAAATATAAATGGGTAAATTGTCAAAACTGTCCCGAGTTAACGAAAATTTCAAAATCGGCCATGAGTTAACAATACATTTTAACAAAGTTAATGATCTAGATAAAAATAACAACAAAAATAAACGTTAGACGTCCAGTTATTAAAAAAATATTATTTTGTATGTAACAAACAAAAGTGACAAAGCCTTAGGAACAATTTTAGCATTTTACTAATAAAATATTAGTAAACCAGAGAAGCACATAAAAAGGTTAATCAGTCGAGCATTTCTTACTGCTATACCTTTAAAGAAACCTACGAAATTTCTTTATCAAATCTTTTAAACCTTAAAACCTCAACATTAGAACGTTCTTAAATTAACTCTCTAACACACATTTCAATACATGTTTCAGATTAGTTACATGTTTTAGACTAATTAAACTCCTAACCGACCAAGTTGACCTTGACTTGGTCAGCATCACTTTTGGTCATAATTGTCCATTTCTAAACATTTTCTCGTTAGAAATGTCATTTTCAAATAACAAATCATTCCTTAAAACAGTGGTTACATTCACTGCAATCAATATGTCTTACACATAAGAGTCAATACGCTTGTTTTCAAACTTCATATTGAGTTGTTCCTGTCCACCTTTTCAAATTCATGTTAACATCATATCATAAGAAAGTTATAAACATCATCATCATCACCAGTGCTCTAGTGGTGGCCACGCTATTGAAGTTTCACCTATGCTGCACCCGGGTGAGTTTTTCCCTCCAGGTTTCAAGTTCGAGTATGGGTGATAGGGATTTCTCATTGAAGAGTTTAAATTGGGGATCTATTGTGCGAGGGGGTTTTCTAACGCATACCCGGTTAAGACAACGTATGCTAGACCTCCCGATATTTGCGAATAAGTCACACATTTAAAAAAAAACATAAATAATATACCTATAGTGTTTTGAAAACTATACCAGATATAAACCAACTGTTTCGTTGGTTTGACAAGTTGGACCAGTTTTCAAACAAGATGATTTTTTATATTATGTTTATTATACGTGGGTTGTTTACTAATTATTGTTATTATGTTTTTTTTAACATGATTACGTATGCCTTTTGTAAGTTTAATATACAATACATGTTATACTATTGGTAAATGAACATAAACAACACATATATGTGGGTGTTGGTTTTATACACATCTATAATTGTATATTTAATAAATAAATAACAAATGAGTTGAATACTTAAAATAATATTCAACTTTAAATGAGTCGAGCTTTTGCTCATGAGAGCTCAGGTTCTACTCTTTTACAAAACTACAAATGACTTAAATACCTCCTTGTATTTATTATGATACACACATACATACTCAAAAAAAAACCACAAATTATTATGACCTTACAAAACCCTTCATACTTTGCTAACACAAATCTTACAGTTTTCTCATCCTTTACATGGAACCTAATTGGCACAAAGGTGTTGAGTGTGGAGACTAAACACCTTTGGGTGCATTCCATTTACATATTTTTTTCCGGGGATATTGGTCTCTGTTAATCTCTAGCAGACATCATTAGCTATTGGTAGTCTCATTCTTTTATTCTCCCTGGCAGTCTCACCTTTCAACTATTTTTTCTTCACCGTGACCGGTCCTTAGTTTTTGAATTAAAAACTGTTGTTTTAGGGCTTTTGAATAGATTGAGGATATAAGTTTATTGATGTAAAACTTATCTTGAAACGGTGCTCCAAACGACTTATTTTTGTTAATTGGAAGTTTAAACATCCAACTTGAAGCACCATTTTCGTCGTTTGGAGCATCATTTCAATGTAAGTTTTACATCAATCCAATCGTATCCTTGTTCTGATCAAAAGCCTTAAAACGTCAGTTTGTATCAATCGACTCGTATCCTTGTTCTGATCAACTCGTATCCTTGTTTTGATCAAAAACCCTAAAACTCTGTTAAGTTTTTTTAACTGGGGACCAGCGAAGGAAAAATAGTTGAAAGGTGAGACTGTGAGGGGAATAATAAAAATGTATGACTACCAGTTGCTAATGACGACGATTAAGGATTATTAGGGATCAATATCTATCTTTTAAGAACTAGAATTTATTAAATGAATTGAAATATAAAGAAATCAGATTCTGAATTGAAATTTCAAAATGATTCGGAATTTGAATACATCAAACAAACTGGGATTTAATATGTAATTCATTTGGGTGACAAATTAGTAATACATGAATTTAAAATATCAACGCTAACACTATTTCCTAGTCGCACCACCACCCTCCATCGTCGTTGTCACCACCATTCAACGCATTATCTTCATCCCCCCATTACTTTCCCCACCTACTGCATTGCCACACTTCCCATACCGGTCACTTTCACCGCCACCATCACTAACCTTGCATCGCCGTCACACCCACCACACCAATAACATCACCCTAGTCTGTTGGAAAATTAGAATAATGTGAATGAAAATTAATTTAGTAATAATTAATGGGGCTTTTCATGGTGACAAACTCTTGAGTAGAGTTTTTTTATGTCACTTTATTAGCTTTTATTAAAGTTTTTATATCTCTAATTAAATCACTAATTAAGTTAAACTTTTCACTCCCACAACTCTTGTAAAAATGGTAAGTTATGTGCTTCATTGGTTTGATGAGAAACTACAAGAGAAAGATAATATGTATGAAAAATTCTCGGAGAAGTTGTGAAGACTTGAACATCCATATGTTGAGAATTATAGAGAGATAAGTTTTCTCTACTCGATTCCATCACTTTCGTATCATTATTTTTCCACAAGTTCAAATACTATAATTTTATCCGGTGTAACCTCGGGTGCGTGAGCCATCTCCGGCAGTACATATTGCTTCGGCTGTTGTACCATGGGAAACAGACGCTTCGTCTTTAGTAGATGCATGAAATCTGTTTTAAGGGAAGCGTGTTGAACACGTGCCTCAGCCACAACCGTCAACACTTATTTGTTCATTTTGTAGGAAATTATTGTATAAGAATATGTGGTTCAAGACCTCGTTGAAGCACACACAAAGGATCATACAAGGAGACGCAATTCAAGAGTTCGTTGAAGACTATACAACGAACCATACAAGAAGATGCGGTTAAGGCTTTTGTTGAAGACTATGACTTGAATCAATTTAGTTACATATGTTGTATTATATATATTATTTCGTTTAGATTTGTTTATGATACGTGTACTATAATTTCCCAAATATGTAAAGAGAGTATCTTTACTATTTTTATTTATATAATTTTTTTATTAAAATTGTGACCCATATCCTACACATTCTACGTTTCTTTATCGTAACCATCGCCATCCTCACACTATGGCACCAAATACGACAAATAGACAAATGGGGTGGTGATGATTAGGTGTGGCAACTATGATGATAATGACAATGGTAGTTCAAGGTGGCAGTGGGTGGTGTCATTGGTGGCACTGACATGAGTTGTGATACATGTGAGTCGATGGTAGGATGGCAAATGTCAGAACGACGAGTAGTTAGGGATTTCAATTCATTTAGTTGAGTTCATTCATAATTTAAAGGAATGTTGAATTTACTAATATGAAGGAGCCTTAAAGAATTTATTCCATTTTCATTAATTTCTTAACCAAACCAAAACATGTAATTGCAGTTTTAACATACTGTACGAAACTAACACATTAAATAAAGACTATAATTACCCTAAATTTAATTAAACTATGAACCTAACTCACTGTTAACTTAGACATCTTTTACCGTTTTACAAAATTTCACTATCACGTAAAAAATGAGTGCTATATCACCGCCATGAGTTCTCACTCATTTTTTCACCTTAAGTGCATAATAGATTCATAAATTTTCACCATCCACCATCTATTCAAATAATGTTTAAATCTAATAAATTAAAAGAAAAAAAGAACGAGCTTACATATAAATACCAAAATAAGTACAATTGTTATTTTTAATAAACATTCTTTTCTATATACATGAGGATATAGATATCTGGATGGTATATAAGTTTTTTCAATACATATGTAGCATGCATTGTGGTTGATAAGTTGATTGTAAGGGGGAGGGGCACAACCCTAACCTACTTGAAATTTCACTAATCAGCTTACTCACTTTTACTTTAAAATGCCTTAAAATATATTATTGGTGGTATCACTATCCTTAACCATAGACCACACCATTTACACTACCCTCTCTCTCCCTACACACTACCCTCTCTATCTCTCTCCTACTCACACAACTTTTCAATCAGTAATTACCACTCCAGCCACTACCCGATTTGGGGTACCTAAATGGGTGGCGGCGATGTACCCGATACCCAAATCATTGAATGCTGCCACCCCCTAGCATGACAATATCCCACCATCATATCAATAAATATAAATATTGTCTGTGATATATATATATATATATATATATATATATATATATATATAATAGGCTAGGAGTTGGTTACAAAGTTTAAAATTTCTAAAAAGTATAAAAAATCATAAAACACCATAATGTTTACCATAAACACACCAAAACCCATAAATAACATAATAAAGATTACTAAAACACCGTATCCATGGGTTTTGTTTTGCGTTTTGGATGAAAAGACTCTGATTACCAATGACTAACATTATGTGTTTTTTTTTTATTATCATGTTGTGTTTTATATTATAGTTTTACGATGATGTGTTTGGAGTTTTTTATAGACTGCTAGGATTTGAATATAGTGTTTTACTAATGTTTACTGTGTTATTTATGGGTTTTGGTTGTGTTTTAGGGCTGAAATTATGGTGTTTTAGAACATTATACAATTTTTAGGAGATTTAGATTTTGTAGGTGAACCCACCCTATAGTCCATGTGGTTTGCTCCGATTTCACCTTTAGTCCCTTTTCAAAATTACAGTTATAGTCCCCAACTTTGACAAATTCGTTCTCGGATAGCCCCTAACGTGGATGGAGGTTAGTTTTAGGTGTTAAGTGGGTGTGAAATTACTTAAATACTCTTACTGACAAATTAATAACTAAAATGTTAAAAGAAATATAATTAATATTTATATATTTATGTAGGTCCCATCATCTACCCTACCCACTTCATCCTCCTCACTCTCCACCACCCCCACCATCTCCACGTTTCACCACCACCACTACCACCTTTCACCACCATACCACCTTTCACCATTACACCACCACCATCTTCCCCACTCAAATTTTACCATTAAATAATAGGAACCTACCCCACCCACCCTTCCCTCTTTCTCTCTGAATATAACATGTTACCGATTACTCTTTTTTTTGGCGATAATTTAAAATAGCCGATTAACCAATTAAACCTCTATCACAAACACAAACTTATTCACTTTGCTAATTCTAATTTCTAGCACCTAATTCACGAAACCGATCTCATTTTTACAAATACCTCTACAACTTTCCACAAACCATCTCAAATCCCAATGGGTTGGGTTAGTGGATCTTGAAAGAAGGTTCTTGAAATTCAATTGGGGAGTTGGGAAAGAACAAGGTTTCGAGGACGAAACCTCCTTTAAGGGGGGTAGATTTGTAACACCCCAAAATGCGTAAATGAAATTAATTCGTGTTATGTAATTAAAGAGATATTAGAGCACATTAGTATGGTTATCATTTTAGATAAAGTTATACAATATCAATCTATAATTCTTTGTGAATTATTTATAAGGGAAAAAGATGATTTGCTGAGTATCAACATATTGTAACGGAATGTATTTTAGTAATCTATGTCGATAAATATGACGGGCTCGATTCAGGGATATACGGCTACCTCATATGGTGACTCGCCATAACTTGACGGAGTATTGTCGTAAAAAGCAAACATGAGGGGAGGATTATGTCCCTTATGGCTCATTTGGGCAGATTTTTCTCTCAAGTTAGAGAGAGAAATAAGAGAGAGAGTGTGAGATAGAGAAAGAGGGGTGGCCGGCGGTGGTGGTTAGCGGCGATTCACGGTGGCCGGTGGTGGCCGGAGGTGGTCGGAGTTGTGGGTTACAACCTGGAACCAAATATCGATGCTACGAATGTAATGGTAAGCTCCAATTTCTCTAAATCCTTGCTTAAAGTCATTAAAATTGTATAAATCAAATCTGTCCAGAATGTTATCCTATAACCCAGTTACAAAGAATCGAATGATCCGCGAAATCCGACCGTTGAAACGTCTTGATTTTTTTATATATGGTTTACAACATATAGATGATCATTTTAACGGTGGAAATAAGAAATAGAGCTGTTTAAGTGTAACTTTGAAACCCATTTTCAAAGCAGTTCGTATTCCCGTTTTAGTTCAAATGCAGCTTAGTATGATCGACTTTCCCGAAGATCCGACCGTTGGATTGAGCTGAAATTTTGACCGTAGCCTTTGACATATGGATATTTAATACCTCCGAAGGAAATTCCGATCAGATGCAAGGAACTAAAGTTTTGAAAGCAAACAGTTTATAATCAATTTCTTATACGAAAATTAGGAAGTTGATGATGTTGAATGGATGGTCTAATGGTATTGCATGAGCTATCTACGACTAGAAAAATGTTCATGATGCTTGATGTTGTGAACTAGGAAGGTAGGCATAAATTACTTGTACATTGTGCTTTAAATATGGTTCGTACGCCAAGTGTTTGATGAAAAGCCTAGTATAGATTAGAATGTGAAATTATATGCTAAAGAATGAATGAATATTAGTAGGATGTGGCAATGACTTGATTAATGTTAAGTAAACATGAAAAATGCAATGTTGAAGGATTTTAAGAAAATGTGTTAGTTGTAGAATTAGAAAAGAATCACTAGTATGAAAGAAACTGAATATGATGGTGAACGCATATAACTAGGTGATATCATGATTGAATACATATTACCTAATGAGTATGAAATGTATATAGCATTTTTAGTATAGCCGAATATAATGACACGGATATACGAGGTTAAGTTGAAAGTTCACATGGTAAACCATTGACTTCTGAAAGTCAACTGCACATAAGAAGCATGGTTAGACTTGTTATCACAGTTGTAAGACTTTGGGAAGTCATATGGCGCGTGTTATATCAATATGTGTTATGAATGATGACATGATGAATTATATGAGTTTGATTAGATGTGATTTTGGGTACATGTTTTTATGCTTATTAATAATGACTAATGAAAGTCAAATGTGAGTTATGCATTTGTTATGATCGTTAATGTGTACAATCATGTATGCTAATAAGAACGCGTTTGCGATAACATGAGAGTATATGGATCATGTCAAGATAAATGGAAGCATGAAGGGCTAATGGGTCGAAAGAAAAGCAAGGTAACGGATACAACTACGGATAATAAGGTAAGTGATTTCCGGAATTACTTCTTCTCTTGTAAATGAATATTAATATGTTGAATACAGGGAGTTGTGTAAGAAATTACGGATAAGGGTAGGAATCAAGGTATATATATTGTTATGATAAGTTATAAGATGTCAATACGTTCGGAAAGCATAATGAAAGTAAACGGGTCAAAATGTAGAAGTATGTGTTGGGTGTGGGTTTTGGATGTTATGGCATGTGAACTATATAAGAATGTTTAACTAATTACAAAAATTAAAGAGTATATGGTTATGATGGGCCGTAAATAGCAACTATGCTGTAAATAACTTAGAATAGTCGAACGGGTCAAAAGAATCAAGAAAGTATGTTAGAGGTATAGATTTGATTTAAAGAGACATGGAATAAGTGTTAAAAGGATAGGGAAGCTCATGGAATGTTATAGGATGATATGGGTCATGACGAATTAGTTTGGGTTAGAACGAGAATCGGACACGGGCTGTGTAAGCTTGATTAAGGAAAAACAGCGTCGGCAACACAGAAGGAGCGTCGCCGACGGTCTCCTTAGCCGTCACCGACACTATCTGTAACAACCGTCAAAAAACGGATTTTACCAAACCCGCTCCGTTTATTAACCGAACAATCAGTTTAAAATTTCGTGGCGTATTTAATGCCCAAATTAAATTTAAACGATACATAACTAATTATTATATTGGAATATATAATTTGTTTTTGAAAAATTGTTAAAAATAATGAAATAAAAATAAAATGGCATTGCCGGGTTTCGAACCCGGGTCAGTCAGTCGGGTCAACAAACGACTTAACACCCACACACTCAACCACTGCGCCACTTGTATTCCTTGTTAATTAATGGAAACAATTAATACATATTATAATTCTCGAATTCAAAATCGGCGCGCCCAAATGCAGTAGTCGGAAATCCCGGCGATCTCGCGAGATTGGACGGTTACTTCAGTTATAACGTAAACCTTAAACACTGCATCGGTTATAACCGACGCCTGAGTCCGCGACACAAGCTATAACCGCCGGAGAATTTCTAACCGACGAATCAAGTCGGAAATCGGACCAAATTCATCGATGACCTGCCTTATAAATACCCCCTCAAACCTCTGCAAGCTTTTTCGCTCAAAACCGCACCATTACCCGACGTAATTCCACTCGTTGGAAAATTTCTGCACATCGCCGGAAAACCGAGCCCTTCACTTCTGAGCCTTACTGAACCCCCTGAGCTTATACCGAAGTCACCCACATCCTTTTCAAGCTTGCTGAAGACTCTCTGCCGCAAGACACACGACGCCGGAATCTTTTGCTGTCACCGGAGTTCTACCGGAGAAACAGAGAAGTCCAGTCGGTATACCTTACGCTTAAATCTTTCATTCTTTTTATATATCTCACATGTAATTAACCACCAGACACTAACGAACATGATTAAAACTTCGAACCAGTCAGTCATCGTTTCTGGTTAAGACTGACGAAGAAGACGAAGTTTCGGTAACATATAAGTTTAATTTAAATCAAGAAATAACTCGGGTTAGACACACAGTCCAGTGGTGGACTGTGTGCACATTAAACACGCTTACGTCTCGAGTTCGAATCTTGTCCCACGCATGCTTGCCTTAATAAAAATGTCTTTTTTTTAACCGAACCGGAGTCAAGGCGCAAGATGTTAAGTTTAATAAAAACCGGAATAATAACCAAGATAGACACACAGTCCAGTGGTGGACTGTGTGCGCTTTTAAAACACAGGTCACGAGTTCGATTCCGGACTACCGCACCGGTCCGGACGATTATCAAAATTTTTATTTAAGTCAGAAATGAAAATACTTAGTTTGTATTTAAGTATAATAAAAATCAGTTTATTTAACAAGTTGGACACACAGTCCAGCGGTGGACTGTGTGTTAACATAAACCACAGGTCCCGGGTTCGAGACCTGTGGAGCGCACCGAGTCACTGATTAAAATCTTTTTAGAAATAAGTTGATTTTCGGATTAATCTAATTAATATATAAATATAATTAAAAACAGAAATATTTCGAGTTAGACACGTAGCTCAGTTGGTAGAGCTGCGTGCACGCGTACGGGAGGTCTCGGGTTCGAGCCTCACTCAGCGCACACATAGACGCATACGAACCGGTCAAAGTCAACAGTCAATGGTCAATGGTCAACGGTCAACGGTCAAAAAAGCCAACTTTTTTTATTATTTTTATTTATTTATTTTAATTAAAAATCAATTAAAAATACTTAAAAATAACATTTTTAAGGTTAGAAAATAGCCTTAAACTCACAAAAATACACCCAACAATCCTACTAAAATGGATTAATAAAATCCGTTTACTTACCGAACCATAATGCTATTTATCTAGGTTAATTTCACTCGTGGTTAAAACCACTTCGTGCGCATTCAACATTATCAACCGAACGCACCCACTGTGAGTGAATCTTACAACTCCCCCTTTTTAATTACATGTTTTGGGGTGTGTCATGTGTCACAAAATAATTAACTCGTTTATTTAAACTTGTGCCATACCATATTGTGATCTAAACTTAGATTGTTTATATTGTTGTGGTTATGTATTTCATTTTGTCAACTTATATGAAAGTCATTCATTAAGCCCATCAGTTCCTCGTGGGAGACGAGTTGAGCAACGCGTGCCTTAAAACAAATCCATTATTGTTCATGTGTGTATTATTGAGTTTATATTGTTTGTAGTTATGTATTTCATATTGTCAAGTTTATGCAATTCATTCATTAGGCCCATCAGTTCCTCGTGAGAGACGAGTTGAGCAACGCGTGCCTCTAAACGATCCATTATTGTTCATGTGTGTATTGTTTAATATTAAATTGATTGATGAATAAGTTTACATCTATTTTTACTCATGTATGGTTGTACACTTTATTTTATAATCAATTAAATAAACTTGTTCAAATGTTTTCCATATGATTCACTCGCCAACTTTTTGTTGATCCAAAAACCCTTTTTACACAAGATACAGGTGAACAGGATGAAGCAAGGAAAACATAGGAAATGCCTTAGAAGAAAACAATGAAGCCTAGATTGATATTTAGGACATGATGTACTATTGATTGTAATTTTCCATTAAAGTGTATTAATGAATATGAAACGTTAAAATAAATGTCATGAGCTTTGATGATAACCCAATCATGCCCCGATCACCTTTTCCGCTGCGGGTCGGGGTGTGACACTGTCCCATTTTCCCGACGCGTTAACTCACTGCCTACGCAACTTGGTTCCGACACAACTTTTTAGAGGGCGTTGCCGACGCCTTCCACAAGTTTGATATGCCGTTTTAGTTGGTTATTCACATTATGAGTTTCCATATACCAAGATCTGTTCCGTAACTCCCAATGAGTCCTGAAAAGTGTAAATATCCAATAGGGAGTTATGTGAACTTATTGAATGGTATTAGTAATTACCTAATATGATTAAGTATGTAAGCGTGCATGTATGTATATGTATGCGTCCGAGTGTAAACAGGAATTGTAACTTATTGAATGTTGATTAGTGGTACGTGCTTACGTGAAGTTGGAGGTCAGCAATACGTTGAGATTACGTCTTACTAACTGTATTGTTAATGAGAATGAAACAGGAATGCAGATATGTAAGTGTAGGACTTTCGAGGGTGCAAAGTCCGGTATAAAGAAGAAGTTTAGAAGAATATAATTGTGGTGTAGTAAACATAGTCAGAACGCTATGTAGTTATTGATTAATTATATATTCATTTAATTATGTAAGATGTCACCCATTACTAATATGTTGGTTATGTATGTGGTGACCGCAGATTAATCAGATCAACACTACCACCATGGGAGATGTGGACGAAGATCGAGTCAAAGAGCAAGGATTGTACGCGAAGAGTGGTCTCATAGCTTGTATTATGTATTACATTTAGCAAGTTAATCAATAATGAATGTAGCAAATCTTTTCAAGAAAGTGTCCAATAATTTATAAATGAACCTTTAAGTAAGTTTAATAGTTAATATAAGAAAGAATTTTCAAGTTTGTATTTTCGCTGCGTCGTTTAGGTCAATATGCGTTTAGGGCCTTACATGATTATCTATTGGTGCAGATGGATGAGATGCGGATGCCGGAGAAAGTCGTCGTGGTAGGTGGTCGGAGTTGCAGTGATGGGGGTTGAGGTCGTCGGAGTTAGCTGGGGGTTGAGGGAAAACAGTGAGTTGAAGAGGAGTGGTGTGGGGTGGATGGGTTAGATATTTGTTAATTTATAAATATTATTTTAATAACAAGGGTATTCTAGTCATTTCACACACACTTAACACAAAAAACCAACCTTCATCTGCTTCAGGGACTATCCGAATTTACCAAAGTTGGAGACTATAGCTATAATTTTGAAAATATAGGAACTAAAGGTGAAATCGGAGTAAACCACAAGAACTATCCGAACACTTTTCTTTATATATAACAATAAACTTTTACACCTAAATCACTAACAACTTACACATACAAAAATTTGTAAGGACAAACTGGACCACTAAGTCATTTATGTCTAATATACATAAATAAAAAAAAGCAAAGCTATGATTTTAAAACTAAATCACTGTCATAAATTAAAAATAAAAATAAAACTAAAGGTATGATTTGAAAAGTACATCATTGTCAAATAAAATAAAAATCAAGTTGCATATTAAACAAGTGGATTGTATTCGCACACCAGGAAATCTATCCTCACACTTTGACAATTCAATACGGATCGTATAGACATATACGATAAGTATTGGATAATGTTTAGACAAGGCAGACTGATAGGTTCAGGAGTTGTCTGGCGGCTGACTTATACGGATCGTATAAGCCTATATGATTCGTATTGTGGCCCTGGTTATTTGAAGTTTGAATTTTGGTGTGGTGTTTAGTTTTTGGTATTTTAGGTTGGTTATTGCTGTTTTTTGTTGAATTTTTTAATGAGTTTCAAAATCTTTATTACTTTTTTATCGTTACGTATCGTATTATAGCGTATGATGACGTATCGTATCACATTTTTAAGTTTTTAATATTTTAAAGTGATGTGTCGTATGATATCGTATCATTCTTCTATCGTACCGTGTCGTTACTTATCGTATTATAGCGTGATGTATCGTATCACATTTTTAACTTTTTAATATTTTATCGTGACGTGTCGTATGATATCCTACCATCATTGTACCGTAACCTTCTTTATATATTTTTATGTTGACGTATTCACGATGTTTGATATTATAACATTATACGTAACCAGCAATATAATCTAAACAGTCAAAATAAACAATCACATATATAAATAAACTAAAACTTCAAATTTAACTACATAATAAGTTTGTATATATACATGACATCAAAAAACTCCGAACTATACGTATTCCATTAAACTAAATGTTAAACTATCATAAAACTCCGAACTATACACTTACAATCAAAATAGATGATTAATTACCAGAAGCTTCAGAACTATAAAAGTAGATGCTTAACTATCTGAAGGCTTAGAATCAGGAGGCCTTTTAAATCAAGAACTATAGACCTGCAAGGTGAGTCATTCTCTTTTTCTCAATTGCTTTTGCAAAACCCTAAATGTTTTACAAGTTGTATTTACAGTGATTAAGTTTTTTTATTTTGCAATTACTGCCGGTAATGGGGTTTTGTATACATTGCTTGATAAGTTTCAACCACTGGACAACGGGTTAACCAATGAGTGATATGACCATAGTCACATATCCGGTCGAGTGACAAATACCGATTTGGGGTAATTGACAAATATAAACAAATGTAAAAACTCTTAATGCTGTAATTACAATACTGTGTCTTTTTATACAAATGGAATGAATTCACTAGTATTTCCTGCTGATAAAATGTTTTTAAACATGTTTCAAGTGATTACAGTAGATCTGAATAAGAGTTGTGATACGACATCGAAAGGCTTAAAGCAATGGCTTATTTTATCAATTAAATTAAGAAACATTGTTTTATGTACTCGGGTTTATCCCCTATTAAAAGCTATCTTTGTAAAACATGAGTTTTATTCCCAATTGTTATAAATAAAATTCCGGTGTTCTAAAACTCTGATATTTTTCTTAACTCATGGTCCTGATGGAATTTCCGCTGCAATGTTTTCAAAATAACCACCGGTACCACTTGACTGTTCACGGCTCCTGTCCAGGGTGTGGTCGGGGGTTGTGACAGCTATACCACACTGCTTCCCGGAATAAACGTGTTTGTGTTTGTATCGGACGACTCGCCGAAAATATAATTAAGGTTGAACCAAGACATTGTTGAATCTCGAATATAAAGAAAAGAACGAAGAAAAGGAATGTTTTTTTGCGTCTTCGTCTTCCTCGTTTAAAAAGACCAAGCAGATAGCAAGTTTGCGAAACCAATACGGGTCGTATAGGCCTATACGACCCGTATAGGGCTGGCGTAATGTTCATGTCAATCACTTTATGTCACTGTTGAGTGACATAAAGTAACCTTGTACTCAATACGGATCGTATAGGGCTATACAATTCGTATAAGATTTGCATGTGAACCCTATCTGTTAGACTTGACAAACAACCTTTTACCTATACGCATCGTATTGGCCTATACGATGCGTATTATGTGAGCATGTCAAGATAGTGTCAGCTTTTGACTTACCTTGGATATTGAATTTACACAAATACAAGTTGTATAGGCCTATACGACTCGTTTTAGTGGTATTGATTTAGTTTTAAAAAGTATGCGAATAATACCACCCTTAAAACAATAACCAAAGGACCAAAAATGCATTTGTACAAAAAGTAAACAAGAAAAACATTTGTTTCCCCTCCGTTTCTCTCTCTAAATTCGATCAAAATCCAAAACCCTTCACCAAAGTCTTTCCCCATTTATTCATCAACAACAATATATATACATATATATTCACAATCTATATCTATTTCAGATCACACCATTCACCCCTTTTCATGTCTTCTCTCTGAATCCACACAATCATGTGTTGTATACAATCATTCATGCACATCTGTTTCTAAAGATTAGAGAGTGATTGATTACTTGTTGTTTGTTTGTTTGTGGGATTAAGATGAGTGGGTCTAGGGTTTCCATTCCGAACAATGTACGGAAGATGATCCAGAACATTAAAGAGATCACGGGTAATCATAGTGAAGATGAGATTTATGCCATGTTTAAAGATTGTTCTATGGATCCGAATGAGACTACCCAGAAGCTCCTTTTGCAGGGTACTGTTTTGTTTTTTTATAAAGTTTGTTTCTTGATCTGGTTTGTCTGGTTGATTTGTGTGTTTTTGTTAATTTTAGGGATTTGTTTTCAAATTGGGGAACTTTTTGATTTTTTTTACTTGTACTGTGCTAGTTAGATTGATTAGGTTTTTTTTTTTAAATATTTTTGTATGTTATTTTAAATGGTTATCTATGAATGCTCATTGTATATTGATTAGGATTTAGGGTTGCTCATGCCTCTTGAAAGGTTTTTTTTAATGTGTTATTTTAAATGGTTATATGTGAATGCTCAATGTGTATTGTGTACCCAAATGATGCAGATCCATTTCATGAAGTAAAGAGGAAGGGGCACCGAAAAAAGGAGGTAAAGTTTTTACCTTTTGTGTAATTTTGGAATCTTTTTGTCTTTATTTTGATCATAGTTGTCGAAGGCGTAAGGCGCAAAGGATAAGCGAGGGCTTTTTTAGGCAAGGTGTATATTTTAAAATACAATATTAAGACATGTTATAGGCTTCTTTAGGGATGGTTTAGGTTGTTCTAGGTTGATTCCAGGCTTGTTTAGGGTTGGTATAATTGTTTCAGACCTGTTTAGACGATTTTGGCCGGAATTTCGTCGGAACTTGGCCTGCAAAATGCTTTGTGATATTGTACAATTACTCTGTGGTTAGATTTACTTGTGTAAAGGTAACATAAATTGCAAGTAGATGATACATGACTAATGTTGGTAATTTGTTGTCAAAAGGACAATTTAGTTGCTAAATCATCAACCAAGCTGAAGATGGTGAATCAATGATACATGAATGGTGTGAATAATTGGTTTGATTGACACACACACATACATAGCGATACGTTCATTACAAGATCAATTTTGACTTTTGAGTAGAGAACTGCTTAGCGTACAACAAAAACAACCATACCCAGTAAATCTCACAAATAGCAAAAGCTACCGGTAGAATTAACTATATAATTTTGCAGTGCATAGAATTAATGTACTCTGTTTTTGGCAGAATCCGACTAAAGAACCTATGGGGCCCAGATGGAAACCTGGGATGCAGGGGAGGGGGAATAGGGGTGGAAGGGGGAACTACTCATCTCGTCGCATTATTAATGGTAATTTATGATATTCAAATGCATCACATTTAGGGGTGCAAACGAGCCGAACCGTGCCCGAGCTCGAGCTTGGCTCGTTGGTAGTTTCTCAAGCTCCTGCTCGGCTCGTTTATTGTCTATTAATTAATATAATAAATAAAATAATATAAATAATAGGCTCATTTAGGCTCGCGAGCTCGATAAGTGAAGCTTGGACTCGTTTACTAAACAAGCTTATTTTTAGGTCCGGGCTCGGCTTGTAAACAAGTTTATATAAGCTCGTCTCATTTAGTTTAGTTGACAACTTTAAATAAGGGGTAAATGTTATTGAATATCAATAAAAACTAATATTACACTAAGGCTCGACAACGCTCGACGAGGCTGACGAGCTTCAAATGCCAGGCTCGAGCTCAGGCTCGATATAGAAACGAGCTTTATGTTAGGCTCAAGTTCATCTCGGGCTCGATAAGGCTCGGCTCGATTCGAGCTTTTTCTCGAGCCAATTTCAAGCGCTCGCGAGCCACTCGGCTCATTTGCACCCCTACTCACATTTGTCTTATCATCATTATATATGTATTTTGATTTTTAATTTCCTATTTAATGTATAAATAATGTTCTATGATCTCATTTTCACCCAGATGTAGGCGGTGGCAGGACGTCAGTTTCTGCAAAGGAAAATGGAACGCGTAAAGGTGCAGATGACGGTCCGAAGCAGTCAACGCCTCAGGGTCAGAAGAATAAAGAGACATTTGTCGTTAAAAGGTGGTAAAGTCACTAGATTATTTTCTTTTAGTTATAACCAGTTATATATATGTATCATATGATTTCATGAAAATTGGCCCAACCTTCCGCAGCTCTTCCCGTGCTGTACCTGACGCAACTGAACATTTTTCTGTGGGGAGTGATGAAAAGAAATCCGAAGTGGGTCCCGTTGTTGAGGCGAGTAAGGGCCCCGCTGTTTCTGGGAGCGTACAAGCGCCCCTCATCTCGAGCACCATTGACCCCTCAGCTTCTAACACACCGTCACCTTCCGAAGGGTTATATTTGTCTGATAAAGATCCTATTCTGATGCCTTCACAAGATTCACGACTCTCTGTCGGTACAATCAAACGTGAGGTTGGGAGTCAACAAACTCCAGTTGACCAAGCTCATGAGACCCCCAATGAGATCGAATCAATTGCATGTGAGTATTGTTTTCTTGTTTAATTAATACCGTCATAGTAATACTGTATGTAATATGAATTTAATCGATATTGCAGCTGGTTTGGAGGTTGGAAACTCTTCCGTGCAAGTGAAGGCACCATCTTCGCATGTCTCGTTTTCCGTTTCCAGGCCTTCGTCAAACTATAATAATCGACTGCAACAAGCAACTGTGCCTCAAAAAGGTATCAAGCTTAAAAAACATTCATTCGCTTGGTTAAATATAAAGGGGGCAAAATATCATATATATACCCTTACAAAGTAGTTGAAATATCATATATACCCAATTCATTAAAACAATTTAAGAAATGACAATTTTACCCTTGTTTTCTAAAAGTTTGAAATCTCATATATGACCTTTAACTTCAAGTATTATATTTACTCGTTTCTAGCATAATTTATTTAGCTGAATATTATATATGGAGTATACTATTGCTTATAGGGTAAAATAGATTGTTTTAATAAATTAGGTATATTTGATATTTTAACTACTTGAAGTTCAAAAATAAGGGTAAAATAGATTGTTTTAATAAATTGGGTAGATTTGATATTTTAACTACTTTGTAAGGGCATATATGATATTTTCAGTTTTGGTTGGGTATATATGATTTTTTTCCAAATTTTGTAAGGGTATATATGAAACTAATCCAAATATGAAAGATGTTATGCTTGTGTCTTGTTGATTTTAAATGTCAAATTAATACTTTCTCCATCCCAAAATAATGGAATGTCTGACTGAACCCGACACAACATCATGGCCTCATGGGCCAAAATATCTTCAGTAGTAACATTATGGGCCAAAATAAATGTTTTCAATACCTTCATGGTCCACTAACGTTTCTTATAATTTTCTACAGTTGGTCCAAGTATGGAATGGAAACCGAAACCGACAAATCCAACTCTCGCTCAGGGGACCGGTTCAACCGAGTCAATTAAGCTGCCTGTGGTTGAACCCGAAAGTCAAACTCCAAATCCGTTTGCAGCGCATGATCTTGATTCAAAGGACGCAGTCCATGGGCTGGAGAAGAAGCTAGAGGAATCACACATTTCAGATAATCAACATGTTATTATTCCAAACCACCTTCATGTTCCCGAAGCTGAAAAACTCGGGTTCTACTTCGGGAGTTTTGATCCTAGTTTCAGCCTTAATGCGACCTCTTCAAATGGGCCTGGGCCCGTGAGCGACAAAAGTTCCGAAGCTTCTGAGGTGGTTGATGAAAGTATCGACGAGCAGCCCAGGTTTGTGATGGTTTCTGTTTTATCGAGTGATTTGTGTTCCTTGTAGATATTTAGGGGGGTGTTTGGATCTGTGTTTTGAAAGAATGTGATGTTAAATAATCAAGAGTAAAATGCCATTTCCGTCCCCGAGGTTTGGCCAGTTTTGCGACTTTTGTCTAAAGGTTTGCTTTTCCGCATATAGATCCAAAAGGTATCAAATCTTGACATTTTCATACGGGTGTTAACTCCATCCATTTTTCTCCGTTAAGTCGGGTATTTCCGTCTTTTTTGTTAACTTAAAGCGCAATTCGGTCTTTTTACATAAAGTGAAAAAGACTGACTTGCCCTTTAAGTTAACAAAAATAGGGAAATACCCCTGACTTAACGGAGAAAAAATGGATGGAGTTAACGAGCCAGATGAAAATTGCAAGATTTCAAACCTTTTGGATCCAGATTCGGAAAAACAAACCTTTGAACGAAAGTCACAAGATTGGCCAAACTTCATGGACGAAAATGGCATTTTACTTGATAATCAAAATCAGATAATCAGTTTCAAAACGTGAATCCAAACACCCATTAATGTCCTCTCACCGATCTGATAAATTATTTTTCGTTCAGAAATCAAAATAATGTGTTGGCAAATGCTGACGATGAAGATCATCCATCATCATCTAATAAAATACCCGAGAATCTATCAACCGAAGGTGATGTGTCGTCAAATTCGGGCCCCGATCACCATGAATCCAAACAAGAAACTTCACTCCCAAGCGCAAGTCATCAGTACCCGATTCTTCAAACATCTCCTAACTACAGTTTTGGCTTCATTCCACCGATGATCGGGACCCACCTCTCGTCTTTTGAACCCAACGAGTCTCATAGTCATGATGGTTCTCAAGTCCCGAACTTTGTAGTAAGTCTTTGAATTAAATAGAAATGAGTAAAATACATGGATGGTTAACCAAAATTTTGTGTTTTAGTCTCTTGTTTTCCAAAAGTACACGGATGGTCCATGTGGTTTGCACTTTGTAACGCATTTAGTCCCCAACATGTAGTGACTAAATGTGTTACAAAGTGCATACCATAGGGACCATCCATGTACTTTTAGCAAAAGTTAGCGACCAAATGCATTACAAAGTGCAAACCACAGGGACCATCCGTGTAATTTAAAGAAGTTACGGACTAAATCCAAAAGTTTAGTTAACCACAAGGACCATCCGTGTACTCAATTTATATTTTGGGCTTTGGATTTTTATATTACAATAAAATGTTTATGCGTGTTTTTTTTCACTTTCAGGTTCAGCAACCGTTTGACCCAGCAAGCTATTATGCTCAGTTTTATCGCTCTGGTGCTGACGTGGATGGCCGCATATCACCGTTTCATTCAACTGGGGTTCCAACTAAGTTTAATGCAAATATTCCTATGTTATCTCCACAAGCTTCTCATTCTTCTCAAGAGGTTTGTGTTTCTTTAGGTTTTATGTCTTTACAAATGAGTGGGCTGGATGGGTTAGGTAACGAATCAAAACTGGTTTGGGTCAGAACATGAAATTTTTGACCTCGAACATTTTTTTAAGAGTATTTTAGTTTTTTCTTTTAGTTGACCTAGAACATTTTTTTAAGAGTATTTTTGTTTTTCTTTTAGTAAATCATTTGTGTTGAATGCGATTTTACCAAAACTGTATATTATTTATCTTAAAGTACAAGCTGTTTTTTTTCTAAAAAGAGTGATTTATTGTGTAAAAGGCAAAATGGAAGACTTTCCGATAGTTTATAGAAACTGTTCTTATAAAATTTTGCTTTAAATCTTATTATAGAATATATATACTTTTTACAATAATAAGTTTTTTTTGAATAAAATGATTTATCATGTAACGAGTCTAAACAGGCTCGGGCCAGAATGTGAAGCTTTGACTCAAAACATTTATTTAGTTATTTTCTTCTCCTAACATTTTTAATTTTTCTCTTAAGAGTAATTAAATTTGATTTTAAAAGGTATATAGTATTACAACGATGATTTATATATTTATTATTTTTTTGAAGAAAGTGATTTATCATGTAACGAGTTTTGTTTATTTTGATGGGTAGTTCTTTTTTCAATACTTTTAGCTTTATAAATAAATAATTTGTGTTAAATGTGATTACGTAAAATATATTATATTAGAGTAATAACCTAATTTTTTTGAATAAAGTGAATTATTGTGTAATGTCAATTGTCAAAACAGGTTATGGCCAGTAGGAAATTTTGAGCGCAAACATTATTTCCAAATTTTTAATTATTTTTATAGATTATTTGTGTACAGAAAATATATTGTTAAAGTAATAAGATAATTTTTTGAATAAATTCATAAAGTGATTTATAGGAGGTGTTTGCATTGAAAAGAAAATACAATTTAAGCAACATTAAACCGATTTGACCGGTTTTTAAGCTACACGTTTTGACTCCCATTTGACGCAGTAGATAATTTAACACAACCGAATCGTAAACGTTTGGAATTTGAACTGCAGGTTGGGAACTCACTAATGTTATCCGGTGCGGGGCCAACACCAATAGCCACCACACAAACCGGCGGATTTATGCAAACTTCCATAGCCGTGACTCAACAACCACTACCCGTTTTCAGGCAACCAACCGGGGTTCATTTACCACATTACCCTCCAAATTACATCCCATACGGACCTTTTTACCCCCCGTTTTACGTACCTCCACCAGCTATTCACCAATTTTTGAGTAATAATACATTCCCGCAACAACCTCAAGCTGGTAATATGTACCCGGGCCCACCATTGACTAGCCCTAAATACCCACTTCCGCAATACAAAATAGGTGGTAACACAGGGAACCCGGTTAATATTGGAATGCCTGGAAGCTATGGACCGTATGGTTTAAATCCAGCTGGGTATAATTCGGGTTCGGCTAATACAGCTGGCAATTCAACCCCCGATGAAGACCTTGGTGAGCCCCAGTTTAAGGAAAGTAACGTCTACATTACCGGACAGCAGGTTAGTTTTTAACTTCGTTTGTCATGGTTAACTAGTTTTATTTCTACCTGCGACTTGATAAGTTATAGACTACAATTAACCTGACTCGTTTGTGAAGTAAATTTACGTTGAAACGTAGAGTAGTCCGAATTAATACCGTTGAATGAAAACGTGTTATATTTGACCTGACTTGTTTCCAAACAAAATTTACGCCAACGTAGACCAACTCGAAACATACATAAAATAAATAAAATAAACGAGTGTGGTGGCGCCGTACGCGGCGTGATAAAGTATAGACCACAGTCGACCTGACTCGTTTCTGAATGAAATTTACGTTGAAAGATACAGTAACTCAGATTTATACCGTCAAATGAAAAGGTATTAGATTTGACCTGATTTGTTTCCAAACAAAATTTACATCAAAACGTAGTCCATGTATATGAAAAGAAAACATTATATAATTGACCTGACTCATTTCCAAACAAAGATTACGATAAAGCATAGACGAAATCGAATTTATACCGATACGTACATAAAAATAAAAACGTAAGAAATAAATCAGTTATAAGGTAAACTCGAAGGCTTGAGGGGGTCAAAGTGACATTTACAAAGTTAGAGGGTTACTTTTGACATTGTATCAAACTTTAGGGCGTAGAAAAGATGATAAAAAACATGTTTGTAAATTCTTCGTTTATTTTGCAGAGTGAAGGTTCGGGTGTATGGATGGCTGCACCAGGTCGAGACATGTCTGGTCCGCAGGCTAACTCTTTCTATAACATTCCGCAAGGCGGTCAAGTTGCGTATACACCGGCACAAGCCAGCCACGGGACTTTCGCTAGTATTTACCATCACCACCACCCGGCTCAACCAGTAACCACCAGTGCGGTTCACCCACTTCTTCAACAATCCCAAACGCTGGCTGGGCCCGGCGGTGACATGGGGGGACCCACACCGCAAATCAACTGGCCTAATAACTACTGAAAGGATCAAAGAACTGAAACCAGCTGAATACTAGGAGTTATTAAACAATCACCAGTTTTAACAAAAGTTATGGATTTGAGAAGAAGTTAGTGATAAAAAGATTTAAGATGATGATACATAATTGGCTGGATTCTCATGTAAATCATTCGTAGGAGGCTGGATTTTTCGATATATTATCGTTTTGAGGATATATGTAAAAAAAAATATGATGAAATCCTCTTGTAACCGTTAAATGACCAATTTTTAAAAGTTAGTTGGGCCGGTTTACAAAATTTTTCCTTTTGATGTTGCTTGTAAAGTGATTTTTTAAAGCAAGAGTGGATGCATTTGAGCTGTTGTAATTGGTATTGGGTATAGTTTAGAAGTGTTCAGTTTTTTGTTTTTTTTTATTATTAGGGGTCTAAACAAGATGAGTCGAGTTGAGTCCTGACTAAGCTTGAGTCGCTCTTAGTTTTGTTGGTTGTTGACCAACGGAAAACAGGCTCCTATTCGGATGGAAAACAGCCTCTTTCTTTTTGTTTAGCCTGTTCCTATCAGAAAAAATTACGACTTTACAATTTCAGAGAAATAGAAAGCTCGACTCATTTTGGGCTTTAGTAAGCTTGAGCTTTTCTTAAGAGAGCTCGGCTCATTTTGAGCTCATACTAAGCTCGAATTATAAGTAATGTTACGAGCTGAAGCTCGACTTATCTCATTTATTTAATTGTTAATTTTATATATGATTATGCGTGTGTGTGCTTTTTTGTGTGTATATATAACATGAATACATAATGCATTATGGCAAATTTTGGATCACTGACAAATCACTGGAGTATTATGCTATCATTTGAATCTCCACTAGGCTATAATGCCTATATATCAATTTAAGAGAAAACCAATAAATCTGGGGAAACAATAAGCATTAACATATTTATCATTATAATATTTATCCATCGTTTACACTATAAGACAATAAGCATTACCAGATTAACATTATGATATTTCTCATTTTGTAACAAGAAATACAATAAAGTTGTTTGTTACTTTAAGATACATATGCATGTGTTGTCTTTATCTGAATGGCTTGATGCTGCTTGTTTAGATTCTTATACATGATTCCTTCCTTAGTTCCCTACCCAAATTTTGACCACTGGTACCACCATCATCTCATTTTCCTCTTGTGGATTTGTGTCTAAATTCTAAAATAATATTATATTTGATATTTTATTATTTCTAAAATACTAGTACTATAACTTTTATTATTTTATCAATTTTAAAAGAATATATTTTGCATATTTTGCACACTTCATATTGCCATATGTTTAATCGTACTTGTTGGTTTTCATGTTGTAATACATTCTACTTTAATCAGTCTTTTATTTTATTGCCATTTTATGCATGTTTTTAATCATTTAATAATAATTTAGTTAAGCTATGTGGAAAATTTATCCAATTATAACTATGTTTTCATTGAAGACACTTTTCCACTATAGTCACTTAACTTTTGTTAGATATTTCAATGTTATGACTTTTGTCAAACTAAATTAAAGAAAATAATTATCAAACTTATATTCATATATTTTTCATTTAACTCTAGTTTTCAAATTTTTAAACATCTATACGTCCTTTCCACAATATTAAAACACCTAATCAAAGGTAAGTTATCTTATATTAAAAAAACCTTTAAACAACTTTAGCTCGACACTTAAATTATGGATGTGCAAAACCATCCGTAACCGAAAAAAAAAACCCAAAAATAAAACCAAAAAAACAAACTGTTTTTTTTTTCCAGCTATTCAGTTCTGCTTCTAATCGTATCCAAAGGAACAAAACGAACTTAAACGAACGGACATGAACGAACATAACCGAACATCTTACCGAACGTTCACGAATGCAGCCAAACGAAGAAGACTTGTGTTCGTGTTCGTTCGCTAAGCTAACCAAACAATTTTTTGTCCGTGTTCTTTCATTAAGCTAATCAAACGAATATAAACGAACTTCCCGCCAAACAATACACGAACTGTTCGCTAAACATTTGGTTTGTTTACAACCATAATCAAATGAATTAAACCAGGGGTGTGCAAAACCACCAGTAACGAAAAAAACCCAAAAATCAAACTTTTTCCATAACCAAAAAAACAAACCGATTTTTTCGTTTCCAGTTATTCAATTATGCTCCTAACCGTATCCAAACAAATGAACCAAATAAACCAATATCTAAAGCAAAACAAATGGAAGTTAATATTCACACACCACTCTCTTCTATTTTTCTCTATACATACATAGATAGATATATATATACATACATAGATAGATATATAGAGAGAGATATGATATAAAAAGATATGAGAGTAAGATGTATGGGCGTGAGAATAGTGAGAGCGTAAATTAAACCAATGTCATTAACCAAGATTCATTTCCATTTAATGTTAAATAATCGAATTAATGTGTGTGTATATATATATATATATGTATTTCTTTATTTATTTATATATTTTAGTGTAATACGTATGATGTGTGTACGTTTCGCATGGGCATGTAGCTGAATCATCCTTTCATATTCATTGATAGAGACAATAATGGGAGAAGAGGATGCAGGTCCATTCACTCGCAACAACAACAACAAACAAACACTCATCGATCAAATCTCCGGTAACCTCATCGCCGGAGATCTCACCGTCAAAATTCAGGCCGCCAGAGAGATTCGGAGCCTCATTCGCCACCACAATTCCTCCGATCACATTCGCGCCAAATTCGCCGCTGCCGGAGTTATTCAGCCGCTCGTTCTCATGATGTATTCCAGAAATTATGACGCTCGTCATGCTTCGTTGCTTGCGGTTCTCAATCTCGCTTCTAGAAACGAACGGTTAGTAATTGTACAGGTTTTTCGGTTTTCATCACTTCATGAATTGATTGAGTGCAAACCGTTGTATTTATCCGCACGGTTAGTTTGTCAGGGTAAAAGAAGAGTTTGAATAATTGAGTGCGTAAGTTGTAGTTAATATGAACATCTCATCATGATATTAGGTGTGTTTATCCGTACGATTGTTAATTGCTGTGTTTATCTGTACGATTAGTTTGTTAGGGTTTTAGAAGAGTTTGAATCTATGATGCAGAGGATATTGTTGTAGTTTATATGTACATTCGCCTCTAGAAACAAACGGTTCGTGATTTTCAAGTTTAATCAAATTATGACTGTAAATTGTTGTGTTTATGTGTGTACATTTAGTTTGTTAGAGTTTTAGAATAGTTTGAATCTGTGATAGAGAGAATGTTATCAATTTATCTTTGAGTGCGTAAGTTGTAGTTAATTTTGAACGTTTTATGATGATAAATAGTTGTGTTTATAGGTACGATTGTAAATCACGATTGTAAATCGTTTTGTTTATTTGTACGATTAGTTTGTTAGGGTTTTAGAAGAGTTTGAATCTCAGATAGAGAGGATACTATCATTGAGTGCGTGAATTGTAGTTAATATGGACGTTCGTCTCTAGAAACGAACGATTAGTGATTTTCAATTTCATTCACTTTATGACTGTAAATTGTTGTGTTTATTCATATGGTTAGGTTGTTAGGGTTTTAGAAGAGTTCGAAAACTCTGATAGAGAGGATATTATCATTGACTGCGTAAGTTGTAGTTGATATGAACGTTTCATGATAATAGTTGTGTTCATCGGTATGCTTAGTTGTTTGAATCTCTGATATTCTCATTTACTGTCGTGGCTCATAAATTATCATTGAGGGCGTAAGTTGTAGTTGATATGAACATTTTATTAGGATGACAGTTGTGTTTATTAGTTTATCCGGACGACTGTAAATTGTTGTGTTTATCCGTACGATTGTAAATTGTTGTGTTTCTTGGTTCGATTAGTTTGTTAGGGTTTTAGAAGAGTTTTAGTCTCTGATAGTGAGGATGTTGTCATTGAGTGCATAAGTTGTGGTTGATATGAACATTCGCCTCTAGAAACGAACGGTTAGTAATTTTCGGTTTTAATCACTTTATGACTGTAAATTGTTGTATTTATGTGTATGGTTAGTTTGTTAGGGTTTTAGAAGAGTTTGAATTTCTGATATAGAGGATATTATCTTGAGTGTGTAATGAACATTTCATAATAATAGTTGTGTTCATCGCTAAGCCTAGTTGTTTGAATCTCTAATATTATCATTTACTGCCGTGGCTCATAAATTATCATTGCGTACGTAAGTTGTAGTTGATATGAACATTTCATCATGTGCTAAGGTGCATTCTGTTGTAAATTTTGAAGTAACTGTGATAGTTTAGTGTCTAGAGCTGATAGTTAAGAGCAAAAGGTATATAATGGATCCTCTGTACCTGTAGTGCTCTCATGTTTGGGTTTCAGTGAAACTAAATTGAATGAAGCCCTTGCAGCAGCTGTTGTTGCAAAAATAGGTGAAAACAACCAACACTAATTTGAAATGTAGTTTTGCCTAATTCTCGCATTAGTTAAATAGCAAACTTTACTCAAATTCCCAACGATCACACATTGTTTCTCAGTTTACTAGTCTAGATCTATGTTTGTTATACAAAAGCTCAAATCGACGTTCAATTAGTTAATAATACAACTAACTAGATTAGATCTATGCTCAACTTAGTCTGTTAGAATACTTATTTGTCTAACGAGTTCAACATCCGCATTGTATTCCAGAAACAAGGAACAAATAGTGACAAGTGGCGCGATCCCTCCGCTCGTGGACCTTCTCATCTCACATAACAACACCACCTTGCGAGAACTAGCCACTGCCGCAATATTGACTTTGTCAACGGCCCAACCCAACAAACAAACCATCATAAACGCCGGTATTATACCACTCCTAGTTCAAATTCTCAGTTGTGGGACCGTACAAGCAAGAGTCGATGCTGTCACCGCTCTCTATAACCTAACAACCTCAAAACAACCAACCATAACCCCTGACGCTAAAGCAATCCCTCCTCTCATCAACCTCCTTAAAGAATGCAAAAAGTCCTCTAAATTCGCTGAAAAAACAACGTTTTTGATTAAAATTACTTTAAAGTCTGAAGAAGGAAGATTAACGATCGCAAACACTGCAGATGGGATACTAACATTGGTGGAAACGATTGAAGACGGGTCTTTAGTTAGCACTGAACATGCGGTTAGTGCCTTACTTGCATTGTGTTTAAGCTGCAGAAGTAAATATAGGGAACTTATACTGAACCAAGGTGCGATTCCTGGGCTGTTACGGTTAACTCTGTATGGAACCGATCAGGGCCAGGATATGGCTAGGACCCTGTTGGACTTGCTTAGGGACTCAAGTCCAGAAAAGAGACCGAGTTCAACGGTTGTTGAGAAGATGGTTCATGATATTGTAGATAGAGTTGATGGCTCGGAAAAACTGCTAAGTGTTTAGTGCAAGATTTGGTTCAAAGAAGCACGAGTAAAATTTCAGAACCCGACTTGAATGCTTGATTAGTCGTTTTGACTTGTAGTTAGAAATTGCGTGTTTTCATTTAAGCTCAATCTAACCCGTTGTCCAACTCGACTGACTTGTGTTTTGCCACTTCAGATGGAAGTATGGCAGATGGGAAATTTCATAACTACACATGTTTAGCATGAGGAAAATGAGCACTGCACGGATTTTAAGTGCAACATAAGCAAAATGGAGGGTTTCATTTGTAAATATTGAAAATTTGGAGGACTGAATTGTAAATTCTTAATTTGTTTTTGACCGCTATAAAATCTATATGCTTTTCCTTTATAGATGAGTAAGTTTTTTCTTAATAATCAAAACTATCAATGGTATTATGGTTTGAATTCCTCACGGTAAAAACAAAAATAAGGTGAGATTGAAACTTTAAAAAAATAGTTATATGATTTAAAGACGTATATCATTTAAAGTATAAAGAGAAGACTGAAACTTTAAACATTAAACGGGTTAAAGACGTATATTGTTTAAAGTATAAGGTAAAATTGAAATTTAAAAAAGAAAAAAGGTTCTCATTGATCACCTTAGTGACCACATTTCATTGTTACCATATAGTATATTAATTTGGTTATTGTTATCACATTGTAACTATTCATGAAAGAGTATAACTGCTTGACGATTATAATCATGGACGTTTGGATACTTATATATGGGAAACCCACTGCACCAATTGCCATTATTAATTAAGTTGCCAGTGATGCACAGTCGCTACTGATAATCAGTTATCACTAATGATCAATTGCCACTGATCTTAGCTACCACTAAAGACTAGTTCCCACTAGGGCTGTTCATTTTTATCCGAAACCCGAAAACCGACCCGAATTTGAAGTCACCCGAACCCGAATTAGAGAATAACCGAAAAACTCGAACCCGAACAACCCAAACCCGACCAACCCGAACCTTAAATGGGTCGGTTATCGAGTCACTTTTTCCCAACCAAAAACCCGAACAACCCGACCCGAATAACTCGAAACTTGAAACCCGAATAAAAACCCGAACATTAGTTGTCTTTTTTTTTTATAGATGCGATTTGATTTGGAGTGGAGTAAATTGCACAAAACGTCCTTTAAGTTTCACCAATCTTGCTGGTTTCAGCCTTAATCTTTAAAAGTTGCCAAAATCAGCCTTTAAGATTAATTTTGTTGCAGGTTTCATCCTTTATCACTAACCCAATTACTAATCCATGTTAAATGGCCTCACATGCATAGTATTTGAGGGTAAAACCGTCTTTTCATCTCTCTCTCTTTTCACTTTCTTTATCTTCAACCTCCAAAATCACCATAGCTTCAACCCTCCATTGTTGACAGCTTGAACGAAGTGAGAGAGATAGAGTTTACTGTGATTAGGGAAATTCCCAGTGAAATTCCTTTCTTGTAAAATACGGGGTTTGTCCCGATATTATTAATAAAATAATCTGGTGTTTTCCATTTTAAACGGTCCTGTTAAGATTTCCGCTGCCAAATAAATACCAATACCACGGATTTCTGTCCCGCGGCTTCCGAACCGGCAAAACGGGTCGAGGGCCGTGACAGATTCTTCGGTAAAATACCCCCAATCGCAGGGGTTTGTTGATGAGAGTATGGATTTGGAAGGAAATAACAGGGAGTTGGATACCACCCCTGCTGACTTGGAGGGTTCTGAGCAAGCGATGGATGTGGTGGGTGTTCAGCAGTCAGCCGCCTCTGCTGCCCAGTCGTTGGTGAACAGGTAGATGCTGTTGCAGGGGTCTCGTTTGACTCAGAGATGGAGGATGGTTTGGCGGTTAAATCAGGAGGTCTCATGGGGTTAGGCTCAGATGAACACGCTGCTGTTAATGCAGCTGAAGAGGCTGTGCAGAGTCAAAACCCAAAAATTGAAAGGAACGACATAGCTGTCAACAATGGAGGGTTGAAGCTATGGTGGTTTTGGAGGTCGAAGATAAAGAAAGTGGAGAGAGAGAGAGAGATGAAAAGATGGTTTTACCCTCACATGCTATGCATGTGAGGCCATTTAACACGGATTAGTAACTGGGTTAGTGAAAAGAGTGAAACCTGCAACAAAATTAATCTTAAAGGCTGGTTTTGACAATTTTTAAAGATTAAGGCTGAAACCAGCAAGATTGGTGAAACTTAAAGGACGTTTTGTGCAATTTACTCTTTGGAGTGTTTTGTATTTGAAATATTAAGTTTTGAGACTTTTGAATATTATCATTTGTTAAATAATGTTTGAATTGTGATGATATTTCTTTAACAACATGATATATTTGATAATATTTTGTGAAAAAAAGCGTTCTTTTTTTCATTTACATCTAAACCCGAAAACCGAACAACCTGACCCGTACTAACCCGAACCCGAATAACCCATACCCGAACAACCCGAACTTTAAATGGGTTGGTTATCGGGTTACTTTTTCCTAGCCAAAAACCCGAACAACCCGACCCGAAAAACCCGAAACCCGAAAAAATAACCAGAAGAACACCCCTAGTTCCCACTGACCACCATTTTCCATCTCGATCTTCCCCGATGGAGATGTCTCTTAGACGCACCAAAAGCATTGCCCCCATTGGCCGGCCCCACCAAAGGGTTGATGCCCACTATTAGACCACACGGTGTGGAGGGGCTTGAAGAATGTGCGTTATTCGATATGTGAACGCCACGTCAGCGCGCGTCAGAATAGTGACGTGGTGAAAAAGGGGGGGGGGGGGTGGGAAGGGGCGTGGAAGAGGGGTGTTAGTCGACACGTGACACATATTTAATATTATTATTTTCTATTTAAAAATTATATTAAATCAATTAAATCTAATTACATAAAACTACATTAAATAAAAAAAATAAAAAGATTCACAAAACTACATTAAATTAAAAAATTTACATAAATTTAATTCATATTTACTTGATAAATCTTTCGATATTCGTAGAAATAATTCATGGCTCATACGAAATCAACGTCTAAAGGTACTATCATCATAAGTAGGGTTCGCTGAAAAATAATCACTTACCAATAAATCATGTGCGGTGACTCGGTCATGTAATATGTATTTTCTCCTCTTAGGTTTCGAGTAGCAACCTTCGTCTTCCATTATTTTGATCCACCTTTTGAACCGCTGAAATTATGAGTGCCAGTCCGTCGTCTCGTCGTCTGACGAGAATAGAATTAAATTGTCACCAGACGACGACGACGAAGAAGAAGAAAATTGGAGCCTTTCATTTTTTACAATTATATAAAATTTGGGAGAGAAATGGGAAGTTGGGAAGTGATGAAGTGCGTGGTATTGTAAAAAATGGTGTGAAATTTGTTAGTATATATTGTTTTTTTAAGTTTTTTTGGGTCAAACTAGCGGTTGAAGGACTACTTTAAATCACCCAACCACGTGCGTCCATGGTGTCCTCTGTTTGCCCGTAACGCCAGTGAAGAATTCCAAGCGCATCTAACAACGCCATCGATAACGCGGGGGGCAATGTGGACGTTAATTGACAACAACACTGAGAAAGAACACCCACACCATATGATGTTAGGTTAGAATTGCTAGACTCTCACATATCTTAATTTGTAACATTGTTTATACTCAATTTATTTTTTATTTTATTTTAACTAAATACAACTAAACACTAAATGACAAAAGTTCATATACGTGCATAGCCCTAAGGCTGCATGGTAAAAAATAGGGGCTTTATTATGCGATTTTAGCTTCACGTCAACAAAAATAACACTTATGCAATAGAATAAAGCCTCTCAATAATTACTTAGTTATTTGATTATTTTTATAATTTATAACATTTAAACTATATATAAAAAAGACAACATTTAAAATTAACGTAATATTTAAATTATAAAATATTACATTTAAAAAGAAACATCACATCTAAAAAGTACACAACATTTTAAAACATAAAGAACTACTACTTGTTAAGATATACGGTCTCCTCGTATAGATGAGAGGATGGGTTTTTGGAGGAACTTTATTTGGCCACCCTTTGCCTATCATTGCCAATGGGATCTCTTGTTCCTTTAGCGAGAGAAGTCAGGCAAGTTTCTTGTCTAATTTGGAGAAGCCACCTGATCACCCTTGGTATTTGTTGTCGTTTTAGAAGTTGATTTGCCTTTTCTTGCTCTTGTAGCAGCTACTTTGCTTTTGTCTCTACCTGGTGGGCGTCACAATTCTTGTGGTTCCTCAATCTCTAACTCGTTGAAGTCGTTTAGGTTTAAATAAGAACAAAGATCTAATCCCCCAGCTTAGCACGGCTCATGCATGCTTGAAGTAGTCTTGAAACGCTTTGATGATTGGCCAGGTTTAACTGGTGGCACAAGATACCACTTTGGAGAACTTTTAAGCATCTCCCAAGCTTTCACTATGGTAAATGGGCAACCATATGTTACTCTAAACTTATCGTGGGCAGCTGACATGACGTCTGTGTAGCTAGAACCTTACTCTGTTTTGATTGTTTATATGGCGGTTCACAATGTTGTTGAAGTTGTTGCCTTTCGTTCTCATTGATGACCACTTGCTCGAGAACAAATAGTTTGTACGACACGGTTCGCGCTTCATAGCGGTAATTTATTTTTCGTGAATCCACTTTATAAAACTGGTTCGTCTTGATTTTTGCCTAATTTTATAATTATAAATTTATAAAAAACATGTTTCAAAAAATTCAAATATTTAATGTATAAAGTTTTAAACATTTAAAATATTTGATAAACAAATAAACAATTTTTAAAATATTACCAACAATGGGGTCTTTGGATATGTCGAGCCACACTCATGTCTCAGCTGACTCCTCTTTGCTTGTCCACTTTTTGTGTGTCTTTGGAGCTCGTGCCTCTTCCGGTTGCTTTCTACAATGTTTACGCGAGCATGACGTTTGGCGGGTATCAGGTTGGGTTTTGGAAACGGGTTGGGTTTCAGATGGAGACATAGAAGATATAGTAGACAAGCGTTGAGACATGTATTGGGAAAATGGGGAAACATGAAATAATTGGGCATTTGAACAGGTGGGGATGTCTGTCAAAGTTGTGGGGATTGCATGTCCCATTGCGATGAAATTTCGGTCGGTTATGGTCGGTATTGGTAGTGATGGTCCACGGGTTGTCTTGAGTGGTTGTGTAACGCGAGTGGTTCGGATCAAACACATTTGGTTCGTTGTTGAATGGAAACATGATGGAATTGAATTGAAAATGTTATAGTAGAGAAGTGGTTAGCGTGCATACCATGCAGCTTTAGGATTTTCCCACTAACCGCTAATTAGTTTTATTTAATAATTGGGTTTGCATGATAACGTACAATTTGAAGATGACCTTGAAAGTGACCAGACCGTTCCATGTCATTATCCTAATTAAATTCCAAAACACATGAAAACCTATGATTGGTGAATATTCTATCCTATACTAGGCATGTCATTGGTTGGTTTTATGAAATTAGAATGTCTAATTTCGGATACATACATCTCAAAATCTGAACAAAATTCTAACCACATTTAAATCAGAGAATTGTATTATATTAAAAGTTATGATTAGGATTACGTTAGATGTGGTTTATATCTGCAATGTTACACTTCTAATCCTATACTTACACATTATTATATTTTGTCTGATAAACACTATTATTGGGGTGTTAAAAGGACTATGACGTGACTTGTATGTAATATGTGGACCCCATGCATCAAACCAATTCCATATCTTGTAAGACATATATATATATATATATATATATATATATATATTAGTTTTTTAAATTATTTATGACGTAATCTGGTTTTCAAAATCGCTCCGACCAAGTGGCCTAAGGCGACTAGTTTGATGACCGGTTCAGTTATGAAAATGCTGGAATTTGAAAGTGGTCGGAATTCAATTTTATTAAGCTGAACAAACATACCAACATTTACAGAACCTAACCGTCTATCTATCCTCTTTGTCCATCGACGATCGAAGTGGGGAGGTGCCGTAACAAATTTCAAAGTCGAACGCGGCTTCCCTTATCGCAACAAGTTGCAAACCAAAACTGCATATTGGGTCCGATCATCCATTTCCTGATTTATACAACTTTTTGCAACAATTAATTTGTATTATTCAACATTATAACCTCTCTCCAAATTTATGATCCAGCTGCTACATTTTGGGGTGCTTCACTTTTAGAACCTAAACACTTCGGGTTTGACTCAACGGGTCATAATCATAAGCATCACCCGCCTTCACAAACCGTCCTTTCACACGCTTTCTTACATCCGCCCGTTCCTTTCGTGTAGCATATCTTACTCTCTTGTCAAATCTGTCATCATGTAAAAAAAAAACAGTTTCTGTTATAAATAATTACTGTCAACTAAAAATATATATTGTAGGGGTGTTAAACGGGTCGTGTTCACGGGTTGGTGGGTTCAACCCGACCCGACCCAAACCCGAAAATTTTACACGAACCCGGACCTGACCCATACCCGAAAATCGTATCACACATATTAACCCAAAGTTTTGTGGGCTGACACGAACCCGACCTGTTAACCTAAACGGGTTCCCGGGTTTAACCTGAACCTGTTTAGACTAAACCTAAACCCGCGAATTTCGTGTTAGGTTCGTGTCGTGTTTTCGGGTCGTGTCAGAAATTCACACCTCTAGTATATTGATTAAAATAATAATCCATTTTCTATAGGGGTGATAAACGGGTCATGTTTGCGGGTTGGCAGGTTCAACTCGACCCGAACACGACCCGAATATTCGCGAATTGACCCGAACATGACCCATTCAACACAAATGTGTATAATGCAATTACATTTTAATTATGAAACCTTATGTTAATTTCTCTGTTTAAGTTATAATTTTAGCATAAAATATACACCCAATATAATTTATGACATCAAATATATTGTAAAATAAATATAATATACTATAAATGGGTTAAACGGGTCAACCCGCCAACCCAACCGGGTTGACACAAACCCAACCCGTTTAGCTTAATGGGTTGCGGGTTCAACTTGAAACTGATCCGGACCCATTTAGACTAAGCACAAACCCGCGAATTTCGTGTTAGGTTTGTGTCAGAAATTCAAACCCCTAATTTTCCACACAAAATGATATAAAAAATCGGTTTAATTCACTAATAACGTATTGGGTCATTTTTTTTTAATTTAACCCGTATGACCCGTAAGAAATATAAATAACCCGCTCAACCCATTAATAAGTATTTGGGTGAAAATTACCACTTCCAACTTGAACAGTAAAAAGACTTACTTTCGCATTTTCTTTTTTTCCTTGTAACGTAGGACTGCATCACTTCTGCTACCAGAAGGGGTGGTTGCGGCTTGATCACGGGCCGGGCCAGGGCCGGGGCCCGAGTTGTACCATGGTGGCTCGCCCAAGAAAAGCATTGAAGAAGCCTCTTGATATTCATTAGCACTGCTTTCTCCAGTGAGACTTGAGAACGAGATATTCGAGTGTTGCCTTGCATAACAAGGGGGCGGTTCTGTTTTACAGCTAATTAACGAGTTGGCTGATGCCGCATTACTGCATGCGGGTTGCGCTTGATTTGCGTGACCTGTTGAAGATTCCTAACCACAAAAACACAAGTAAATAACCAAAATCACCACCTTTTAGAAGTAGGGTTGCAAATGAGTCAAGTTTTCATAAACACCCTCGATACATAGAACGAGCCGAGCTTGAGCTTATGAGGGCCCTGTCCCGATATGCAGGTGTAATGTTGTATACATAAATATGAAATATGTATAAATATTATAATATTAATTTTGTTAACGCTTGTTGTTTTATAGTGTAATGGGTCACTAACTTGTAAGTTACTTAAGATCAAATTGTCAAGTTTTTTTGAGCCTAATGTAATATAGGTGTAATGCTGTATACATAAATATGAAATATGTATACAAATTGGTATTTTGTTTTGTTCTAAAAATAGTTTTTCACTTACGCTGAAGTCTTAATGAAAATTTTATATATGATTGAAATGATTTTGCATATTTGCAATATTTTTGGTAATTAAAAATAACTTTTATATGAATATCCGAGCTGAGCTCAAGCCGAACTTGAATATACATCATGAAGGCTTGTGGAGCCACCAAGTAATGCTTGAGCTTAGCCTAAAGTCATTGAGCCTAGGACAAGAGCCAACTAGTAATGCATAGGGCACATACATGGATGATTTTTTTAGCATTGCAGAAAGAATGGTTAAAGCTATAACCAAAAATGTATTCTAATTTTTAATGTTGTAACCCATTACTATTTGGTCTCAAGGCCCGGACCTAGGCCCATAGGCCCGGTACATTGATCATTTTCCATATTATAAAGATGTATTTTTCTGCCTTTTGTACACCATTTATTCTTTGTTGTTAGTTATACTACTTATGGATGTATATCTAATTGTAAAATTTGTATATTTTTATGCCTTATAAAACTATGAGTTCGTTTTTAAAAATAATATTTACTCTTTATAAAATTAAATAGTTAAAATGTTAATTATCTTTAATTTAAGACATATTAGTATTTATAAATTATAATATTAAAAGTATAATTCATAACAGATTGAATACAATGGCTTAACAGAAACATGTAACACATCAAGCAACCGCAGCTAGTGAATAAACTTTGTGCTACTTGATCATAAATTTAATCATATCAACGATAAATTTAAGGGATGGTAAATGACGTTATACCTTTCCAGCATACGACGATTCAGCACCACCAAACAAACTATCAATCCCGTCTTTTGCAAAAAGATGTTCAGGATCATTATGGCCTACACCAAAAAGCTCTTCGTAATTCTCGATGCTCAAGTCAACTTCATCCATACTAAAGTCAGCATAGAATCCGTCATCGTCAAGAACCGGCTCTGGGTCTTTTGTCCCCGAATGCGATATCTACATACAAACGTAATCAGAATCATAGGGGGCGTTTGGATGTGAGTTTTGAAAGTAACTATGTAGACTTTAATAACCAGAATCAAATAATGTTAGTAAAGATGCTATCAGGGATGGCAATCGAACCTGTTGGGAAAACCCGAAACCCGACACATTCAGGAAGGGTAATTGGGTTTGGGATTAGTTTTTGTTTTTTTCGCTGGTTTGGGACAGGTTTGGGATTTGGTGATGTACCTGTTTACCGGACCCGATTACCCGATAAAGTGTACCCATTTACCCAACTGTATACGGGTATAGTTTCTATTATTTTCTTAAATATGTATATATATATATATATATATATATATATATATGATATATCAATTATTAGCATACACTATTTTTGGCATCTATACATTTGAGTTTTTTTTTATATACATCTTGGTATTTTATTAATATACATTGTAGTTATTGATGTATTTTTTATAATGATAATGCTAAATGTAATGGTTAGTAGTTACCCGACAGATACCCGACGGGTTTTGGGCTGAGTTTACCCAACGGGTAATTTTTAAAAATTAACGGGTTACCCGAAACCCGCAGGTATACCCGATACCTGATAGAAACCGGACGGGTTTGGGACAAATTTATCTAATCAGGTTTGGGCTTGGGATCACCTAAACCTGCCCCATTGCCATCCCTAATCTTGGATTTGTTAACGATTAAATTAACATAAACCGATTAGAATTCACCTTCAATGAGGAAAAACATACGTGTCCAACTTGTTGAACTATAACTTGTGGTTTACTATCGACATGAATACCCGAGGGACCCGTCCAAACATTTGAAGTATTTCCGCTTGCAGGTAAATCTTGATTGTTATTATTATTATCAGCAATGCTCATTGAGCCCATTTCTTGCTCACAAGTAGACCCATTAACAAAACCCGAATCCGAAATAAATGACCACATGGAAGAAAGTTCTACAGCCGACGGGCAGCCCGAATAGCAATTTAATGTCTGTTTACTGTGCTTTGTTGACCCGTTATGACCGACCCAATCACAGTTTTGACAAAGCGAGACCTTTTCTTCGATACATCTAACCAATGCGGGTTGTGAATTGCATCTATCACATACAAGTGTTCTCGAATGGCGTTGCGATAACGCGTTTGCAGAATGAACAACACGATCACACGATAAACATAAGTAGGCTGCATCGGATCTACAATACACCATTGATCTAGCTTCCCCACAATGATCACAATGGTATCCCATTTTTCGCTCAATGTTCGATTTGTTCAACGAAACCTGCAACAAGTATATGAAAAATGAAAAATTTGATCAAGAAAATGGAATTTTGCTACTTTTTGACCCAAAAAAGGACACACTTTATTGATTCAGAATATGTTCTAAGGTACCGAAAAGGGTCGATTTAAGAACAATTTATTGTAGGATTCGAAAAACATATCTGATACGTCGAATATAGTATATTTGCCAGCAATGATTAAAGATAATATCTTTTAACATGATTGGAATCTTCATCTATAAAATGTTATAGCAAAGTTATAAAGGGTTTCTTTAGCAGGTTAAAACCCTAAACCAGATTGGCTGCATAGAGATGGATTACTCTGCAAAGTGCATACAGCAAATACATCTGAAAATTGTGTATATACACTTACATATATATTATTAATTAATATATATACATATAACAATTACATACATGAATCATGTGGAATTCTGCTGGAAAACATAAAATCAATGACAACAAAAGCTTCATAAGTGCAAAAGAGTCAAACAAAAAGGATGCATGATGGATCAAACTTGTAAGAATCAAACTCAAACTGAAAATACAAACCCTAAGCTAAAACACAGATCAACACAACAATCAGGTCAACACAACAAGAACAGCTTAAATTTTGACAAAAAGAATTAATTTTTCTGCAAAAAAGACACCAAATTCAAATCAAGAAATCAAACCCACAACTTAAAGATCAAGAAAAACAAAAAAGAACCCATTTTTATGAAGCAAAAACAATCAAAACCCAGAAAGCTTACTGCTTTGTTGAACCCCAGATGGGCTGCAGGTGGATATGGAAAACCCTGATAAAGATCGGAACTTTCTGGAGATGTTGTTGTTATGTTTGGATGTGTTGTGAGTTGTGAGGTGGGTGTTGGTTTTGGATTTGTTTACTGTTGGTGTGTTAGATATCTGACAACACAAAAGTTCCCAATTGGCAAAAAGTGCACAGAGAGAGAGAGAGAGAGAGAGAGGAGAGAGAGAGAGAGAGAGACTATGGGTGGGTTTGAAAGGTGGGGCCTTGTCATTTTCATGACATTGGAAAATTAGGCCCTCTTACCGAATTCTTTGGGTCAATTGCAACTTTAGTCCTTTTCTATATGAGGGTACAATCATTTTAGATTTCTAGTCTATCAATCATAAAATCTTGGTTAGTGGGTTAAAACTGGATTGAATCTGATCGGGACTGGTTAGGGTGGACAGAGTCCACCCCGGAAGCATCATCATCAAGGAAGCCGTCCACCTCGCCCAAAATCGTTGGAATTGGACTCAAGCTCGGGATGTTGTAGGGATAAAGGGGGAGAAAGGTGTGTAAGAGAGCAGGGAGAAGACAGTTGCAAGTGGTGCAGGAACTTCGCCTCTACCATGCGGTTGGTGCATCTCTTTTCCCTAGAGGGATAATCTTGTGTTCATTTTGTGGGCCTTTATGTACATTATGATTCTTAGTCTATAATGTGGAAAAGCTGGTTTTCCGCTCTATTCAGTTTGATATACACACCTAGTTTAAAATGTCGTTTTTTATTCTTTAATGAACAATATTGTTGTAGTAATGATTATACTTGAGGTTTCAGCCTGGAGACCTAATTTAGGACCAAATCATTTTTAAGTTGACTTCAAACCTACATTGATATGCTATTACGTGCTCATGTTCTTGGATCCACTTTTCGGTTTGATGTGGACCATTGCACATCACTACTTGGTTACTTGCTTTAAGTTGTTCCAGTAACAATTTTTTTTCTACCCATTTATAATTAAGTAAACCTTTTAATGATATATGTCTAGAATTATTGTTTTTGTTGATTCGCCACACGTATGCTTACCACCATAGTCTCATTTCTATGTGTTACATTTGAAATTATTTGAAATTACTAGCAAGACAATCAACCGATGATAAAATAGCATATTTTTTAGAACTTCTAAAAACATATTATAACAATGGCTAAAAAAAGAATGACTATTATGTGTCCAATATCACAAATGTGGTTGCATTTTTTTCTTCTAACCCCTAATAAAAACAACAATGAATCTTTTTAGTTTTCACATATGATGAAGAGGGTGTTCACACTTTAGAAAATAAGCAGATCTGCAACCATTCTCTAAGTTGGAGGACCAAAATGTAACTTGGCTTATGTTTAAGGACCACTAATAAAATTTAATCATTTTTGTCTGAGTGCTGCAAATCTATCTGCTAAAATATATAATTAAGAATCTTATCCTTCATATATTTCGCTTTTTATATTTGTTTAAATGAAATAAAAAAACTTTTCTTTTTGGTGCTTTCTGGACCCACCATCTTGTAAAGTTCTTACCTTTAAGATTATTCAATTAGTTAAACGGGGTCCACTTAGTTTTATATAATTTATATGATTAAAACATATATTTATTTCCATTTTTGCAGAAAATGAAGTTGGTTTGTTGTCATTACACGTTTTTGTTGTAATTGGAAATTATTCTAGAGGAAATTCCAAAGAGTAGGTTTTAAGAGGCCGTAATATATAAGTACTATAAATAAATTTTAAATGATTTATATGTATAAACAAAGACAATATTTAATCACATTTTCATTTTATGATTACATCGTTTTCTTTTACTTGTCATCCAAGTCATTAAATAAACATTAAAATAGAGGTTTGGAATTTATAAATGTAATAATATTACTATATTGCCGTCAAAAAAAATATTTCTATTTTATTTTTTTTATATAACTACAAAGAACATATAGGGGAATGGTGTTAGGTAAAGTGCCTTTACACTCTACCATTGGTCTAGATACATTACAATTTTACCCTAGTTTTAAATTACAAATTTGCCCTTATTTAAAATTATGATTTTCCCCTGGTTTAAAGTTACAGTATTATCATTGCTTTACGTTTTGGCAAGTTAAGATTTTATCCCAGTAAAAATTACAATTTTCTCTCAGTTCAAAATTACTATATTAATCCCCCCCATTTGTGACCTAGTGGTAGGAGACTTGGGTTCTCCAATGGAGACTCAAGTTCAATTCCCACTTGTGTCATGTTGGGTGTCACACCCCGACTCGCAGCAGAAAAGGTGATCGGGGCATGATTGGGTTTTCATCAAAGCTCATGACATTTATTATAATGTTTCATATTTATTATTACAATTTTAAAGAAGATCATACAATCAAATCATACAAGTACAACATGTTCTATACATCCTTCTAGACTTCATTATTTTTCTTCTAAGGCACTTTCCTATGTGTTCCTTGCTTCATCCTGTCCACCTGTATCATGTGTAAAAATGGTTTTTGGGTCAACAAAAAGTTGGCGAGTGAATCCTATGAAAAACATTTAAACGTGTTTATTGTATTGATTATAAAATAAAGTGCATAACCACATATGAGTAAATGTAGATGTAAATTTATTCACAATACACATAATATTAAATATTGCACACACATACAACAATTGATTGTTTTGAGGCACGCGTTGTTCAACTCGTCTCCCACGAGGAACTGATGGGCATAATAAATGAGTTTTGAGGCACGCGTTGTTCTACGAACTGATGGGCCTAATGAATGAGTTTTAAGGCACGCGTTGTTCAACTCGTCTCCCATGAGGAACTGATGGGCCTAACAAATAATTTGCATACAACTTGACAATATGTAATACATCACAACAAACAATATTTACATTCTAAGTTTAGATCATAATATGGTATAGCACGAGTTTGAATAAGCGAATTAGTTTAAGCGACACATGATACACCCCAAAACATGAATAAAAAGGGGAATTTGTAAGAATTCACTCACAGTGGGTGCGTTTCTTGGATTGATGATGAATGCGTACGAATTCGGATTTAATCGGCAAGAGAACTAACCTAAATAATAACATAATAGTTCGATAAATAAATAAACTTTTATTTAAGATTAATATTTTTTATTAGTGTTCTTAATGGGATTGTTAGGTTTATTTTTGTGAGTTCAAGAAAATTTTCTAACTTTAAAAATATTATTTTTAAGTATTTTTAATTGATTTTTAAATAAAATAAATAAATAAAAGAAAAATAAAAATGTTGACTTTTTGACCAGTTGACCGTTGACCGTTTGACTGTTGACCGGTTCGGTCTTGTGTTTGTTTGCGCTGAGTGAGGTTCGAACTTGTGACCTCTCGTACGCGTGCACGCAGCTCTACCAACTGAGCTACGTGTCTAACCCGAAATATTTCTGTTTTTAATTATACTTATATACAAATTAGATAAATTCATTTTTGTCCTTATTTAAAAACTTGATAATTGCCAGAACCGGTGCGGGAGCCTGGACTCGAACCCGCGACATGCTTAATGTTTTTGCACACAGTTCACCACTGGACTGTGTGTCTAACTTGGTTATTATTCCGGTTTTTATTATACTTAAATACTGTTTAGATTTATTCAGAAATCATTTACTTAAAAGAATTTTAATTATATCAAACCGGTGCACATAACAGGACTCGAACCCGGGACCTGTTGTTTAACGTTGCACACAGTCCACCGCTGGACTGTGTGTCTAACCTGGTTAGAATACTGGTTTTTATTAAACTTAAATACTAACTGAAAGGTTCCGTATTTGGGTTTTATAAAAAGGTTTGAATATTGTGACGAATCGGAACAAGGACAGACTCGAACTTGGTATCACTATGTTTCAAATGCACATAGTCCACCGCTGGACTGTGTGTCTAACCCGAGATATAACCCGATTTATATTACATATATACACAATCCAAAACTTCATCTTCTTCGTAAACATTACCCAGAAACCAAAAGTCCGACTGTTATCTTTATCTAATCGATTCTGATTATTGGTTTACGAATTAACGGAATTAAATGTGAATGTAAAAAGGTTTTAAAGGTTCATACCCCTGGAGAACAGCACTTTGACGATTCCAGTGACCAACTCCGGCGAGTTCCAATTTTTCAGGCGGAGCTTGACTTGCGACAGAGGCTTTACAGGGAGTTGAGGTGAGTGTGGGTGATTTCTGTCGAAGCTCTAACAGTCTTATTTTTAGAGTAAGGCACAGTGATGAAATGGGTTCGGTTTTCCGGCGACTTGCAGAGAATTCCGGCGAGTTGCAGAAAATTTCCGGCGAGTTGTTCTTGCTGATTAGGGACTTGTAGAGAGGTTAGCGAGTGTGTTGAGAGTTGATTCGAGTGAATAAGCGAGTTGGGTTTTCCTGACTGAAGGTATTTTTAAGTATATGTGATTTCAAGTTTTTCGGTTATGAAATTCACGGCTCATGAATGAAATTGAATTGAGTTTTCGGTTATAACCGACGTTTATCATCAGTTACACACGTTTTAATGATAAAGAAAAATGTTAATTGCTTGATTGCTTGGATTGTGTCTTCGACAGTTACTGGTTTTGTAATATTACAGGTTGGCGTTTGTTTCAATATAAAACTTAATTGATTTCAGTTATTTCACAAAGAGTGCAGGTAGCCTGGTGGTGCGTTATGTGTTTGTTTGAGCGGGAGACCCGGGTTCGAAACCCGGCGTCTCTATTTAATTTTTATCTCTTTATATATGATAAAATATTAATTACAGTTTTTAAATTATAATATATTTATTAATTATGTATCGTATAAAATTAATTTGAGCATTAAATACGCAACGAAAATTTTAACTGGATGTTCGGTTAATAAACGAAGCGGGTTTGGTTAACCCGGTTTTTGACGGATGTTACATTTGGGTGGATATAACCCTAGGTTTATGCTCAGTGATTAGGAAATGATGGTGACAAACCCACCGAGGGGGGTTCGATCCTGAGCCGCACCCCGGTTTTCATCCAGCTGTTACTTCAACGAGGCAACTCGTGTGAAGGTAGTACATTTTCGTGGAAACGCCGTAACCAAGTCCGACCAACCCAGTGCGGGCCCGGTTAAGACAACGTAGTCTGAGCAGATCTTGGCTAGGGCCGCCGTTTAGCCGGTGTGACATTGGGTCACTCAAAAAGAAAGTCATCGTTCAAAAAAATTACAATATTAACATCGTTTTAGTTCTTGTTAGCAAAACTATAGAAGTGTTTTGTTTCAACTGGTTGACTCGATTTAATTTTTGTCGTGTCAAGGAACTGCCTAACACTCGCTCATTAGTCCTGACAAATTACAGTTTTTCTCCAAACTTAAAATGACGGTTTTGCCATCGTTTTAGTTTATTTTTCTAAAAAAGATAGCATTTTTTTAATTGGTTGAGAACTATTCAGTGGCCGCCCCGCAACGCAGGCGGGGCATCAATTAGTACACTACAAATCTCATGTAGAGGAATGGTGCCAGGCGCCAGACAGCTGCCAGACACTTACTCATTGGTTCAGACAAATTACGATTTTGTCCCGTTTAAATTTATAGTTTTGCCATTGTTTTGATTTTTCCTTCCTCCCAGCCAAATTACGATTTTGCCCTCAATTCAAATTTACAACTTTGTTATCGTTTTTGTTTTTGTTCCCTGTCAAGTTACGATTTTGCACCCAGTGTAAAATTATAGTTATGCAATTGTTTTAGTGTTTTTTTTTGTTTTACAAAACTATGGTAGTGCTTTGTTTTAATTAATTGACTCGGGGTAATTTTTATTCGTTCGAGGCGGCTACCTATCATACGCTCATTTGTCCTGAAAAAATTACACTTTAGCCCACAGTTTAAAATTACAACGTTTCTATCGTTTAATATGGTAGTGTTTTGTTTTAATTGATTGACTCGATATAATGTTTTTTTTGAGATCATGTTATGAGTAGTATGTACGAGTAACCAAAACGAAGATATACATGTTATGAGAGAGAAATATTCGGTTTAGTACCATACAACGCGGGCGGGACAAAAACTAGTTACTATATATTTTGGCATATTTAAACATATAGTTTGTTAGACCATGTGTTAAGGTAAAGTATGAAATGTGAGCAAGTTTTCAGAAATTAGTTTCACGAGTAATTCACACCTTTAAAAAAAATTCAATTTATTGCCTTAATTATTATTATACTTATTCAATACTTTTTGAACTGCGAATTTTATATTTCTTGTGAGACCTGAAACTAAGACCTCGCCCTTAAGTATATTAAAATGTTTTTGTCATGTAATTGGACCATCAACCTTAGTAGTATAAATATTTAATTTACATAATATTCTAATTTTAACTTGTAATTAAATAGTAAAAAAAATAAGAAGGCAACAAAAAATACAAAATTCATTCTTTAAATTTTAACTACTACAAAATACTAAAAATAGTAGACATATAATACTAAAATCAATCATAGTCATGTGGACAGTTGTCTTCAAATAAACTCCATCAAATCCACGTGAACGTTGTTATGCATTTCTATGTTGTTAGTGTATGAAGATTTGCTTGTTTTTCAGCGGCACTAGATGATGGCAAGCCGTAGAGACATCACCTTCATAGTTTTAGCAATTCGTTCTCACTTTATCCTCCAATATCATATGATATAAAATTATGTAAGCCGGTCAAGCGTACCTTACATTTCTTATTTTTTTTCCTTTCCTCAATTTTATGTCGGATTGGCCAAGATAGCCCAATGCTTCTTCGAAACTTCGAATGTGAAAACGACGCCTAAAAATAGCCTCATCATACATGGGATCGTTACAAAAAGAGTGACGTCCCAAAAGATCATTATCCTTGCTAAGTAGAGGTCGTTGATTTGTGCAAAATGAAACATATAAATTACATCAAACAAGGCATAAAATCAACCCTTTTTCGGTAGTAATGTTGGAAAAAAACATGTTTCTTTGTTTACTTTTAAACTACAGGATCAAAAGAGCTTAAACGAACAAAATAAGCAAATTAACAGCCAAAACCAACACAAATACAAAGAAGGAGGATTGACACAACTTGTCAAACCCTCATTTACATCCAAAACAACAAAAATAACGAATACAGAAGCTTAGGCACGGGGCCGTGCACACCACGCATTAAGCTGTGCCGAGTCAAAGATTCTTTACAGAAAAAGAAAACAATAACAGACAACCAACATGGGGTCGTGCCAAGTCAACATGGGTCGTGGTCAACTTTAAGATTCGCAGAATCTTAGATAGTACAGCAAGTACACTAACCACGGGGCTGTGCTCTGCCACCACAAGGCGTGTTGGTACAATGACCTGACATCTGTAGTTAATGAAGGGAGAGAAAAAGTCCACCACGGGGCCATGGTCGCCTTCTATTTTCAGCTATAAATAGAAGTGCTTGGCTTTGGAGAAAAACATCCCTTGGAAAACCACTTCTCTCACACTTGCCATCAGTCCACTACTACTACAATACTAACACCCACCACTATCATCCACCTTTCATCTTTTAGAGTGTGTAATAGTCTCGGTATCCAAGATTGACCGTAAGAGCTCTTGTCAAACAAAGGCCATGCTTGGCTAAATCTCTTACATCACTTGGTGAAAAAAATCTTTTATGTACTACTTTTGATTTCTAATCTTTGACAACTTTTTATTTGGGTATTTATTAATGACTTTAATAACTAGTTTTTATATTGAAAGTGAAATGTATTTAAACATTTCTTCATGTTTTGTTGATTCACTCATTCGTGTCTTTACGGTCTATATGAAGCACGTTAACTACCTGGAAGGGGGTTAGAAGGGTATTTAGGTAAAGTTCTTGTCTCGTTCAGTATATAGATACTGCGAGGACTTGGTTCAAACTTATTAGGACTTCCCTTGAGGCAGATAACATTAAATCGGGGGAAGTAAGAACGGCTTGAACCCCTTATAAATAAACTACTATTAAAACTTTACCCAGCCTTGCAGGACTGTATCCCTGCTAACTCAGATCAATATGGCCAAAGGTAACATCGCCTTCCCAAGAGGGGCCTAGCTTTCAAGACCTTGCGGAACTGTATCTGTAACGCCCCGAAAATATTAACTTAAATAAGTATAATTGCGTATCTGAATATATAAATAATATGTCCCGAATGAAATTATAAAGCATAAAAACTCATAATATGTAACCCGGTTAATAATAACTTGTTAATGTCTAATAAACACTTTTGTGGGTATTCAACCAATATCAAAACGTGGGGGACTAAAGTGGTTAATATTATGACTATGATTTATATAAATAAAAAAAGATGAAAACACACTTGTGTGTTCTGGATCGACCAGAGGGGAGAAAGAAGGAAGGAAAAAAAAAGAAATTTTGCTTGAACCTTAATCATCAAAATTGAAGATGGATTTAGTGTATAAATTCGTGCATGAGTCATCTTAGTAATCATCTAGTTCAAAAGATCATAATGTATGTCAAAATTTGTGAATTGGTAAATTATGAACCTAGATGATACTTCATGATTTCAATCCATGTATGAATTCTGATTAATTGATTACAATTTTAGTAAATTGTATGCTTAGGAACAAACCCTAAGTGAAATTAGTAAAACAAATGTCATGATTTGAGGGTTAGGGTGTATTACCCAAAGAATGCAATTGGGTTATGATTAAGAATAGAATAGAACATATAGATCTAAATAATGCATTTGCTGTTATTTTGTTAAATTCTTGATGTTAGTTAATCATATTGAGAACATGATGATTTGATGAGATGCAAACACTTAGCTAAGAGTCGAACTCTAAACATAGTAGAAGTGGTGTGAGGATCATGCCCATAAAAGGTTTGATGAAATGCCTAAGTAAATCGAATAGTGGAAATTATGAAGGAATCATGATATAGATCTTGTAAATTTAATTTCGACAAGATATGTATCATATGTTGCACTATGAAATTCTAAAAGATAAACCGAATTGAAACCTATAGGCAATTTGGGTGAAGCATCGAGTGGACAAGCCGGAAAGGACGTGCGATCAAAAGAAAAACTTTAAGGTATGTGGTTATGTCTATCATAATATTTTTCTTGCATTCATAGATATATATTGTTTCGATAATATGAAAGAATAAGTTTGATTTATTATAGGCGATGGATTTCGCCAAAAGAATCAAACAGGTCAAAAGAAATCATAGAATAGTTTGATTTATTAAGGCGATGTATTTCGCCAAAAGAATCAAACGGGTCAAAAGAGGTCATAGAATAAGTTTGGTTGATTAAAGGCGATGGATTTCGCTAACAACTAAGCGAACTTAAAAGATCAAAAATGGAGTTTTATTATATGTTGGGATTGGCATGATTGTTTAACTTATCACAAATACGGTGATAAGGGTAAAATCAGAAATTATAGGTGCAAACCGGGTAAATGAAAACATATTGTAAGTCAAGGGGTTGGGAAAGAGGTAAAATCATAGAAATGATGGATTTGCTCAAGGGATATGGTTTAACAAGTTTATTTGCCAAACATGTAAATGAGTCAAAATTTTTAGAAATTACAAAATTTGAAATCAAATAGTATAAATAATCTCAGTAAGGTACTATAGATTTGAAAAACAGAGAAAATACTATTTTACGGACTTTTTCTGCAAGTACCGAGCCTTGTTTCGATGTATCGAACTTAAAACGGGTTAAACGAACAAGAAAACAACTCTGCAGCTTTTCTGCTGCAGCAGCAGCCGTCACCGACGCCATGTAAGGCCGTCGCCGACGCTACCATGGTGTCCGACGTACTAAGCTACTGTCTACAGTAGTTGGGCTCCGACGACACAAAAGAAGCAGTGTCGCCGACGCGGCAAGTAGCCGTTGTCGACGCGTTGTTAAATTTACTAATATTTTATTTACTTATTTATTTAAATTTTCTTTTATGTTTTTAGTTATAATGAACATATTCATTTAATATAGTGCTAACAAATAATAAAAAAATGAAAAAAAAATGAAATTTTAGTTAATCAAGGTGATTATGGGACCAAACATGGGTGAAGATCAAGCTAAGACGAAGGACCGAACATCTTTGAAATTTAATGCTTCCGTTGTTACTTTTGTTTTTGTACTTACTTGGACGAAAATGTTAAGTTGTTTAAGTAGCTTTTAAAAGTTTTAAACAGTTGTCCATGTTTTTATAATGAATATAAAATATTTATAAATATTATGTGATTATGTAGTTATGACTGTTTCAGTATCCCTGTTGACTCAGACCAATAAGTTGAGGGTAACGTCGCCTTCACAAGAGGGGCCTACTACCATAACTAAGATAATCTCTTAAAATGCCCAAAGTGCGGAAATCATCAAAGGATATGTAAAAGAGGGGTCGAAATCAAGTAATTCTTTCTCGTCTAATTGTTTTCCTTTTTATTTACATTTTTTACTTCATATATTTTAAACTTTCAAAACTTTTATCAACAATTTGGTTAGATTAGACGTTAACGATAAGCCGTTATTAAAAGCTCTTGTGTCCTTGGACGACCTTGGTATTTACCATCACTAAACTACGTCCACCATTGGTGCACTTGCCCTAACGTGTGTATAGTGGTAGTATTGTATCGTGTTTTATAAATTTAAAGCTTGATTTACAAGTAAAAAGTACCTAAAATATAATAAAATTTATAACCTGCTCGCACCACGTCATCGTCTTGTATGTAGACAGCACAGTGAGTTAAAAACTCAGATCGTCATTTGAACCGCCTTTATAAATAGCTCATTTTCCTCGTATGAATTCGACAATGATGATGTCACACCCCGACCCGCAGCGGAAAAGGTGATCGGGGCATGATTGGGTTATCATCAAAGCTCATGACATTTATTATAACGTTCCATATTTATTATTACAATTTAAAGGGAAACATACAATCATAATTACATCATGTCCTACACATCATTCTAGACTTCATTGTTTTCTTCTAAGGCATTTCCTATGTTTTCCTTGCTTCATCCTGTTCACCTGTATCATGTGTAAAAATGGTTTTTGAATCAACAAAAAGTTGGCGAGGGAATCCTATGAAAAACATTTGAACAAGTTTATTGAATTGATTATAAAATAAAGTGCACAACCACATATGAGTAAATATAGATGTAAACTTATTCACAAAACACTTAATCATTAGATAATGCACACACATACAATAATAGATTGTTTTGAGACACGCGTTGCTCAACTCGTCTCCCACGAGGAACTGATGGGCCTAATGAATGAGTTTTGAGGCACGCGTTGTTCTACGAACTGATGGCCTAATGAATGATTTGCATACAATTTGACAATATGAAATACATAACTACAACAATATTTACATTCTAAGTTTAGTTCACAATATGGTATGGCACGAGTTTAAATAAACGAGTTAATTTTAGTGACACATGACACACCCCAAAACGTGTAATTAAAAAAGGGGAGTTGTAAGATTCACTCACATTGGGTGCGTTCGGTTGATGATGTTGAATGCGCACGAAGTTGGATTTAACCACGAGTGAAACTAACCTAGATAATAACATAATGGTTCGGTAAATAAGCGGATTCTATTAATCAATTTTTTAGTAGGATTATTGGATATATTTTCGTGAGTTTAAGGCTATTTTCTAACTTTAAAAATGTTATTTTTAAGTATTTTTAATTGATTTTTTAAATAAAATAAATAAATAAAAATAATAAAAAATGTTGACTTTTTGACCGTTGACTTGTTGACCGGTTTTATTGTGTAATTGTGTGCGCCGGGTGAGGCTCGAACCCGAGACCTCCCGTTCGCGTGCACGCAGCTCTACCAACTGAGCTACGTGTCTAACCCGAAATAATTCTGTTTTTAATTATACTTATATACTATTTAGATTTTCCAGAAATTATTTATTTTTAAAAAGGATTTTAAATGCATCGAACCGGTGCTGACCACAGGTCTCGAACCCGGGACCTGTGGGTTACCGTTCACACAGTCCACAGCTGGACTGTGTGTCTAACCTGGTTAATAACCCGGTTTTTATTATACTTAACATGGTTTTGAGAGTTAACCCGGTTCAGTTAAAAAGGCATTTTTATAACAAGAGAGTAAGGCTGGGACAAGAATCGAACGCGCGACGTATGTGAAATTGTTTGCACACAGTCCACCGCTGGACTGTGTGTCTAACCCGTTCATAAACTGATTTTAATTAAACTTATGTTATAACCTGCCTTCGTCTTCTTCGTTAACTTTACCCAGAAAAACAAAGTCCGAATGTTTCGACTGATTTATGTCTAATTTGATTTTCAAACATTAAAAGTAATTGAAAGGGAATGAATGGAGAGAGTTTGGGGGAAAGGAGGTACCGATCCGTGTCTTTCACAGAACTCCGGCAGAGGTCCGTCGGCTCCGATAGTGACTTCGGCTGTTAGGATCAATTAATAGTTCTGCTCGATTAATTAAGAAATTGAGGTACTTAAACAAGGATTGACAGGAGTTTGAAGGGTTATACCGATTCACAGTGCGATATCAGAAATTTCAGAGATTTTCCGGCGAGGGTTGAATATTCCGGCTACGTCGCCTGGGATGGATTCTGATGGTGGATTTGTGTTAGTAACAGTCTAATCAATTGATTGGAACAGAAAAAGTCGAAGGAATTATCGTGTGGATGTGAGTCTCGGTTTTCCGGCGACTTGCAGATATTCTCCGGCGAGTAAAAATACGTCGAGAATTTGTGCGATTTTGAGCGAAAGGGCTACCAGTGAGTTGTGGGTGGATTTATAGGGAGGAATCGAGACGCATGGGGTCGGATTTCAGTCTTGATTCAAAGTCAGCCGTTCTCCGGCGGTTACGACTGGTGTCGCGGGTTCAGACGTCGGTTATAACCGATGTATAGTTAATGCTTCGGTTAAATCAGAAGAAACCGTCCAATCTCGGCGAAATCGTCGGGATTTCCGACGACTGCGATTTTGGGCGCGACTTGACTGGATTTGATTTCCGAGATTCATTATTTCAATTAATTGTTTCGGTATCTTAACAAAAACCCAAAGTGGCGGAGTGGTTGAGCGCGTGTGTGTTAAGGCTTTGGAATCCTGGCTGACCCGGGTTCGAAACCCGGCAGCAGCAATATATTTTTATTTCATTATTTTTAATGAATTTTCAAATATTAATTATATATTCCAATATACTTATTAATTATGTATCGTTTAAAATTAATTTGGGCATTAAATACGCTTAACTGATTGTTCGGTTAATAAACGGAGCGGGTTTGGTAAATCCGGTTTTTGATGGATGTTACAGTATCCCCTACTTTTTAGAAATTTCGTCCCGAAATTTAAGTAGTGACATATTTGTCTAAAAAGGATGGTGTTTAATTTGACAGTTACATACTTAGAAAAAGAGTAAGAGTTTAAATTTTTGTTTGAGGCGGTAACGTTCCTTGTAAGGGTTAAGTACCCTGCTACAGGAATCGCTTTTTGTTGCCTACGGTAAAAATTTTGATAAGCGGAGTTGATTCACTAAGTATGATTTCATGCGCAAGAGTTTTGATATGTTTGTGAAGATAAGGTTATATCCTAAAACAAAACTTCTAATACTACAACCTACATGGAACTTCTCATAACCGCCTGACAATGCCTCTGATCCTTTGGCAAGAATACTTATATATAGGAAGTACCAGCGGCGTATCCACCATATTCTTGTCAAATTTTCATTGGTTTTATCAGTAAATTATGATTGGTTCTATGATGTGACTCTAGAACATAAATAAACACCACAACCAATGTCTGAGTCCTAATTCTGATAGTATACATGTTTGATTGATGACATAATCCCATTTCTTTAAATAATGAGATGATATAAATGCTAGATCAGTGAGTATAAAACGAACTTCAACCAAGAAATTACTAGATCCTACATGGAACTTCTCATAACCGCCTGACAATGCCTCTAATCCTTTAGCAAGAATACTTATATATAGGAAGTACCAGCGGCGTATCCACCATATTCTTGTCAAATTTTCATTGGTTTTATCAGTAAATTATGATTGGTTCTATGATGTGACTCTAGAACATAAATAAACATAACAACCCATATCTGAGTCCAATGATGAGGTGATATGAATGTTAAATCAGTGAATGTAACACAAATTTCAACCAAGACAATACTAAATCCTACATGGAACTTCTCATAACCGCCTGATAATGCCTCTGATCCTTTGGCAAGAATACTTATATATAGGAAGTACCAGCGGCGTATCCACCATATTCTTGTCAAATTTTCATTGGTTTTATCCGCAAGTTATGATTAGTTCTATGTGACTCTAATACATAAACAAACACAACAACCAAGGCTTGAGTCTTAATTCTGATAGTATACATGTTTGAATGGTGACAGTACCTCTCTCGTTTGTTATGATGGAGAGGTTAGTCCTTGTGGAAGTGAGACATAGCTCAACTTCTTTAAATGATGAAATTGAAATACGTTGAAATGTATGATGAACAAACTTCGACCAAAACATTACTAAATCCTACATGGAACTTCTCATAACCGCCTGATAATGCCTCTGATCCTTTGACAAGAATACTTATATATAGGAAGTACCAGCGGCGTATCCACCATATTCTTGTCAAATTTTCATTGACTTTATCCGCAAGTTATGATTAGTTCTATGTGACTCTACAACAAACACAACAACCAAAACTTGAGTCTTAATTCTGATAGTATACATGTTTGAATGATGACAATACCTCTCTCGTTTGTTATGATGGAGAGGTTAGTCTATGTAGAAATGGAACTCAATCCAATTCTTTAAATGATGAGATGCTATAAATGCTAAATCAGTGAGTACAAAACAAACTTCAATCAAGACAATACTAAATTCTACACGGAACTTCTCATAACCGCCAGATAATGCCTCTGATCCTTTGACAAGAATACTTATATATAGGAAGTACCAGCGGTGTATCCACCATATTCTTGTCAAATTTTCATTGGCTTTATCCGTAAGTTATGATTAGTTCTATGTGACTTTAAAACATAAACAAACTGAAATAGTAATTCGCATTAAGATCCTTGGATAAGATTCCCATTTATAACTGGGATACGGGAAAATTGAGATAACATAAAGAAAAACATAAAAACTAAGCGGTTGGAGTTGAATCTTGATTTTCGGTGAAGGGGACTAGTTGGGTAGTTTCGTTTGGGCCGTTATTATCTTCAACAGGGTTGGCGTTGATGTTGAAAACTCTTCCTCTTGCTGGTGGCCTAGTGATTGGGTTTTCTTGATTTGCTTGGTTAACTGGGTTTGATTGAGCTTGAGCGTTTATGATGTTAACCAATCGAGGGCACGTGTTTCTAAAGTGGGTAGGGTCGCCACAATTAAAACAAGCTCGAACATAAGGTAACGTGGGGTATTGGCGTTGTTGATAGGTTTGGATCATGTTTTGAGTAGGGGGTGAGATTTGGTTTTGAGGGGTGCGGCAAACCTTGCTCAAATGACCATAGCGTCCACAATTCGCACATAGTCGACAAGGTAAGGTAGGGGGATGGTGATAAAAACAGGTGTTACATCGAGGGGGAGGTCCAAGGGATGGTTTCTTATTTGGGTAAGTTGAGTTGGGTGCTACTTGAGTGATTGGGATAGCTTGGATGGGTATGGCTTGTGAAATTGGTTGATTACGTTGTGTGACAGCGAAAAGTTGCCCATCTCGTTTTCTCTTAAAAGTGGGTTGAGAAGGGGATTCGGTTTGGGTGGAGTTTGAAGTTTCAGTCGATGCTTTATCCTTCTTCTTCTCCTCCTTGAAGTCTTTGTTCCGGATTCGGTTTTCGGTGAGCTCTGTAGCTAACTCCATTGTTGCTTCCAAGGTTACAGGTGTGGTACTTATTACAGAGTCTTGAATTTTTGACGGAAGACCTCGAATGTAGTGCTCGATCAAACGGTAAAGTGGAGTGAACAAGTTGGGAACCATTTGATTTAACTCGAGGAACCTTTTGTTGTATGTGGTGTGGCCGCCTTCCTTTTGCTTCAACGAATAGAACTCATCTTCTAATTTCTTTATTTCGCTCCTTAGGCAAAACCGTCTTGTCATGATTTCCTTCAATTCTTCCCAAGTCACAGTCATAGCGTCTTCAACACCTCGTTTGGCCTTCTCTGTATTCCACCAAGTAAGTGCTATTCCAAATAAACGACCAGTAGCATATCGCACTTTGCGATCATTGGGGCAATCGCAATTTAGAAAAGTGTTCTCCATTTCTTCAAACCAATGGAGGAGAGCGGTGACACCTTCAGTCCCTTCGTATTTTGGAGGGTCGCAGGATTTAAAATGCTTGTAGGTGCATTTAGTGGTATTTGGGGGAGGGTTGATAACATTTTGATCTTCTTGGTTGACAGGATTAGCGGTAAGGGCTTGTTGGACTTGAATTACAATGTTGGGTATTACGGCAGCCATTTGTTGAGCGATTAGGGCAGCCATGCGCTCGCGGGCTTTTCCTGCTCTCATCTTCCTACGGGCGAGGCTAGAAGACATCTACAAGGAATACATATCATGAGTATGAGTTGGAGGTTTTTGAGATCATGGGTCGTATTTAGGAATGAACATAATAAATATAACATAATAAATCTACTACATCCATAGGATGTCTTGGGCTTTGCTCGTAATTGGGCCTTGCATGCCGCCATACTTCACCTTCGTAATCATGTGGGCCCCCATGACTACCGGGTTTTTCATATGGTTCGCATGTGTTGGCCTGGTTACGTACACTAAAACCCGGAGAAAATCGAGAAATATGTATGTATCGTATGATATTCGGAATGTATCCAGGTATGGACACGATGACACCTCAAAGTGGGGTTAGTTCGAACGACGTTTGGTGTGGCATGCTTTGGCCTAATAGGTCCTTCGTACTCTCATCGTTAGTCCATAGGTAGGCAAACTGGTCCGTTGTATTGGATTTATACGAATGCCAACCTAGACAGGACGTTCCGACTACCGGTACTTGTACCCTTCCAGTTACTACATGCCCGTCGCAGAACTCACTTTGATGAGATTTGAAAATTGCGACAAAATCTTTGAATAACGAAAGTATGAAGATGATTTGAATATATGAACATTGAAATGTGTATGATGAATGTGTATGTAGGTATGTATGTTTGACTGTAAGTATAAACAAATATGAAACAAATAAACATCATAAGTTTGTATGTAACCACATAAACAATTAAAATCTAGACAACTATAGTATAGGCTCTAAGGGTCTAATAACCTATCCTATATCCCTATAGTCATGGCTCTGATACCAATCTGTCACACCCCGACCCGCAGCGGAAAAGGTGATCGGGGCATGATTGGGTTATCATCAAAGCTTATGACATTTATTATAACGTTCCATATTTATTATTACAATTTAAAGAGAAACATACAATCATAATTACATCATGTCCTACACATCATTCTAGACTTCATTGTTTTCTTCTAAGGCATTTCCTATGTTTTCCTTGCTTCATCCTGTTCACCTGTATCATGTGTAAAAATGGTTTTTGGATCAACAAAAAGTTGGCGAGGGAATCCTATGAAAAACATTTGAACAAGTTTATTGAATTGATTATAAAATAAAGTGCACAACCACATATGAGTAAATATAGATGTAAACTTATTCACAAAACACTTAATCATTAGATAATGCACACACATACAATAATAGATTGTTTTGAGGCACGCGTTGCTCAACTCGTCTCCCACGAGGAACTGATGGGCCTAATGAATGAGTTTTGAGGCACGCGTTGTTCTACGAACTGATGGGCCTAATGAATGATTTGCATACAATTTGACAATATGAAATACATAACTACAACAATATTTGCATTCTAAGTTTAGTTCACAATATGGTATGGCACGAGTTTAAATAAACGAGTTAATTTTAGTGACACATGACACACCCCAAAACGTGTAATTAAAAAAAGGGAGTTGTAAGATTCACTCACATTGGGTGCGTTCGGTTGATGATGTTGAATGCGCACGAAGTTGGATTTAACCACGAGTGAAACTAACCTAGATAATAACATAATGGTTCGGTAAATAAGCGGATTCTATTAATCAATTTTTAGTAGGATTATTGGATATATTTTCGTGAGTTTAAGGCTATTTTCTAACTTTAAAAATGTTATTTTTAAGTATTTTTAATTGATTTTTTAAATAAAATAAATAAATAAAAATAATAAAAAAATGTTGACTTTTTGACCGTTGACTTGTTGACCGGTTTTATTGTGTAATTGTGTGCGCCGGGTGAGGCTCGAACCCGAGACCTCCAGTTCGCGTGCACGCAGCTCTACCAACTGAGCTACGTGTCTAACCCGAAATAATTCTGTTTTTAATTATACTTATATACTATTTAGATTTTTCCAGAAATTATTTATTTTTAAAAAGGATTTTAAATGCATCGAACCGGTGCTGACCACAGGTCTCGAACCCGGGACCTGTGGGTTACCGTTCACACAGTCCACAGCTGGACTGTGTGTCTAACCTGGTTAATAACCCGGTTTTTATTATACTTAACATGGTTTTGAGAGTTAACCCGGTTCAGTTAAAAAGGCATTTTTATAACAAGAGAGTAAGGCTCGGACAAGAATCGAACGCGCGACGTATGTGAAATTGTTTGCACACAGTCCACCGCTGGACTGTGTGTCTAACCCGTTCATAAACTGATTTTAATTAAACTTATGTTATAACCTGCCTTCGTCTTCTTCGTTAACTTTACCCAGAAAAACAAAGTCCGAATGTTTCGACTGATTTATGTCTAATTTGATTTTCAAACATTAAAAGTAATTGAAAGGAAATGAATGGAGAGAGTTTAGGGGAAAGGAGGTACCGATCCGTGTCTTTCACAGAACTCCGGCAGAGGTCCGTCGGCTCCGATAGTGACTTCGGCTGTTAGGATCAATTAATAGTTCTGCTCGATTAATTATGAAATTGAGGTACTTAAACAAGGATTGACAGGAGTTTGAAGGGTTATACCGATTCACAGTGCGATATTAGAAATTTCAGAGATTTTCCGGCGAGGGTTGAATATTCCTGCTACGTCGCCTGGGATGGATTCTGATGGTGGATTTGTGTTAGTAACAGTCTAATCAATTGATTGGAACAGAAAAAGTCGAAGGAATTATCGTGTGGATGTGAGTCTCGGTTTTCCGGCGACTTGCAGATATTCTCCGGCGAGTGAAAATACGTCGAGAATTTGTGCGATTTTTAGCGAAAGGGCTACCAGTGAGTTGTGGGTGGATTTATAGGGAGGAATCGAGACGCATGGGGTCGGATTTCAGTCTTGATTCAAAGTCAGCCGTTCTCCGGCGGTTACGACTGGTGTCGCGGGTTCAGACGTCGGTTATAACTGATGTATAGTTAATGCTTCGGTTAAATCAGAAGAAACCGTCCAATCTCGGCGAAATCGTCGGGATTTCCGACGACTGCGATTTTGGGCGCGACTTGACTGGATTTGATTTCCGAGATTCATTATTTCAATTAATTGTTTCGGTATCTTAATAAAAACCCAAAGTGGCGGAGTGGTTGAGCGCGTGTGTGTTAAGGCTTTGGAATCCTGGCTGACCCGGGTCGAAACCCGGCAGCAGCAATATATTTTTATTTCATTATTTTTAATGAATTTTCAAATATAAATTATATATTCCAATATACTTATTAATTATGTATCGTTTAAATTTAATTTGGGCATTAAATACGCTTAACTGATTGTTCGGTTAATAAACGGAGCGGGTTTGGTAAATCCGGTTTTTGACGGATGTTACAGATGATAGATCAATAATTTTTATAAGAAAAATTGAAGATTGCTTCGAGTAAATACGATTGAGCATTGAACTTGAGAGATGGAGAAGAAAACAAATTTTTGATAGGTATCTATAGAACTATATTTAGTTTTTTTGTTTTTTTTAATTTCTTCAAGCCATTGGCTAGTTGGTACACACTCACACAACCCAGCGGTTCTCGACCCCACCCCCATGCCCGTGATTGCCTCTGTATACACTACCTTCGCACCCGGTCTGTAGCGATGTTCTGCATCCAAAAAGCTTACGTGACATGACAGGGCTTAACGCCCCCCGACCGCACAACACATAGGGGTTGGCATTGTCTCTAACATCCCCAATCTTCCCTCCCTTTTACATTAGTGCCATGCTATTATTTCTATTTGTTCCATTTCATTAAACCATGAAAATTGTCAATTTGTATATCACTTAGTCTTAGGGGTAGGTGTTGATATGCGTTAAATGCAACATATAAATTATATCAAATATGGTATAAAATCAACCCTTTTAATAGTAATGTTGGAAAAAGTTCGTTTCTTTGTATACTTTTGATTTTCAGGATTAAAAGAGGTTAAATGTACAAAAGGAACAAATTAACGACAAAATCCAGCATAAGTATGAAAGACAGGACGACAACGTACTATACCAACACACCAAACTTCAACCCAAAGACAAAAACAACAAATCAGAAGTTTGGCACAGGGTCGTGCCTCGTCGGCATGGGTCGTGCCCCTTCATGATTCCAGATCAGAAGAAAACAAACAAAAGCAGACAAGAGATTCGGGTCTGTGCCCCCTTGGGCACGGGCCGTCGTCAACTTCTAGATTTGCATATCTGGGATAGTACAGCAAGTACAATGGCCACTGGGCCGTGCCATTGACACACGGGGCCGTGTAGCAGGCTGATCTGAGAACAAAATTAAATGAAGATAGAGAAGAATGAAGGCATGGGGCTATGCCCTCCGGGCACGGGACCGTGTGAGGTCACTGTTTCCAGCTATAAATAGCGATGCTTGGTTTCATTCCAACTCATCCTTGGCAAACCATTCCTCTCACAATTGACACCACTCCACCATCATCTTCCACCATAATCATTAGAGTTTAGAGTGTGTAGTAGTCTCGGGATTCAAGATTGATCGTAAGAGTTCTTGTCAAACCATAGCCATGCTTGGCTAATCTCCTACATCACTTGGTGATGACGAAATCTTTTATTTATTACTTTTGATATCCAGTCTTTGGTAACTTTTTTATTGGGTTTGTATTAATGACTTTAATAACTAGTTTTTTTATATTGAAAGTGAGTTTTATTTTATCATTCCTTTATGTTTTGTTGATTCACTCATTCGTGTCTTTACGGTCTATATAAAGCACGTTAACTATCTAGAAGGGTGTTAGAAGGTTGGTTTGGGTAAAACTCTTGCTTCGTTCAATGTATAAATCCTGCGAATATTTGGTTCAAGCTTATTAGGACTTCCCTTGAGGCAGATAACATCAAATCGGGGGAAGTAAGAACAACTTGAACCCCTTATTTATAAACTACTATTAAAACTTTAAACCGGCCTTGCGGGACTGTATCCCTGCTGACTCAGACCAATATGGTCGAGGGTAGCATTGCCTCCAAAAGAGAGACATGCCACATTTTGCATTAATAACTCACTTAATTATGTTTCAATATTTCGGCCTTGCGAGATTGTATCCATGCTGACTCAGACCAATATGGCTGAGAGAATTATTGCATCCAAAAGAGGGATATGCCACTTTAACCAAGATAATCTGTTAAAAACCCAAAAATGCGGAAATCATCAAAGGATATGTAAAAGATAAGTTGAAACCAAGTGATTCTATTTTGTTTATTTGTTTTCATTTACTATTTAATTTTTATTTAATCAAAAACCTTTTTCTAAGTTTGGAGTCGGTTAGACGTTGTTCATAATCCGGTATTAAAAGCTTTTGTGTCCATGGACGACCTCGGTATCTTGTCATCTCTATACTACGCCAACGATGGGTGCACTTGCCCTAACATGTTGTAGAGTGTGATAGTAAATATCGTGTTTTATAAATATAAAGTTTGAATAAACGAGTGAAAAGTGCTAAAATATATCTAAATATTATACTCACACTCCATCACATCAGTGTCAACCCTAACATCCCCAACCTTCCCTCTCTTCCACATCAATGCCACATTATTTTTTGTGTTCTATCCGTAAAACAAGTCCCCCCTCTCGTCAGAAGAAAAAAACCCTACTAAAACTCTCACAATACAAATCCTTCTTTACTAATCCATTCTTCAAATCAAACTTTAGTTACACCTTTTGCCATCAAAAAAGAGAAATCGATGATGTGACCTAAATCTTTTTGTGGAGCATTTAGTCCATTGCAAAGAGCTCTCGGGTTCAATATCAATAGGATTTGGTTAAGAATGTCTTTTTTGACATATTCAAGCGTGCTTGGATTTCTGTTAAGAAAGAGGCACCAACGAATTTCTTAGCAGTCTCATTGGAAGAAGATCTACCCTCAGACTAGACGACATTTTGGTCCTTTGGATGTATAGGAGGAAACACGCGTGTGTAGATCTAACAAGTGTTTCCCCTCTTGTGGGCTTGGAGGTAGTGCTTTTACAGTGGGTCTGACTGCATTAAAAGTTGTTTCAGGCAAAGTGACCAAACACGAGAAAGCGTGCCTTGACAACCAACACATGTTTATCCTATTTGTTTTTGATACTTTTGGGTTTCTTGCGCCAGAGAGACTGTGAACCTACTTAATCGAGTGCAAAAACTCATGCATAGTAATGTTATTACCATGAGATCTATAGACGTAGTTTTTAAAAGACTTAGTTTTGCTATTAAAAAAGGGTAGCGTTTACCTTCTATTTCGATGTAAAAGAATGAGCAACTTTTTACTTGAAGTTGGTTTGATCGTGAACTTTTAGACATTCATCAATCATCTCTAAAACTTCCTATCAAATATCTTCAATTTCATCAAAAGGTCACGGAGTGGAGTTGTTAAGACACATTGGTAGACATACGATGTTTTAAGGCTTAGGTGAGTATATATGAAATTAAAAAGGTTTAAAGAGCTATGTATAAAACTTTCCATTTGTTTTTCTTATTTTGAAACAAAAAATGGTTGACATCGTACCGATACCATAAAGATATATTTTAGGTTTTAGTCTTACCTGTTATACCATAAATAATATATATCTTTAATCAATTTTCGTTAAATATTATATTTTCTCTAATAACTTGTGTTCATCAACAATTAAAAAAAAAAAAAACTAAATATGTAGTTGTGTAAAGAAAAATCCAATACTCCGATATAAAATTTATTGAAAACATAGTTGTTTTAAAAAAAATTAATTATGAAGATCTAGGAAAATCCAACATTTGTTTAAGTTTTTTTAATCTAGGAAAATCATGATTATAGAGAAGTTGATCAAGCAAATCAACAAAATAGACGTTGATTGTCAACGACAACTTAGCCGACGTTTTATGTCGTCTTAGCCTCCAAATTTGTTGACTTAGCCCCCAAATTGCCGGCTTAGCTGGTGTTTTAAAGTCGACGCCTATTTTTATGATTTTGTTGGTCAATTTGTTTATTTTCTTGATTTTCCATTTTAATTTCGTTTCTTATAGTATTAATAATATTCATTTGAACCAATTTAGTTTTTAGAAAAACAAATTCTCTCGGATAACTTGCATTTTAAAACCTATTTAAAACAGTGAACACAAAGTTGTGTTTAGTTAGTTTTTTCTCAATGTTCGACATATATTTTATTGAAAATTTGAGTTTTATTAAAAATAAAGTTTTTTTGAGTACTGTAAACTACACCGAGTGTCGACACACTACTTGTACCTTAATGAACCAAAGTGGTAATATACCATGTGTCCTTTAAAAAAATCAATTTTTCAGTTTCACCCCTTTTACTATAAATAATATATACATTTAACCTATATTTAATTTATTTAATAAGTTGTGCTCTTTAAATATAAAAAAAGCTAAATATGCATTGTATTTAATTTTTACTTTCAGAAGATATAAGTTTTGTTGAAAACAAAATTGTATTAATAGTAACGTATTTTTTTATCGTAAACTACTTTGAGTACTGCTATCGTAACGAACCGTACCGATATCGACCAAACAACACTGATATCGTTATCAGTATCAGTGACGGATCTAGAAAATATTCTTCGGGGTAACGTTTTATAAAAAAAGGGGTAACGAAATCGAAAAAACGTAAAAAAAAGGTCAAATTTTTCCAAAATTTAAACTACCGTCGAAGCGCCAAGAGGTAGCGAAGGCTACCCCTGCTTCTAAGGTATGTCCGCCCTTGATCAGTATTCGTTTAATGATTTTCGATTGATGTAACACACGCGCTAATATTCCTTTAAACATAACAGCCGACTTTATTTTTTGAAATTTATCTTTTGATTGCACGGGGCACCATACGTATATAATTAAATCGGTAAATAAAACTATGTTATATATTTTGCAAAATAATTTTCCCCATCGGACAGATGCTAGTATATATATACAAAACATGGTGTGTAAAGGAGATGGTAAAGACATATTGTATTCAAACACGCAAATTGTGTCATGATAACACTAATCAATGTCTCTTTAATTTCACACTAAAACTATAGTTAAAAATTATTCCTTATATCATGAGCATCACTACAATCTTACAAGCAACCACAAAAGAAGTGTTTCGAACGTAAGTACAAACTCAATATAGAAATGCATTTTATAATAAAAGAAGCAATATTGTTTTCTGGTTGATTAATATTAAATCAAACCCTTTTTTCATATGATGAAGTTGAATTTCACATGTGACAGATTTTAAACTTTTAGATAGTAAGGGCCGAAAGTTTTAAAGAGAAAAACAAGGGAGGTTTGATACAATACATATAAAATTTTCTTCAAAAATTACACTTTAAAGCGAAAAAAACAAACGGCACAGCCCCCAACTAAGATCCTCCCCTGCATAGCATCAAATCTTGAAAACTGAAATTAACATAAATATTAGACGACAAATAACATAAATTATTTCACATGCAATAATTTTTGGATCAGCTTCGTATTATAAATAATAAACACTAGAAAGAAAATGATATGGATGAGGTAATGGTGTTTTAAAGTTATGAATAAATATTGGATCATGTGAATCTAATCCTCATATCTTTAGATGACGATGCAAACAATGAAACAAAAATTAACAACAAGTTGAATAAAGAATTAGGAGAGTGTAGAAAGCAAATATGAATACCAACTAATTAAACACTCATATCATTGGCCAGAAACTCTCATTTATTCCTAGTAGATAAGTTCACAAACCCACTAGAACAAAGGAAACTAAATCCACAAGTTAACAAACCCAGATTTAAATGTTTCAAATCCGGGTTGAGTTAAAGCGGGTCGGGTTTCTTGATTATGTTGACGGTTTTGGATTCAGAACTGAAGTCATTAGAGTTGCAGCTCTAGGTTTGTGGGCCCACCCAAAAGTTAACAGCCCAGATTTAAATGTTTTAAATCTGGGTTGGGTTGACATGGGTCGGGTTTGATGAATATGGTATTTGGGTTTACAACAACTCAATAGAGTTGCAGCCCTACTTATCACATTTAGGTTTTGGGCCCAGCTTTATGTCTCTAAATAGGATTGAACATATAACAAGATTTACCTTAAAAGGTAAAGAACAAGTTTTTTTATAGGAAATTTTAGTCATTAGGTTGGGACAATTGAGAAAGGCGGGTTGTGCAACTAACTTCGCCTCGTAACTTACTCATAATTAGATCGGTAAAAACTCGCTCACTAATTCAGCCCGAGCTATGTGGTGCCTTTTGAGCTGAGTTTAACCGAAGGTAGTTTGCTCGTTGGCTAGCTTGGATAAATTTCCATCCTTCATCTTTTTATATATCAGTAGGTTGGTGTTGTGTTTTTTAGACTATAAGTATATTAGATTGTTAATAACTTTGTATAAAAACATTAAAAAATCGAGCCGGGCCATCTGGTGACTTGAGTTGAATATGAGCTCAACTTCCGTCTGGGATTCAAGTTTACAAGTCGACCAAGCTCGGCTCTTATTCACATTAGATCGAAAGCCCAAGTCGCGTCTAGCATGGTCCAGCTCGCTCGTTGAGCAACCCTTCTAAAGTGATTAGTTATAATTACAACCAAAGAACTACTACGATGAACGATATCTCTATTGAGTTTATAGAATGATTACAAGGAATCAAAGTAATACAGACGATGAAAGGCAATTATCAATAAGAAAGGGATGGGAATACAGAAGAGACCTGTTAAACATTCAGGATGTCGTCCGATGACATTTGTTGGAAACTGTTAGACAACAATTCACCACGAGATGTCGAGATACGACCATACGCACATTGTCACAAATACTCAACCAAAACACATTTTGACTAGACATTAAACAGGTAAAGGCACAAAAGTTACAAATACTGTCATTTGCCAATACAAAGTCCAATAGTTTGGCAGAAACACAAATATTAGACAAATTAAAGCTGTTAGTTACTTAGTTTGGTGATTTCAGAAACCGAGCTTAAGTAGTTGAAGCTTGAGAGGCGACCGGCTCAACCTACTTTAACAACTCTAGGGGATCAGCACAAGCAGCCAGTTTTTCCAAATAAGGGAAGCTCGCCCCTTGAAAGTTTTGTGTAGCGCGTACAGGCTTGTTTCTCGTGTTTGCGTCATAACAAGACATACTCTCCATCAGCACCCCCAACTTCGAGAACCAAAAGTGCAGGGTAATGTTTAAAAAAATTTTATAACCATACTTTTATATAATGTAAAACGAAACAAAAATAAAAACAAAATAATGAATAAAGTTAAAACACACGTCTCACAGATTTATCCTCTTAGGTTTTTGAAAGCTTGAAATCCAGCCAATACATCCTCTTCTTTTACTTCATCAAAAGTTTTCCTTTCGATCGTACATATTAAATCATTGTTCAAATACTCATCGCCCGTTCGATTGCGTAAATCCATCTTGATAAGCTTCATTTTAGAAAAAAAAACATCTATCATGGGTTGAGGTTGCAACAAGTAAAACCAACGCTAACTTCAATATCCGGTAAACCGAAGGAAATGTATTTGTTTGTTCCCGTTCAAAAATCAAAAGAACCCAAGTCGTATGGGCTTTTAACCATGTAGGCTTTTTAATATTTTGTGTTTACGTGAGCTATTGAGTTTTAATTATAATGGGCTTTTAACCATTTATTAGGGAGCTTTTGATCATAAATTTACGGCGTGGCTTTCAATAAGAGCAGTGGCGGAACCAGACTTTTATACTTGAAGGATAGCAATGTAATTTATATATACACAAAATATATTTATTTTATGTTTTTGAATAGATGTACTATGACCATTATAACGATTTTATGTTGCTAATCGTAAGCTAAACTTTATCGATTAATATTGGTTTTGAGTTTTTTTATTGAAAATTTATAAAAAAAAGATATCTACATTAATTTAAATAACATAGCAAACAGAACCAGTAAGAACAAAGCAATTAAATAAAATAAAACAGTTACGAAACTAAACGAAAGAATTTAGAACATTTTAATACTTAATCAAATCAAATAAATTAATAAAGGTCTTGTTTGATATTTTTATATTATTTCTAAGCTGATGTTGATTGTTTCAATTTTCAATTTCTAAATACTCTTCAAAGGCCACGAAACATTTTAAAAAACAATGTTTGTTATTAAGTTTTCAAATGGGCTGCGCAATTAATATTTTAAAAAGCCCATGTAATTAATTAATAGGGGTACACTTAGACATGGGCATAATAACCGGTTCCAAACCCGACCCGGTGGGACCTACCTGGGACCGGTTCCGGTTCCTACCCGACATATAGTAGAACCGGTTCCGGGTTCAAAATACCCGATGGTTCCTACTCGGTTCCACATTTTTGGAAAAAAATAAGTTTCGGAACCGGTTCCAACCCGTACCCGGGTTGTACCCGTAACCGGTTCTTATCATACCCGGTTCCTACGGTAACCTTCCAGACCCGGCGTCAATATATTTTTAATGTGAGTTTTTTTTATAAGTCTTTGCTAGAACAAGGTATAATACATAAACATAAAACTATTTATTACGAGAAACAAGTACCCGGTTACACAAACAACCTAAACAAGAAACGTTAAACAAAACACATAAAACACAAATGGGTTTACAATACATAAAACAAACTAAACTTTCGATGACCCGGTCCCGGATGCTTCACCCTTTTCATTGTTTTTCGCCTTTTTCACCGGACAATGGCGGTCGGTGTGTTTCTTGAGCGTCGAGTTGGCTGACGCCTTCATGAACTTCCCGCACCCCTTGCATCTAGCCATTTCATGGCTATCCGAAATCAAGCACAAGTCAAAGTGCTTCCAAATAGCGGGTTTTCTTTTGGTTTCCAAAACATCCACGACCTCATCGTTGCAAGCCATTGTTATCTCTTTGATAGTATTAGATTTGAAGTGTAAAGTGTTAAGTTTAGAAATTGTAAGTAGGAAGGGGTTTATATACAAAAACCGATTTTTTAATCAGGAACCGGTTTCCAACGGTAACATTTATCAGGAACCGGTTCCAACGGTAACATTTTATCAGGAACCGGTTCTGAACAGTAAATGGCAGGTTTGACTGTCAGGAACCGGTTCCCAATAGTAAAATGGCAGGTTTGACTGAACAGTAAATGGCTGTCAGGAACCGGTTCTGAACAGTAAATGGCAGGTTTGACTGCCAGGAACCGGTTCCCACACTATCAGAAACCGGTTCCGCACCATACCCGGTTCCACACCATACCCGGTTCCATAATACCCGTACCCGGTTCCATATTCTTGGGTGTGAACCCGGGTAGGAACTGGACCCGGTTCCAATGACATCCAAGCAGAACCGGGTCCGGGTTGGAACCGGTTCCGGGTAATAATAAAACCCGATTATGCCCATCTCTAGGTACACTTGTTCATCATCCAAACCTAAAACAGAATACTCGCTGAAGGGGTAGTAATATTTTTTCAGGGGTAATGAAATATAAAAAAACGTTAAAAAAGGAACTTTTGCACTTCGTCATTAAAGCTGAGGGGTAGCGGGTGCTACCCCCATCATAAGGCTAAATCCGCCCCCGGGTAGAACATGGGATTGGAGACGTCATATACATAAAAAAACATGCCCATGGCTTTATAGTCTAGTGGTATTTTGGGGTGAGACAAGATTTTGGGACCAATAGGTTCTCGGTTCGATTCCTATAAGTTGGGTTTTCTCATATTTATTGGGTTTCCTCATGATTTGGTGTATATGCATTATGCCTAGTGAAGATGAATATGATTAGGTGGTTCAGCTGGTGGCACAATGATAATCCAGTGGTACGTTAGTGATCCAAATTTGTCGTTAAAAAAAACATATACATAAAAAACATATGTGACGATAATCATACGAAACGTGCATATGACAGATCACAAAATGAGTAAGGTTTGATAACAAAAATCGTCCTTTGACACCAAATTACAAAATGTATCATTTGGCTTCAAAAAGTATAAGAAACATACTCGATTTTTATAAACCCTTACATATTATGTCCTTTAACCTTAGCCTAAGCCCAGTTAATTTTAATGGTTAAATCTAACTAAAAAAACCCCACATAAAGATATTTTCGTCATTTTATTCTATTTCCTCATAATAATAATAAAGATAAACATCAAAAATAATCTCCTCTCTCTCAATCACCTCTTGTAACCACCACCAAAACTACCAAGTCCGATGACCAAGAAAACAAATGTATCTCAGATGTTGACAAGGATATTTTATAAGTACATGAGATGTAATTCCCCGTAGTCCATTATTCAACTTCAAAATGATATTGCCACCGTTCAATCTACAAATAGCACTAATGCCTTCATAAACTAAAACTAAAGAATCTGAAGCATACATCTCGACATATAACACTAATTGTATTATGTGGCTATGTGGGTATCAACATTTAGAGAGAGGGGGGAGAGGTTGGGTTTTATTTGTTTAAAAATAAAATAAGATTGTAATTGTATTATGATGAGAAATGATCAAAATACCCTTATGTGGGTTCACTTCATCAGATTTAACCATTAAAACTAATTGGATTAAGGTTAAAGGACATAACGTGTAAGGCTTTGCAAACATTGAGTATGTTTTTTTGTACATTTTGAAGACAAATGATACAATTTAAAATATGGTTTCAACGTAAAAGACGATTTTTTTAATTTACTCTTAAGTTTACTCATTTATTTCTTTCCCCCTTGTTCTCCTTTTATTAACAACAAGGTGTTTCCCCGCACTAAGGACGATAGTTTAGTCATTTTTAGTCATGCTACACGGCGGGAGTTTGGTCGTTATCGGTTTGATTCGTCGAAAACCATAAAAGCAAATATTGATATTTGTTCTCATAATACAAGTATACTAAAACTAAACCTTAAATTAAGAAAGCAAACTCATTTAACTTTCATAAAAAATTACAAAAAACCAAAGTTTTGTTGTAGAAAGTAAAACCCCTAAAGTGTATTGTACTATAAAAAACACACAAAGACAAAATAAGTAATATTCCATAATCAACTTACAACAACAACCGTACCGAATGTTAGGGCCGTTCAAATCGCTCGTCGCCCGTTCGGAAAATGCTCGTTTGATTTGACACTCGGTTGTAAACGAGCCGCTCTGTTTGGTTCGGTTTGTAAACGAGCCAAGCATAAGCAAAGGTCCGCTCAGCTCGAATTAATTTTAATTAGTATATATATATATACATATACACATGCATATATAAACATGTATATAGGGCAATTATAGGAACACAAAATCCCATATTAGTTAAGTAAACTAAGAAACCCAAATGATGGACCTCCTTTTGCCACGTGTTACACCTTTTTTGCAAATGTGTTACGTGTAATAACCAGATGCTGAAACGTGTTAGTAACAGCTTTTACTTTTTCAGAAAAAACTGAAAGTCTGCAAAAGCTGTTACACGTAACACGTGGCAGCCTCTAGTTGTTACACGTAACACTGTCTGTAAAAAGGTGTAACACATGGCAAAAGGAGATCCATTCATTTGGGTTTCTTAGTTTTCTTAACTAATATGTGTTTTCTTTCTATCCTTACCCTATATATATACACACAAATATAAATTATACATACACACACACACACCTATATATACACACATACAAACATAAATTAAATTCATAGTTTTATATAAACCACTTTATTATATTTTGGTCCACTATATACAAATTTACAACTATATCTATATATACTAGTTTAATCACGCCAATAAAAAATTAATATCAAATCTAAAAGTTAAACTCTAAACTAATAGACGACAGTCTGCTCATCGTCTCAATGTTTCATGCTGTGTCACACCCTGACCCGCAGCGGAAATGGTAGTCGGGGCATGATTGGGTTTTCATCAAAGCTCATGACATTTACTATAAAGTTTCATATTTATTATTTCTCTTTAAAGAAGAAGTTACAATAAACATACCAACACAACATGTTCAAATACATTTTCATTCACATTACAAACTAGAGTATAATTACAAAGGAAAACAAAACTAAACGTTCATTCCAAGGCATCAACTTGTTTATTCTTCTAGGCCATCCTATGTGTTTCTTTTCTCAATCGGATCACCTGTATCATGTGTAAAAATAGGGTTTTGGGTCAACAAAAGTTGGCAAGTGAATCTTATTTAAATATTTGAAAGGATTAGTTATGTTGGTTATTTGAATAAAATTGTGCATAACCAATATGAATAAACGTAAATGTAAATTTAATCACAAAACACATAATATAAAACGATGCACAAGCACACACACCAAATGATGAACAATGAGATCAAGGCTCAATCAAACGGAGCCGATCTAATGAGGCACGCGATGTTCAACTCGTCTCCCACGAGGAACTGATGGGCCTAATGAATGATTTGCACGCAACTTGACAAAATGTAAACACGTATCACAACAAACAATATATGATGGTAATGGCACAAGTTTGAATAAACGAAATAATTAAAGCGACACATGATACACCCCAAAACATGAATAAAAAGGGGAATTTGTAAGGATTCACTCACAGTGGGTGCGTTCCTTGATGACGATAAATGCGCACGAATATTATGATTCAACCGTCGAGGAAAAAAACTAACCTAAATAACAACGAAATGATTCGGTAAATAAATAAACTTTATTTGAGATTAATATTTTTAATTAGTGCTCTTAATGGAATTGTTAGTTTTATTTTTGTGAGCTTAAGGAAATTTTCTAACTTTAATAATCTTATTTTTAAGTATTTTTAAATAATTTTTCAATCAAATAATAAATAAAAGAAAATAAAAAGGTTGACTTTTTGACCGTTGACCGGTCGGACTATGTTTATTCTATGCGCTGAGTGAGGTTCGAACTCGGGACCTCTCGTATACGTGCACGCAGCTCTACCAACTGAGCTACGTGTCTAACCCGAAATATTTCTGATTTTAATTATATTTATATACTATTTAGATTATTCAGAAATTATTCACTTTTTTAAAAAGAATTTAAACTGTCGAACCGGTGTGAGAGTCTGGAATCGAACCGTGACGTGCTTAATGTTTTTGCACACAGTCCACCACTGGACTGTGTGTCTAACCTGTTTATTATTCCGGTTTTTATTATATTTATACACTTATCACATGCTTCAGGATTTGGCTTTTATAAAAAGGGTATGTTATTTCAGTGGATCGGAACACAAACAGAACTCGAACCCGGGATGTATGCTTTATAATTGCACACAGTCCACCGCTGGACTGTGTGTCTAACCTGGTTAAAACATCAAGATTAATTATACTTATTTTCTAGACAAAACTTCATCTTCTTCCTAGACATTACCCATAAACAGAAATCCGACTGTTATCTATATCTTATCAATTCTGGTTACTGGTTTACGAACTAACGGAATTAAATATGAACATAAAAGGTTTTAAAGGTTCATACCCACCGGAGAACAGAACTTTGATGATCCCGGTGACCAACTCCGGCGAGTTCAAATTTTTCCGGCGAAGCTTGACTTGCGACAGATGCTTTACAGGGAGTTTGAGATGAGTGTGGGTGACTTCTGTCTGAGTTCTAGAAGTCCTATTTTAGAGTAAGGCAAAAATGGAATGGGTTCGGTTTTCCGGCGAGTGGATTTTGGCGATTCCGGTGAGTTTTAATTTCAAGCAGAGAACTTTCTGATCGATTAGAGAGTTTGTTTGAGAAAGTGAACGAGTTCTAATCGAAATGTAGAGCCGGTATTTATAGAGTATGCAGCTAGTTAGGAATTTTCGGTTTCAAAAGTTTTGGTCAAAATGAAATTGCCTAAATGATTGCATAACCGATTGGGGATTGTTGACTCCCCGTTTGAGTCTATCTGTTACATTCGATGATTGACGAGGAATTGGTTTCTTGATGATAGCCGGTGACTTAGCGCGGCTGTTTCTTGTTTGAATCCGGATAAAAGGAAATGTGATTACAAATACATATTTGTTTTGAGATGTAGCAGATGTGGGCAAGTGGTGTAGTGGTGTGTTGTGTGTTTGGTTTGAGTGGAGACCCGGGTTCGAAACCCGGCAGCCCCATTTTATTTTTTATTCACCTTTTATTATTATTTATTAATTGTGGTTTTAATCTTTAAAATATTTATTAATTATTATTTTAAATAAACGACACGTTAAATACGCAACGAACTTTTAACTGAATATTTGATTGATAAACGGTGCGGGTTTTTGAAACCCGATTTTCACGAATGTTACATGCTGTTACCCTAAGTCGATCGTCTTGTGCTCTGAACGTCATTGTTCGTACAATATGATCATCGACTCGTCAGCCGCAACATTGTTACTCATAAGAAAAATATTATGCCATGAAATGAGTCTGTTTTTAAAGATATAAAAACTTGAGACCCAACATTGTCACTATCCCTCCCAGCAAATTTAAATAAGGCGACAAGGTTGTCCAAATTGCTCGAACTTCGCTCGACGCTTGCTCGGAATATTTATTGCTCAGAAAATGCTCGCTCGATTTGAGACACGGTTTTAAAAGAGCAGCTCCGATCGGTTCGGTTTGTAAACGAGCCAAGCACGAGCAAAGGTCCGCTCGGTTCGGCTCGGCTCGTGAACAACCCTACCAAATATATCTATATATTCCACGCATAGCGAGGCTATAGGTAGGATTAAAGGATGGTGAGATATAGACAAATATTACCTCTATCTGTGAGGATAAAGATAATGCTTTCAAAGAGACTCCCCCTCCCCCCCCCCCACACACACACACACAACACAAGATAGTATGCAAACCAACCATTATAACACTATAGAAATATAAATCCCTGCAAACCAATGGAGTGGTGATCCATTGACAAAGACAAAGCCTTTAAACACCTGAGCTTGGGAGGGGAAGGTCTTAGATTCAAGGCCCATAGACAACGAAGATTAAAAGAAATTTGTCGTTAAAAAAAAATAATGACTGCAACAACCTAGTAAGAGAGAAACAGAGACATTGGTAACATTCATATAATATATAAACATATAGACACATGGACACATAGACAATGATACATAGAGACAATAACTTGCAAAGACCACCTTAAGTATAGGAAAAGCTACACCCTAAAAGAACTACATATAAGTTTCAACCTGTAGAAGGTCTTAACCATAACCGTACGTTTCCATAAACTTCTATCTTGGGCCATAGTCCTGAGTGAGGTGCAAATCTATCAAATCATGTTTAATTCGCTCATCCCAAGTCAATTGGAGCATGCCTCTACTCCTCCACTCTACCCTAAAGATTTCCACAGTTCTTACATGCGCCGACGTCTGCCTCCTCTTTACATATCTAAGCCATCTTAAGCTCCCCTCCTTTATCTTATCCGAATGACATTTTAACCTTGCATCTATTGACATAATCAACTTACATACCAAAAAATCATTTTTCAAGCCATTTGCTCTAAATAAAATTTTGTGTTTCACTTTTTAAGCCATTTGCCCATTTGATCTGGTCTAAACTCTAAGCCATGCATTCAACTATTTAAGGCGTGGACCAATATGCTTCAACGCATCGTAGATAAGCCCATTAAGGACTGGCCCACATCATCCCCTATACTTGCCTACTTGGAGACTTGGAGAGTTGGAGTTAGAGGTGCACAAACCTGGTTTATTCCTAAACTGGTTCGGTTCCAAACATATTTTTATGTGGAAAATGATCGGCTAGTTCTGGATTTTTACCGGTTTGATTCGGTTTTAACCTGTTTCAATGGAGGAGTTACCAACCCTATTAGAAACTACGTTTCAGTTCGGTTGGGTTCCTAATCGTTCTTGCCAAACCAATTTTTATTTGCACCTCTACCTATAGAAAAGAGGACCATCCCTCATCTCTTCCCCTACTCACTTATCTTTCTAATGACATTTTCTCTCCAAAGTCCAAACTACTTATATTTTTGTGATATTTATATGCTAGTAATGTTTGTTTATCCTACATTGACCATCAATGTCTACAGGGCTTCAATCCTGCAAACCTTCTACAAGTTATCCATGGTTTTACAACTCTAATATAAGCTTAGGAAAATGAAAACCGCACAATGTCTTCCTCTCGCGCCACAGAGATCTAACCCCAACCAAGTTGATTTTGTAGCAACAATACCAAACAGAATCACATTTTAACTTTTTTACTTACATCTATCGCTTGTAAACAAGAAACTAACAATATCATCACTCCGTTTAAATCATACATGATGTCATTTAACCTTAAACCGTTGTCCAACAACTACAATAACCTCATAACATGCAGTAAAACAAACAATTATTATACATGATGAAACCATTGTCCGAGCCAAAGCTGCTTTAATGGCGGGCCAACATCCGGTTTCCTCTTCCTTGGACACTTCCATTTTCCAGTCACACTTGAATGCTCATCAAGTATGTTTGTCACATCTCCAAGTGTCACCCTTTCATCACTTTTCTTCATCTTATTAACAGGTGAATCTGCACATCTTTTTTGACCCACACCTTTGACCCGCTTTGACTTTTCGTCGTTCTCTTTTTTGCTTTTGGTTGATACAAAACCATTCCCAGAATCTTCAAACTTTCTGCTTTCAGTTTCACAGGATTTTACATTGGCACCGTTGTTAGGTAAATCAGTTGAGTTTTTGTCATCTTTTGTTGAACAGTTTACGAAACTGTTCTCAGATTCTTCAAACTTTCTGTTTCCATTTTCAAATGAATTCACATTTGCGCCGTTGATAGGTAAATCGGTTGAGTTTTTGTCATCTTTTGTTGAACAGTTATCGCATTTGAAGGTTTGCTTGCAAACCAGGTCATCAGGAGTAACACACAAGTTTTCTTCTTTTTTAAAGTCCTTCATCTGAAAGACAAAATGCATCCATGTTAGTGTTAACTTACAAATGTTACCAAATATATCATTACTGTGTAGAGTAAATGTCACAAAATAACAATATACTTTTGAAAGCGGCTCGCTTTAGTAATAATAATTTCTTCGCCCCGTTTTGACAATTATAAGTTTTTTTAACAGACTACTTGAATTATTACCAAAAAAAATGGTAAATGCTAATTCCCAAAAAAGGGTCAAAAGATGTATAATCACCAAAATGGATTAAAAAGCCATAACTAGCATATGGGATCATCTCGAAAAAGCTTATTGTTATTTGACGATAAATAAATCGTTTTGTGTACCTTTTCATTACAATCAACCATACATTCTTCATGATCAGAAGCTATAAGATCATCACCTATAGTATCCATTACTGGAGATTCATATGCATAGCTTGAGAACCAATTCTCAATGCTAGGAGGTTCTGTTTGAAGTAATAAAACACACATAAAAATCAAATCTTCATTATTTGGAACGTAACCATATAGTCGAAACTTTGTACTTTCAAGTTTCAAAGGAATTTATGCATACCAGGGGAGAGCAAAGGCGAATCTTGAGATTCAAGAACCTATAAAAGATCAGTAAAAGTTTTCATAAATATCAATAATTAATATGTCCATCCTTCAAGAACAAAAGTAATATCAACTATAATTAAAAAAACTGTAACTAGTTAAAAATATATAAAAATATAAAAAAATCCTACCAGTTTTTGGCACTTGTTCTCTTCCTCAGATTGGTTACATTTGATCAACACACCTTCATTTTTCCCATTTGTAACCAACTCCCTTGAATTTTCTGTTTGTTTTAATGTGTTTCCGGTACTACACTCATTTTCAAAATCTTCGCTTCCTTGATGCTCAGAAAATCCAAAATTATCATTGGTTTCAAGCACAAAAGATTCATATTCATAGCTTGAGAACCAATTCTTGATGTGAGGAGGTTCTGATAAAGCAAAAAAAAAGCCAACAAATGTTACATATTTTTCGTACATATGATTGCTTTATAAAAGCATAAACTTGAACCCTTTCAGCTATTTAATTAAGGTAAAAAAAGGAGAAAACAGCGACATACCTGATTCCCCTAAACCCGCAGGCGTGTCTCGCGGTGACTCATCCTAGCCAATCTTTTTTACGTTTTTTGTCCGTTTACGCAGTTAATCTCTAAACAGAAAAACGGAATACTTAAGCCTGTTTGTTTTGTAAACTGATATTTAAATGTGTATAATTGTCTATCTTGCCCTTGGGCGGACGATAGAAGGGGTAACCTACGTTGCCGCTTGACGCTCCGACAGTAGTGTAAATTTTGGAAAAATTTAACGTTTTTTCCGATTTTGTTACCCCTTTTATTGAAACGTTACCCCTATGCGGATTTTCTAGATCCGCTTCAAAACTATTAAATTTAACTACTTTAACATAATCAAACATTCAAACCACTGAATAATATAAATTGTCAAACCCTAATGTTGTTAATTAGATATAAATAGGCTGAAACATGTAGATTTTACTTGAAATTACAGAGTGAGATAGTAACAAATCAGTGTAACATCAATATTAATTAAACTGTTAAGCAATATGAGCTGTTTTCGTCTAACCATTGATCATCAGACATTCGATTTACCTTCCGGTGGAGTGGGTGGCAGACGGTTGAAATTGCAGAGGGACGAACTGAAAAGTTCTGAAATAGTGAAATGAAAATTATGGAGGTAAGTGAAAAAAAAATTTGGGAAATTTTCGGTGGGTGTTTAGCGGGAGATTTTAAAAAGTCTGAAATATTTGAAGAAGAAAAAATAAACTTTTAAACCTAACGGTGTTATCTTATCTCATCCCCAAGATGCCATTCGGCTTATTTATAACTACTACTGATATTCAAATATTTAATTGAGTAAATCACTTTTGAGTCCATGTATTTTTTTTTAATTTTAACCACTTGAGTTTCAAATAAAAAAGTTTAATGCCCTGAGTTTTTAACCGTTTATTTTATAATGTTTTGAGTCTTTGTTTTAGTGGTTTTAACCACTTGAGTCCAAAATCAAAACTCAAAAGTATAAGTGTTAAAAAGTTGAACTCAAAATGTTATAAAATTAGTGATTAGGAACTCAAAGTGTTAAATTTTTTGATTTTGGACTTAAGTGGTTAAACCACTAAAACACAGACTCAAAAAGTAATTTACTCTATTTAATTTTAATCAAACTTAGCTTTAAATACATATTAGTAAGATAAATCAGACAAACGATATTTTTTCTAACGGGGCTGTAATGTAATTGTTATAAAGTCAGCGGCTGGGGTCAGTTTGAAAGTTCTATTGGGGTTGTTTTCAAATTTCATGGGGTTAGGTGTCAAAATTTCTTAGAATTACTAGGGATTATATCAAATATACATTTAAAAAAAATTCATGTGGTGTAACCACATCTCATACCTCCAACTGAGTCCTTTGTTAGTTTTGTCAATGAACTTCATATTTTTGTGCTTAGTTGAACACGGCTTGATACTTTCGAGTTTGATTCATTTCAAGTACATTAGATATATACTCAAAAGGATAATTATGTAAACATACATATACTCAAAGGATAATAAATCATGTAAAATTACATAACCTCAGAGTGATAATTGACATTACAAGTCAAATAGCTTAACATTTGGACTCGACTCAAATATCTAATCAAGTGTTCTTGACTCGGTCATATAGGGGATATCCAGGTGGTAAATTTGTGTGCTCTTCGACCAAGTGGCTGTGGGATTAAATCATGCCAAGCACAGGTGTGGTAATTTTAGGAATAAAGTAGGTGTAAAGTAGAGGGTGTGTGTGTTTCGCCAGTCAAGAAAAAGTTATCATTTACACGATTTAAATCCATTTCACTCTAAATATATATGTAATTGTTATGGTCATTTAATAAATAACAAACGCTTATAACTTACATGTACTCTTGTCATTCTACACAAAATATTTACGCTTTAGACTGATCGGTGTGGGGAACGGCCTAGGGCCGGCGGGATCCGGCGCCAGGCTAGCACACCACCCCGTAGGGTCGTTCCGTCCTCTCTGGCTTGCCAAAGACATCTGCGACGGGGCTGTCAAACACACACACACATATATATATATATATTGAGGCCCATCCACCACACCCTAGGTCCATCCCCTTCAAGCTCATTCTCACACCCGCTTACATGAACGCCTACGAGACGAAGCATCGTTTGAGAACAACCCTCCTTCACACCCCATATAATCCAACATGACTTTCTTGTTCCACATTCTGCACAACGTCTAAATAAATCAAAAAGCTTCATGTAATTTCTTGTTAGGTTGCTTCATATTATCCAATAAACAAGTAGTTTTGTTTTTCACCACTATTGTTGAAGACCAAGTAAACAATTAAACAAAAAGGCCCTTAAATTCCATGTGGCGGCTGTATTAACTTACTGTCTGGCAATACTTAAGCCAGCAGCTCGGCTAGACACATTCTAATTTACAACTTTCTGTAAATTAAGCAACCAACACAGAGTGGGACATCTAGTGAAGTTGTAACCGCCGTCGTTTCATAATAATAACTCGTCGGCGGCGACAAAGAGGATTAGGTTTTCGTTTTCATCTACTCATACTATGGGCTGCCGAGGGCCAAGCCTGGCCCAAGGATGGAAATAGAGTATATCCCTAAACTATTTCTTTTCTTTTCAAAAAGTCGCATGCAGGAGTGTGAATTTCTGACACGACCCGAAAATCCGACACGAACCTGACATGAAATTTGCGGGTTTAGATTTCGTCTAAACGGGTTCAGGTCAGTTTCGGGTTGACCCCGCGAACCCGTTTAGGTTAACGGGTCAGGTTCGGGTCAACCTGGTCGGGTTGGCGGGTTGACCCGTTTAACATATTTATACTATATTGTATTTTTTATAATATATTTTATGTCATAAACTAAATGGGGCGTGTATTTTATGTCATGATTATAACTTAAAAAGAGAAATTAACATAGATTTTATAATTTAAATATGATAATATTATATACATTTGTGTTTTTTAAGTAATTTTTAATTTTAATATATTAATTTCAGAATAAAAATTTAAAAATTCGGGTTAAACGGGTTGTGTTCGGGTCAACCCACGAAACTTCGGGTCGTGTTCGGTTCATATACATGATACGATTTTCGGGTTCGGGTCGGGTTCGGGTTCATGTAAAATTTTCGGTTCGGGTCGGGTTGAACCCGCCAACCCGCGAACACGACCCGTTTAGCACCCCTAGTCGCATGAATAGGACACAGACGGTGTTAAAATATTTATGTATGATTTGTTTCGCTTCGTTATTAGCCTTAACTGAAACTTAATTTACTGGTTAATCTATTTTATTAATTAATTGAATTTTGGTTAATCAATTCGATTTATTTTGTTTGCTTGTCGGTTTTTGGTTTGATTCGATTAATAATCAAAACCAAACTTATACTAAATTTTTGCTGGGAAATACATCCATCTCATTTATTTCTAAAAAAGAAAAAATAGTTGAAAACTACACACCTAACTTTTAAATCATATGGACAAAATTTGTAACCTGGACAAAACCGGATAGACTGTCCGTGTAAATATTGAATCACGAATACTTGTTAAACAACAACTTGCCATGTATGACTGAACACATGTACAAAAATATCGTTTCAACTTTCAAGTTTGAAACCACAATAAAACCGGTTAACAAATAAGCGAGATTTTAAATGAGAACTTCAGAAACCGCAAAAAACACTTGTACCTATCACCTATCATCTTAGTAAGGTCATAGGGTGTGGGATAAAGTCTTTAGGGATTTTTATCACGCCACGTAAACGTAAAACTTTATCGTTAACTTGCACAATATGAAATAAAACTCCTTTAAAGCCCCCATTAATTATATTAAAAAAAGAAAAAAAATAGTTAAAAAAAATTGTTATTGGCTGCCCCCTCTCCCCATTTAGCGCTTGCCATCATCTTGGCGTAGTAGCTATAACGCCCTCCTCTTGGCGGAACATGGAAGGTGTTGGAAGCGCCACCAAATTGAAATGACTAAAGGCGTTAGTCCACACTGGTTAGCCTAATACGCAAGGTGGTTACATCATGTCCGCCCAAATAAACTTTCTCGTCTCCGTTAAATCACTAGTTCACTAAATGTTTTAAAAACCGGTTTTTAAATTATACCGGGTTGAACTTTGACATGATTCAACCGGGTTGTACCAAGTGGTTCAACCGAGTTACTAGTTAACCCTATATTACCATAAAATACAAATTCATCTCATAAAACAATCCAATCTCAATTGGTATTATGTTATTGATCATGGTTTTAACTAAAAAACAACTATTTTCTTGTAAAATATTAAGTATTTTAAGAACATTTTTATTATTATAAACAATATTACATTAGACAAGGTAGGTAACAATTTCAACAAGGATGAAATATTAAAATGGAAGATACTAGATAAATTATTGGAAATATGAAATGTCAATATAATCTTAATATCATATTATCTGTATATTAAAAAAACCCAACTTAATAAATAGTACCTTCCCCATTTAATACTTGCCTCGTGACAATCGTTTTTTTTCTTTTATCCACCTTATATCAAAACTACAAAACCGAAACAAGATATTTTTTTAATACTTTATTATTTTAATATTATAAAATTATACTAATAATTATTTTTTTTTACTTTTAAAGTTGGATAAGCTTAGTGTCAACCGGTACTAGTATCGAAGATATCGGTATGGTCTAGTTTGTTATCGGTACATGACGCTAAAAATCGTAGCCTAGTACTTAAAATGCCAAAAGTCGGTACCGAATTGATTTTGAAAATCTTTTAGTTCGAGAAATTCGGTAATACTATCTGGTACCATTTGCTCATCCCTGATCACGGGTACCGTACGAACAACAACGGTATCGTAAAACTTTTTTTTTGTTGATTTTCTTCAACTTTTAATGATTTCTTTTTTTAGCTCGGTGCCAACCGATACTGAATCGGTATTGGTACCGAAATACCGGTTACAGTACCGATATGTGAAGGTAAAAACCGGTAACGAACCGGTACCAGGAATGCCAAAAGTCGGTACCGAATTGGTATTTAAGATCTTTCGGTTTGGAAAATTCAGTACCGGTACCCAGTACCATTTGCTTATTTATCTCTGACCACGGGTTTCATACGAACAACATCATTACCATACAACTTTTTTTGTTGATTTTATTTCGGTCATCTTTTAGTGTTTTTTTTCTATATTTTCTTTTAGATTCTTGTCAGCTGTTTCATACGCAACACGCTCATAGTGATTTCATGTAAACACAGACTAAATAACAAAAGAAGTTTCCCGTAACACGACAACGGTGATAATTCTAGTTTTATTTAAATTAGAAAATCAAATTTTAAGATAATGCAAACCAGTTCAACGATTTGAACCAGTAGAACCGAATTTACCGCCGGTACATAAGACATACCGTATTCGAGTCTTCCCGGCCGAATTTACCCCGCCACATAAGACATACCGTATTTGAGTTTCACTGGCCTTTATTATACCAAACCCGTGCGCAATATCCGGTTTAACCGGTCGGTTTATACTAGTATTTTTAACATTCGGCCTTTATTATACCGGACCCATGCGGCATATTCAATTTAATTGGTATAACCGGCGAGTTCATAACTGTTCTTAAACCACCGATCGTGAAATTGAACTAAAACAGCAAATCGCCGGTGCCATAAATCTCAACCAAAGCCTCTGCTGTGAATAACCGAAAGTAATCGGGAATTCAACAACGACCTGAGAAGATGCACAAAACGGCGCAAGCATGGTTCACCGGAGGTCCGAGCCAGAAGAACAGCGATCTGACAAACCAACCACCTTCTCTGCTTGCTGACTGGAACGCTTACGCCGCATCTTCACAGTCTAATCAAGATCTAGATTCTTCCGCTCTCGGTTTCGATCTCGAAGCCGCTGTTCGAGATAAGGTCTCCGGCACTTTTAACATGTAAGTTGCTATTTGAGTTTGTATATTAGGATCCACATTTTGTTTTGTGTTTGAATTTGCAGCTTTATCTGATCCTGGTAATGCTATGCATCAAAATTTGATTATTGTAATTTAGGCGGAGATATGAAACCCTAGAAGTGAGAATTCATGTTTATTTCATTAGTTTTGGTTTGTGAAATAAGAAATTATGCATAAACAAATTCATAGAGGTTTGTATCTTCTTAGGGTTTAGGGAATTTGTGTGAACTAGCATTCACATCCAGTCCATCAAATTTTTGTTTGAGTAATCTTTATATTATAAAAAGTGGTTGCAAGAGAGAAAGTTAGTGTTTATTTGTACATTTGAGGGACACTGTTGACACTATAATCTTTTAATATATTATGAAAGTGCTTTTTGAGTGGAGCAGAGAGAAAATGTAATGATAAAAATATAAAAACATATTATTTAATTGAAATGAGAGGGAAAATGTAGTTGTTTTTAGTGTAATTATAGGATAAAAATGGTGGAAAAGAGAGAGGAAATGTAGTTGTTTTGGAATATTGTGTAGTCAGACTAAAATATTGGTCGTTACACCTTTTGATTTTGTGTGTAGTCAAACATACCTTTGATTTATAATTTGGATCTTTTAGGGCTGAAATGACACAACGTTCCCATGCCTTTGTAATGTTAGGGTTGATGATTTAGGATCAAATTTTAAGCTGGAGTTGTAGGCTAAAAAGTAGATTAGGAAACTACTTGTGATAGGAATGAAATGCATTTATCGTATGTGAATTTCATTTACGTACAGCTAACTTGTTATGGAAGTTTCATGATCTCCTATTATAGCTAAAGCTAATTAACCTGATTAGAAACCTGCATTGGGCTGAGGCTAAGCGCAGGCTTAACAACTTAATATATTATGACCCCAAGTGACCCAAGTGACTGGAGTGACCGCCAAGATCATGTTAAAAGCCATTGCGACCTAAAATATAAGTAACATGGGTGTAATTCGTTCGTAGGAGAGTTAGGCCTCAAATGCCGAGGCGCTAGCCTCACGTATGTGAGACGTTCCTCTAGGTACAACCAAAAGCTCATCTTTTTTACATATCGGCCTTTTCTTATCACGCAAACCATTCATAATCTCTTCATCCCTTTGGTTGTTTCTACGTATCACCCTTTGACAGACACCAGTCTAGACCAATATTGACCCAGATGACCAAATTTTTAAAACCAAGATAACTACACTGTTGTCGTTGGTTGATTTGAATTTCAAATGTCTTTTATATAAACCATTATTCCCATCATTGAATATGCAAGTGTGGTTTATATTTTATGTTGTCTCTGCATCCTCTTGTATGTTGTTATAATGCTACTGTGTGAATATCAAATATATTATCGTTTTCCTATTTTATAGAGTTTCAAAGGGAGTGAGGGACATACCTGGAAACTTGCAATCTGCAACAAGCAATGTCCCCACTGGAAAATCTCTTATGACATTTGGAATCCTTCTTGCTGTTGGGGTGTTCCTTGTGTTCATTGCCGTCACTGTGTTTCTACCGGTCATGGTGCTCGTGCCTCAGAAGTTTGCTATATGTTTCACTATCGGTTGTGCCATCATAATCGCTTCGTTTTTTGCTCTCAAAGGATATAGAACCCAGTTCGCACATATGACATCTAAAGAGGTAATTCAAACATCTCTTGGTCCTTCCCTCTTTAGAGTGATGTTTTCTTTGACCATAGGTTCGAAAGCTTAGGTAGTGGTTGGTTTATGAGTATGAAAATGAACAATGAAGGTATGACTTTCGTTAGTAATCAAAATGGTTTTAAACCCTTAAGATAAAAATGATTTTAAACGCATAGTGATTCCTAGTTACAAACCAAACGCCCCTACGGCCAATTAGTTTAACATAAAATGTTATATTAAAAAGAAAAAAATATGATTGATATGATGTACTTTTTTAATCTTATTTGACACGCTAGTTTTTAGTTACAAATAATATTTTGGACAAAAGTGTGTTGGTTCAACCCAACCCATAAATATATTATCGCTAGGGGTTTGCACGGTTCGTTAGGTTTTATGGTAAAACCGAAACCGTAACCGTAACCAAAATGTTGGTTTTTGGTTATTGAAAACGTTCGGTTTTGGTTTCTCAGTTTTGGCATCGGTTCAGTTTTTTGGTTTTTGGAACTAAATTACGTAAGATTCAAAAATAAAAAGTATAATCCAAGATATAATAATCTTTCTAAGATGTTTACATTTAACTTATTATGTTTAACCTTTTTAATTAAATATCGTTCACACAAACCTATCTTCTAATCTTTTTTTTATGTTTCTCCAATTTTTTTTAAGACATTTTCTTTTATAATATGTCGAAAATCATTTAACTATATGTTGAATTTTGTTATTTTTGTAGGCAATGGATAAATCATTTCAAAGATAAATAAACATGTTAATGTTTTTATTATAAATGCTTAACATTCAAGTAAACTAATAATTCCTAAATCCATAGTTATTAAATGCGCTAGGCGCACTCTAGGCGCATAGGCCTCGCCTGTCGCCTAGGCGAGAAGCGCAAAAAAACGCGGGCCTGAGAAAAATAAAGCGCAAGCAAATAAAAACATAAAAAATAATATTATGTATTGAAAAAACACTTTCTTAAGATTCCAAATACCATAATCCTTATAATTAAACCAAAATCATTATGAATCACCAAAATATCCCAAAACCAAATTGTTCAAACTTGAAAATAAGTAAAGTTCAAAAAGTAAATTAAATCCTAAATAATTTATATGAAGCAATGAGAATGGTTGAATATACTGAATAATCCTCATAAAGTCAAAATATAACTATAGTATTGTTTTGCCGGCCAAAAAAAAGAGTAGAAGATTATGAACGTTGGTTTATCAGATTAAGTTCTTATTTGAATAACAAGACATGATATCTCTAACTTTTTTAAATTTCAAATATATTTTTTATGATAAATAAGATTTGATTTGATTTGATTGAGATATGATTTCCAAAAAATAGATAAATATCTATAAATATTATCTGGTATATATATAAGATAGGATTAAAAAAAAAAAAAATCACGTGGCTTTTTTTACCTGGGGGGAGAAGGGAGAAGCGCATACAGATCGACTCGCCCAAAAATATCGCCTAAGTGGGAAAAGCGATCGCTTTTGATAACTATGCCTAAATCAATATATAACAAATATTAAAAAAAATAATCTTTTAGGTTATTCGGTTCGGTTCAGTTTTTTTTCGATTTTCATAAAATGCAAAACCGTAAATTTCTGTTTGTTTTTTTGTCCGGTTTTTTGTAGGGTTCGATTTTTTCAGTTCGGTTAAATCAGTCTTTTTGGTTTCGGTTTGTTTTTCTGCGGTTTTCTGCTCACTCCTAATTATCGCCACCGGCACATATCGAGTATTAAACTGACCTTACATGCTTATACCTTCTCTTTGCAGAGACTCCCTATTACTCTGGGCTTTGTCGGCAGCATGGTGGGCACTATTTACGTTTCAGTGGTGCTTCACAGTTACGTTCTTTCTGTATTCTTCTCTATGTTACAGGTAATAACTAATAAGTCATAACCTATACTGTATGCATACACTTTCATAGACCAATTTGATGATGTTTACAATTCTGCCAGGTCATTTCATTGTCATACTATGCAATTTCCTACTTTCCTGGAGGAGCGGCTGGCGTGAAATTCTTCACCTCTGCTATCACTTCTTCGATTCTGAGATGCTTTGGAAGGTGATGTTTGGTACCACCAGATGTTTGTAAGTTTTAAACGTCCCTTGCTATATGACGTGCGGTGTTAAATGAAACTTACATTCTTTTGTGCTGTACCTTTTACCGTGCACAAAAAGATGTTACAATGTAGCAAGATTTGAACCTATACATAAACGACAAAATTCTCTAGTATATGTATACAATGACAATGAAAACAACTGTTCAAAGTACTGGTCCAGGTTCAATATAGCTCGTTTTAAAGGGTGAATTTTGAGTTTTGCTCGTTTTCAATTTGTTGTTTTATTCTTGTATAATTTGGATATTATATTAATTTTAAAATGTGGTGAATTTTGAATATACTACAATCCTGTAGTTTGATTATTTAATTGAAGTAAAAAAAGTTAGAAGTAAATATGGTCGCACACCGGCCAGAAAATGCAAGCCCCAAATCTCTCGGTTGCAACCGGCCGCAAAACAGACTACATAACAAAGATATCATTGACATAGATGAAACATATGATATAACCAGTTATTATTCTTGAAGAAGTCAACCAAAAGTAATGTGATGAACCTAAATGTATGATTCTAGACCAGAGTTGAAGTTACCGACGAAAACATCCATCTCTGTAGCAGACAGGCACACACCAATTTCTAGATCTTCGCTGGATTCTCTACGGGCACTGATAGAGATCGATCCATTATAATCGATCGAAACTGTTTCATGCTTTATGGGCTTCCCAAATCCGAAATCTAAGTCGTAAAATTTGAGTTTTGGTGTTCCAGCAACCCCCATCATATGCTTTGGCAACCCATCCGGAAACCAATTATCAAATGCTGATTGATCTTTCACGACCCCATCCTTATCGGTCAACGTCTTATGTAGATTCTCTCCGATCAATTTAGAGGCAGTAAGGAAACCTTCCTTTTCCTTTAGAATAGTGCTTCCTGCCAAAGAAAAACACGGCATGACGCAGTTACCAAAGTAAGCAGCTGGGATCGGTGGATCCAATCGCGACCTACAATTGATAGCGAAAAGAAATAACGTTGGCTCATCGTCGTGTAATTTCGCTACACGGCTCCAGATATAGGCACATGCTACGGTAAAAGATGATACATATGGCAACGCTGGAAATTGGGTTGAAACCAATTTTTTCAAACCATTGATCACGGTTCGGGACAAGATAAACGTGGCTCGAACCTTATCAGTTGGTCCAGAAAGTCTTGGAACTTTATATTCTTCATTAAACGTTTCCATCTTCGCAAGCTTTACATAGTTTTCATCTAACTCGGGGTACTTCAACAATCTATCATAAATCGGCAACGTTCCATTAGCCAAAAACTGCTCATCAGAACCACCAGATTGAGCAATCGACGTCCATGCCTTGAGGAAACAAAACCTGGTGCTAGCATCACAAAGGCAGTGGTGATTTGTCATTCCGATAGAAATACCACGGTTGGGAAAAAGTGTCACTTGAACGAATGGAGAAAACCGGGATTGTAATGCAATCTGACTCTTTAGCGGTGCGTCCAAGAAGAGGTATAAGATGATAAAACTTTTCACATTCCCGAGGATGATTCCCAATGAGATAGTTGAAATCAAGATTACACTCGGCAAAGGTGAGGTCAACAGAATCACCTTCAACATAACGAATTTCGGGTTTTCTAGTACTAGTAGGGAATATGGCCAATTTACCAACAAAAGGGAAAAAATGTTGGGGTGATTGATAAAGATTGTTTTAGAGTGGGAGCAATAGTTTCATTGAACTTAGTTTGAGTGATTGGGAGCTCATAAAAGAAGAGTGTGTGTACCGGATCAGGGAAACTTAACCATGCGATGTCGGAGAAAGTTAGTGGCAGCGACTTGCAGCCTATGGTGCCCGGCGGAGGCGATACTTTTGGCTGTTCAAGAACAGTCAAGGCAGAAAAGGAATTCATCGCTTTTCGATATCCCAAAATGAGTGGTGTCAATTAGTAAGTTATCAAGAAATGGGTGAGAATATAAGAAGGAATGTTAGTTGTATGTAGTGGTTTGACAATAACACAAGAAAAAGATTATGATAGCAAGTAAATATTGTTGCAAAGTAGTTATGTGGACTAGTCCTAACCATAATATGTGTGTGCATGGCCAGTCAATCTTTCATAAAAAGTGATCTTGAAAATTGTCACACACCAACATCAAAAATCAAAATTGTTACTTTCATATTTGAATAATCTATAAACTTGGTTAGACTATTTGTACCCTATCCCTATTGCCACGTTCGTGTTATACCACTATCTTCTCACACATTTCACCTCTGTTCTTGAAGCTACATGATCTCTAACTCGTTTTTTATATTATTTTAAAATTACACAAAGAGGAGAAATGAGAGTGATAAAGAAGAGAGAGATAGAGAGGAAGAGAGCTCAGGACCGTGCCCATGGTTCTCCTAAAAATCCACAGGGAAAAAGGAGGCGGTGTTGGAAGTAACTGGATAAAAAACGTAGCAACACAACGATTTTGTGAGAACTCCTCACGACTCTTTTATATATTAGAAAGAACAAAGTAAAACATCCAAGTAATTACGTAACTTAACTCATCTATTTATACCAAACTAATAACTTGCTAAACAAGCTGTCCTAAACCAATACCAACTCTAATACTTATTAACCAATTTAATAATACTTTAAACTAATAATTATCTCTAACTATTTAATTACTCCTTCCTATATCAAGATTAATCATTCATTCACCCCCTTAATCTTGATATGAACACTTTCTTCTTCAAAATAGTGACGGATTATGTTCTTAGGCCAAGTTTGCTACTTCTTCCTTTGACTCCTTTTTAGGACATTCACTTGCATAGTGATATTTTTCTTGACAATTAAAACACACAATAAACTTTTTATCCCTTTGGTGTCGCCACGACCTCTTCCACGATCACTTTGGCTAGACCACCCTCGTCCACAGCACTTACAACCACTCTTCACTCTTCTCTTGACCATCGGTTTTAGGGTCTTGTCCACCGGTATTAGAACTTTGACCAACAGTTTTAGATTATAGTACCTTACTTTGATCATTATCACCCGTCTCGTCTTGCTCTTTGATTCGTTCCTCATAGGCCTTCAAGATACCTATTGCTTCTTTAAATGACATGCTCTCGATATCCGAATACTGCTCAATAGAAGCAACGATTTGAAGATGCTTCTTTGGTACAGAATCTAATAGCTTCCGAACTATCACTTCATCTTCAAGACTTGATCCAAGATTGCTAAACTTTGAGACGAACCCACTTATTTACCAGCAAATTCTTCAATCGTGTTTGTCTCCTTCATGCGAAGTTGCTAGAGTTCTCTCCTTAAAGTAGCTAGTCGAGCCTTTTGAACTCGTTTTGACTCGAAATTGGTCCGATTTTGGTTCGAATTATGGTAAAAACACCTTTCCCTTGAGTGATTTGGTCTAATCTTAACCCATTCTGATCCAATTGCTACCGGTTTTGACCTAATTTTGACTGACTACGTCCGATTTTCAGCGGATTTCCACCGATTTTCCCGACTTTGACCGATGTTGACTTTTACCGCTTAATTAAACCGATTTTGGAAAAATCCGGGCGGTAGACCTCCGATGAGCAACTAATTGTCGCCTAGAACCGATTTCTACAACACACAACTTAACGCTGCAACGCACGAGGAAACAACCTAGTAATAAAATAAATAACAATAATAAGTTAAATGAAAATGGGAAAAAAAACTCTATTAATTGTACTATTCATCCGACAACATTTTTTAATATATAATATAATATAATATAATAGAATGAGTTACTTGCTCTTTTGCTCGCTCCAACATCGTCGGCCCCTTCGTTATGCCAACCTCCGCGCCCCGATCACGAAGGAGGGGGCAGTGTCTAGAGCCCTTGTCCCGCACCTCCTGGAACTCCCTATGCCACAAATCTGGTAGTATTGCAATACTTTAATCTACATTTTGTATAGATAAAAGTAATTTTAAAAATAACACATAAGTAACACAATCATCAATGTGATACAGTAAGGATGTCAAATGTAGTTTAACATTCCAAGCCGTTACCTCAACGTCATTACAGATTCCACATTCTTTCCATTGGAGTAGAGTGTCGTTTCATTTTCCATTGCCACATCATTTTTATTTTTTAATTTACGTAAATAATAGGCTCAATCTATTCACACACCCATTCTGCCTATTTGGACACCTTTGGTGCCCTAGACGTCTCATCTAGGTCTGTACGGGGCGTCTAGGCACTGAAATCAAGTGGGCTCTGAGTGGGTTGTCGGACACAGAATTTAAGGGGTCTAGACGCCCCGTATAGATCTAGACTGGGCGTCTAGGAGGTTGGTGTTTTTTTAGTTGAAAAATGGATGTTTTGGTGGGGTAATTTGATTATTTTTTGAGGGTAATGTTTTTTTGAGTGAAAAAATGGGTGTTTTGGTGGGGTAATTTGAGTTGTTTTTTAAAAAAAAGTTTGATATTTATGTATAAAAATATTTTACCATTTTCAAGATCGGCCCTTTAAAAATATTGGATCGTTTAAATACTATATTGTTTTTAACATTTTACTTTTTCAAAAATTACTCTTCTATTAAAATAATATATTGTCTAAAACGAGTGTTAAAATACTACATGCCTATACGAGTGTTGTATCTTATCCTATAGTCTTGTATCGTATCGTATAGTGTACTATAAGTCTCGTATAGGTCTCGTATACTGTAGTATAAATCTCGTATATGCATTGTATAATTAATATTAGTGTTATTATAATTAATATGACTGGGCATCTAGAGTGTCCAAAAGACCATTTTAACCCTGTTTTGCCCCCAGTCTAGCCCTAACTCAGGGGTATAATAGTCATTTAAACACCCTAAACGCCCAGTCTAGCTTTTAATGCGGCGTATTTTTTTAAAATATGTGTTATTAATATTAAAAAGAGAAAACAAAAAAATATAAATATACGCCGCATATAGGGCTAGACTGGGCGTCTAGAGTGGTCCAAAAGACCATTTTAGCCCTGTTTTGCCTCTAGTCTAGCCCTAAGACAGAAGGTCTGGGCCGTAAGACTGGACCGTAAGCTATGGTGGCCAGTCGTAGCTTACGGTGGGGTCTGAAATCAAGATCTTGTTTTTATTGTTTCAAACCCTTGGGTTTAATCGATTGTGTTATAATCTATCTATAACTAACATATTTCATAAATTATGAAATATAGGTGATGAAGATGAGCACCGGAGGAGGACCAAGCATTACGAAGAACCGAACACGATCAATGACGAAGCTTCCGCAACTGGTTTTATTGTTTCGAAACAAATCAATGATAACATATTAAAATGTTATAAAGTTTTATAAAAAAAATATACATACATATATATATATGTGTGTGTGTGTAGATGTACATTCGCATTTACTCGTTTAAATGAAATTTTTAAATGAAAATTCAGCAAAGTTAGATAGGGTCTTACATTCTTACTTTGTGATGGTGCATCTGGAAAGTTCAAAACGACGTGATCTTCAATCGTAAAAGACCATCTGTTTTTAGACTAACGGAGGAGATCAAAAGTACAAGTTTTTTTTATGGGGGTTCAAAACATGACTAATTTGTTGCCCAAAATTGATCTTTGATCTCTAGAATATGAATAACCTGAATATATAAACTGAATGGTTGAATACATGTGATGAATCTGAATGAATATAATTGAAATCTAAAGTCCTATTTATACTAATCCAACATGTGCGAGTGAAAGTGTGTGTCTCCTTGTGAAAAGTCGCGTATCTTGTTCTCGATGTTGAAGCCGTCGATGTGAAGAGGTGTGTCCTCGGCGAGAGGCGCCTTTTCCTTTAGTGTAGGTTACAATCTTTCGTTTGGTCACCTTTGGTCCTTGTGCTTGCATAACTAATCTAATCTGGTAACAAACTAATCCATTTGCTAATTACATAATACACCCTTGTACTTCGGATGGGTAGGGATTAGTAACTTCATTCACCCCTAATCACGAACATCCTTGAGTTGTTGTAGATCATGAACTCTGAGCAGTTCTCCTATTTTAGCAAACTTGGGTCTTGCTAGTTCCTTTGTTAGTATGTCTTCCTGTTGTAGTTCTCCATTGATGTGTTCCACATTGATGTGTTCATTCTCCATGCATTCTCTTATGAAATGATAGCGTGTGTCAATGTGCTTGCTTCTTCCATGAGTGCTATTGCTGAAACATTATCCACCATTAGTGTTATCTTCTCTTTTCCCGGCATGTAATTTCATTTAGCAATCTTTTAAGCCACAATGCTTATGAGGCTGTCGTAGTGGCTGCCATGAATTCTGATTCACATGATGAAAGTGCCACTGCTTGTTGCTTTTGTGTGCACCAGGTAATAAATGATCCCCCAAAGTAGAATATTAGACCAGATGGACCTTTTCCTTGGTTTGTGTTAACACCACAACTGCTATCACTATAACATGTGATTTTACATCCTCCTTGCTTATGATTCCATGCTCCTTAGTTCCTTTAATGTAACGTAGTACTTGCTTCACTGCTTTCAAGTGATTTGGGCTTGTATGTAACAAGTACCTGAGAGAACCAATCAGGCTTTTGTAATGTGTTGCATCTACTAGATCTCCTTGTATGCAATAAGTACCTGAGAGAACCAATCAAGACTTCTTAGTCTTACCGGAGTGTCACTAATACTCCTGGTTTAGAGTAGATGGGCCTTTACTAGTTGATAAGCTACTAAATCTTCCCGATGAGTTCGGATTGTACGGATGTGCTGGCGGGGTTATGTAAGAGTCTGGATTATTTTCTGATTGATCCACTCCCGCATCTTCATGATGTGGCCCACTACTATCTGGACTACTTGGTGCGTCCTCTTCTAGTTTTGATGGGTTGTCATTTTCTTGAATGAAAAATTTGTTCATTCGGGATTTCCTGATTCTACTGCTTCTAAATAGCTATTCCAGTTCCATGGTTGAGTTTCCATAAACTTTACATCTCTACTGACACATATCTTGTTCTTTGCTGGATCATATAATCTAAATGCCTTATATCCTTATTCTATTCCACGTTATACCATAGGTATGCTTCTATCATCTAACTTCTTTTGTTGAAGTGGTAATACCTTAGCGTATGTAGTGTAACAAAAAACCTTCAAGTGTTGCAAATTCGGCTTTCTTCCTTTCAATACTTCATATGGGGTCTTATTTACCAAGGCTTTCATTGGAACCCTGTTTAGTACATATATTGCATGCTTATCGCTTTACCCCAAGAATTTTGTGGCATGTTCATTGCCTTCAACATCCTGTGAATAGTGGATAACATCATCCTGTTTCTTCTTTCTACTACTCCATTTTGCTATGGGGAATATGGCGCTGTAAGCTATCTTGCTATGCAGTTATCTTTGTGGTACATGTTGAATTTAGCCGACATGAATTCTCCACCTCTGTCTATCCATAGTATCTTTAACTTGGTTTATGTTTCTGTCTCAATCTTTTCTTTGAACTCCTTGAAAGTTTTAAATGCTTGATTCTTGGAAGTTAGTAAATATGCCGACATGTAGCGAGTGCAGTCGTCTACAAGTAAGAATATATACTTCTTCCCAGCATGTGTTGGTGGGGATATAGGACCACACAAATCTCTATAGACAATCTAGAGCTTTTAAGGATCTGAATTTCGCCCGATTTGGATATGGTGTCTTACATGAATTTGATGTATACATAAATAAAATGGAGGTATAAACACATTTCAGTGTAAAACAAGAAATGGAGGTATAAAACTAGAAATATATGAAGATTTAAATGGTTTGGTTTGGTTAACCGATGCTACAAAAATATCCGATAACCAATTTTCCGTTAACTCCGTTTCAGTTTGTAGGTTTTCGGTTCCGTTTTGGTTAACGGTTCAGTTATTGCTCACCCCTACTTGTGAGTGATTAACTATGTGTGATATCATGTTGAGGAGGAGCACTTGGTTGTACTAAACTGATTGAATTAAGTAAGAATCTATGCTATAGATATGGTACTTGGTGACGAAGACTAATAGATAATAATGTAATAGTTTGATAGGTTTGGAATTTGATGTTTGTAAATGTTTCTAAGTGCTAGCGCAGTTATGAATATCTTCACCAGAGCAATCTGGCGCAGGTGGACATGATGGCGTAGTTGCCATAAAATGTGCCAATGCAAGTTGGCGCAAGTGGTGATAATGGCGCACTTAGTCAGGCCCTATACATATGTGTACTTAGGTCATTTTGTATATAGTCTTTTAGAGAGCTTTGAGAAGTGTGTGATTTCCATGATCATTGTATTCTCATTTTCAAGTAATAGAAAAGCAAGTTATTTGCATGTGTGTTGTGTTACATTACGCTTAAACATTCATGTTTTGGATTTTAACGTGATCGATCCTTGTAGTGTTTTAGGGACCTACATATGTTGAATATATGATTATCATGTGTTCTTGATTATAATTATGTTGCTTATTCTGATAATATAATTTAGTGTTATATTGAAGAACACCCCTAAGATCCAAACAATCAATAGTACAAAGAGTGGAGCCATTAAATATATAAAATATAATGGTGTAAATAAATAAAAACTAACATAGATAAATATGAGAACGGCAATAACTTCTTTATTCATGTGTATAGACAATTATAACTATAATAATGAACATAAAACAACAAATAACACAACTCAAGTTGCCAAAAAAACAAATCAACCCTTGAACATCCACAAACCCCTGTCAAATTCATACATCAAATCTTAAATCATAAGAAATGGAACCATACATCATTGGCGAATCATGATACATCAATCCATATACCCACATCATCTTCTCGAAATCTTTTTTACGTTCTTGAAAGATTAACTAGTATTTGAATATGCCTACACACGCCACGACTCAGGAAAATTAAATGCTTTGGAAGGAAAATTTAAAGGTGGGGTGGCCCAGGTACGAGGGGATGATGTTTTCATTTTGGAGGAAGGGTGGGTAGTGGAGGAATTTTGGGGAGTGAAAATGGTGGGCATGGTTTTTTATAAAATGTTTTTGGCTTTGGCTTGGGCTTGGGCTCTAGCTTTGGTTCTGGCTTGGGCTTTGGCTTTGGTTTCGACTCTGGTTTTGGCTTTGGCTCTTGCTTGGGCTCTGGCTTTGGTTTTGGCTCCGTCTTGGGCTTTGGCTCTGGCTTAACAACAACCCGTGGATGATGGTGAAATTTCTTATACCAAGGCTGGGATTTAGGGAACGGCGGCCAAAGGGTGGCAGAAGTGCAAATTGCCGATGAGAATTTGAGTTCTCCAGCCGGTCCAAACGTGTGTTTTTCATTTGACTTGGACATGAAGGTGATCTTAGAGGCTTCTAACCCATTGTGAAATGCACAAGGTGCATTTGCTGCGTTGTGGAGTTGTACATAGCACTCCTCACTCAACGTTCCATCTTTCAAGATTTCTTGAGGAAGATTTAACTTGAATTGTCCTTCATCATCCAACTTTCCAACACCTCTTGTTTGGAATTTACCATCTTCAAGCTTGCAGTCAATGGTCACTTTTAACCTTGCAAATTAAGATCAACCATAGTCAAGACACATGATCAAAGGTATGCGACTGATTGTTGGATCGCAATGTAGGTGCCACGACTACAATTACTTGCATTGAGCTAGATATATTTACAAATTACCATAAGTAACAAAGTAAATATTGCTACCTGATAATGCTTGGCTTGTCTTGATGTTATTCTCCTTGCAATCAGCACATTCTCCAAATCCAACTACCTCCACAGTACTAGCACTGCCATAACAAAAACTCCCACAAAAGAACACAACCAACAAAACTCCGAGAAGAAAAGTGCGCTTCATCGAGAGATGATGTTAAAAAGAAAATCTTAAAATCTCAAAGAAAAGAATTACATAACATGAACTTGGTGTTGAAATGAGTACTTGAACTATTTTCTACTTGTATATATATTAGTAGAGCTGATCAGTTATGGGGCTAGCTTTCCTATAGTGAAGTAAATAACCTCAATGCACCACATGTATATTCAGTCTACTTAGCATGCAGTTAATGCAATATCTCCACCAACTAACTGAAAGTTCTATACACATCATGACCCATGTGCTACACTTCTACCACATTATATCAAACAGTTAACATGATGAATTCAATTCACTTATTCACCTACACATTATTACATCATGAGTCACCAGTTATACGATGATAACGGAAGTGGGTTGCAGAGTTGACAACGAAGTTGATTATAAGATCTGTGACACCGATAAGAATGTTTAAAAGGGGATAGGTCATTTCTACGGATGATAACGGGCATCAAGTTTAACGTTTAACCGACCAATGTATCTAGAAGAGTAATTTAGTTTATTTACGTTCGATAAATGTATGATTTTACTTTAATCCCATAAGTAAAAATGCGAGGGTCTTTCTTTCCGTTTGGACTAGCGTGTTTTTTCTTTCTTACTGATATTACACGATAAAAAAATTATGTATCATGAAAGTTAATAAATACCACTTATGATTCGTTCTCTTGTTTGAGTAAGAACGTTAATGGTGTATATTTATTATTTTTTGTATTAGGACAAACCATTTGAAAACACACCTAACTAAAATTAGTTTCGTGATTAGTGAGTTAATTAATGCTCGAGTTATTGTGTCATCAATATGTCTATTATTACCATGTGGTATAATTTTTTTTTGAACGGTAAGATTCTATGATTATAGAACAGGGCCAACAAATGCTGTAAAAACCCGAAAGATTACAATACACGAAATAAAACAAAAACCATTACATCCCCAATTACATCAGTTTATTTTACTATGTCTCTTATGTTAAAATCCACCCATATCTCCCAAACTAAATCTTTAAACTTCGATATACTCTTTAGCCATAAGAACGACTCTGACTTTATTTCCTCGACAATATTATTTCCAGATTGCATAATGCCTTTGAACTCCTTTTCATTTCTTGCCTTCCATAATTGCCATATGGTAGATTGAAACACCATGTTCGCAATTTTCTTCCAGTCTTGTGATCCTGCTAGACCTTCTATAAAAGCCATAATATTTTCGCACGAGCTAAAGTCTACAGAAGTAGGCAGTTTTATCCAAGCAAGGATGTTCCACCACACTGATTTCGACATAGTACATTCGCTGATTAAATGCACAACCGACTCGTCATATGAATCACACCTCGGGCACAAGTCGTTATTTATGTGGTATAATTAAGCAAAGAACAAACATTTCTATATTTTTTTAACAATAAATTTTTATATCAGTACGTCTTTGACGAGCTCGAATCCCTGGCTTCAAAGGGAGAAGCAAATTAATTCCAATTACTTTATTATTTGTACCCAATCCCCACCCAACATTTCTATATTTACTTTCTCTAAGATAAAGTAACTAAAATAAAAAAAATTACATAAATTTGCCATGTAGGTTGATAGAGTGGGTGGATTTTTTTTGAAGTAGGAAATTTTGTCGCTAAATGAAAACAAATATTTGACCATCAAATTTGTTTTTGGAAATCATATGTCGTCTCTGTAGCTTGAGATTTCTTTTTTAAATTTGTTTAGATTCGTCAATAAGAAATGAGAATTTTAAAATTTTTAAAAGTTGTAGGAAAACCTTTACAAAAGGACTATAAGGTGATAGAGTGGAGATAATTTTTTTTCTTTCCATATCCTATCCTAGTTGATAAAGAAAGTCCTCTTGCCCCATAGGATCCAGCTTGTATCCCCTCAACGCTCTACTGACACCTAATCCGACTACTTCTATCATAGGCATAGCTCATCGACCTTGTGAACTCCTTAGGACCGTTCTTGGCTCTCCTGGGTTGCTCAATCGTCTGCAAATGCGAGAATATGACAACTAACAAAACAATTTCGAACACGTGCGAACACCGTTAACAAAATAAATCTTCTTGGCCAAAATAAATTTTACGTTTTTGGCCATAATATAGAAGTCACCAAATTTGACGTTTACACCGGTAACTGTAACTACTCCACATTAAAAGAAAAAAACCAGTTATTTTCATCATCGTAAAGTGATCCGGTTCGCTCCCGAACTCGTATGAATTAGTCATTGAGATTTAGAAGCTCGGTTCAAATAGAATTCACGAACACCCGAATCCACTTTGCAAATCACTTAAAAATTCTTTTGGCCCATGTAATACTCTTGTAGCCCCAGCCTAAAACTAGAGGTGCATAAAAAAACTGTACCCGGTAAAAACCCGGAACCGGTTTTTTAATACTCGGGTATTCTATACCCGAAACCGGAACCGACCCTACCCGTAGGGTATAGATAGGGTATGCATTTTGATCTCAATATTTGGAACTGGAACTGGAACCGGAACCGATCATACCCGATTGATACCCGAAACCGGACAAGAACCAGAACGGAACCGATTATACCTGACTATACCCGATGCATGATTCTAATATATTTCTTTTAAAGTTACGTTAGTGCATTTATTTTAAATTTCTTATATTATAAAATGCATATTTAATAATTATATAAAAAAAAATACTAGAAATAAGGTAATAAAAACGCAATAAAGTATTAAAAAATACGAAAATATAGAAAAAAACTTGAAAATAGGGTATTTTGATACCCAGTTTCTTTAGAACCGGAACCAAACCTTACCCGGAACCAGACACATAGGGTATGATATTTTGGTCAAATAACCGGAATCGGAACCGAACCGGTTATAGAAATAACCGGTTCCAACCCTTAAAATGAGAAACCAAAACCGGTTCCATAACCGAAGTTGGTTATTAAAAATACGCGATTTGTATACCTCTACCTAAAACTGATCCATACTCTAGGCCCATAAATGAGCTTTTAAGACCCGACCTAAATAATAAACTTGGAGTTGCTAAAACAATCTCAATCTACTTAATGTTTGAAATATAGGGTTACTTGTAAAATCAAATGCACCAAGCTTCTGTAATCTAGTTCTTGACAAACAGGCCCACCATAAAAGATATTTTGGTCAGTCCAATCATTTGACCCAATATGCGACACTGACTTAATAAAATCTTGTACACAATTTCAGACAATTGGTAACGATCAGATGGTACCCAAAATTCAACTAGTAGGTTTTTCACACATGGCCCATGGAATCCTTATTGTCCAATATTACATCCAATCGGTCCATCATTAAGGCACATGCGTATCCCAACCAAAACCAAGCCGCAAAATGAAACTTCTCAGCCGACATCCACTTTTGTCACCACCTAGCTCCAACATCATCTATCGTACACCACGCACCATCACCTGATAACAACCCTTCAACCACCAATGTCGTTTTTAACATCATGTGTTAATCACCGCATGCCACCCTATGCCGTGATTTGCTACTACAAGGTTCCGTTGTAAACCCGCCGTCAACCGCCATTTAACATCGGACATCAACAATTCGTTTGGAGTTGTATAGAGCTTGACTTTCATTCCAAATTGTAGTTCTCCTTCGTTTGTGATAAGTCACCTTGGTGATCATCCACCTTCGTTCACTTTAGTCACCTTCATTATCAACCACGTTCGTTCGTTCTGAAGAAGTGAGTATTCACCTTCGTTCAATGATGATAATACACTTTTGTTTGTTGTATGAAAGGCTTCACTTTCATTTGAAAATCTATGAAGAAACCCTAATTCCACTGAAGACAAAATCAACCGCCACACTCCTTGATCACTTTCGTTTGGAATAGTGTGGGTCTGAAGAACAATCTTGGGTATTGTTTGAAGATGATCAGATGTCTTATATTGTGCAGATCTGAAAAACAACAATTCTATTTTTCTTTGAATGTTGTATCAGTTGATTTATGTTTGAATGATGAATCACTTCCATTTGAGAATGTTAATGTACAGTGCAAATCTGAAAAACAGTTGACGAAGTCTTCTTATCTAAATCAGATGCATGAACACATCTTCAAAAACTTTAATCGGATGATGAAAACCACTCCAAATGGTGTGTAAATGGAAACCTAACACTCGTGTATGGTCCATTTCATCCTAGATAACTTTTTCACACCTTTTTATATCTCGAACTAAAACCCACAAAAATCACTAATCAACAGCTCATGTGACTTAGCAAATGGTTAGATTCACTAAGTCTGGTACCATGGCCCTGATATCAATTGAAAGTTGATGTTTCAGATCGAAAACCAAGATTAGTGTTAGATTAAGTTCATAGATGGAAGATTACAGATTGATAAACACTTTCTTGTATAAACTTGGGCAGCATAATGCTACAAACTGACAATAATAAGCTATCCAAACTACACTGAAAGAACATACATTATGGAAACCGAGAGAGACCGAGTGGTGGTCTATCCCCCAAATCTGAAACCTTGGTGATCCACCACCTTCATTTGGAAATTTCAACATACAGTGGACTATCATTTGCAAACACACAAAGTAACGAAAAACCATTTCATTTGACCGTTCAATGACTATTACATAATCAACTTAAAATGTAATCCAATGTATTCGCACAACAACGGACACAAAAATTGCACTAACAAATAGTGTCATACGCCTACCGAAAAATACACGTAACACCCGCAACAGACCGAAAATGTAGTGAGTTCTATTGAGTGGCCATGTAGATAAATGTGAGTATCAAAACAACTCTGATCAACAAGCCCAATAGGAGACAAGAAAAACGAACCAAGCTGATGAAACGACAAGAACTCACTATCACTTAAAGTTTCAACTGGGACAAAGCCTCTCAATGAAACTATGCAACTCAGGTAACTGAAATAAAAATAACTCCTCCTCTAGTATGTTTTCTCTTAAAGTCGCGAAGGTGAAAATCAACTGTAAGGCCAATGAAATGAATGATGAAGAGTAGCAGAGTGTTACAGAATGGAGGAACAAGAACAATTGAATTCAATTCCTTCGTTATTTGGCTTTAAATTACCAAAACTAAACCATTCTCTTATTTGTATTCCTTTCTTTATCATTTAACTTTATGCACTTATTTCCAACAATACGAAGGGTATGTATGCACTTATTTGCAACAATACAAAGGGTATGTATTTAGTCCTCAGAAAGCTAACCCGTAAACCAAAGTTTGGGTTTAAATGAGTCGTTATAATAACCTTTTGGGTCAATCTGTGTAAGGGAAAATCCAAGAACGGGTTAGAATGGGTTGAAACAAGAGTAAGAATGGGTTGTTCTTTGATTGAATTAAATCTACTCTTTATTTAAGAATCAAGCTGAATCTAACAGAAAGTCTTGTTTTTCTAAAGACAGCTCTTCATCAAAAAATGAAGCAAAATCTAGCAAGTCGCTAGAATTCGGTGAATAAAATACAACATTGCAAAACACCAAGAAAAAAACAGTAGATATTAAACGGACTCATTACATATCGTAAAGTCTTAATTACCAGATCTGAAATAGAGTAGCAAATGAATGCTATTATTCTTTTTGAAATTGTGAAATGACTTGGCCTTTTCTCCTGTTTCTGAGTGGTCTTATCCCTCTGTCCTTCCTTAACTTGAATCGCTCAATGAACCAATCATCGTACCTTCCATAGGAAACGTTTCCAATGAGAATTCCAATTACCAATCCACTTCCAACACTTAAGAATATGATGATCCAATCAATTTTATCACTTGGCTGGAGAGTCTCGGACTCATTGCTTGTTGATGCCTTTGAACTTTGACATTTCTTGTTCAAGAGTTCTCCACACAAATAGGGATTACCCATGTAGAAGCTTGTATCAAATGTATTGAATTGTTTTCCTTGAGGTATTGTCCCATGAAGATGGTTGAATGACACATTAAAAATTCCAAGGAAGTTCAATTCAGTCAATTCATGAGGAAGTTTCCCCGAAAGCTTGTTTCAGGAAAGATCCAAAGATTCAATATATTTCAAGTTCCCCAATGATGGCAAGATATGTCCCGTGAATTGGTTGCTGGAAAGATTAAGAGATTCAAGCCCATGAAGATCACCTAGTGATTGTGGGATCTGCCCTTCAAAATTGTTACAAGAGAGATCGATTGATGTCAAGATGTTTAACAGATGATTATCGTACTCTCTCTTGGTGCCTTTATTTATTAATGTCATTGAATATGAAGCAATAATAGTCGATGATGGCTCAATCTGAAGCGCTAATATCATATCATATGATATTCCATCATTAGACTTCATTGCTCTCAACGTTCGAATGAACTTGTCAGGCAATTGACCTTTGAAAAAATTGTTTGAAAGGTCTATGATTTGTAACTTTAGGAATCATGGAGCCAATAGTTGTGAGATCTTGAATTGTACCATACAATTTGTTGGACCTCAAATTGAGAACTTGGAGCTTGGGCAGAGTTCCCAACCAAAATGGAAAGATGTCATGAAAAGAGTTACCTCCAAGATTGAGAACTCGTAAATTGGTACAATTAGCCAATGATTTTGGTACTTGGCCTGTGAATTGATTATCACTCAAATCAATCTGCTCTATTTTCCACTCGTAAAATTATCCATCATTGGACCATGAAATTTATGTCTTTTTAGATCCAAACGTGACAATGAATTGCTTAAATTGCCTAAACATGGAGGAAGGGTTCCAGTCATGTTAGAAGACAAGTCCAACACTCGAAGGGATTTTAGTTCACATACCAGTTGTGCTATTTCTCCAATCAGATTATTGTTTGAGACCATATAGGCAATCATGCTTAGTGGCGGAATTGGAAACCATCCATGTAGCTGATTATACCTGATGTCAAAATATTTCAAACGAACCCATGGGAGAAAGTGAGAATGTTGATGGAAGCCAGTGATGGAGTTGTATGAAAGGTCAAGCATCAGTAATGTTTGTTATTTAAATCCAATCTGGTATGAGGCCTTCAATTTTGTTGTTAGCAAGAAGTAAAATTGTCATTTTCTTCTCGAGGCGCAAAAAATCAGGAACTTCTTTCAAGTTGCATGATGATAGTCCTAGATCTTCCAGTTCTGGAAGAGTGTTCTATTAGTGAAGTTACTGGTGGCGATAAAGGATATATTATTATAATCCAAATACAAACTTTTAAGTTCGTTGAGTTCTACGAACGTATCTAGTTCCAGCATACCACTAAAGTTGTTAGCTTGTAGGTTAAGAAATTTGAGACTTTCAAAATAAGAAAACAAATTCGGAATCTGTCCTTGCAATTGGTTTTTAGTTAGGTGTGTCGCCTTTAGTTGCGTAAGATTCATAAACGAAGATGGGATATGATCATAAACATGACTTTCCTCTGTGTCGACAATGCTAAGTTTGGTTAAGTTTGCAAGAGAGGGTAGGATTTCATCGTATATGTTCACACATACAAGGTACAACGATTTAAGGTTAGTCAGTTTCCAATCCAATCGCGCATACGGCCCTTTTCACAAACTTTCAAACCAACCAGGTTTACAAGACGTCTTGGCAGTGAAGAATCCAGGCCCATGAGCCCGTCTTGACTGAGAGCCAAGTGAGTGAGTTGGGTCATGTTTGAGAGTGAACGTGGGATACATCCCGAGAAATAGCATGCATAAAGGGACACGTATACCAAATGGTTTAGTGTGGTTATGGACTCAGGTATACTCCCACCGAAACTTGTGGCAAACAGATTTAGATGCTCAAGGAACGACTTATTTTGAAATTCAGGTAAGAAACCAGTGAGGTTGGGATTTTTAGCCATGTTAAGAAATTTGAGCTTGGGTAAGTGAAATACTTTTGATGGAAATTCATCTTGAAGCCTACAATTTTCAAGATCAACTGACCTCAAGGAAGAAAAATTAGACAAGAAAGGAGGTATGAATGAACTAATGTCAAACACCTGAGAGATGGAGATCTCCAATGCTAGTCAAGTTTTGTAGCAAATACTCGAGGCTAGGGATGTGAAGCTTTAGTGGATTCCATGACAAATCTAACGTAGTCAACCGCAACAAGTGTGAGATTTCAATCGGGATCTGACCAGCGAAGCTAGAATTAGAGAGATCGAGGCTTCTTAATTGCTTTAAATGAGCGATCTCAGATGGAACTTTTGACTCAAGAAAGTCGTTCATCGAGAGATTAATCATCTGCAGATGAACAAGTTTGAAGAGAGAATTGTTGGAGTTGATAGATCCATGGAGAGAGCTTTGGCTAAAATCAAGCCCAATCACATGACCTTTCTTGCTGCACATCACACCATCCCACAAACAACAATCAGAATCATGATCTGATGCATTGTTTGCAATCTTCCTCCTAGAGTTAAGCTTTTTGAACCCACCAACATCAACCGTTGATGCATACATTGATGTGAAACGCTTTGCTTAAATTCAAACAAAGCTAAACACTCTTCGTCATGGTGTAACAACGATTCCGTGCATGAAGGAATGACTAAAAAATATATAATGGTAAATATGGTTTGCATGAAACTGAAAGCCATGAAGAGAAATAGTTTTACTTTGATTTCTTGTGAATGTCCATTGCTCGTTATATAGAGAGATCATTTGAACGATGGATAAAGGGTGATGCAAGTGGTATTGGACTAATTAATGATCATAAAACGATATTATTGTCCTTAGTTCCTTTTAGATTATCCATCATAAATACAACTATGTATTATTACTTTTAGATTTAGATATTTATCTATTTTGGTTATAATAATTTGGTGGATTGATTGAAAACACCGTAGGTGACTTCTTCCTCTTGATCTTATTGGTATTATCAGAATATATTTACTGGTCTTTATGGGTTCGGTTTTCAGCTTATCCAAATATGAAATGTTGAAATAAACTAAATCACCTAAAAAATTTCAAATACTTGAAACAGTTTTTACCCGTGCCAGGTCTACTATGTGGGTCCCCTGATAGACTGATAGTATGTTTTTTATTGGAAAGGTAGGTTAAACACAATAGCATCCTGTACAAGGCAATGAGCTTCACAAAATTATACATGATTATGAGGAATCTTAAATCATAATGACCGTATTGAAGGTTGGCCACGGATCGTTTAGCATGTGGAATCGTTTGTGACTCGGATTCCCTACGCCTAGCCCTTGGAATCATGTGTGAGTAGGAACCTTTAATGGCTTACCTAGATCGATTAGCAAGTTGTTCTTATTTTGATGAACTTAGCAAGGTTAGGGCACTCTAAAGGTATTTTGTTGCTAGTTTCTTGTACGAATTGTAGCACTAGTAAGTATGGTGGGTGCTCCCTCAAGATTCATCTAAGATATTCCAGAATCCCGGAGGTAACTTTGATTTTTGCCGGGTGGTTAAAGCATGCTAGTTGTTGTGGTCAGATTCATACTTGTTTTATGTTTACTTCTGAAATGAATGCTATTTTTCATACTCATAATATTGTAAAAGAAATTATAGCCTACGTACTTTATACATACATTTCCTACACTGTATATCCTATAAAATGCACATATATCCACTAATTAGATTACCAGTTTTATATTGATATATTATTGTTCAATTATTTATTTGAATACATTTCTTATTGTAATCGTAAAAGAATATAATATAAACATACATATACAAACTGTAAATAGTTTTGTTGTTTTATAAATTAGTATTTGAGCTCGCGGTTCGCGGCATGGTCCTAGACAATAGCAAATCTAAAATATTTTTGACGGGGACATAAATTGGTTTGGTTGGGCTAAGAAAAAGCGGGTCAAAATAGGTGCAGTAAAACCAAATCATACTAATCGAGTCAATGATATTGTAAAAACATTAATACTTATTTACTTGATAATACAATAAACATTATCAATAAATTTCACTTTGAAGATCTTTAATTTCTTTTTTTTAATTGTTTCGAAAAAGATATTGTACTTGGTTCGTTCAAATCTGTACTCCTTAACTTATACCATCATCTTTATTTAATGGATTACATACAAAGCTAACTTTAGTCGTAAGGAATAATGGATTTAAATAATCTTAACTATTAGTAATTGGTCGGCAACAGTCTTAACTTAAAAAATAACAAGTGGTGGTCCCATTTTTTCACATATTGTAAACTAATGAACCTTTACTAATAGAACCTTAATTGTTTTTTTGACCTCTTATCTTTTTCAGTTTAGTAAAGGTCCATTGATTTACAATATATGAAAGATGAGACCACCACTGGTTATTTTTGAAATTGAGACCGTTGCCGGCCAACGACTAATAATTGAATTATTAAAATCCTATGACTTATTCATAGTTGTAATAATGTGTAATATACTATCATTTAAATATAATGCTCAAACATATAAAATCATGGGCTGTAATAACAGATACTTTGTAAGTGGGCTGGATATTGACGGTGGGCATAGGCCAACCCTACCTCCAAGGTGAATCCGATATTGGTCGTAGGAGGATGGTATATGAGTGGATTAATATTAGACAATTTTAACTAAATAGAATGGTGGTCATTGGCAAAGACTAAACCTTGTAATACTTTGGGAGAGAAAGGTTTTGGGTTCAAGTCTCATAGGCGACAAGAATAAAAGATATTTGCCGTTCAAAAAGAAAAAAAAAAGAAGACAAATTAAGCTTTAATCCAAGCGAGAGTAAAATAAGCAAACAACATGGTTAAGTAAACATGCATAGAGTTAAAAGTTAGCTTTAACTATCACAAATTAGATTCGAAAAGGAAATTTAAATTTGTTACATGATATATTGAAGAGTTAATATAGACCATGCAAAATTTAATATAAACGGAGAGACGCAATGAGAGTTCAATCACTGTCACACATATAACAAAGGATAAATAAAACAAATTAAGTCATAACATTAACCAAAATAATATTTACATGTGTTTGGTTCGTTGTAGCTGCGGCTCTGTTCTGAACATTGAAACGTAACAATGGAAAAGTATGTTGTAATTTAAAAAAATCATAATCATATATTGGTATTAACCACATGGAAAAATTCACATTACATGTCGTAACACGGGGTTTTAACACAAAAAGTAATATATGTATAATAAAACAATAACAAAATCTTAGTATAAAAATGATATATGAAGACCAATAACGAATAAGTCTATTCACAATTAGAAACGTTAGTTTAGGAATATCAACTAGTATTAAGGACTCAAATATTATAGCGGATGTCAAAAACTAATAATTGCATGATTCCGAAGAGTAATGTCAAGTATATATTCAAACAAAACCATAAGGGTTGTTTTTGTATTTTTACAGATACTCCAAATAAAAGAAAAATAAAATATATCACATTCAATTATTGAAGACGATATCCAAAGAAACAAAAAAAGAAATAGCATAACAGATGCTACGTGACATCCAACCTTAAATATTTCACTCTATATACATATTATATATTAAACTTTCAAAAGAGTTAAATGCTTGGTTGGTCCCTGTGGTTTGCAAAAATTGCAGACTTGGTTCTAGTGGTTTACTAATTACACACTTGGTCCCGGTGGTTGTAATTTTACACTCGGGTGGTCCTTATCACTAACATCTGTTAAGTTTTCCAGTTAAGTCCATGTTAAATGACCAAAATACCTTGCCTATTACCAAGTTATATATATATATATATCTTCACAGGTCTCTTCTCAAACAAGCAGCACAACCACCACCATATCACCTCCACCGCCATCTCACCTCCACCCCCGAACACCCACCGCCACCGTCTCACCTCCGCCACTTCTCACCTCCACCTCGGAACACCAAAACACCCACCAACACCGAAACCCACCACCACCAACGAACACCTCCACCACCGGGCAGGCTATCACTACCGCCGATAACCACCACACCAGCTCGTTGCTCCTGCTGCTTCACACCGCCACAACCACTTCTTCCCCAAATCACCGCCACACACATATGCATCAATTACACATAACACACGCCAATTTTTAAATAGCACAAACAATCAGGAACAAAATTACACAAAAACAAATCATCAGAAACTAAACACGATGCAGTGACGTCGAAGGGGCGACGGAGGAGCCGGCGATGTCGGATCCGATGATGCACATATCGGTGGTGGAAGATGAGTTGCAGGTTCATTTTTCCGGTAGTAGGTTCCAGCAGTTCGATGTGCATCATCAGCTGGGAGGTAGAGAGAGAGGTTAAAGGGTGTACGGTGGAGGTTGAAGGAGGTGGCGATGGCGATGGCAGGTAGGTTTTGTGGTGATGGGCGGTGGTTTACGATGACGGCAGCAGTAGCGGCGGCTGGTGTGGTGTTCCGATGACCCACGTCGTTTTTCCGGCGGGTTGGGTAGTTGAGGGCAGTGAGGGTGGTGTCGTTGGTCGTTATTGGGTGGTAGGTTTTTTTAGGAGATAAGATGATGATGAAGAGGCCCCCTGTTTTAAATTTAAGAAAATAGGGAGATTAATTACCTGAAACAGTGAATGAGAGGAGAAGGTAGGAGACGGCGGTGTAGACGGCGGTGGAGGCGGCGGTGGAGGCGGCGGTGGAGGCGGCGATGGTGGAGGTAGGAGACGGTGGTCTTGTGGTTTTAGAGAGAGAAAAGGAAAGTGGGAGAGAGAGATCAGGGTGAAGAAGAAGGTGTTATTTATTTTTGTTTTATAATAGTAAGGGTATTTTGGTCATTTCACATAGACTTAACTGAGAAAGTTAACATGGGTTAGTCATAAGGACTACCCGAGTGTAAAAATTGCAACCACTGGGACCAAGTGTGTAATTAGTGAACCACTGGGACATAATCTGCAATTTTCGTAAACCACAGGGACCAACCAAGCATTTAACTCCTTTCAAAATGATCAAGTTTCTAATAAGTGTTTTTATCTGTTGATTTATGTTATTTTTAAATTTCTTTTAACTTAAACTAATTTAATCAAACATTTTCATGATAATTAACAGAATTACATATAAAATATAGTTTAATCTTATATAAACATGCTATAACTATGGAAGTAGAGTAAATCTAAAAGCTAAATGATAAATATAAATTCATCAAAATCGAAACGTACAAAGTAAAATACAAATATATTTCCTACGGCTAGTACAAAAAAATAAATTATCTAAGAAAAAAATTATATTTACTCCGCTATAATATGGTAGGACCCCTTTATCTCAATGAAAATGTTACAGCAAATTAGAGGGCAGTGAAGCAACCACTTTGCCTTCTGCATTGACAAATTTAAGCATGTGAAAAAAGATTGGACTAAAGAACTGTACATTTAAGAGGAGTATATTTAGCATGAAAACTTGTATAAAGTTGAATAATAAAAGTGAGAGTTTGAGAAACTTATAAATTAATATAGGAACAATTAAGGTGATTAAAATTAGTTTTAATAAATTAAAACAAAGAGAAAATACATTATTAGTGAACATAAAAAAACTAGCATATTTATACGAGTCATCTTATATTTTCCATTCAGTAAAATCAAATCTGATGTGACCTCTAATAGAATCAATTATGACTCAAAAGATGATTTCATTCTCATTGATATATATATATATATATAAATTATAATATTAACACGCAACTATCCTCTGCAATATGATAAATATAATTTTTGCTTAATTACATACTTTATGCTTGTAGCGGGTTGCAATAGATGCCTTTTAACTTTCATAATTATAGTCACAATCCTTTATTTGAAATTCATTACATCTTCGTCCTTTACCTCTAACCTGGTTAAATTTTTTAGTTAAATGTGGCATGTGCCTTGCACATGATGCTGGATTTGCAGGTGGGAGTTTTCTTAGACTATCACTACTGTTCCCCTTTTTGGCATCATCTACAGAGTCTGGGAGTTGGAGTAGCATCTGTCGCTTGAAGGAGATAGTCTTTTACGGCCTTGATTTCTGCTTGGGTATCTGTAACCTAGCTTCAACCACATTTCTTATCATCTCCGTGTGTAAATTATGAGTAGCATCTACAGACTCCTTTTGTAGTTGAAGAAAAGTTTGGGCATGAAGCCAAACGTTTTCTACAAGTTCTGCATTCGTAGGAGGTGTAGAGTTTTGTACCAGAATCTTTATCATGTCTTTTATCCCAGCCATTTATGTTCCAAGATTGGATAGTCTAGCCATCAATTCTTTGTGTCTTATTGATGACCTAAAAGAATAGGATCATCTGAATTCCCACTAGAAGTGGTTATATCTGGTTTTGAACCAGACGCCCTTTTTCTTGGTATTGGGCTCTTCCAATTGTTTTTGAGTGTACAATTGGAGACTCAACAATTGTTGCCTTCAAGAGGTCTTAGAAATGTAACTAGTGTCCAACTCTAAGAACATTGTCTCCACAATTGTCACACCCCGGATTTCCAACCCGAAATCCCGGTGGGCCCGGATGGTGAGTATTGTGATGTAAGTTGATAACATCATTGTCAATTAAACACGACACAGCGGGAGTCTTGGAGTAAAATTACTATTACAAACCGAATGTTCGAAATATAAAATAATATACAGGCTCGTAATAGAAGATCCACAGGCGGATCATAAAATGTACAAGTAAGAATATAAAACAGACTTTAGGGCAGATATAAGGATTTGCAAGATCCTCTTATTCACTACCGAGCAGCTTCCGGCCTATTTCGTATTGCACCTACAGTTTAGTCTTTGGACGATACGTCAGCTTACGCTGGTAAATACACCCAAGTGACTCATTTTGAAAACTTTAAAATGATTTTTAAGTGCAAAACGGTACAAAATCTTTTATTAACTTGGGAAAGTTGAATTTACAACCTTGTATCAGGTTCACATGTTTGTCAATACATATAGGGCCCAGTATAGAAACCGAGACATGATTAAATACACACCACTCAGGACTCACGAATGAGTCATCCCCAACGTCTTGGGAATATTGCATATGAGCGTCTGTCAGGTGTATGCCTACACCCCGCGCTAAGGTCGTGGCCAATAACTAATGTATTGAGCCGAGGATATCTAGGACACGGTAATTTAACCCCCGATGTTTAAGTTATCAAACAAAACTGACTAAAACAGAATATGCGGGTTTACTAGCCACAAACGGGCATTCGATTGACCCCATTTCGGACCAAGCGGTAATAATTTACCGTATCCCAAGCCCATATAGGGAAAATAAGTCGAGAGTATTTACCTGAGCTAGTCTTCTTCTTTTATTTTTAAATAACTCAGCCGTATACAAAAGTACCAAGTGCAGATAGCATTTACCAGGAAGGCTCTAGTCTGGATTATGGCATAAGCTAGCCAATTAAGTACTAACGGTCTTATAAACAGAATAGTGTACATGATCATTACATATAACGCTTGATTAAACGATGATCGGATAGAATGTAGTTTAATCCCAACAAGTACTTGACTTGTGTAATATGGGTAAACTATAAACATTATGGATTTTGAAACTTAAATGATAAGGTTAAACCCGTTTCGGTTAATTTTCGTAAAATAGTTATGTATACTTAACCGTACGCATATCAGCGATATCGGGTAACCGGATAATTCATGGACAAGTTCTATATGCCATTATATTTTAAATAAGTTAAAATATCAGTAGGATATCAACTTGTATGCCCGTTAAGGTTTTAAAACGAACCATGCCTTATAAGGGCATTTCGGTAATTATATACCGTATAAAAGGAACTTGAATATATTTTAAGTTTATGACCATGAGTATTCTAGAAAATAATTTATTTATGATATAATATCAGTAGGATGTCAATTTATGTGTAAATTATATTTTATGAACAAATTATGCACCAAAGGGGCATTTTGGTCATTTTACACATAGTTTATAAATTGTTTGGGATTCTGAGTTTATAACATGTACCTACTGTAAATATATTTAAAATAAGTTTTAAAATCAGTAGGTATCAAGTCTTGGTCAATAATATGGTTTAAAACCATGATATGCGCTGAAACGTCGCTTATGTCGTAAAATGACGTCTCTGTGTGATTTTTACGAAAACTGATGTTAAAGTAAGATTAAAATGTCTTAGATATGTTATTTAATATAACATATCAGTAGGTAAAAGATTTACCTTGAAAATATTTGATTAAAACTATTTTATGAGTCACAAGGGCTAAAATCACCATTTATCGACATAGTTTAAGGACTTGCTTGAAAACTCAGTTTTACAACTTGGTTTAACATCCCAAATAATCCTACCTATAATTTTACATCAGTAGAAAACTCATTTTCAAGTTCATTACTATTTAAAACCTTATTTTATGCAAAAAGGACATTTTGGTCAAAGATAGCATAATTATGGAACTTGCGCATAAACTTGGATTCAGATTATGATCATGTAATATAACCTCATATGGTTATGCTACATTATATTATGATCACAATGCAACTTTAGATCAGTAGGTAACTAATCTAAAGTAGGTCAGAATCGAAAGTCAAAGCAGAAGTCAAACTTCGCGACTTTCGGTTGCGAACCGACCCTAGAACTGAAATTGACGAGCCGAATATGTTCTTACATGTTCTAATAATTATTACCAACTTGTTTAAGTTCCAAAACAGGTTTCATAACATATATAAGATCAATTTATGATTTTTCCGAAAAATGGTCTGTTTGACTTTTTAATATCGTAACTTTGACCCGTTAATTGGTCTAGCAAACATCATCTTCAGGAGGTGCCCTTTATAGGGATTAACACCTACCTTGTTATGATCATTTAGCCATGTTCATTTCGAACAATGGCTGGACCATAATGGTCTTAACCGAAAGTCAAATCGTTTTCTAAAAAACGCTTGACTTTTGGCTATAAAAGCCTATAAACGAAAATGCACAAAGAAGGAACACTTACCAGTGATTCCTAAGGTGCAAAAGAACTATGTTGGATGCTCCTTTTAGCTAGGCACTTCCAGAGGAGGGAGAAGAGTGTGAATAAGAAAGGTGCAAGTTCAAATGGTGAACTTGATCACCTATTTATAATTGGAGAACTCAAAGGAGGTGAAGCCATGTGTTTAGGGGTGTAAGAGGAAGCTTACAAGTGTCCCAAAACGTGGCATAGCTGATTACAAGTCCATGGTTTCGAATTAATTGTTTTATGGAGTTTTGCTTCGCTGCCAAACAAACTTTCTGCAGCAGACCTGTTCTCGCGCCCCGTGAGAGACTCAGGCCTGGCCTCTCGCGGCCCGCGACCGCCTCTTGGCCAGTTTCAAAGTTTGACACTTTTAACCCCTTAACTTATTAAAGCTTCTAAAAACCTTTTTGACACCTTTTTGGCATTTTTAGCCCTCCGTAGCCAATACTTGGCATACCCGGGATTATGCTCGGATATTGTTGAGCTCTCGGTTCGTTAAAAGGTCACTCAGATGTAAGAATTAACATGTTGACACTTTTAATCCCTCCATCATCCAACTTTCACATATTTTTGGATTTAATCACTCTCGTCCGACAAACAGGGCATGTGAGAGTTAGGACTACGTAAAGGATCACTCAGAGGCTTAGTATAAGCATGTTGATTCCGATGTCACTCAGAGGCTGGGTATGTTGACATATCAGTCACTCAGAGGCCATATTTTTAAGCATGTTGACATATCAGTCACTCGGAGGCTGTTATTTATGCATGTTGACATCAGACCGTCACTCAGATGCTCAGTTTGAGCAAGTTGATGCCGTTAGTCCTTATTAGTCTTTAATAGACTACATTTAAAAAAAATACAACACGTGTCACTATATTATTGGACACGATTTTACAGGTGTTACATCCTCACCCCCTTAAAAGAAATCTCGACCTCGAGATTTATTCAAAAAGAAGGGGGTACTTTTGTCGCATAGTGGGCTCAACCTTCCATGTATATTCAGGACCTCTAAAAGCGTCCCACTTAACCTTTACTATAGGTATCATTTTTCTTCTGAGCTTCTTAACCTGTCGATCCTCGATCGAAATCGGTTTCTCAATGAACCTCAAGTTTTCTTCAATTTGCACATCTTCGTGCTACATTGCTAGCGACTCATCAGCTAGACATTTCTTAAGGTTAGATATGTAGAATACGTCGTGAATTCCACTAAGCTCCTCTGGCATCCTGAGCTTATAAGCTACAGTGCCGACACATTCGACTATCTCGAATGGCCCAATATATCTTGGGCTCAATTTGCCGTTCTTTCCAAAACGCATCACACCTTTCCATGGTGATACTTTTAGCATGACTTTGTCCCCTACTTGGAACTGAAGAGGTTTACGCCTCTTGTCAGCATAGCTCTTCTGCCTGTCTCTGGCAGCTTTGAGACGATCACGAATTTGCACAATCTTTTCCTTGGTCTCTAGGACAATCTCAGGTCCTGATAGTTGGGCTTTCCCAACTTCTGCCCAGTACACGAACGTTCTACATTTTCTCCCATACAAGGCCTCAAAAGGAGCAGCCTTGATGCTTGTATGATAGCTATTATTGTAGGAGAATTCTATTAGGGGTAAGTGGTCATCCCAACTTCCACCTAAATTAATCACACATGCCCGAAGCATGTCTTCCAAAGCTTGAATAGTACGCTCACTTTGACCATCAGTCTGCGGATGGTAAGCCGTACTAAAATTTAATCGTGTGCCTAACGATTGTTGTAAACTTTTCCAAAATTGAGATGTGTATCTAGTATCTCTATCAGATACAATAGATACCGGCACACCGTGTAGGGACACAATCTTGTCCACATACAACTTAGCCAATTTATCTGAATTATATGTTTCCTTTATTTGGCAAGATATGTGCTGACTTAGTCAGTCTGTCTACAATGACCCAAATAGTGTCATTTCCACTTTTGGTCTTAGGTAACTTGGTAATCATGTCCATAGTTACCATTTCCCATTTCCAAGTGGGAATTTCAAGCTGCTGCAGAAGTCTTGACGGCTTTTGATGTTCGGCCTTAACTTGCAACACGTCAGACATTTAGCTACATAGGTGGCTATGGATTTCTTCAAACCCATCCACCAATAATTCTTCTTCAAGTCTTGATACATCTTGTCACCACCTGGGTGAATAGAGTATCTTGAATTATGCGCTTCCTGGAGGATTAGATCTCTAAGTCCTCCAAAGATCGGAACCCAAATTCTATCATTAATCTTAGAATTCCATCCTTTTCAGGCGTTAACTGATCAACAGTTCCGCCTAATCCCTCATTAGGAATATTAGCCTCTAACAGGGCTTGTTTTTGCGCATCTAATAGCTTCTTACACAAGCTATTCCTGAGCTCAATGCTCTTGGCGTTAATCCTAATAAGATTTAATTCTTTCCTTGCGACTTAAGGCGTCAACAACTACATTTGCCTTGCCGGGATGGTAGCGAATCTCGCAATCATAATCATTGAGAGTTTCCATCCAACGGCGTTGTTGCATGTTCAATTCTTTCTGATTGAACAGGTGTTGGAGACTCTTATGGTCTGTGTATATAACACACTTTGTACCATACAAGTAATGTCTCCACAGTTTAAGTGCAAATACAGCACCCGACTCCAAGTTATAGGTGGTGTAATTTCTTTCATGCACTTTTAATTGTCGTAATGCATAGGCAATTACCTTGCCATTTTGCATTAGCACACAGCCCATACCGGTGTGTGAAGCATCACAATAAATAACAAAGTTCTCAATACCCTCAGGTAGAGATAACACAGGAGCGTTTCTCAACTTATTTTTTAGAATCTCAAAAGATTCTTGTTGTTTTGGACCCTAAACGAACTTAACATTTTTACGGGCCAGGGTAGTCAAAGAAGTGGCTATTCTTGAGAAGTTCTCAATAAACCTTCTATAATAACCAGCCAGTCCTAAGAAACTACGAATTTCAGATGGAGTTTTGGGTACTTCCCAATTCATGATGGCTTCAATTTTGGCGGGATCCACTTGGATACCCTGCTCACTTACCATGTGTCCAAGGAATTGGACTTCTCTAAGCCAAAATTCACATTTAGAGAACTTAGCATAAAGCTTCTCTTGCCTTAGCAGTTCTAGGATGCATCGAAGATGTTTCTCGTGATCAGCTTGATTACGATAATAAATAAGTATGTCATCTATAAAGACAATGACAAACTTATCTTAATATGGTTTGCAGACTCTGTTCATGAGGTCCATGAATGTTGCTGTAGCATTTGTGAGCCCAAAAGGCATCACCAAGAACTCCAAATGACCATAGCGGGTCCTGAAGGCTGTCTTAGGAATATCTTCACTTCTAACCTTCAGTTGATGATATCCTGATCTCAAATCGATCTTGGAGAAATAACTTGCCCCTTGAAGTTGGTCGAATAAATCATCGATCCTGGGCAGAGGATATCTATTCTTAATTGTTAGCTTGTTCAGCTCCCGGTAGTCGATGCACATCCGCATTGATCCGTCTTTCTTTTTAACGAAGAGGATTGGAGCTCCCCAAGGAGAGGAACTAGGTTCAATAATCCTTTCTCCAAGAGTTCATCCAATTGAACTCTTAACTCATTCATTTCGGTTGGAGCTAGTCTATATGGAGCTCTAGCTACGGGTGCTGATCCTGGTATGATGTCAATTCTGAACTCCACTTGTCTATCCGGAGGTAGGCCTGGTAATTCTTCAGGGAAAACATCGGGATACTCCAAGATAACTGGTTGATCTTTAAGGTTCGGCTTAGGTTCATTTATGGTTACTTGTGCCATGTAGATGACACAACCTTTTCTCAAACACTTGGATGCCTTAAATAACGACACCTTGTCTGGCAATCCATAGCGTGAGTCTCCGGGAATGGTGATTGATTCACCAGATGGGGTTTTAATCTCGATGAGCTTTTTATCACAGGCAATGCGGGCTTGGTTATGAGATAACCAATCCATGCCTAAGACAACATCAAACCCCACCAATTTCATTGGCAAAAGAGAGATAGGATGGAATGATTCTTAATGGATATAGAGCATCCATCAAGAACGGAAGATGTGGATTCTATCGTTCCATCAGCAAGTTCAATCTCATAGGTTTTATCTAGAGTTCTTATGGGCAGGTTTAATAGTTTATTAAACTTATGATCAACAAAAGATCTATCTGCACCCGAATAAAAAAGAACTCTAGCATAAATATCATTAATGGGGAAAGTACCTGTTATGACGTTATTGTCACTAACAGCTTCCTTAGCAGTCAGTCGAAAAGCGGGTGCATTCCCCTTCTTGGCCTCTCCGGGCTTTGGATTATTATTCCTTGAATTCTTAGGGCAGTTAGTCGCAATGTGCCCTTTTTCATTGCAGATATAACATCCAACATCCTTAAGATCTTTACAATCTAGGGTCTTATGCCCTCTCCTTTTACAAAAACCACAAGGTCTAGCTTGTGAATCAGAGTTACACTGTCCCCAGTGTCTGCGGTTGCAAGTCTTGCAAAATGGCATCACAGCCGACTTGCTTTGGTTCCCTTTGAACCCGAATTTCCCTTTATTTTTCTTATTAAATCTTTGGGAGTTGTCTTCATCTCTTTTCTTTTTCCCGTCAGTTTCAAGCTTAACTGACTTCTGCCTTACTAAATCAAGGGTGAGAGAGAGAGATAGGTCTACAGCAGACCTATAGGTATTAGGCTGAGCAGCCTTTACCATGCCCTTAATCTCGGGCGCTAATCCATTGATAAAATGCGCAATGCGTTTGGATTCAGGGGTGATTAAATAGGATACTAACCTAGATAGGGAATTGAAATCGAAGACATACTTTCGACAGTCTAGGTTTTTCATTGAAAGAGACAAGAAGTATGTCTCTATTTTCTCCACCTCATGGGGTGGACAGTAGGTTTCCTTAATAAGGTCTATAAACTTAGACCATTCCAGATTATACAGGTATACTTTACCTGTGGACTGAATCATGGCTTTCCACCAAGTTAGAGCATCACCATTGAAGGATTGTGATACATACTTGACCACATCCTTATCAACACAACCGCTGATGTCTATGATGGTTTCCATTTCGTCCAGCCAATTTAGGGCTTCCACAACTCCTTTTTCCCCATTAAAGTCTCGGGGTTTACAGGAGACAAAGTACTTGTAGGTGCATCCGTCCTTAGAAGAACGGGACTTATCAGCATAGTCTATCCTCTTAGGTTCACTCTTCGCATTTGATGAGTGAACAGAGCTCTCTTTATGAGCTGAGGACGGGGTAAGCGACAGTGGTTTAGAGCGAGTAGCACTCGACTCTCTTAGCTTCTCTATGGCCTTACCCATGGCCTTTTCCACAGGAATATCAATGCGTGCTTGGAAGTCATTATTATCCATGGCTATATTTTCGACGTCTTTAGAATTGACGTTCCGATGGCTACTTTGTGCCTCATTAGAATTAACCATTCTTCAAAGCTTTGGTTCTATATACCAAATAAAATTTGCCTTAGCCATGGTATACCAACCATATCGGCTTTTAAACATTGGGTATAACAATCCATTGCCTAATTTAAACTAGTGTGAATAACATCACAACTCTTAGGCTTAATATAACTATATTTAGTCTAGGTCTTAATAGGACCATCATAGGCAAATTACAATCTGGACATAGTCCATTTATTACTTGACAGAGGATCCCAATGTCACAACTGTCATTGTCATATTTGACAATTTTATAGCACATAGGCTTGTCACAAAGGACATCAAATATGGCACATAGGCCTATCACTAATGGACATAAGATTATGGCACATAGGCCTGTCACTAATGGACATAAGCTTATGGCACATAGGCCTGTCACTAATGGACATAAGATAGGGCACATAGGCACTACATCACTAATGAATATTTATTTATCACCGCACTGGTGTCGTTAGCCGGGATCAAACAGATCACATGGGCTATATAAAATAAATTATAATCCAAAAGGGTAATACATCACTAATGGATGTTTTATTCATCACCGCACTGGTGATATTTAGTCGGGATCAAATAGATCACATGGGCTATATAAAATAAATCATAACCCGAAAGGGTAATACATCACTAATGGATGTTTTATTTATCATTGTACTAATGATATTAGCCGGGATCAAATAGATCACATGGGCTTTATAGAATAGATCATAACCCGAAAGGGTAATACATCACTAATGGATGTTTTATTTATCATTGTACTGATGATATTAGCCGGGATTAAATAGATCACATGGGCTTTATAGAATAGATCATAACCCGAAAGGGTAATACATCACTAATGGATGTTTTATTTATCATTGTACTGATGATATTAGCCGGGATCAAATAGATCACATGGGCTTTATAGAATAGATCATAACCCGAAAGGGTAATACATCATTAATGGATGTTTTATTTATCATTGTACTGATGATATTAGCCGGGATCAAATAGATCACATGGGCTATATGAAATACATCTCTAATGGATGTTTTATTCATCACCGTACTGGTGATATTTAGCCGGGATCAAATAGATCACATGGGCTATATAAAATACATCTCTAATGGATGTTTTATTCATCACCGCGCTGGTGATATTTAGCCGGGATCAAACAGATCACAAGGGCTATATAAAATACATCTCTAATGGATGTCTTATTCATCACCGCATTGGTGATATTTAGCCGGGATCAAATAGATCACAAGGGCTATATAAGGATAGGACATAGTCCATTACCTTGAAGGCTAACGTGATTCCTCAAGTCACACTACCAAGAGTATGAACATTACTTGAATGTTATCATAAGAGGACCTTAATGGTTGATTAATAGTCCCAGTCGCATTGACCTTAATGACTTGGAGGTTTGAACTTAGTTCACCACCTCTAGATAGAAGGATAACTTCCCTTAACTATCATGATAGAAGACCCTTCCGTTCTTAACTATCATTTATATATTTGGCCAAATATGTGGTCTGTGCCACTTGGCAAATCAAAACCATTAAGATCTTTTTGGAATTATATCACAGAGCATAAATTCGTGAAAAATCGAGACGCTCGTTTTCAAGAGGATAAATACATATATATATAATTCCAAAGTACTTCATTAAATTTCCATAAGAAAGTACAATACTAGAAAATGAAATAAACTGTCCATGCAAGGACTTCAAAAGAAATAAACATGTCCACGCAGGGACTAAAGAAATAACAATGTCCTCTCAGGGACTACATATAATTAGAAGAGACTTCACTCGTCCTTCTTTCCCTTGACCAGCTTGGAGAGTTTCTTGAAAAACTTATTTGTCTTCTTCTCCGTTTTCTCCGCTTGCTACTGCATCTCTTTCATCCTTTCCAAGGCCCCATTAATGGCCTCACATGGTGGTGGAGGTTGTGGTTGTGGTTGTGGCATAACCGGATACTGGTACCCATAAGTTGGATATCCAGTCGGTGGATAAGCAGGTGGGAAAGGAGACGGGTAAAGTGCATTGTGCATAACTGCTTGCATATATGGATCTTGCGACCATTCTTGATAGTCTACTGGTGTAGACGGGTTAAAAGGATCATATCCAAATGTGTCTGGATATGTGGGGATTGGGTTAGTATAACCCGATGGTGGTGGTTGAACTGTAGGTGTGGGTGTTGGTTCCACCACAGGTAAGGTGTTAGAGGGTCCACCCATTTATGGGTCCTCGTGAATTATGGGGTAGGAGCTGGGCAAAGGTGGTAGCGATCCCGACCTTTTTCCGGCACGTACCGACATACATGCTCCACGCTTCCTTCTTGGTGGTTCAGGTGGTGGTTGAGGTTGGTCCACTGGTTCCATGTGGACATCTTCTTGTACTGGGGGTGGTTGAGAGTGATGAGAAAGAGTGTGGGCAAAGGTAAATTGGTTCCAGTATTGGTCCCATTCATTAGGACCTTGGTAGGGTTATCCGGCATAGGAGTTCGAATCGCTTGATATTTCTATGGGATGTGTGTTCGATCCTGACGGTGGCATCTCCGGGTCGGAGTCCTCGTCCATAGGGTTCGACTGGTCCAACTGATTTTGATCGGCTGGAGGCGTGTTAAAATAATGGTTATGGTTAAATTCTTTATGGTAAGAGTGATGAGAATGAGAACGGTGAGAATGGTGTGAATGATATGAGTGGTGAGAGTGGTAAGAATTTTGGGAATGTGAGGGCGAGTGTCTATTAGAGACAGAACGTCTCGCTGGTTGCCAAGGAGACGAATCTCCTGATTCTTGGTAGGCATTTGAGTTATGAGGTTGAGGGGGAATGCGCCCCGATAGTCCTCCCCTCATTGGACCTTTTCCTCTCCCATTTTGTCCTCGTACACGTGGCGGCATTTTCCTGTCAAAAATCAATTCAAAAACAATACTAATAACTTAATAATGAAATGAGTAATCCTAGGTCATTGCCTAGACTCGGAAGTCTAAGGAATGTGCACGTGTAAGTTTGAGATTAAACACAAGAAGGATAGTGTTTAATTCTCTCAAACGTTGGCTCTGATACCAACCTGTCACACCCTGGATTTCCAACCTGAAATCCATACACCGGTGGGCCCGGGTGGGGAGTATAGTGACATAAGTTGATAACATCATTGCCAATTATACACGACACAACGGAAGTCTTGGAGTAAAATTACTATTACAAACCGAATGTTCGAAATATAAAATAATATACAGGCTCGTAATAGAAGATCCACAGGCGGATCATAAAATATACAAGTAAGAATATAAAATAGACTTTAGAGCAGATCTAAGGATTTGCAAGATCCTCTTATTCACTACGGAGCAGCTTCCGACCTATTTCGTACTGTACCTACAGTTTAGTCTTTGGACGATACGCCAGCTTACGCTGGTAAATACACCCAAGTGACTCATTTTGAAAACTTTAAAATGATTTTTAAGTGCAAAACGGCACAAAATCTTTTATTAACTTGGGAAAGTTGAATTTACAACCTTGTATCAGGTTCACATGTTTGTCAATACATATAGGGCCCAGTATAGAAACCGAGACATGATTAAAATACACACCACCCAGGACTCACGAAGGAGTCATCCCCAACGTCTTGGGAATATTGCATATGAGCGTCTGTCAGGTGTATGCCTACACCCCGCGCTAAGGTCGTGGCCAATAACTAATGTATTGAGCCGAGGATATCCAAGACACGGTAATTTAACCCCTGATGTTTAAGTTATCAAACAAAACTGATTAAAACGGAATATGCAGGTTTACTAGCCACAAACGGGCATTCGATTGACCCCATTTTGGACCAAGCGGTAATAATTTACCGTATCCCAAGCCCATATAGGGAAAATAAGTCGAGAGTATTTACCTGAGCTAGTCTTCTTCTTTTATTTTTAAATAACTCAGCCGTATACAAAAGTACCAAGTGTAGATAGCATTTACCGGGAAGGCTCTAGTCTGGATTATGGCATAAGCTAGCCGATTAAGTACTAACGGTCTTATAAACCGAATAGTGTACATGATCATTACGTATAACGCTTGATTAAACGATGATCGGATAGAATGTAGTTTAATCCCAGCAAGTACTTGACTTGTGTAATATGGGTAAACTATAAACATTCTGGATTTTGAAACTTAAATGACAAGGTTAAACCCGTTTCGTTTAATTTTCGTAAAATAGTTATAGATACTTAATCGTACGCATATCAGCGATATCGGGTAACCGAATAAGTCATGGACAATTTCTATATGCCATTATATTTTAAATAAGCTAAAATATCAGTAGGATATCAACTTGTATGCCCGTTAAGATTTTAAAACGAAACCATGCCTTATAAGGGCATTTCGGTAATTATATACCGTATAAAAGGAACTTGAGTATATTTTAAGTTTATGATCATAAGTATTCTAGAAAAATAATTTATTTATGATATAATATCAGTAGGATGTCAATTACATGTGTAAATTATCTTTTATGAACAAATTATGCACCGAAGGGGCATTTTGGTCATTTTACACATGGTTTATAAATTGTTTGGGATTCTGAGTTTATAACATGTATCTACTGTAAATATGTTTAAAATAAGTTTTAAAATCAGAAGCTATCAAGTCTTGGTCAATAATATGGTTTAAAACCATGATATGCGCTGAAACGTCGCTTATGTCGTAAAATGACGTCTCTATGTGATTTTTACGAAAACTGATGTTAAAGTAAGATTAAAATGTCTTAGATATGTTATTTAATATAACATATCAGTAGGTAAAAGATTTACCTTGAAAAAATTTGATTAAAACTATTTTATGAGCCATAAGGGCTAAAATCACCTTTTATCGACATAGTTTAAGGACTTGCTTGAAAACTCAGTTTACAACTTGGTTTAACATCCCAAATAATCCTACCTATAATTTTACATCAGTAGAAAACTCATTTTCAAGTTCATTACTATTTAAAACCTTATTTTATGCAAAAATGACATTTTGGTCAAAGATAGCATAATTATGGAACTTGCGCATAAACTTGGATTCAGATTATGATCATGTAATATAACCTCATATGGTTATGCTACATTATATTATGATCACAATGCAACTTTAGATCAGTAGGTAACTAATCTAAAGTAGGTCAGAATCGAAAGTCAAAGCAGAAGTCAAACTTCGCGACTTTCGGTTGCGAACCGACCCTAGAACTGAAATTGACGAGCCGAACATGTTCTTACATGTTCTAATAATTATTACCAACTTGTTTAAGTTCCAAAACAGGTTTCATAACATATATAAGATCAATTTATGATTTTTCCGAAAAATGGTCTGTTTGACTTTTTAATATCGTAATTTTGACCCGTTAATTGGTCTAGCAAACATCATCTTCAGGAGGTGCCCTTTATAGGGATTAACACCTACCTTGTTATGATCATTTAGCCATGTTCATTTCGAACAATGGCTGGACCATAATGGTCTTAACCGAAAGTCAAATCGTTTTCTAAAAAACGCTTGACTTTTGGCTATAAAAGCCTATAAACGAAAATGCACAAAGAAGGAACACTTACCAGTGATTCCTAAGGTGCAAAAGAACTATGTTGGATGCTCCTTTTAGCTAGGCACTTCCAGAGGAGGGAGAAGAGTGTGAATAAGAAAGGTGCAAGTTCAAATGGTGAACTTGATCACCTATTTATAATTGGAGAACTCAAAGGAGGTGAAGCCATGTGTTTAGGGGTGTAAGAGGAAGCTTACAAGTGTCCCAAAACGTGGCATAGCTGATTACAAGTCCATGGTTTCGAATTAATTGTTTTATGGAGTTTTGCTTCGCTGCCAAACAAACTTTCTGCAGCAGACCTGTTCTCGCGCCCCGTGAGAGACTCAGGCCTGGCCTCTCGCGGCCCGCGACCGCCTCTTGGCCAGTTTCAAAGTTTGACACTTTTAACCCCTTAACTTATTAAAGCTTCTAAAAACCTTTTTGACACCTTTTTGGCATTTTTAGCCCTCCGTAGCCAATACTTGGCATACCCGGGATTATGCTCGGATATTGTTGAGCTCTCGGTTCGTTAAAAGGTCACTCAGATGTAAGAATTAACATGTTGACACTTTTAATCCCTCCATCATCCAACTTTCACATATTTTTGGATTTAATCACTCTCGTTCGACAAACAGGGCATATGAGAGTTTGGACTACGTAAAGGATCACTCAGAGGCTTAGTATAAGCATATTGATTCCGATGTTACTCAGAGGCTGGGCATGTTGACATATCAGTCACTCAGAGGCCAAATTTTTAAGCATGTTGACATATCAGTCACTCAGAGGCTATTATTTATGCATGTTGACATCAGACCGTCACTCAGATGCTCAGTTTGAGCATGTTGACGCCGTTAGTCCTTATTGGTCTTTAATAGACTATATTTAAAAAATACAACACGTGTCACTATATTATTGGATACGATTTTACAGGGTGTTACAACAATTATAGTGGCTGCCCCACTTGAAATACCATCCAGTGTCTCTTGAGACACTTGAGGTGTAACCTCTTCTGCTATCCACCAACGCCATTAGCACCATCGTCGTCACAATCACCGTCGAACACCACCATCGGCCCCCGTCACAACCACAACCACCATTACCACCTTCAATCACCACTAATATCCTATGCCACCTCGTTCATCACCAAAACCACAACTAACCAAAACCACCACCTGACATCATCTCTACCATAGCTGGCTACCACCATCGTCATCAATGTTTCGACCCGAACCACCATAGCCATACTCGATCACCACACCACCGTCGCACACCGGTATACAACCTTCACCGAATTCAAACCCTAACGAAAACCCCATGTAAAACAAAATGAAATAAACGCAAGTAAATGTAAACGAAGATTACCTTATCGTGACTTGAAAGCCACCCGGTTGATACCACCGTCCACGAACCACCATCGTCTCCTCCCCCTCTCATGATCTCATGTGCAACTGCACACACACCTCTAGGTCACTAATTAATTTAATGCTAGTCATCAATTTTTTTTACTTACATTCTTGATTTATCAAGGTTAAAACATGTAACATTAATCAATCAATCAATCAATACTCATGTAGTAACAACCCAAGTTCCGCAGTAGTTGATACCATTTGTGATAGCATGTATATCAACCCAAAATGTTAGAGAAGGCATCTAGAACTCACCCGGAGTTAACTTCTTTTACCATTTAAACATATGATCTAATTGTCGGACTCTTGGTCAACTTGTCAAAGCTATACACATAACTTATCAACATTGCGCCCTAAAGACTAACACAAAGTATGGCTCTGCACAGGATGCTAATGCCACATGTAGAGTAGGTCTATGTTTGGGCAACATGACACCCTGCTTTAGTACCCATTGCACTAAATGACATTACACTACATTAGACATCTAACCTGGCTCACTTTGCACTCTATACTGCTCGCGCAAAGTCTACTCTGCACATTATCATGCCAAGTGCAAAGTGGCGTACCACACGTTCATTAATAAAAAGCGCTAACTGGCATGTGGTTATACCCGGTGGAAACCCTAGCCGCATAAAGCAACAACTAATCTCAAGTCTAAAGTTGTTCCATGTCAAGATTCCACATTGTTCGTTGAAAACTCATTATAATCAATTCATTGCATCATCTCGTGCATCAAACGTAATAAAAAACATACAATTTTTTACGTTAATCTTACCTTAAACGTATGAGTATGATAACCTGAGTTCGAATCCTTCCAAATCCAACAAAACGAACAAAATGCCCTTCTTCAATTTCCAAAATGGTGAAACCAAGTTGGGAATTTGAATCCTTAATTTGAATTGTGAAATCGTGAAATTGTAGCTCGTTCTTTAATTTTCTCTCTTTTAAGGTTTAGAAAGATAATGAAGACGAGAGAGGCAACATGCATTCTTTCCCTTTTAGGGTTTTCATCCTCAAAATCACCACATTGTCCTGATGGGCTTTCCATCATTAATTCGTTCTTGGTCTTAGGCCCATAACTTATTTCTGTAAAGTCTTCAATATTAGGCATTTAATAATCTTTGTTTATATTTCATTTATCCATATAATTAAAGTCCACGTCATCATTTAAAAACGTCAAGATGTCGGGTGTTAAACATGCCCACATCCGAGCCGACTCACCATTTAGTTCAAAACTTAATTCTAGTTTATTTACCATTTTCATAATACCCAAATTTCAAACATTAAATTTTAATAAAAAATTATGCTTCTAAATGAGTTTCATATAAACCAATAGATATGTTATACACAAATAAATTAAGTTTAGTTGATTATATAATATAAATATTTTTTAAACAATATGGAATGTCAAATTGTGAAGGCGTGAACAACATAGTCACCCTCTCCTATCCGGCTTCAACACGCTTCCATAGTTTCACACCGATGACTGGTAATCTCTGTGAGTTAGTCAGCAACGCCGAGTACAACGGGGTTATCGGAAATCAGACGGTGGTAGAAAGTTCCAATTTTAATTTTGATCTAAACCATTTATTCTCCACTTCTGTTTAATTTTTTTATTTTTATTTACGTATATTTTCATTATAATTTATATTTTTCAATTATAATTTGTATACATCATATTTGATTAAAAATTAAGAAACAAACGTAAAATGGAACGTGACACAGATTTTCCGGGCATTGATACATCTATACTATCTTAAAACACAATTTTTCGGAAAAAAATAATTTTATTTAAATTTTAAAACATTTAAGAAAGTTTAGCGTATTAAAATGAGGACAAAATTATCTTTCGTCATTCTACTTAATCTATCGTCTTAAAATGAGGGCGAAATTACCTTCCATCATTCTACTTAATCTATATATTAGAGTTTATAAAGCTGGAACTCAAACACATTTTGTCCCACCCACAACATTGCCAAAAAATCATTATAAATAAAGAAGAATAACTCCAAAAAGTTATATAGTAGCTTTGTTTAGCTACGTCAATTGGCCCTTTGACCTTTTTAGTCTTAACGTTTTCTTGGTTTATAGGCCAGTTTAAAACTCAGCCGAACCCAAAATTTTAGTTTTTGTTATGATTATGGCTCAAATGGAATCGGACGGCCCTGTGAATATCCTTAAAAACCACCAACCTAAGTGTTGTGTTCCTCGCGTATCATGCGGGCGCCACGCTTGTAGTTAGGTGTATTATTTGATATATATTGTAACAAGTTAAGCAATGTTTGTGGAAAGATGTTTTTTACTAGCTAACTCTCATACCCTTTTAATTCTACTCTAAATCTACACATTTGTTTAAATCCTCAACCTCATGTGGACGATCGGTGAACACCTTTTATCCACATATTGATATTACTAGTCTACAAGCCATTAATTTATGAAACGATGTTTGATACTGATCTCTATATTAGTGTAGATATCAACCCAAAGTGGGACGAGCTCTGACAACCTTAATGACTATATAGTTTGTTAACAATGTAAATCCACACTAAAAAAACTGTAATAGTTTAATATTTTGTTTTAAGTTATTTGTATATTATTTTTTAAAAATGATGTTACCGGGTTTTTTGTAATAAACCATCTGACTCGTTTATAAAGATGACCAATTTCATAAACTAATCGGGTATGAAATCGCCTAATATTAGCGACGGGCTCGGTATCAATTGCTACCGTTACCGAAAATTCTAAAAATAGGTGCTGGGACTCGTATCAAAAATACCTGGTACGATACGGAGCGGTACTGGTATGGATTGATATTTGAAGATAAAAATCAATACGAAAAATTAAAATCGGTGATTCTGAACTGGTACCCGGTACCATTTACTCATTAAGACCGATGCAAGGATAAGGTAAGGTGGGCCTAGCCCACTGTAGGATTCATATTGCATTGAGTAAATATATTATATTATTATCTCAATTCATATCAGTTTTGAGGCATTTGAAAGGCATAGCTTGTTCTTCTCTGCTGGTATTACTTTTGGTAATTTTGTGGCTCTTCAGCCCCACTTGCAAACAACTCATACGGTAAATTAAATTTTCTTTTCGGTTTGACTTCTAAAGAAAGTTTATGGATATTTTTTAATGTAAAATAGGTAATTTTTTATCTGTTTTGAACAACCATTTTTTTTAAATTTGTTTTTATGTTAATGATGACATCTTTTATTTGTATTAGTGGTATATAAATGTAATCATCCAAACCATTTTTTCGAACAGTTCATGAGACTAATTATTGTTTTTAACATTTCGTTAGCTCCTAACCTCCCATGTTAAAAACTAAATTAGTAACTTGTACTGATTGATGGTTGTAAATATAGGTTAAAGCATAAATTTAAATGATTGTGGAAATTATGTAAAAGATGGTATATTGTCAAAATTCTTAACAAAATTCTTTTATGTTTGCTTTTCAAAGTTGTAGTAATATGATTCATGTTATTTTAAGATTTTTTTCTTTTACCCGCCTCATGTTGTGCCCACCGTAAAGAAAAATCTTGGATCCACCACTGTTCATCCCTACCTGGTTTCGAAGTCGCTAGGTGCACTCTGGTCGGTCGACTAGGGAGTTACGAGTACCTGGCTTAGGCAGAGAGTACTCGGACATAATAAATTATAAAGAAATTAATTTTTGAATAATTACATATATGTTAAATATCATGAGTTTACTAATATTGATAACAAAATACGTGAATATCAATATAAATAAAAAATACATATTTAAATAGTAAAGTATTTTAAAATTTAATAAACTATTCGGAGTTAAAGAAAATAATATCAACAACCAACACCCGTTCTCCAGTATCTTGTTTTAAAGACTGTGTAATACAACTCATATTCATAACATGTGATGTTAAAAGTCGTTGATTTGATTCTCACACGGCTCCACCTGCATGCTGTGTTCCTCACTTTTTAACTTTTTTAAGTCTCCAACACCTGCAGCTTTTATTTCTCACTTTGCAGCTATTAAGTTTCAATATTTTTAATCTTGCCACCAAATTATTACCACCCAAAAACTAAGGGACGACCAAAAATAAATACGACTAGTTACACTAAATTCAATTATCTTTAACAACATACTTTATATCTGCTATATAAATTCCTTAATAATATTTGTTAAAGATATACATTGAAGTACTAATAATTTTGTTATAAGTTAATAATATACTTGTTAAAAAAACAACAATATAAAAATTATGATATCAATATGTAAACAACCCAAAGTTTATTAACAACCCTAAAAGTATTCTCAGATGATTACAAAGAACAAGAATCAAAAGATATAACACACCAGCACTCTCAACTCTCACCAAAAGGATTATCAACATGATAATTCAACTATCAACTCAAGATCTCACACTCTAAATCACTGATTCAAGACAAATTAGAGACTACCGATTGAAACCCTAATGCACTCTAGGGAGAGAAACGAGAGAAAGTGATCTACAAAAAAAATTATCTTCTGAATGACTTAGAAGACCAGGTATTCTTCTTATATAGGAACCCAAACATATTAAATAACAAAGGAAGGATCCGGGTTGTTGAGATGTTTTAACAACCCGGCTTTGTTTTCTCTTCTCTTCTTGTGGCTCAGCATCCAAGCCCAAAGACTTCAAGTCCAACAACTTGGTACCCAACTACAAGCTATCCGATTCCAATACAAGTCCAAGCTCCAGTTTAGACATGTAACAAACGAAGCAACAAAATATATTAATACATTAAAACAAGATAAGATACTAAACTGAAATGTAATATGTACATATATTAACATGTACATATTTTAACACCCCCTGAGTTTAATATCCCAATGGATCAAATATGTTAATATTAGAACACAACTCATTATGTTGTTGTACCAATAACCCCTTAGTAAACAAATCAGACAATTGATTTTTAGACTCAACTTCTAAAGTCTTTAAACACCTTTAGAAATCAATTCTCTTAGAAAAAAGTTGATCAATTTCAAAATGTTCTGTTCTGTTATGAAACACTGGATTTGTAGTGATTGAAATGGCTGCAATATTATCACAATATAATGAAATAGACAAATCAACATAAATATTCACTTCTAATAACATGTTTTTAACCAAATTAGCTCACAAGCAACACGGCATATTGTCATGTACTCATCTTCAGCTCAGTTGCAGAGATGGAAGTTGTAGCTTGGTTATTACTTTTCCAGGAAATCAAACAATTTCCTGAGAAAACACAAAAACATGCGACGGACTTTCTTGACACAAGACATTTGGCCCAATTAGACTATGCAAATGCAACAAGACTAAACTTTGATGTCTTACTGAACAAAACACTTTTTCCAGGAGACTGTTTTAACTATCTTAACAATCTAAATGCAACCTTTAAATGTCCTTGGGTTGGTGCATTCATGTATTGACTTAAAAATGAATAGTGTATGATATTTGAGCTAGATAAATTAACTTGCCAACCAATTTTTGATATCCTATGACATTATCAACAACATCACAGTTTACTTTACACAAATTCGTTAAGACATAATTTTTTGACGTTTGCATGTTGTCATGCCATACTCAGCTAATATTCTAAGACATAATTTTCTCAATTATATTACTTTACACAGCTAATTATTGACGTTTGCATGTTGTCTAAATTGCTTTGTGACATACACAAAATCCATTCTAACTTAAACAACCTCAATACCAAGGAACTACCTCAGTTCACCTAAATCCTTTATCTAAAACTTAGACCTTAGACTATCTTTAACCTTTTCTATCTTAGAAAAATAGTTACCAATAATCGCAATATCATCCACATAAACAAGTAAGTAAACAGTCACATTTGTTTCAAATTTAAAAACACAAAGAATTATCACATTTAATTTGACTAAAACCTAAACAAATAACACATTTACCAACTTTCATTCCATATTCTGGGTTCTTGTTTTAATCCATCTAAGATTTTTTTTTCAATTTACAAACCCTTTTGGTTCCTTGAAAAAATAACCATTTCGAAAAGACATATAAACATCTTTATACAAGTTGCTATATAAATAAGCATTATTCACATCTGCTATAGACATAATACTTCTAACAATCACTATAGACATAATACTTCTAACAATCACTAGTTTAACAACAGGGCAAAAATTTTACCAAAGTGAACACTCTGTTTTTTTACTATAGCCTTTGGCAAAAACCTTGCTTTAAATCTCTCAATATAACATGAGGATTTATACTTTATCTTATAAATCCATTTACAGCCAACTACATTTCTACGAGGAGGCAATTCAACTAAATCCCTCGTATCAATTCTATGTAACGATTCAATCTCTTCATTCATGGTAGACACCAAATTAGTATCATTAGCAGCCTTATAGAAGTTCCTAGGCTCACAAGATTTTTCTAACACAATTGTGAAACATTTATGTTGCACAAACATATTTGAATAATTAACTACTTTTTCTATACCATATTTCACCTTTTCTTCTTCAATATAGTCACTAAGACTTTTAGATAATGTACAACTCCTAGTAGGCCTTCTAGGTATAAGTTGAACCCCTAATTCATCAGTTTTTGTTCCTTTAGAAGTTTGATCTTCTGCATTATCAGTCATCACATGCTCAGCCTGGTCTATATTGGTACTACTTATACTAGGTTGCTTGTCCTTAGCCCTGCCTATAGTATTAGTACATCCTAACATAGACTGCTGAGCAATGTATCCTTGATTCTTTGTTGTTTTGATCCCTTTCTTCATCATTGGGAGTTTCAAATGATTGGTTTTCTAGTTTTCTGAGATATCATACATGTCAAAAAGAAATTAAGGCTGTGACATCTGTATTACTGTTTTCATCAAAAAGTTCTAAAAAGATTTTCCTTAAAAGGGAATACCGACTAAAAGAACTTAACATGGAAAAATAATTTGTTGTGTTATTACATTTTATACCCCTTTTCTCTATTGGAGTAACCAATGAAGACACATTTCTCAACTCTACTTCACTCATTTAAAACAATTCAAAAACCCAAACACCACACACTTTCAAATGATCTAAAAAGGGTTCAAAGCCATACACACATTCATATGGAGTTCTATCACCTAGCACGAGGAATGGGTCATATTAATCAAATAAGCAGTAATTAATTTACAATCTGACCAAAACGTCGCATGTAAATTGCCCAGAAACAATAAAGCCCTAGCAACATTCAATAAGTGTCCATGTTTCCGTTCAACAACCCCATTTTGCTATGGGGTGTAAGTACATGAAGTCTGACGCAAGATTCCTTTGTTTTTACAAAAGTTATTCATTTGATGATTAACAAATTACGTGCCATTGTCACTTCTCAATCATTTTACATCTTTTTTGAATTGTGTTTTAAACATGTTAACAAATTCAAATACATTATCAAACACTTCTTGTTTAGACTTCATAAGACTAACCCACACAACCCTAGAATAATCATCAACAATAATGAAGAAGTATTTAAACTCTTCTGTACTTTGAACTTTGTAAGGACCCCATACACCAAGATGAACAAGTTCCCTAGTTCCTTTGTTTTATGATTACTCAAAGGAAAGGGTTCTCTATGTTGTTTAGCTCTTTGACACATTTCACATAGTTTGGTACTATTAATCTTAACTTTTAACATATGTTTTAAAACATTTAAAGCATTATTAGATAGATGACCAAACCTTGCATGCCAAATAAGCATTATTACTTTGTAAGGACCCCATACACCAAGATGAACAAGTTCCCTAGTTCCTTTGTTTTATGATTACTCAAAGGAAAGGGTTCTCTATGTTGTTTAGCTCTTTGACACATTTCACATAGTTTGGTACTATTAATCTTAACTTTTAACATATGTTTTAAAACATTTAAAGCATTATTAGATAGATGACCAAACCTTGCATGCCAAATATTAGACACCCTAATACTATTGTAACACACCTTATTAGACAAACAAGGACTGCCACAAAAATACAATCCATGAACTTGGTTACCAGTCACCTGGACTTTCCTGATTAATAAGTCATGTATAAAGCAAGTATGTTCATCAAAACCTATATACAGTTATTGTCTTTAGTCAACTTATGTATCTAGATTAGGTTTATATTGACCTCAGAAACCACAAACACATCCTTTAGAACAACATTGTTTGCAAGTTTTAGATTACCATGTTTAGTGGCTAAAGGACTTGTTCCATTTGGGTGTTTGATTTTAATATCAAATATAGATAAATTACCAACATCAGTTAGACCAACTTCTTCTTTAACCATGTGCTTGTTAGCTCCGAAGTCCACTATCCAATGAGTTTTATTTTTATCATTTAAATTATTTGCAAAATAAAAAACTGGTTTACAAAACACATTAGCATAACTACCTGACAGATTGCAACTTCGATGACCTTCAATAGACCTAACATTCAGCAAAGTTAACAACCTGGTGATTTGATCACAAGTCAAAGTATTTACAGAAGGCTAAGAATTATCAACATAATTGTTATTACAAGCAATTGTTTGACCATTTGAATTTAACAGGCTGATTAACCTTAGGTAAAATTGGCATAGTTTGACTCTTTATATTGTCACTATTATAGTTTCTATGAGATTCCTCTGGAGGGACTATAGCAAACACTTCTTTAACCCCCGATACACATTATATAATCTGATTAGAAACTGCATTAATTTGATCATACAATTAACACCATTAAAAATCCTTAGCGACTTCGCAATTACAGGCAGGCAATTGCCTTATTTGATCTAATAGTCTTCACATTATATTTAACTTGTAATAATATTTAGAAACACTAGACCCATTCTGACTAAAAGTGTTAATCTTTTGATACAACTCCAAGACAACTGAACCATCAATCTTATTATACGTCTATTTTGAATTAGTCCAAACATTACATGCATGTTTTGGAAAAAAAATATGACCTATATTAAGATCTTCACTAAAATTTAAGATCCAAGTATGCACAATTGAATTACACCTATCCCATTGTTTTGCAAGTATTTCATTATTCTCATATCTTTAACAAGTTTAATCTATAAATCTTCATTTGGTTTTAACTTCCAAAGCAAGTTGCATTGCATTAGAGCAAACAGTGTAATTCTTTTAGATTAATTGACACAACCTAGAGATTATTAATATCAAAAGGATGTAAGTACAATAGATCACTTGCATCCAACATACTAACAACTGTCTCAAGAGGTGGATCAGATGGATCTCAGGAGGTGGATAAGATGGACCACTATCTGACGTAACCACAAGGCCATCTACCATAGATACACTAACAAGCAATCACAAATTATAACAGATCACAGTGTTGATGTAAGTGAAAAAGAGAAAAAGGTAATGATAAAAAATTTAAAAAAATATTATTTAGTTGAAAAAGATAGAAAAAAGATATTGATTTTTTTATGTAATTATAGAGATGAATAAGAGAATCATTAACTGTAAATGCTCTAAAGCACGTCAAATGCGTAAGTTAAAATTTCACTATTAAAATTGCTATTTTTCTTTCTCCAAAAATGCAATAATGATAATTATATAAATCAAATTTCCCGAAGATTAAAACACACAATATTGTTAGAAATAATTCAGCCTTAATTTGAAATAGTAAAGTTACTTTTTTGTTTAACAGCAGCTTTCTTTGAAAAACAAAGCAGAATACGAAGATGGTATAATGTCTCAAGTCTCAACAAGAACAAAACAAAATGTTAATTCACATTAATGAAACTAAGAAAAAAACAATACATTTAAAATAAATCCAAAATTAGATTTATATAAATAAAAAACTCTATATGCATATATGTATATAAATAGCAATATACACGATCACATTTGAAGTACTTCTCTTCATGGCTTCCATCCTCTTGCAAACCTTTGCCCTTGTATACTTATTAGTCCTTCTCACATGCACTGCATCGTTGTTAAGCCATCGTGAAGAGTGCTTAGCTTTGTTTCAATTCAAACAAACCATTCATCATCAAAATTTATGATGATTCTGGGTTTCAAAAATTAGATCCTTGGAGCAATACATCATATAATGGTACTGATTGTTGTTTGTCTTACGGTGTGGTGTGTAGCAATAAGGGCCATGTGATCGGGCTTGACTGGAGCGGAAGCTCTCTCAGTGGAGTTATCAACTCTACTAGTACCCTCTTCAACCTTGTTCATCTTCAGATGCTCAATTTCTTCAAGAACAACTTTGTTGAATCTCAGATCCCCTCTGAGATTGCTCGTCTTAAGCAATTAAGAATCCTCGATCTCTCTTTTTCTGGATTTAATTGTTAAAAGGTTGATTCATAAACACTGAATTGATGTGTTTTATTCGTATGTTTCATTACAAAGAAGGGTATTCTATTTATACACAAAAAACGTAATCTAAATATAGAAGACAGCAGCTGATTGCTAGCTGTCTTTATTGTTGCTGTGTTTTATTCGTATGTTTCATTACAAAGAAGGGTATTCTATTTATACACAAAAAACGTAATCTAAATATAGAAGACAGCAGCTGATTGCTAGCTGTCTTTATTGTTGCTGTCGATTGCTGTTGATCTGCTGGAGATTGATTGCTGTTGATCTGCTGGAGATCTGCTGGATATGTGGTTGTTGATTAGCTGCCGCTTCCTTCAAGGTTAGACCTTCCTTTCTAACACTCCCCCTCAAGTTGAATAGTTGGATTTCCAAAATTCAACTTGCCCAAACAATCATTGAGAATTTTCCCGTTAACTGCTTTTGTTAGAATGTCAGCAAGCTGATCCTTTGATCGAACGAATGGTAGTTCAATCGTACCATCTTCCAATTTTTCTTTGATGAAATTCCTATCAACTTCCACGTGTTTTGTTCGATCATGTTGAACTGGGTTTTCTGAAATCTGAATTGCAGCTTTATTATCACACATAATCTTACTTGTTTCTTTTGGCGGAAAACCAATCTCAGCTAAGAGTCTCCGCATCCACATGGCTTTTGTTAAACCTCGAGTTATGCCTCTAAATTCAGCTTCTGCACTTGAAAGAGCAACCACTTTTTGTTTTTTACTCCTCCAAGTGACAAGATTCCCACCAACTAGAGCGAAGTAGCCTGCTGTTGACCTCCGACTTCCCTTATCTCCTGCCCAGTCTGCATCAGTATAGATTTGAACATTTAGGTGTCCATGTGATTGAAATAGGACTCCGTGTCCTACTGTTCCTTTGAGATATCTTATAATTCTCCAAACTGCTTCCATATGTGACTGTTGAGGTTGGTGCATGAACTGACTTACTACCCCTACAGTATAGGCGATGTCTGGACGAGTGTGTGAGAGATATATTAGTTTTCCCACCAGCCGTTGGTATCTTTCTTTATTTGCTAATTTTGCTCCTTCTTCCATGTAAAGCTTTTGGTTTACACTCATAGGAGTATCTGCTGGTTTGCAATCGATCATTCCAATTTCTGCCAACAGGTCTAAGACATACTTCTTTTGACTAATGAAGATTCCTTGTTTCGACCTTAGTACTTCAATACCGAGGAAATACTTAAGTCTGCCTAAATCTTTCATTTCAAATTCAGCAAACAAGTTTTCTTTGAGTTTTACCATTTCTTCTTTATCGTTTCCTGTAATGATCATATCATCTACATAGATAATTAGGCTGGTTACGAATTTTCCTCTTTTTTTTGAGAAACAAAGTATGATCGGCATTACTCTGTTTATATCCAAACTTTTTCATAGCTATCGTAAATCTGCCAAACCAAGCCCGGGGGGATTGCTTCAAACCATAAAGAGACTTCTTCAGACGGCAAACTTCTCCGGTTTTGAAACCTTTTGTGAATCCTGGAGGAGCATCCATAAATACTTCTTCGTCTAGGTCTCCGTGTAAAAAGGCATTTTTTACGTCAAACTGTTGAAGTGGCCACCCTTCATTTGCAGCTATCGAAAAAAGAACCCTGATTGTGTTCATTTTTGCAACCGGGGAGAATGTTTCAGCATAGTCAATCCCATATGTCTGGGTATACCCTTTTGCTACCAGTCGGGCTTTATATCTTTCAATTGTACCATCTGGTTTATACTTGACCGTATAGACCCAACGACACCCTACAGATTTCTTTCCCAACGGGAGAGTACACTTTTCCCAAGTATTGTTCTTGATTAGGGCTTCCATTTCTGTTTTCATCGCTTCCTTCCAGTGTTTAGACTTTAAGGCTTGATCCACGTTTGTAGGAGTTTCTTCGGAATAAACAGATGAGATAAATGCTTTGGCTTCCTTAGTGAAATTTCCATCGGCCACACTAGCTATAGGATAGCTAGATCTTCTTGGTTCTTTTTCGGGAGAATACCGTTTCGGAGGGACCCCTCTGTTTGTTCTAGGGGGTAACACATATCTTGATGGTGGTTCTTCTTGTCTGGATTCATCTGCCTGCAAATTTTCAGTTTGTTCTGTGGCAGTTTCATGTTTAGACATATCGGTATCCTCGGAGTCATTAGAAACTTCAAATGTACCAAACCAGCGAGGAATATGAGCAATGGGAACAAGACGACCTAGTCGTCTTCTCATGGCTCATACAGAACATCGAACCAACCCTTGCCAGCAATCTAACCGAATTCCCAACAGCAAAATCGCTGTGGGATGCCCTAGCTATAACATATAGCAGTGGGCGTGACAAGCTCCAAACTTTCAACCTACATGTCAAGGCGAATGAAATCAAACAGAACAATCTCTCCCTAGAAGAACTGTGGATTATACTCCAAGGAGTCTGGTGACTCTGTAGTAGGTGACTCTTTAGTTGGTACATAGGGAACATATTTTAACCAGCTTAGTGTGTCTAAACATTCCTTCTCCCCTTGACCACTGAGTTGGGTATTGTTAGTAATACTCGGTTTCAAGGAAGTCACAGTTTAACGTAGTAAACATATGACATGTTTTTGGATTATAACATCTGTATCCCTTTTGATTCATTCCATACCCAACAAAGACACATTTTTCAGCACAAGGGTCAAGCTTGGTTCGATCTGATTTGGGTATGTGAACAAAGGCAGTACATCCAAAGACTCGTGGTTGAAGAGTAAGAACTGAGGGTAGTTTGAAGAATTTTGAAAGGGTGTGTAACGGAGTGTTAAGTTTTAGGATTTTTGTTGGGAGTCGGTTGAGAAGATAGGTAGCAGTAGCAAGGGCTTCAGGCCAAAAATATTTCGGAACTTGAGATTCAATCAGGAGAGCTCGTGTCATTTCTAGCAAAATGCGATTTTTCCTTTCGGCGACACCGTTTTGTTCTGGGGTGTTTGGGCATGTAGTTTGGTGGATTATTCCCTTGTCTTGGAAATAGGATTTAAACGAGGTATTAACAAACTCACCGCCATTATCAGATCGGAATATTTGGATGTTTGTTTGAAATTGGGTTTGGATCATGGCATAAAACATAGTGAACTTTTCAAATACTTCGGATTTGTTTTTCAAAAAATAAACCCAGGTCATTCGGGTACAATCATCAACGAACATCACAAAGTACCGAAGGTTTTTTCCCCCAAGAACTGGGGCAGGACCCCATACGTCAGAATGGATTAATGAAAATGGCAAAGCAGCCTTAGTATTATTGGGTTTAAAAGTTTTTCTATGGCTTTTTGCTAAAACGCATGTTTCACAATGTGACATAGAATTAACTGGAAATAGTTTTGGAAATAAAATATGCGAATAACTTGTAGAAGGATGACCTAGTCTTCGGTGCCACAGCCAAGCTTCTCGTTCTGATGTCCCATGAGTCAGCATCACAGCACCACTTTGAGTCACCTCATCCACATAGTACAGCCCTTGACTTTCAGTGCCACGCCCAATGATCACTCCCGTCCTGATATCCTGCAAAATACAAAACGTAGGGTACATTAGGACAATACAGTTAAGTTCCTTTGTGACATGGCTGATGGAAAGCAGCTTATGTGATAACGAGGGAACATAAAGACAATTAGAGATTTTTATTGTGGGTGAAATCTCAATAGTCCCTCCCGATTTTACATCCATTATCCCGCCATTCGCCGTTTGAATATGTGTTTTTTCTGGTTTAGTTGTTGAAATAATATCCGATGACTCATAAGTCATTGTGTCGGTTGCGCCGCAATCGAATATCCATCGTTTTTGTTTACCATGATGTTTTCGGGTCATATTAGCATTCCCCTTATTTTCAGGGACCAAATGTGACAAATTCACATTTTGATTATATGGGTTCGGTTTAAACCCATCCGCCCAACGATACCCATTTCTTTCTTCTTCTCCGCCTTTACCTAAGCATTCGTCTCCTTCCTCTGTTGCGTCGGCCATTCCGCCGAAACCCACCTCCGGCTTCCATCTCCTGTGACATCTCGACTGCCGGTGCTAGGTGACTTCCCCTTTTCCGTAGTCTTTGTGCCTCTCTTCTGACCATCAGACCACCATTCGGGATACCCGACGAGTTTGAAACATTGTTCTCGGGTATGTTTCGTCATGCCGCAATGATCACACTTGAGGTGAGTTTTGTCGTCTTTACTGGTTCCGTTTCTTTTTCCATCGGCTCGTCGGTAGCCCTTTGACGCAAGCCCTAGTCCGTCAATTTCAGAGGCCATTAGACCCGCTGTGATACCCTTTGTGTCATTGAGAGGTGTTCCCAGAATATTCTGGTGAGCGGCCTCCTTGCGGACAGTAGCGTATGCAGTTTCTACGGTTGGAAGGGGTTCTAACCGGAGTATTTCCCTTTTTATAGGGTCATATTTCCGGTTGAGGGCGTTTAGAAACTGGAACAGTTTCTGTTCTGTCCGGATTTTGTGATACGCTTGGATATCGGCTGGGCAAGTCATAGGGTTTGGGTCAATCCGATCAATTTTCTCCCCATACTCCTTGGAGTATAATCCACAGTTCTTCTAGGGAGAGATTGTTCTGTTTGATTTCATTCGCCTTGACATGTAGGTTGAAAGTTTGGAGCTTGTCACGCCCACTGCTATATGTTATAGCTAGGGCATCCCACAGCGATTTTGCTGTTGGGAATTCGGTTAGATTGCTGGCAAGGGTTGGTTCGATGTTCTGTATGAGCCATGAGAAGACGACTAGGTCGTCTTGTTCCCATTGCTCATATTCCTCGCTGGTTTGGTTCGGCGGGTTGGTTGATAGATGGTTTAGGAAGGCTTTTGATTTACCGCCTATGGCTACCCTCATCATCCGGGTCCATAAGGCGTAATTCTGGCTGTTGAGCTTGAGGTTTATTTGAAGGTTATCGGATAGTTTTGGGTTTCTGTTTTGTGGGTTGAGGCCATTCTTGAGCAGATTGGCGATTTGAATTGATAAATCTTCTCCCAAGTTACCGGCTTCGGCCATGGCAGCTTGGTTGAGAGGATGATTTGGTTTTGGGTGAGCAAGGTAGATGATGAACAGGTCAAGAACGACACTGCTCTGATACCATGTTAAAAGGTTGATTCATAAACACTGAATTGATGTGTTTTATTCGTATGTTTCATTACAAAGAAGGGTATTCTATTTATACACAAAAAACGTAATCTAAATATAGAAGACAGCAGCTGATTGCTAGCTGTCTTTATTGTTGCTGTCGATTGCTGTTGATCTGCTGGAGATTGATTGCTGTTGATCTGCTGGAGATCTGCTGGATATGTGGCTGTTGATTAGCTGCCGCTTCCTTCAAGGTTAGACCTTCCTTTCTAACATTAATGGCCAAATCCCAAATGAAATCTCGCACTTAATACAACTCTTTTCGTTAGATCTATCAGGGAATCCCCTAAAGCTTCAAAGTCCTGGCCTTGAATATTTGTTGAAAAACATGACCAGACTCGAAAGCCTCCATCTGTATGAGGTTGACCTGAGTTCATCCGTACCTAGTTTCTTGGCCAATTTTTCTTCCATGAGGTCTATCATACTTGCAGGTTGTCAGCTTCAAGATGAATTTCCGTCAGCGATATTTCACCTACCAAATTTGAAATATCTTGACATGGAAAACAATTCCGACCTCACTGGTTCCTTGCCTGAATTTCAAAACAACACCTTACTTGAGTATTTCAATCTGCATTCAACAGGCTTTACTGGGATCATACCAGAATCCATAGGTAAGCTAAAAAATCTAGACTATTTGTCCCTTTCAAATTGTAATTTCTTAGGGCGTATTCCTGGTTCACTCCCTAACTTGACACAACTAACCTTCTTGTCTCTTTCTGAAAATGAGTTCACTGGACCAGTCCCCTCGTTTGCAAGTCTTTCAAAACTCAACGTTTTGGTACTTGGAAATAACCGTTTTGGGATAGATCAAGTGTACGATTGGATTAAGAAACTTACTAAGCTTTACCTACTGGACCTAAATCGTATGAGCATACACCATGAAATTCTACCCTGCCTTGCAAACCTAACCAAACTTAGTACTATCTTAATGGCGGGAAATTCTATTTTTGGTCATATCCCATCTTCATTTATGAACCTCACCCAACTAAGACTGATAGATCTTAACTTCAATAAACTGAAAGGACCGATATCAAGCTCGTTTTTGAATTTGAAAAGTCTCGAAGAGCTTTACATAGCTTCTAACAATTTTAGTGGCACAGTGAGCCTAGACTCATTTTCAGGACTCGACAAACTCGAAACTTTGAGTTTAGACGGTAATTGCTTGTCATTTGTAACCACTACCAACTACACCAATGCCACCCTACCGAAATTGAAATTTTTAGGACTGTCATCATGCAACTTGCAGGAATTCCCTGCGTTTTTGCGCTTTCAAACAAAAATGATAGCCTTAACTCTTTATGACAACCAAATTGAAGGCCTTGTACCAAATTGGGGTTGGAATAATAGCCAAGAAACATTAAGGATTATTGGCCTTGGAAGCAACTTCATCACTGGCTTTCAGCAACATCCCCCTTTACTCGCATGGAATCGTTTGGAAGGTTTTGATGTCGCATATAATGGTCTAATATATAATGAGCTTCCAATTCCTCGAAAGACCATAGTTTTTTATGATGTCTCAAACATTAATCTGGCAGGAGAAATACCATCGTGGATTCGTGATATGAAATCCCTTCAACTCCTAGATTTGTCTTCTAACAAAATGACCGGAGCCCTTCCTCCATGTTTAGGAAAGTTCAACAATTTGTTGATTTTAGATTTGAAACAAAAGAACTTGAACGGGCCAATGATGGATATAGTACGCATGGAAGCTTTCTGAAGATCATTGATCTAAGCGAAAATCAGTTTACTGGTAAGGTGACAAAATCTTTGGCTAATTGTACCAATTTAGAGTTTCTCTCTCTTGGAAATAACTATTTCGAAGATGTTTTCCCGCTTTGGTTAGGAACTCTTCCCAAGTTGCAAGTGCTTATTTTGAGGTCCAATAAGTTTTATGGTGCAATCCAAGGTCTCTCAACTAGTAGCTCACAATTTACCAACTTACGGATCATAGACATTTCCAATAACGCCTTTAGTGGTCATTTGCCTGATAAGTCATTCCAAACTTGGAATGCAATGAAGCATGTTTATCTGGGACGTGAATCATCTGCTATTGGAACTGCAATTCATTTAGATGAACTTGCACCTTTTTGGTTTGGTTACTCTATGAAATTAACAAACACAGGTGTCAAGACAGAGTATATAAAAATCCAAAACAAATTGACAGCTATTGATCTCTCATGTAACAGATTTGAAGGGCAGATCCCACAATCACTCCAAGATCTTCTTGAGCTTCATTCTCTTAATCTTTCAAACAACCATTTTACTGGTCCCATCTTGCCATCTTTGGGAAACCTACAGAATCTTGAATCTTTGGATCTTTTCCAGAACGAGCTATCGGGGAAAATCCCTCAAGAATTGGTGCAACTTGTCTTCCTATCTACATTGAATGTGTCATTCAACCACCTTGATGGGCGCATACCTCAAGGGAAACAATTTGATGCATTTGACAACAGTTCCTACTTGGGCAATTCCGAATTGTGTGGAAAACCGCTATCCGAAGAATGTGAAAAACCAAAGGTACCATCAACGCTTCCACCAACAAGCAGCAATGAGTACGATTTTCTCCTGCCAAGCGACAAAATTGATTGGACGGTGATATTATTGGGAGTTGGATTTGGTTTTGTAATTGGAATTATTATAGGGAATTTTGTATACACAATGAATCGTGATTGGCTCCTTGAACGATTCGGCATGAGGAATTACAGATGGGTAAAGCCATTAAGTAACACGAGGAAAAACTACAGCCCTATACGTTCTTTTTGGTGGCTGGTCTCATGTATTTTACTATTTTAGAGCCTGGTTAGTGTTTTTGGGTTTATTTTGGATTTTGGCCGTGTGTGTGATCCTACTAGCACGTACCCTGCTGTCTCTTTTAATGATATATTATCATTTTACTATTAATAATAAAAATAATACCACTTTATGCTTCCTAACTATATATTTTAAATCATGTTATTTTTGCTATATTTTTTTCTAGAATTCTATGTCTTTTACTTTTCTGCAGCTAAATATCAATGAAAAATAGTATGTTTACAAATATGGGGACATAAAGGTAACTAAATACTAGAAAAAGTAAAGATTTTAAATTTTACAATATTGGAACTAGGGCTGTTCACGAGTCGATCCGCACCGAGCGGATATTTGCTCGTGCTTGGCTCGTTTACAACCGAGCGAAATCCGAATGAGCTTTTTCGAGCGTGTAATTTTCCGAGCGAGTGACAAGTAATTTGGCCAACCATAGATATAGCATGTTTCCTTCGATGTCTCTGCTATCGGGTCACGACTAAGGTCTAACTGTCCGAGGATGACACTAAGATTGAGGTTGGATCGTCCGAGGAGGAGGCTTTGGTTGAGGCAGGTGAGACGAAAAATATGCAACAAAGAACAATTCTCAAATTGTGGCGTATGGTGAGAGCGAGAGACGATTGACGACTAACACTGACGATTGATAATAGAAAGATGTCAAATATTGTAGCTTCAAGACTTAGAGTTTTAGTTTTAAATTTGGTGTTAAATTTTTTATTTGTTTGATTAGGCTAGTATGGATAAATATAATTGTATACTCGAGTATAGTGGTCAAAATCTAATAGAGCGGTATGTATAAAAATATGAATATACATGTAATTTGTGTATGCATTATAATTATATATGTAATAAATTAATAAAAATTAATTCGAGCCGAACCGAGTCGAGCGGACCTTTGCTCATGCTTGGAACCGAGCGAGCATATTCCGAGCGTTTTTCAAGCGATCAGCGAGCAAGCGATGAGCGAAGAGCGATTTGAACAGCCTTAACTGGAAACATGCACGGCATCTTTTTATTGTTTATTATCAGCTGACGGGATTGGCCCATGATATTATAGCCTAGTGGCATTTTGGGGGTGGATAAGACTTAAGGAACATTAGCTCATGGGTTTGAATCTCGCAAGGGTTTTTTCTTCAAGATTTGTTGGGTTTCCTCCTAAATTGGTGTATAGGCGTTATTGCCTCATGGAGATAGATGTGATCAGGAGGTGGTTCCGCTGATGGCAATACTCTAGTGGTACATGATTCAAATTTCCCGTTTGAAAACAAAATAAAAACTGATGAAAGTAAAATTTAATTTTTATAATTTTAAAAATAAATGTTTTGCTTTTGCTAATTTTATGTAAACTCACGGTAATGTTTCGTAATTTTAAAAGTTTTGCTTTTGCTATCTATGTAATTTTAAAAATAAAAGTTTTGCTTTTGCTCATGCTTCACCATATTTGTGAAACTGAATAATGTTTCGTAAACTTAATAATAATTAAACTTTTACTTTATAATTTATAAAAGATTTAAAGGTCATTTGAAAATATAAAACTGGATAAATTTATTGTTACTAACCAGTAGCGAAGCTTGAGATTTCCGACCGGGGGGTCGAAATCGTATATACCCAAAAATTTTCTATACGAAAACTACATACTCTCCACTACTGAGTGAAAAGTTCGGAGGGTCGTATCAAGCCCTTGAACTTAAGTTGATGCCACTTCATTCATGATACCACCAGTATCATATGGAATCAAGCGTAAAATCTGAACCACACGAATATTAACTCATTCGACATATTAGACAAAAAGCCAAATCAACCCATTAGAAGGTGAACGGGTCAAGATTGATATGCTACCTTGCTCTTTCGATAGAGGTGGATCTGAACAAAATTGATGGAATCAACTTCACACAAACCGTAACAACCTGGGTATTCTTGTTATTATGCTTTTTTTTCTGGGTCACCCACATTTACATTGACCTAATTCTTTGGTTTTATTTTATAGGTTGCCCACGGTTACATAAAGCAGTACACGACATCATAAGCATTGCACCACAAAATCTTTTTTGTATCTCATTGCAAATCTTCTTAGCCTAACACTTGAAACAATCATTAAACAATAAAGGAAAGACTAATACTTTTACCAACAACGTCTAGTTTTTTGGTAACCATAACATGATAGTTGACCCCTTGTTTATCCTTCCCAGCCCTTTTCCTTCTTCGCAATTCTGCACAATTCAAAATCAATCTATCAATCGAACATGTTTATGCAATTAGATATAAATTTTGAGGTTTCCAGATCGAGTGAGGGTCAGGGTGAAATTGATACAAGCTAACCTTTTGTTTCAGGAGGTGGAAAGCAGCGGACTTTCTGGCGAAGCGGACTAAGCAGAGAGGAGCTTCCAGAGCAGACGGGATTTCAGCTTCTTTCCCGTCTTTGAAGGCCAGTTTTAAAGATTCCAGATCTTGATTCAGAGATTTCTGCATGAATTTGAGATCAGAAGCAACAATGGAGTGGGGTCTTATTCTCTACCAGACAGAAATAGAGGACGGGGAAATCGGAGAACCACCTAAATTCTCCCTTGAAACAATGGCGGAACTGGAACTGGAGCTTTCAGAAGCGTATTTTTAGTGAGAGAAACATAAGAATATATAATAACATACCAGTATTTCCAGTATATCCGATCGCATTAGTAAACTACTTTTTTCAATTCCACCTCTGATAAATGAAATCACTAATCTCTATGCATCCAAAGTGCAAGGGTTTATTAGTATAGTTTATAGTTAGTTAGATGGCGGTTATAAAGTTAAGGGCTGAAGGTGTCAACATGAAACTTGATAACCAACACCCTAAGGGAATCGACATCTCCCTTGGGTCGCACCTGTTCGATTTCGGCAGCAAGGAGAACAAGGGGACGCGACTTCTTGATTCAAAAGACACACCTCTTCACAATCATTCTCATCCACAAGATCAAGGGACGCAGGTAGTGTCTATTCACTCGCATCCATTAGAAACTATAAATAGGTTTAGATTGCATTTGTAAAATCACTTATGTATTATCAAATTCAGTATTCAATAAAGTTTAGTTTATCTTTACGTTCTAGAGATCAAAGATCATTCTGGGCAAATGTTGGTATCATCACTAACGGGTTCCAAGGACCATTGTGAACGAGAACGTATATGATGGCATTCGTAAACATAACCATAGTATACATCACACCATGCAGTCTTCATAGTAACAACAAACAAACAAACTAATCTGAATATGCAGATTTAGAACTAACCGAAATACTTGAATAGAACTTTGATAAGATTCAAAGAATGAGCGTACATAAACTGAACAATGTGTAGCCCTATTTATAACTATCAAACAGGTGACTCTTTGTTCTCTGCAGACACGTCTGTTCATCAACGAGTACGTTGATGATAACTTCCCTTTGAAACGCCACGTCTGTTGTATGATAACCACTGTTAGCGATCATCACTTTATCCGCTCTTCATTCAAAACACATGCGCCTATGCAACAAGTTCGGTTCAGTCCAGCAAGACAACAAACAGGTCCGGTTATGTAGTGAAACCTAGAGGGCTTTAATGTCTGACCCAATACAATGAACATCCTTCCCAGCAACATATTTTATTATATAACTAAAATATAAATAATTAACTATGTCCTAGAAAAGGTAGGAAAAAAGACAATGAAATACCTATAATTTCCACCTCGATCTCCCTTATGTGTTCTTCATTGAGACACTTCAAGAAAGGAAGAAGCGTTTGTAGAATAATCCTAGAGTCTTGAACTCTGTAATCAAAAGCAAATCAATTTTCTTCTTGATATACGAATGTTGTGAAATCAACACCAAGAAAACTCAAATACGAACCAAATGCTTATCAACTTTATTGAATCAAAGATTATTGAACTATTACAACTGAGAATTGAAACATGAACTGAAAGAAATTATGAAAACAAGAAGTTACCTAAACTGAGCCTAACCCCTCTTTTATACCAGCTCATAATAACAGTCATTACAGAAAAATACACAAATACCCCTTGTACTTATAAGTAATAAGCCATGTCAACATTCACCTTCTAAAACCTATTATTTTGATCTTTAACCTTCAACAATCTCCACCATTAAAGTCAAAATCAAGACTTTTAACCAATATTCAATCCACTCATGCAGAAATCAAACTTTCTACCTAGCAAGTGTAGTCTAACATTTATGTGCTTGGATCTTTCGTGAAAAATGTTGTTCTTGCTCAGCTGCACAGCACATTGATTGTCACAATGAATCACTGCATTCACCTCATCAAATCCCAACTCAGCGACCAACCCCTTTAACCACAAAGCCTCCTTTACATCTTCCGTTAAGGCAATGTACTCAGCTTCAGTTGTAGATAAAGCAACTACATGCTGCAGCTGAGCTTTCCAACTAATCACATTACCAAGTACTTTAAAAACATATCCAGTTATAGATCTACCTTTATCACGATCTTTGGCAAAGTATGAGTCAACAAAACCTTCTACTTTATACTCAATACTCTCTATACTGCCAAAGTTCAATCCCCATTCTTGAGTACTCTTCAAATATTTCAGCACCCATTTAGCAGCTTCCCAGTGCATTTTACCAGGATTTGCCAAAAATCTACTTATCACACTAACAACATAACCAAGGTTTGGCCTGAGCTCTTCTTCTGACCTTGGAGAATCGTTTGAAGACAATTTGAAATGCCCTGCCAATGGAGTCTTCACTAACTTACAACTACCCATAGCATAACTGTTAAGAATCTTCTGAACATAACCAGTTTGAGACAACTTCAATTTTCTCAAACTTATGTCCCTATTGATCTCCATACCCAATATTTTCTTGGCAATCCCCAACTCTTTCATTTCAAACTCGATCTTCAACATTTGTTTATTTCTTCTATGTTCACCTTGTGTTTGCTAGCCACAAGCATATCATCAACATATAGAAGCAAGTAACTGAAACATCCTGGACTATACTCTCTGAAATAAACACATGAATCATAGGAACTGCTCGAAAATCCATTATTCACCATGAACTCATCAAATCTTTTGTATCATTGTCTAGGAGACTGTTTAAGCAATATAATGGTCTTTTCAATAAACAGACCTTCTCTTCATTTCCTTCCTGTACAAATCCAACTGGTTGTTTCATAAAAAACTTCTCTTCCAAGTATCCATGCAAAAATGCAGTTTTAACATCCAATTGTTCCAGTTCCATATCTAGAGCTGCCACAATGGATAATAAAATTCTGATCGAAGTGTGTTTAACTACTGGTGAAAATATCTCTGTATAATCCACTCCAGCCCTCTGAGTGAATCCCTTGGCTACAAGCCTTGCTTTAAATATGGGACCTTCTACACCTGGAAAGCCATCTTTGACTTGATATATCCACTTACAGGATACTAACTTCTGATCTTTAGGCCTTTCAACTAATTCCCAGGTGCCATTCTTCATCAAAGAATCAATTTCCTCTTTCATAGCTAAACACCACTTCCTTTTATCTTTGGAATTGATTGCCTCTTCATATGTTAAAGGCTCATTAACACAATCCTCTTCTGCTGCAATGAATGCAACAACAGACATAGAAACACTTGATGAATCTCTGAATTTTAGTGGCTTTAATATAGTTTTCCTTGGCATGTCTCTTGCCAAGCTATAATCTTGTGTGTCTTGTGATACACCACTACTCGAGCTTTCTTCTTGAGGATCTATCCTATCTTCATCACAACTGGACTCCACCTCAATTTGAACTTCTTTTCCCTTTGACACACTATCAATCATACCTGGCACTTTATTGCCAACCACATCTTTATACATGATATCTTCTCTGACTTTCACATTCCTGCTCTTTATAATTCTAGGGCTACCACCTTCTGACTTCCAAAGTCTATACCCTTTTACACCTTCCTGATATAAAAAAACACATTTATAAGACCTAGAGTCCAACTTATCTTGACTGACATGAGCATATACCAGGCAACCAAAAACTTTCAAGTCTTCATACTCTGGCTTAACCCCTGTCCACATTTCCATTGGTGTCTTCATACCAATGACCCTAGAAGGTGTTCTGTTTATCAAGTAAGCAGCTGTAGACACATTTTCTCCCCAGAAACACTTAGGCAATCTTGAACTTAACCTCATACATCTTAGCCTTTCTAAGAGAGTTCTGTTCATTCACTCTGCAAGTCTATTTTGTTGTGGGGTTCCTGGTATTGTCAAGTGCCTAGCAATACCATTAACCTTGCATAAGTGATCAAACTCTTTATTGCAATATTCCAGCCCATTATCTGTTCTTAATTTCTTTATCCTTCTGTTGGTTTGATTTCTACCAAAGTCTTCCAATCTATAAACTTCTGCAGTGCATCATTCTTGTGCTTAATAACAAACACCCAAACCCTTCTTGAGAAATCATCAATAATAGACATGAAATATCTTGCCCCTCCTAAAGATTCAACCCTTGCAGGCCCCCATAAATCAGAATGTATATAGTCAAGAATTCCCTTAGTGACATGCTTACCAACTCCAAACTTAACTCTTTTATGTTTGCCCAAAATGCATGTTTCACAAAACCCTACATCACAACTTTTAATGTCACCAAGAACCTGTTGTTTCTTCAGTTCTACCAGCCCTTGACTACTTATATGGCCTAATCTTTTATGCCATAAACTAGCCAACTCATTATCCTTATCTATAATTGCAACAGAGGCCAATGACCCATTAATAACACTCCCATCTAGCACATAGACATTGTTATCCTTTCTTGTACAGTTAACAATACTAAAGATCCCCTAATCACCTTAGCCTTTCCATCATTTAGACTTACACGACATCCTTCTCTTTCAAAAGTACCAAGAGATAATATACTTGTTTTAAGACTAGGCACCTACCTGACATTTTGAACTTCTACTTGACTGCCATTCTTTAATTTGAAAATAACTGTACCAACACCAACAATCTTGCAGTGTCTGTCATCTCCAAGCTTCACATGACCCTGATCTTCATATCTCAAATCTTTAAAGAATTTTTTCACCGGTGTCATATGAAAAGAACCTCCTGAATCTAGTACCCACTGTTCTTTCATGTCACAGCTTGTAACGCACATTACATCAGAACTATCATAGCCATCTGAGGCTTCTTCTTGAGAGTTATGACTTACATGTGTTCGTAAACTGTTACTAGCCTCATTCTTTCTCTTTCTCCATTCTAGACAGTCTTTCTTGAAATGTTTCTCTGAGTTGCAGACAAAACATTTCCGTTTAAACTTCGACTTTGATCTTGATATTGAACCTTTTGACATCTTGTTATATGATCTATGTTCTGGTCTGCCTCTCACAATAAGTCCTTCTCCACCTTCTTCCTTAGGATCAGACTTCTTTTTGAGTTCTTTAGAATTTAATGCAGCCAGAACTTCCTCCATGGTAAGAGTTTCTCTCGCATACATCAAAGTATCAACAAAATTCTCATATGAGGAAGGCAATGATGACAGAAACATTATTGACTGATCCTCATTGTCAATTTCAACCTCTATATTTCAAGATCAAGTATAAGCTTATTGAATTCATCTATATGTTCTTCAATAGACTTACCAACCCCCATTTGAAAGGTATACAACCTCTTCTTCAGGTACAATCGATTAGCCGAGACTTTGTCATGTACAGGGTTTCTAACTTCGTTCAAACCCCTGCAGTAGTGGTTTCCTTGGACGCTTCTCTCAAAACTCTGTCACCGAGACTCAAGATAATCGCACTATGCACCTTCTCCATTATTTCTCTCTTTTCTTTCTTGGTTAACTCAGCCGGAAGATGATTTTCCCCTTTCAGTGCATCTACGACCCCATTATGCACCAGTAATGCCCTCATCTTCAACCACCACAAGCTAAAATCATTCTTGCCATCGAATTTTTCTAATTCGAACTTCGTAGACGCCATCTTGATTACCAATTGAACTTTGATTCACCGTTTTCTTCTGAATCGAGAGCCACACCAGGCTCTGATACCAATTGTTGTGAAATCAACACCAAGAAAACTCAAATACGAACCAAATGCTTATCAACTTTATTGAATCAAAGATTATTGAACTATTACAACTGACAATTGAAACATGAACTGAAAGAAATTATGAAAACAAGAAGTCACCTAAACTGAGCCTAACCCCTCTTTTATACCAGCTCCTAATAACAGTCATTACAGAAAAATACACAAATACCCCCTGTACTTATAAGTAATAAGCCATGTCAACCTTCACCTTCTAAAACCTATTATTTTGATCTTTAACCTTCAACAACGAAAATGATCAAGACGTAAAAATCTAGTGAAAGGAAAAAAAAACGCCAAAAGAAGCCCAGCTGCAACTAAACCAAGGATAGACATCACATATGCACAATTTACTATTCCAATTACCGTGGCAACCTTTAGCAAACAATATCGAGACAGGCATCAAATTGGTGAATGGTTTTAAACACAGAGATGAATATCAAATCGGGTGACCATGCAAGGCGCACATTATATCACTTAGTAGCACATTTCCGACAACAAACTATATGCCCCTTGTCATTCATTTGGCATTGATGACAGATGATTGACTGAACCCTACAGTAAATACCCTACCAAATATGTGCATTAGAGAAATTACAGTTGGAACTTGATGCAATATGACCATGAAATTGAAAGAATAATAGAACATAATAAATTATAGAAGATTGCTATTTTCACCACTAGTTTCAGTTTGTCAACATTAGGGTACCTAATCCGTGAGCGGAACCCATCTAAAACCAGATGACCTTGGTGTTGGCTTATCTGTAACAATAAATAATACAGATTATATAAAAAAATTTGAGGAATCGAATTTCATTTAACAATATAACACATATTAGTAGAATAACTTGACTCGCTAGAACCCAATAGTGATGTAGATCATAAACCTGGAGATATAGCTATAGGCAACCAATGAAATTAATGAAAGTGGTACCAAAACTCCATATGCGTTGCATTGTACAGAAAAAAAACATAGGGTTGGGGAAACAATGGAAGATTGTTATTCTGAGAATGGAGGTTTTGGGTAGAAGATTATTTAGGTTTTCAACGTAGGTGCCATTGTAGCTAGCATATGGAAACTGCATTTACTCCTGGAAAATAGAAAACCGTCCATAACCTCTCCTTCTAAAATGTTTCCACAATTTTGTAATTAGATCGTGGCTTGCATAAAAAGTCAACATCTCAGGTAAATGCTGCTTCTAGAAGAATTTCTTCATTTTAAACGGTTGGGATTTGATTTCAACATCAGATTGCTTTGTTCCCATTGAATTTAATGGGAACATAGAATATATAATTTCATGTATTTTGTTGAGTTTGCTATGAAGCTGGATTGACGACTGTCGTTTCTGGTTCATGGGAAATATATTTAAAGTTTTCATTGATGTTGAATTAACTACTGAGATTTGGTATCGGGTATAGCTGCTGAAATTATGAGATATAAGCTTGTGGATTTTAAGTTAGTTCAATTGGATTTCAAAGAACAAAGCATTACATATTTGATATCGAGTAGAACCAATTATTATACATATATCATAGATAGGAGTATTGGGGTTCAATCGGGTCTGTCCGTGTAAGTTTTTGACCCGAACCGTCCCCAAAATGCTTGTGAGGATAGAAGAAGGTGATTTGGGAATTTATCTCATTGTTTTTGTTTGATATTTTGCAAATTGTGTCCAGTGGTTGTTCGGGAATCATAGGTTGTACCCGCAATCGGTTAGAATTGTCACCTAAGCCTCTGTGGTTTCATACTTCTACAATCTAACTCTTTCAGTAACTTCCGTCAAACAGATGTTTGTTTTCTTGTGAACTGTCAAGGTTACCATGAGGCGTGCATAGTCATCGCCATCGTCATCATCCTCATGAGAGTCCTTCGTCCATTTGTGCAAAATGAAATACTCAAATTGGGTTGCAAACCTTTGAATAACGATTATCTCAATGAAATATTCAGATTGGAAATTATAGTCTCTTTCTGTTGGCAACTGTTTATAACTAATTCAACAAAATACATAAATTAACTGGAAACCACAAATATTAAATTGAAGATGGAAAAGGATATTTGAACCACCAAATGTGTACAATGAGAATGAAAATGGGGACATAATCATCCATTCAATCTCTCAGTTGCATCTATCACGTGTTTTCTTACTTCAGATCTGTAAGCCAACATCAACAAGGAAATTGTATAGATAGTCAAAGACTTGGTCAGCAAACTTTTTCTAAACATTATGTCTGACAAGTAGATGAATTAAATCTACCACAAAAGTTAACTAATGTATAAATCTAGAATAAATGCAACTTCATGACACAAGAACGAACAACAAGAGTTCAAAAACCATCATCATGTTACCACTTATATATATAAATCTAGAATAAAAACTAAAAAGGGATTTTCTTGTACCATATAGTAAGAACATGTAAATACCAAAAGTTCAAATTTCAAAAGAAGAACAGAAGCATGTTGACTTTACATTTAAAATTTACTTTTATGAATGCAAAAAGTTTCAATGGTTTTGAAACATAAGAAAGACAAACGATAAGGGCTCACAAAACATAGAGACAAGGAGAAATGATACCTAGTGTCTATAACGCACTTGGATTTATGCGACAAGGAGAAATGATAAAGCCTAACCTCCTAATTTTAATTAGTTTTTAAAAAAAGTATAAAGTTAGATAGTTTACTTTTTCTTAAACAGATTTTATTGTGTCTTAAATACGTCAGGAATTGCTAGCCCTACAAAATATGCATGGCATATTCATAAACATTCAAGTTGTTGTAACAAAGAGAAGATTGATTTGAATTCATCAAACAAGAGGAATCTTATTCACTTAGATTTCCAATCAACCATTGAAATGGGTGTCCACATTGCTAGCCCTACAAAATATGCATGGCATATTCATAAACATTCAAGTTGTTGTAACAAAGAGAAGATTGATTTGAATTCATCAAACAAGAGAAATCTTATTCACTTAGATTTCCAATCAACCATTGAAATGGGTGTGCACAAATCTTATTGGTACCACCAGAACCTGAAAGCGACACCATGCATGACATATTCATAAACATTCAAGTTGTTGTAACAAAGAGAAGATATATTTGAATTCATCAAACAAAGGTAATCTTATTCACATAGATTTATAATCAACCACTGAAATGGGTGTCCTAAAAATCTTATTGATACCACCAGATCCTAAAAACGACACCATATCGCAAGCAACGACAGCCTCTCATCCACCGTTGTGTCATCATCCTCAATCCATTGCTGGATAGATACCGAAACCCTAACTAAAGTATCACACAAACCTTTGCCATCATCCTCCTCAATCCACAGTTCAAAACACACCGTAACCCTTACGGAAGTATTGCAACCAACAAAACTCTCTCTCTCTCACACTCTCTCTTTAGTAGAAAAGTGTGTATAGGGGGATGCAGTGTCGGTGGGGAAGTCGCGGAGATGCTTTCGATAAGAGAGTCAGATTTGTGGTTGTATGATATATATATATGTATGTATGTATGTATGTATGTATGTATACAAAGAGTATAATACTACTAGCAATTAACATAAAAGAGGAATATACCCCTCATAACTAACTTTTGATTGACGGGTAACACCAGGGACGCAAATTGCAATTTACTGTTTTTTTTAAATAAAGACGGCATTCATATTTTATAAAATTGCAAAACCTCTAACTTTAACCAATACATTGTTCCCAATGCCTTGAAAACGAGTTAGCGGTTCTCAAATTTAGAAATACTAACCCATTCTCAAGTTTTCCAATGTTTTCAACAAAGGATTTCTCACACCATATGATGTTTAGTGCTTTGTTGCTAACGAAAAAAGTGTTGTTGGGTAGTGGAACTAAAAATAATGACACACAAACTAATAACTAAAAGGAATTGTAAAACTTGATTGATTGGTTTGTTTAATAGACCAAAATATTTGTCATGATTATGAGAGTATAATCAATTTTAGTTTCGTGATTTATATTCAATTGCTTAATTCATGTTGATTTCAATGTTGATTTTGGTTACATACACTTAACTTGGTTCAATTTAACACTAGCCTAGAGAACAAATTATATGCAATACCAATTGTTTAATTTTTAACTAAACTAACTACAGATGTACTAAGGATGATGAGATGACATAAGATAAATTGTCTATCAAATTAATGTAGAATCAAACACATAAAAGTTATAATGCAATCACATGCCAATAACAATCATATGTTCAATAATGAAAATGTGACACATCACCTGATAAAGATGTTTTATAACACAGTTGATACAAAGATTGCTCATGATCATGCTCTATTACATGTGACACATGCTTAAAAGAAGTCAGCTATTTCTATTACTGGTGAGTTTATGAATATACACGAGTTATAAATCACATTATTTCACTGTGACTTTGTACCCACCCATATCATCATAACCCAACATCAAAACGTGACACATTACCATAAAGTTAATGTCCCTACAACGACCGGTGTATTACCAAACAAATCCCACACAGCGACACGTATAAGGGACCATAAATATCGTGTGTATGAGTGCACATGTTATACACATGCGTACGACAATCATGCATTAATATCATAGTCTGGGACAAGCATGTCCACTAATTTAAAGGATTCATAAAACTCACATTTTGCTAGTTGCGCAACAGTTGATAACAGTTGCTAGTATGTTCAGGTACTATCTCAAGGTCCTGACACAAATTACATAATCCTAAGTTCGGTAACGGTACACCTAACTAGTTATTATTGTGGTTAGATATTGGTTAACATTTGCTTGTTTAAGTATGGATGATCAGCCTAAGTCTAATTAAGGCTGGGCTACCCAATACCCACCCCTAACAATAACCCAAATACCTAAAAATAATAATACTAACACTAATAATAATTAACTAAACAATAACTTAAATGAGAACATACCTTAAAACTAGCTATCTACGACACATTGATGTAGAGTTTCCATACTCCTGCTTGTGCTCCATAAACGACTATTAACAACACCCAACGAAGTATCATAGACCTAAGATTCTCTTATTCTAGAGCATTCCCGTTAAAACTAATAACTCTAAACTCAACTATGATATCTTTATTTATATGAAAAATGTAATGAGGTTAAATTGCTGTTGAATCGATGTGGGATCAATGTGTGGTGGTAGCTTGCTTGCTTGTTTCTCTTCATGGAAAATGGTAGAACCATAGTTGAAAAGCCAAAACTCTAATTGTTCACACCTGATCAAACTCAAGTATTTCAACATTAAAGGTTGAAGGCTTGGTTGATTTCATTACTTGTAGGTTGCTTTGTGATGTAGTTGTCGTGGGCTAATCAAAAGTATTGATAAGACTTAAATATCTATACAAGTACGGGTAAGTAGGGATGTCTCCACAGGGAATATGTGGTTAGTGTTTAGCAAGATTATCTAATTAATTAATTAATTAAGAAAAGAGTTATTATATTCAAAAGAAGTAACCCCACCCAGAATCTCTCGATTGCAAGTTTAACACAAAAACGCGTTTACTGATTCAAACACCACATAGACATGGCATTGGAATTAATGACTTTGATTAATAGATAGGGACCGTTTTTAAATAAACTATAACAACCCAACAATCTGTTATACAATACCAACTACTCACCAATTTACCAACCCGCTAACGATGCAAGGAAATCGCCAATACGCTTAATAAAAGACAAATAGTTCAAATATAATAAATGTTTACCAAGAAATCAACACAAGTGGTCAAGAGTACCGGTTACAAGAATCAGGAAAAATAAAGTTTAATGTGAAAATCCAGAAATAAATCATCCGAGGAAAGTCACAAGAGAAAAAATAAAGTTAACGTCCTCCAAGTTTCAGATTCTAGGTTTAAACACAACTCAATTTAATCGTTGATAGGAGACCACATAGACATAGTGCTGAAAAGTCGGTTAATTTAAGTGGTAATAAAAAATAGGCCTTTGTCATCAGGTCTTTTACAGTTCAATTACCCTATTTACTATTGTGAGCCAACCTACTTTTTATCACCCAACGAGCTACAAAGTTTTGTCATCAACTGAACAAGTTGTAAAGCAAGAACTGAAAACACATGCAAATAATTCGAAGAAACCAACACATCAAATTGTTTATAAAACTTTGTCAATGTCAAAAATCCCACCATAAATAAAAGTAAGAAAAAGTGTTCAACCTACGAACCGTTCACTTGAAGAAAGCCATCTAGTTACTCATGCCTTGAACCGTTCACAGCCGCTAAACGACGACTACCTTCCGTGCGTACCCTCTCCCAAAATTGTTGTCGAACTTTCTATTTAATCCCTTGTGATTTGCAATAGGTCGGCTGTTGTACTTGGCAGCCCAAAACAACTAAATCAAAAGCCCACCACAACTAATTTGCCCATGAACCAATTTAATTAACTCTCTTTTCTAGGCCACGTGACAACACACAATACCCAATACATATATTAGAGCATTTACATTCTATCCAGCATATTTTGAGAGAGATGTTTTTAGTTATAAAAAGCGGTTTAAGTAGTTATGTGTGCAGGAGAGACTAAATATTATGTTTTCATCTCTGTATATTTGAGGGAACACTGTTTACTTTCTATAATTTTTTAATATATTTTGAAAATTGTTCTGAGTAGGAAAAAGAGAAAGATAATAATAAAATATTATTATCTAATTAAAAGAGAAGAAAAAATATAATTGTTTTAGTGTAATTATAGGATAGAAAATAATTCAAAGGATGTGAATGTTCTTATGCTTTTGATATTCACATCCCAAATCCATTAGTTCTTTCTTTCCATGCACTTGATTTCTTTTATTCCAACATGAAATGATAGTTGTAACATGCCACTTCAAATAACAAACTACAATATCAAGAAAGAAAATATAGATCAAAAAATAATTTAGCAATTTGAGTTCAATTAATATTAATTATTGTTTAATCGTTTTCTCTTTTAATGCATATAAATTCCATCATTTTTAACTCATTGTCACTTAAGACCTATAAAATATAAAACCTGATTAAAGTAATATATTTTATACTAAAATCAATGCATTTATGTTGAAATTAATATATAATAAAGTGTACCTAAAATGCACCGATCACTTGGAACCTTAAAGGCAGTAACTAAGTGTGGTATTTGGACCTCTAATCTTATGGAAATCAACCATATGCAAGCCTAACAACCATGAGTTTGATTGTGAACAAGGTTGGTACAAGATTTCCACAAGATGAACATAAACAAGAACATGTTTGTAAAAGTTTTATAAAATCAGAATTTAAATCTGACTTTGGACCTCAAGCTTAGTGATGTACCACCTTGTTACACCTTGATGAACATTGGGTAACATCCTTAGAGGTTGTCCAAGTAGTTTTTTGATACAAGAAAACAAGAAGAAAATGGAGGAGAAGGTGCTCAAAACTGTTTTGAGACTTGGTACAATCTGCCTAACTTGGAGATTTTGAGAAGATTATGAGGATTAAAGAGTGGAATTGAGGTGTGTAAAGGGTGGATGTGTTGTGGAGGAATCTTATTCACTAAGTAAGACTTTAGGGTTTAGGTTTAAATAGAGTTAGGTGGGAGTTATTAGGTGAAAAAGTGGGAAAACGGACCAGATTGCTAGCTGGTGGGCATTCTGCCCGCCTAGACTGGCTTGTGGACCGTAAGGCTATGGCCTTGCCGTCCGTAAGGCATTCCAGTTCTTTTTTTTTGTTTTTGGTCCTTTATGCTTGGCCACTTGTTCATGTATACCATTTCTTCAATATGTTAAGTGTTTTAGGGCATTTATAAGCATGTGTATAGTATGAATGTGTATGTATAATAGTATTCCGAACATATAATAAAATAAAGTTAAGTTTGGTTTTGAATATAAAACGCGTATTCGAGATTGATTAAAATATCATACAATGAATAAACAAGCAGGATTGAAATATTTCCTTTATGATTGATCAAAATCTCGAGATTACAAGTGTGTAAATAAAACACGAATTACAAGGATTCTAAAAATAAAAAGTGAGAAATAAGAAATGTAACAATTGGTACCTCCTCTAAGTTCTTTTCTTCTTTGGTCTCTAGTGCATACATTATATAGGTTAGGTGATCATTTCAGATACACTTAGTTTCCCTTATTATGGTAATGAAACTTATGGGCTCACTAAGCTTTTCCCGATGAATTGTCAAAGTTAACCCCCTCGAGTTCTTAATTCGAATATGTTTCTTATCATACAATACACGAGCTTGGAGATTAGCTAACCAATCAATCTTTGTTACTACACTAAACTCTCCAAGTTTCATTGGTAGTAAGCATATGGGTATGGAGGTATTACTAATCCGGACGGTAAAATGTTTGATAGCATTCATAATTTCTTCTTCCCTTCCATATGTTAGTATTACTACAAATGGTTTATCTAACTTATTGGGAATTTGGTTAATCGAAATTCTAAAAGGTTCATAAAAGTAAATTCTATGAGCACCGATATCAAACAATATCTAAGCATAGTAGTTATTTAGGGAAACGTGTCTGTTATCACATCAAGAACCCATGTGGGTTTCTCTAGTACTATACACAATAGCTCTATATCTTGTGTTATTGGATTTTTCTCTCTATTGCTTCTTAATGCAGTTATCCTTAAAATGTCATGTCTCTCCACATTTGAAACACTACTTGGGAGTGTTCGTCATGGGGGTGTCGGCGTTCTTACAATTTCTATATTCTAACTAGTGACAACGATCGAAATGTCCTTTTATCCATGTGTCAGACATTTAGGTGGGAGTCCACATAGCCTCTTAAAGTATCTAAAATTTGGTTGTTCTCTGATCCTAATTGTTATCCCATTTTTTCTTAGGGGTAGGATCTAGGGTTTTATCTTTTGTTGGATCTCAATGATGATGGTTTCCCTGGATTCTACCGCATCAAAATAGGTAGTCGGTTTGGTTGCCTTGATGAATGTATGATATTCTGTGGGAAGTCCCCAAATAAATATTTGAATGTGATTTTCTTTAATGGTTATTAAGTAAGGTACTAGTTGAGACATTTCATTGAAGTTGGTGACATATTCCAAGTGTGTCTTATTCCCAAGATCAAGATTCTAAAAGTCTTTTTCAATTCTATTTGTTTTACTTGGTGGACATAACTATTGTGAAAACATCTCTGCAAATTCCTTCCAACCTAGGAGATGTATCAGGTCATCGCCTCTAGTTTGCTTTTGTATCCTCCACCAAAACAAGGCTTTAGATTTAAACAAATGGATAGCAAAACTAGATTTATTTCTTTCTAGACAATAAAAAATGTCTAGAAGGCTTCTATCCACTTGTGCGTTAATAGCACCTTTCTTCCCGTCAAATGAGGGAGGGTTACAAGAAATGAAGGTAATATAATTTCACTCTCTAGGGATTTCCATTTCTCTAGGTTTGATTAGTTAGAATCATTCGCCTTCTCATCTTGTCGAGGTTCTTCTTGCGGGGTTGGTGTAGGGACAGTGCTTCTTCCAGATTGCACTACATTAGACGCTCTATAATATGCCATTCACATTCGTGTACATTGGCAAGGATTTGTGTGACTTGGATGGTTGTCTGATCGATCACATTGTTGCCTAAATTTACTAATTTGATATGATGAGTGTGCTCATCCGGTGGGTCAGGATTATTAGTATTAATAAATAGTTTGGCTTATATGTTCTTAAGTTCTAAGTAACACTACCGTGAAGCTCGTTACAAGGAGAAGAAGTGGGGGTTCTCCTTGTAACCACACTCCGGCCTGAGGATACGAACTTGATTCTAGGATAATAAGTGTATGTATTAAGTGAGAGGGTAAAAGAGCGATCTTTAAATCTGGAGGTGAAGTTCTCTATTTATAACCGAAGAGGGTAACGGAGGAGATGGGCTAATGGGCCTTGGGCCTAACGTCGACATCATGGAATATCCCATTTGTCTCCTTTGGCATGACCGTTTGTGTTTGCAGGGGAATGGGAAGATGGTGCACGATGATTGGAAACACATGGCCTAACAGTAGAAAATATTAAAATTTTATTGAGAAATATTACTGAAAATTCTGGAATTTTGCAAAAAATATTAAAAATTTATATTTTCTTTTCTTATCTATCTTTTGGTACTATGTAGATTTGGTTTTTTGGTGCTATGTAGATTTGTTATTATTTGATGCATTGATTTTTTGGTGATGTGTTTAGAGATTTAATGGTGTCGTTATAGAAAGCACCAACAAATACCGTTATTTGGTGCCATATTTGTTATTTTTTGGTGCTCTTATTATAAAGAATAAAATACACCTAAAATACAGCACCAAAAAAGTAATTTTGTACTAGTGTGTCCTTGTTGTCGGGTCTGTTATCAGTTGTAAATAGCTGTTAATGGAGATCATGGAGCAGTGAATGGCGCGGATGATTGGTGACACGCCACTGTCATTTTGTACTTCTTGTCTCCTGCACTATTGCTCATCGTGAGGCTTCACTTGACACAGCCTGGCATGCACCTACTGGCGCATGCTCTGTCACTTGCACTGGTCGTACTATGTTTTACTGGCATTCATGCTCTTGCGCCGCGAGGTTTGTGTCACACCCCAACCGATGGCGGAAGCATCGGGGCGGACGTATTGTGATTGCTCAAGATATCATAACTTCTATTTTCGCGACAAGTATTTAAGATAGCAAAATTTCATTTCATTAATCGAACAACAAGTACATAATTTTTAAATTTCAAATACAATAGCATGGAAAATAAAAATACATGTACAACAACTTTGTTAGTACAAAATTAGATGAGTATCTAAGTCGTCCTACTTGATTTCATACATGTTATCATCAACATCATCCTACAATACATGTTAAAGTATAGTTTAACACACAAGATATTGGCGAGCATACAAGTTTAAATAATAGCATAGTATAAACGTTTTAAACAAATCCTTCATTCATAAATGTATATTCTCGAGGCTAACATACATTAAACTAGCATGCAATTATACAAGTCAACCCAAAGTTTCCCGCTAGCGTAATCTAATCATAACAATGAAAAGACCGTGTATAACTTAACATAACCTCAAGTTTACGGGCGGTGCATTGCTCCTATAGCGCAATACATGTTAAGAGAAGCTTGATCGAAGTTAATGACTAAGTATAAGCATTTCAAGTATAAGCATGTGTGAATTCACGTTTAGCACATAAGCATAGATAAAGATTGTTTTGTGATTTGAGCAAAATATGATTGCGATAAGAACATGTATTGCACGGTAAACAGGTCGAGTATACTCATAGTTTTGCAAAGCTTCCTTTGGTAATCCGTGAAAAGTTGGAAGATTGGAGGATGGAACACCGAATTAACCTACACGAGGAAACGTAGGTGTGTGAGTATTCGGATGTTAATGGAGGATTCGGATTTGGAATTTAAAGTATGCGAAAGTAAGTATACAAGAAAGTAATTATCTTGACTTAAACACTTGTTTTTGACACTACAAGTCCTGTATGGGTCGATGTGATTTCATGGGTCAAGATACCCATTAGAATCGTAACGAGAGGTTCAAATCTTAGATAATATAACTTGTTAAAATGACAAGTAACCATATTGGTTATCATCAAGCATTCGGTTATATATATATATATATATATATATATATATATTGTATAGTTTATATAATAATTCTAAGCTAAGTCCATCAAGAATAACATAGATTGTCATATAAGTCAAGCATGGAGGTATGAGGATAACCGCCCTTTAACCTCATTCGTAAGATTCACCAATACACAAATCATCACAAGGATGATTCAGATGGTCATGAATGAAAGGAAAAACTTCACTAAAACTATGAATCAACCAAGTAAGCAAACTAGATGCGTGCATCCCGAACATGACAACGTTTGGGGACGTGTCGTAGCCTTGTTACTCAAATGAAGGTTGAACAAGTTTTAGTGGTTTAAACATAGAAAACATCAAGTGAGGTGGTGGAATGAAATTATGATAGCCAAGGCTTCCAAGTATTCACACCTATACCAAAACACAAGTCTTGTCATAAGAATCATGACAAGCTCGGATGGTTTCGTCACTCGGGGTTGATAACCCTATCTAAAACAGAAAGTTTGGAGGGTGATTCATACCTCCGATTTGTATGAGTCAATCTTGGCCAAGCTTACTAACCGTAGACTTGATTAGTAGCACAAGAAGCACAAGTTTGTATGAGACAACATAAGTTTAAGATAAGTTTGTAAGGTTTTCTTCCAAAACAGAAAGTTTGGACCTCAAAATGGTAATGTTCCACCTTGGTTTGATATGGCAAACATGTGGAAACACTCCTCGAGGTGTTCTAAACTTTGTAGAGGAAGAAGAGATGAAGAAAGTGGAAGAAAAATGAGTATGAAAACTTAGATGTTTATGTCTTTAACTTGGAATTCCAGAGATTTAAGAGTGTTTTTAGAATGTAAAACAGTTTGGAAAGTAAAAATGGTTGTGTGGAGGCTTGGTTTTATAACGGTGAAGTAGGGTTTTGGGTTTAATGATGGTTTAAAGTTGATTGGGTTAGAATGGAGGTGACAAAGTTGGCCAATCTGCAGCTGGGAATTAACCCGCTACGGATTCAACCCCGTCGCGGTACGCGTAGCCTAAAAGGGTTAGGCGTCGCATGACGCGGCGTCTCTTGTTTCCGTTTGAAGTTTGATAATTCACATATTGGCCCCTAAACTTCCTATAAATCATCATTTCATGCATAAACCTTGTATTCTAACATGTTTTCAAGTACATAAAACGTGTAGAAGTATAATTCCAGTATCGAGAATGTATGTACGAATGTTTTCACGCATAATAAGTATCAGTTGCGTATAAATGATTGAATTGTAAGCATAACAAGAATGTATAAAGTATGAATTTCATTACGATCAAAGTCTCGGATTACAAAGTTGGAATTGAAACAAAAATACGATACGAATGCAAGTTTCCATAAATAGAAATGCGATTACACTTTCTAAATAGGGAAAGTACAAAAATGCGAATCGTTACAGTCTCCCCTACTATAAGAAATTTCATCCCGAAATTTATTTAAGAGGAAGACTCAACGAAAAGATGCGGATACTTAGTCTTCATCTCACTCTTGAGTTCCCAAGTGAACTTAGCGCCACATTTGCCTTCCCATCGAACCTTAACTATGGGAATGCGACTGCGCCTAAGTGGCTTGGTTACTCGGTCCATGATTTCGACCGGTTTCTCCATAAACTGCAAGAACTCGTTGATTTAAAGGTCGTCGAGGGGAACTAGGAGTCCTTCTTCAGCTAGGCACTTCTTGAGATTTGAGACAAGAAACGTCGAGTGAACGTTGTTGAGTTCTTGAGGTAGGTCCAGTCAATACGTTACCTTGCCAATCCTTTCGAGAATCTTGAAAGACCTACAAAGCGAGGAGCGAGTTTGCCTTTCTTATGAAAACGAACTACACCCATCCAAGAGGATACCTTAAGAAGTACATGATCACCGACATTGAATTCTAAAGGCTTGCGTTTTTTATCGGCGTAACTATTTTGTTGGCCTGTAGATTTGAGTAAATTATCACGAATCTGCAGGATCTTGTCCGTTATCTCCTATATAAGCTCGGGACCGTGATTTGGGCTTCTCCGATCTCGTGCCAACAGATAGGCGAACGGCACTTACAACCATACAATGCTTCAAATTGTGTCATTTGAATACTAGCTTGATAACTGTTGTTGTACGAGAATTCTACCAAAGGTAAGTGCGAATCCCAGTTGCCACCAAAATCGATTACGTAAGAACAACGCATGTCTTCTAGAGTTTGAATAGTACGCTCGGTTTAACCGTCGGATTGAGGGTGAAAAGCAGGACTAAGATTGAGACGAGTACCGAAAGCTTTTTGGAAAGCTTGCCAAAGATGCGATGTGAAACGACCATCACGGTCGGAAATATCAAACTTCGCCACTTGTTTTAAGCTCCAAAATTTTTATGGCAACATGGACAAAATCCGTCATCTTAAAGATTCCATCACACGGTCGCCTTACCTTTAAAATATACAAAAGATTCCATCACACGGTCGACTTACCTTTAAAATATACAAAAAGTTCTATGACGATAAGCTTCCCGTAATTCCAAGTAAAATTAGCCAAGTTAATATTCTATGCAATTTGGCCCATAATTACTAACATATGTTATTATTATTATTATTATTATTATTATTATTTTATTACGTAAACAGAAATGAACAGTGGAAACATGCTTCCACACAACTGCATACAACTGCATGACAGGCTTTTGCCAGTCATACCATTACGTAAACGGACAGTGGAAACATGCTTCCACACAACTGCATACAACTGCATGACAGGCTTTTGCCAGTCATACCATTACGTAAACGGACATGAACAGTGGAAGCATGCTTCCACACAACTGCATGACAGGCTTTTGTCAGCCATACATCATAGTCCAAACCATGTGTAATGTATCATAATATTATTATTACGACGTAAACGGAAACGAACAGTGGAAGCATGCTTCCACACAACTGCCTGACAGGCTTTTGTCAGCCATACTGTAATGTATCATAATCCAACACTGTTTGGATTTCACTATAAAGTCCTAAAAGCTTTTCTTCATTTAACAACTTGTTGGATTAGGCATATCACCCGGCAAACTTCCGTTCATCCGTCGTATTGGCGGTGGTGCCAAGGACCGTAGGTGGTTTTGCTGTGGTTGTGGTGGTGTTGGCGGTGGTTGTGCCATGGTGGCGGATAAGTGGTTATCTCGTGGTGATGGTGACGGGAGCGGTGGCGGATAAGCGGTAGTGGTGGTGGTAGTGATGTTTGATGCTGGTGATGTTGGATGGTTGTGGTGGCTCTCTACTCCGGCGATTCTTTCTTTCGTGTCCCAAGGATTTGATCAGATCAATAACGACGGTGGATGGATAACGGAGGATGAGTGGCAGGAAACGGTGGTGATAGTAGTTGTGAGCCTAATGGATCGACGGACGAGATGCTAGAGAGAGTGTGTGTAAAGGGAGAGAGAGTGTGTTCAAATGTTATTTATATTCAGGTTTCAATTTTGATGTGAAGAAAAAGAAAGAGATAAGAAAATTTCTAACCCATCTGTATTGCATTGAAACCTACTCAAAACTTAATTGGATATTTTGTAAAGTCCGTCTAGGAAACTATGTGATTAAATGCCGTTTGATGTCCGGTGCAACCTTTAAAACTTTTTAAAGTCTCGCTCCTCTTTTGCTATGTCCATCCACAATAGTTTGTCATACCAGCTCGACCTCATAATACCCAATGCAACCTAATTAATATAAAAAAGTTGGGTGCTTTAAGAAATGTTATTTACTTTGCTTTACAAATTAATCTATGTGCTTTGTGAAATAGAAATTAAGATTCAACAATCCTTAATATCATATATGAAATACAGAGAATAACATTTAACTTATTCAACAATATATTCATTTATTTCTTCGACCCATACTAAATTATTATAATTATTTTTCTAATTGCCACTAAACTATTCTTTATAAAAGATGCCATTATCACATGAAATTACATATAATTTTTTTTATAGCTTTAACATATGTGATGTTTAATAAATCATATTACTAGCATCTAATTGTTATAAATAAATTATTATAAGAGATTCATTACGTCATTATCAATATAGTTGGCAGTGGCAAATCTATAAATCTTTATAAGTGCAACGTTTCATATAAAAAGACCTAATGGAATTGAAAAACATTAAATTCATTTCAAAATTTACACTACTGACAGAGTGTTAAGAGGTAACATAGGCTACCTCCACTAGGTCCGCCCCTGATAGTCGATATGTTTTATTAACTAGATAAAAAAAACATTTATGATCTAAACAAATTACACAAACGTAGAAAAGCCGTTGGAGCCTTAAGAGCAGTCACATTCCTTCCATCAAAATACAACCTTGCACCAAATATAATAACAAGTGATTGTTAGGGAAGGATAAAAAAATATTATTATTTATCCGTATATTTGAGAGAACATTATTCATACTTTATAATTTTTAATATATTTTAAAAATGGTTGAGGGTAGAAGAGAGAGAAAATGTGTTTAATAAGTATTATTTAATTGATAGTAGAAAGAAAACATAGTCATTTTTAGTTTAATGTTACGAATGAAAACCGAAGAAAGGATCTAAATGCTCTAATACCAAAAGCTTTCACAAATAACATAAATAAATATCCAACAAATGATTATTAAAGCATTCCAATTCAACGTTTAATTTTGTGTCTAATTTCTGTATTACATGTATGGTAATATAATTGTAGTATTGTTTAACCACCCGAAAAGGGTGAGTTTACGTTTCTTTTAAGTTCCGATCACGTAAGTGTTTTTACGATTTATAGCGCCGCAACGCGCGCAAGGGAAAGTACTAATTGTCATTTAAATTAGCCAAGTTGGTTTTCTAAGCATTTTGATGCTAAAACGTGACCAAATAACTAAAAAGTAAGTGGGTTTATTGAAACTGTCATTATTTCTTGACTTCATCGCTTATAAAAAAACGGTTAGTTTAATTTAGAGAATCCTCAACCCAAAAGAAAAGATTAGTTAGTTGAACCCCGCTTTATCAACAACATTGAAGCTCGGCGTACCATACTCATCATGGAAATTGACTCAAAGGTCTTCACAAAGAGTCAATGAAAAGTTGACAATTTTTTGCTATTATGCTTCAGGTTTTTATAAAGTATAAAAAGTAATTTTAATATTTATTACGCGTTGGCTAAAGCTTTCCAATGGAATGGCCTCAACGCCTATAAATTACGGAGATTCTTAACATTCTTTCTCATTTTTCAACAACCAACAACAAAACATCAGGAGAGAGTGACTCAATTCCAAACACACACTTGTTTAGCATCTGATCAATATCAACTTCATTAAAATGGCCAAGGTACAAATCTGTTCACACATTCAGTTCCATTCCAATTTGCATTTGTTTGAATCAACTGACCTCAATTTGAAAAAAATGATTGGTTTTGCAGCAAAAGATTGTGGTGAAGATGGCTGTGAACAGCGCAAAGAAAAGCCGTAAGGCTCTGAAGATAGCTGTTAGTGACGAGGATAAGATATTCATCAGCTATTACTTATTTTTTTCTTCGTTATCTGGTGATAACGGATGTATTTTAGAATCATATATAACTAGTTCTATACTCGTCCGGTGGACGGGCATTTTATGATATAATGACGCACGTAAAACAAAAAAAGAATACATCTCACATAACGTTCACACGGAAATTGTGTATCACGAGTAAATGCTAGTGTTTCATTCTGATCATATTCATGTGAGAATAATGCTATTAAGATTTAAAACAGTACTAAACACTATATTCACAACATTGGAACATGTTTGCGTGGATCACACCTGAGGGTGGTCAGGATTTAAGATCATGGTCAGAGACAAACTTCGCGGAAGTTACACTCACCGACATCATTATATATTTAATTAATGATTAAGCATGTTTGTTCAACTTAATATCTAAGCAAGAATGTCTCAAAACATTTATACAAAGTTGTTTGTATACAATTTGAAGCACCAAGGGACAATGACCATGGTAGCAGTAGCATATCCTTATGATTCTTATGCATCTACCTTGTTCATTATAAACAAATTAAAATTTTAACAGGCAAGCAAACTTTATGTTGTCACCGAAAAGAACATGTCCCATACAACTCATTATGGTAAACGAAAACACACACGTTATTATTGTCTTACAAGATTATTGATCCAATGCAGCACAAGTTCAAAACCAGCAAGTACACAGTGCACAACATTGTTATACATATTGCTTCTTCAACAAAATTAACCTTTTCGGCTAGACAGTCAAGATGCAATTTTGATATTGAAGTATGCTCAGGAAAATTCCACCGAGAACATGGATGATGTGGACTATCCGCCTTGACCCATTAGACCACATTTACTCTCCAAGCTTTGCCCACGTTTAGATTTTCAAAACACGTTTACATATAATGCACTGGTTCTGTTTAGGTTTCATATTCCCATCTCCCCGTTAAGTTTCCTGCATTATCCATGTCTTCCTTTTTTTACGTTTGTATGAAATGTATTTAAGCAATGCAGTAGTTAATTAAATGGCAGAGAGAACGAAGATTGATAAAAGAATCCGAAACGCATCAATGAACCATTGAATTACCAAATATTGAAAGTAAAATGAATATAAAGCATATCACATAATAAAAAGATATAAAATATGCAACTTACATACCTTCTTAGGAACCGTATATCATTTGTGGTTTAGGGCTCAACTTTCATACCGTGCGCAACCTTGTACTATATGTGACGAAAGTAATATAACAAAATCAAATATACACCTCACTTTATCAATTAAATGCATCTAACATACTCAACTAAATGTAAAATAGGTATTTGTTAGAAAGTGTAACTAACCGGGTCGTCAAACATTTTTAACTATTACAAATGATAATCTTATTACATCAGCTAGTGCTGCAACAATATGTACATCAATCACGTCACCATACCAGAGAGAAGAAGAGATATTGAAAGATATTAAATTTAAAAAACAAAAAAGTACCCTTTTCTTTGTGTTCAATCCTGTCCCTACAACAAGTGCCATCTTGTGCAATCTGAAAACATGAAAACCTATGTCGCTCAGAATTTAAACACACAATGATGAAAACATGGAAACCTATACCAAATAACTACAGCAAAAGCACGTCCTATAATCCGGATGACAGTTCAGTGTGAGGGTTACGGGTTGTCGAGATTAACAAACAAAAACACAAGAGCCTAAAGAAGACTACTAAAAAATGAAACCTGGTTTGTATTAGGCTAGTAAAAAAGAAACCCGAGGTTGCTTATATCGATAATGACCACACCGGTTTTAGGTGATGTTTCAAACACACATATGAGCTTATTTGAATCCATTGTGACACCGGTAAATGTGATTGATCCCTAAGTTGGGGAACTGCAACATCACATAACTGAAACCAATAGTCAACGGACACATAAGTAACAATAAAGACAAAATAAATCTTTTTTTTCCCATTGATCTGGTAATATCACTTAATAAATCTGTTTATATGACAAATCCAAGCAATACAATACAGAAGTACATGTAACAAATTTGATCACTTCAAATCAAGACGATATGTAATTAGAAAGATACTGGACCACAAACTAAGCTAAGTTTCTATTATTACTAAAGTGGAGACCTATTGTTACACAATAAAAATTAGACTTGGGAGAAATATAGTAAACATATATTCTCTAATTTAACTAATCTGCACAAAATGAAAACGAAGAAGCTCCAGTTATATTTCTACGTGTCAGTTAACCCTGTTTAGCTAAAAAATGATGCGAAAATGACAAAATATTCAAATTTACCTAGCTTATCGACGGTATAAAGTGTGATCTATGGGCACAAAATAAGGTCTACAGATACCGTGAGTGCCTCTTTCATAGTAATGTTGGCCGCTGCCATGGTGGTTAACTGATACATAAGAACAAAACAATACCTAATTCATGTTCGTAACAAAGAGCACATTTACACAAAGAAACTTATTGAAATATGAAATACCTTAGTTGAGAAGCCTCTGAGCCCAATGATGATCAGATCTTTCTTTACCTGAGCGAATCATCCAGTGTATTGTAATAATGTAGGTTCATGTTGTAATGGTTATTGGGTATCTCTTGTAAATAACGAACTAACTAATAGTACCTAATAACCAATACCATATTACACACAAATAAGAACTGAATTAATAAGTAATAACAAGTTTATTTTTTATAATATAGCAAGAGTATACTTAAATTATATAAAAACAGTCAATATGATAAATTCAGAAAGGGTCCCAATCCTTTTGTCTCCCAACTTATTTGGAAAAGTGACAGAGTTGTGGACTTAATAATAAAGAATTCACATGTTATGAACCTTGCTGACAAGGTTTGTTAAAACGGAAAATGTAAAGACAATTCGATCATGCATAGTTTTAATTAGTGTATTTAACTACATTGAGAATAATAAATGTTATTACTTTGTAGGAAATCTCCACCAGTTACCAACCAGTTTACCACCAAAGGCCATGCTAGGTAACCACCTAAGGGCCACTCTCCTAGCACAGTAAAAGGTGTCTAACACAGTCTTATTCATGACGTCGTAGGTTCAGAGTGGACAATGATTTAGTATTATGAGTAGATTAGATTGCTATTAAAAAGCTACCAATTTACCATGTACAAGGGCATGTAGTATTATAATTGGTTAGTAATTTCGTTTTATACGTTTCGCTTAGTCTGTCAAAGGTTACCCACCCAAGGCTGTTGAAATTTTTATCTTACTTAAGATCATTTACGTTTATTATACACGTAAGATTGCGATTACATGGTTTATTATATACTTAAGATTGTGATTGCATGATTTAATAGGGATTAGAAGACAATTTCAGTAAATTGATATCAATTGGTCTCTGTGTAAAATACATAACATAATGACATGACTAATGATATATAATTTTATTGGGTCACACAACTAAGTTCACGTCCAGTGTAAATTTAAATGTGAACATCTTGAATAAGGTTACAAGTAGCGTTATAGTAGTGTTATTTATATGAAAAAAAATTGTTTGTGATGTATACCATCATAGAAGAGTCGCTACTATAGTAGTCAAGGTCGTCCTTATCATGACATGACTAATGATATATAATTTTATTGGGTCACACAACTAAGTTCGCGTCCAATGTAAATTTAAATGTAAACATCTTGAATAAGGTTACAAGTAGCGTTATTTATATGAAAAAAGAATGTTTGTGATGTATGCCATCATAGAAGAGTCGCTACTATAGTAGTCAAGGTCGTCCTTATAATGGCATGACTAATGATATATAATTTTATTGGGTCACACAACTAAGTTCACGTCCAATGTAAATTTAAATGTGAACATCTTGAATAAGGTTACAAGTAGCGTTAATTATATAAAAAAAATGTTTGTGATGTATACCATCATAGAAGAGTCGCTACTATAGTAGTCAAGGTCGTCCTTAAGATTAGTAGTCAAGGTCGTCCTTAAGATATTAGAGGCCTTGTGCAACAAGAAAATTTTGCTTCTTTAAACTCCAAATTACCGCTAATAGGTTATTATTTTTAGTGTTTACAAGAGCCAAATGGATACATGTATTTAAGTAAAATGACTAGTTGTGAATGAGGAAATTGTAGATGATTTATTTACTTATCATGTCCTCTATACAACGTCAAATTACTAATAATAACTTTAAAAAATATTGTATATGCTAATCTACGAATCTCTAAACGAGAAAAAAGAAAATTTTGGCCCCCTTAAGAACATTGGCCATTTATGGTTGCCCACTCAGCACACTCTCAAAGGCGCTCCTGATAGTAATAGATAAATGTGTATGTGTATATAAAGATTATTATTATTATCGAACTTATTAAAATGCTTAAATTTAATGTATATGACGATAAATGAAAAGTGATCATGGGTGAATGAAGAATGTTATGTAAAATATGAAAGAGGTATGCTTTACAAAGATATAAAATGAGATAAAAGATGATTATGTGAGAGTGGGAGGACCCATTTATTCTTTTGAAAGTTCAATTTATTATGTTGCATACTAAGTTTTAAATAGAGACTTCATGCTTAAAAATGACTTGCTTACTCGTTTAAATAAAGACTTCATGCTTAAAAATGACTTGCTTACTCGTAAGACGCGTAGTCATAAGAGATGGCTTCTCGTTTTCTTAACTGGTGATGTTCTTTTTGACGGGGAAAAAGGGCCAAAATTGCATTGGCTTTTTAATTGAAAAAAGATATGCAATGTAATTAAATAATAAACAAAATACATGGCAGACGAGACGAGTGTTTGATGTTGGCAACTACCTAATAATTTGGTATATTGATGGAACTTAATCAAAAGTTTCACATGGGCGAAAGTAATAGGATAAAAAAAAATTCATGTTTTGGGTTATATATTTAGGTCGGGTTAAATAATAATAATTCTAAATAGTTGTGACCTTTCCCATGATATACATAACAAAAAACAATCAATAGGATCGGGTTAAACTACAATTTCACAATACTTCTTCCTTAATTGATCATCTTCACCAAATCCCCAATTCCACCTTTATAAACCCTAATTTTGGAATCATTAAACAATGATCATAATAGATGCAATGCATGGATTAATCTCATATTAAATGATAAGTTTAAAACACTAGTAATGCCCAAAATTTCAATTCAATATTAACCCTGGTTCACAACCTACTCTTCAAGAACTAAACAATAGTGAATGATAAACCAAAATAAATGATTACCTTGTTTAAATTCGTGATTACACGCCTTTATCCAGCTTGAATTCTTCGTTGTTTTCCGTCGAAATTTGATTTGATGAAGGACAAAGGATTGAATATTTGAAGTCTTCAAGAAGAACAACTCTGAAAACACAGAACCTTTTTTTTTCTTTTGTTAAAGTCAAACAACACAGATGGAGCGCCTCTATCCTCTCGTATTGTTCCTTTTTTGTTTAAACATCCTTCAATTACGAAAAAAATGAACCCTTAAGTTTCATTCATATAAATTAGTTCCAAATTTTATTTAAACTCACTTTAAATTTAAAAACAACTAAATATTTACTAATAGCCTCGTTATTCACGTTTTTTATAACTCAATAGTATAATTTTTTTGGACAATAAACTTGGAAGGGGCAAGAAATTTTTAGGAAAAATACTTGGCGGGGGAGGACCTATATAATTTTTAAAATTTTAGACAAAAAATCAAAAAAATTAAACTACTAACCGAAACATTAGCAGGGATGGGTGCACCCCCTTGCTCCTAAGAAGTTGCGCCCCTGACACGCCTCGACCTGGTAACTCGTAAATGACTTTGTATCTAGTGTGTTGTGATTGGCCTAAGCCATAGTCAATATGTACCCTTGGAAGCGGGTGACTAAACCGTAAACGAACCAGACACATTTTTTTATTGGTGATCCGTCTTTGTTCTAGAGTTGTTTAACAAAACCGAGCCCCTTCATTTTTCGAACATTAAGCTTTACACTTTGATTTTGGAGAACTGTAAATGAAGACGTTTAAATTCATAGGTGTAAAATTCTATAATCATCACAACTCAACTGATATGTTTTGTGTTCATTGTATGTTTACAATTATAAATCTCAGATATAGTTACTTTCCCATTACCTATTTAATATTCTAGGTAAGCACACCTCCAACTTTGTATGGCCAAGTAGCTTGCCAGCCTGTTTTTGGAAATATAAATCGCTTAAACTTTGAGAAATAGTTTTTCAGACCACCTGTATTCGAAGAGGTTTTGAGCGTTTTTCCTCCAAAAACACCCAATCACGCCTACGTCACCGCCCCCGAGGCTTCTTGATGGTTTTTTTTGGTGTTTCCTTAAACACGCCGGATGGAAGAGACAATGACCAATGGAATATTTTTTATAGGTTTTTATTTTTATTTTTTAATTTTCAATATTTAATCATTGCAAGGGGTTCGCTAGCTTTTCCGGGTAGGTTCACTACTTTCAACCGTTTCTGCATCCGACCGGAGGTTCGGCCAGTGATCGGCGGTTTGAACGGAAGTTCAGTGACGGGTCGGGCCGATAGTGCAATATTTAACCTTTTTTTTCCTTCAACGGTGATGACCATTTCCGTTCTAGCGTCACCAGAGATGACTACTATTAAAAAACCTTCAATATAAGTGGCCATCAATCTTTCCAAGTTAGTATTTGCAGGTGGAGAAAAGATTTGACAGTAAAATAAGAGATAGATGAGATAAAAGAGACAAACATAAAAGTTGAAAGAGAATCGGCTAGTCAAGATAACATAAACTAATAAAAAAGGAAAAGCAATCAAACCCTAATGGACTGAGATAAATGTTAGATTTGGGTTTAAAATTGAAATTATACTAAATAATGGTTTTATTTTATATCATCTAATAATATATAAAAAACAAGCTACGTCATATTAACAAATGTAAATAAACATTAATCAAGTAATTTAGGTGGGAATTTAATAAAAATATATAATTTAGTATTATTATAAATAGATAATTTTAGTTATAAATCATTTTTCATATTTTATAAATCAAATATATTACTTTCCGGTTCTTAAATGCAGTCCGACCGTTAAACCAGTAAGAGGACCGGTACGACGTCCAGTACGGTTCTGAAAACATAGATTATACCATTACACCCATTTTTAACTTCAAGCCACTTTACTGACTAGAAACCAGATGTCAGATAATACCCAAGGAAGGGGCTTGAAATTCAAGCTGCACTACAGATGGTCTCATATGCAAAACACAAGACTAACCCTTCCAATTGACACCGTTAGAAATGTCACACCCGTTCATAGACGGAAGCGCGCGGTGTGGTCTGATTGATTCTTATTGCATATAATATAAGTGAACATACTAAATGAATAAAAACGAGCTTCAAAAGCCATTGTCAATATTGTTTCCAAACGCGACATAACTTAAGTATTTTGTCTACAAACCATGAAATGAAATTAAGTTGTCAAAGTGTTATACATCCAAAATGCAAGTTTCAAAAATAATAAGGTTGTGACCCTTATATCACCGTAAGGATGCGGTATATAATGGGCAAACCCTTCAAAAGTTGACATGGAGACTTGACACTTGCTTTCCTTGACTGTAATTCCCTGCTTTGGTCCACTAATTCCCTAAAATACATGTTAAGTTGAAAAATGAACAAAAGTTGGCGAGTTCATGTGTTTTAACTGTATGAGATAGATCCATAAAATATATGAAGTATTTGTATCAAAACCCGGTATGTAAAGCGTCAATGAAATCGTGATCATTAATGTTTTTCAAGGACATTAATATGTGTGACGACATAGGAAGCATCCAAACCTAGACGATTTTCATCGATTAACCTCGACTGGACAACAAATGCACTCTTCTGTGTGGGTCCATGACCAAGAGTGGGGCTCGCCAACACCCGCTAGATCTAACCTTTGTAGCGTGGTCTTAAACAAGATTAATGGTGCTTATGTCCACCCGATTCGCACATGATCTAGTTATTTCATTCCCTAGCTTATCATAACATAGAACATGTATTTCCCCCCAACAGTTGTAAAACTGTAAAACATTTAAGATGAAGAGGGGGACATGAACTCGCTAAATTGCTTTCTGTGTACTCTATTTAACTCACGTACTTTCCCTTGGTTTGTATCACAACCTACAAACGTGTTAGGTTTTGTTAGACGCGTCGGTCTTTGTAACGATTCATGTTCATGTTTCTTGTCTTAAGTATTTATTAAGACTTGTTCGGAGTTATGTTCCATTTAGATGTATTTTCGATGTATGATGTCCATAGATATATTTCATCAAATATATATGTATCCGTGCATCTCATGTGTTGCATGTAAGGGCCTAGCCCTCTTATCTTCGTGCCTCGCATAAGTAAAATGTATGTGTTTCATGACTTCTCATAGTCAGGTTCCACCCGTTTGCCTCGACGATGGCATCGTCGGATATGTTCCATATATAATCCTTCTTAATTATATATCTCCAAGTTCGATGTATAAGTTAAAATATCACATTTTAACTTATATGATTTGTATGCACTATTTCATATATTATTTATGATTGCGATAGGTTTGTTAAAATAATCTACTTTTCACATGTCTTGATATATAATTATCCGTGTGCATGTGTTTAAGGTTTACATGATCTAAGTGTAATAATTGTTAAGTATTATAAACGTGTAACTTCCCAAGTATAGGTATACGTGTATTATGAGTATTTGTGTTTTTAGATTCGTATAGTCATGGTTATGTATAATACTTGTATAGTAGTATTTTCACCAAGTGCTAGTGGTATATGTTGACATGTAATTGTATGTATAGGAATACGTATATTTTTGTATTCAATACCCACAATTGTGTATATTCTTAAAATATATAATTTTAAGATATGTTCCAAAATAATATATGTATATTATGCTTGGTAAGTGTATGCATCTTGAAAATGATATATTTTTAAGATTAGTTCTAGAAAAAAATATATATTTTTAGTTTCCACCAAGCAATATATTTTTAAGATATTCATGAAATATATATTTTTAGACACTTCAAAAATAATATATTTCTAGGATTTATTAAATATAGTATATTTTATATACTTGTAAAAATATATATTTGGTCACTTGTTTGGTTTTGAAAATAATATTTACCAAGTTTCGATATAATATATATTTTTAGCCCGAAATCCTTATATAGTCCAATCGTCCGATATATCTATATTAGTCTCCAAGTATGATTATGGAGTTATGCTACATTGTATTACAATCATAATGTGACCTTAATTCAGAAGTTAACTAATCTAAGTCGGGTCAGAATCGAAAGTCAAAGCAGAAGTCAAACTTCGTGACTTTCGGTTGCGAACCGACTCTAGGACTGAAATTGACGGATTGAGCATGTTCCCATATGTTCTAATAATTATTACCAACTTGTTTAAGTGTCAAAAACTTGTTTATAGCATATATAAACTCAGATTATAATATTTATGAAATCTGACACGTTTGACTTTTTAAAACATAAACTTTGACCTGTCAATTGACCTAGTAAATGTGATCCTTAGGAGGTGCCCTTTTAAGGGGTTAATATCTTCCTAACTATGATCACTTAGCCATGTTAATTTCGAACAATGGTTGGACCATAATGGTCTTAATCGAAAGTCAAGGCATTTGTGAAAATGCTTTACTTTTGGCTATTGAAAGCCTATAGAAAGAAAAGAGCAGAGATGGAACACTTACAAGTGATCCAAAAGAAGTTTAGAACTCAAGGGGAAGCTCCTAAACGGTCAGGAACTTCCAAGAGTGTAATGAGAGAGGAGAAGAGTGAATGAGCAAGGAAATGAGTGAGCTTGAGTTGCTATTTATAGTGCAAAAGGGTGTGTGAAGATGAAGCCAGGTGTTAGAGGTGTTGTATGATCTTTACAAGTGTCTAGCAAAGTGTCAAGAGCTGCAAGAGTGTGGCATTTTGCAGGAGAGGTGGCACCTTGACAGAATTTTGGGGTTTTGACACTTTTAGTCCCTCAAGAATAGTTTTGTGGATTGTCATGAATTGTCCCTTGACTTATATCCAATGACATAATGAACAACTTGGTCTTTTCGTTCAATACGAGATGTGAAGAAGAGTACGAGTAACCGAACATTAACGGGTGTCACACTAGGTGTTCTTACGACTTATAAGCGTTTACTAGCTTAAATGTGAAAGATACGAATACTTATAGTTTAATGGGTTAAATCACCCAAGCTAGTAAGGTTTAAGGTTCGGTGAAGATGTGTGATACTCAAGAATGATGAATCACAAGATATCACCTCAACCGGGAGTTGTTTGGGTTGAAAAATGTCTTGGTTATGTAAGGAAAATGTAATAATAAAGTCTAGGGGTCTTAGGGTTATTAGTTGAAAGTTAAAATGGTGTAAAAATGAAGTTCTAGTGACTCGCCGTAAGCTACGGTTGCCAGACCGTAGCTTACGGTTAGTTATAATTTCTAACCAGAAAGTCTGGACCGTAGGCTACGGTCCAGACCGACTGTCAGGTTTTAAATTTTTTTTAGATTTTTGGATTCGTTTAAGGAGTTGATTGGCTAATTCATTTGAGTTATTATTCGAGGGCATGAACAAGTGTCGGTTTATTACCAAACACGAATTTTACGAGGTGTTACAGGTTGGTAGATGTTGTGATTATGTCGGGATAAGGTGCCCCTTTTAACATCATACTTAGCCATTTTCCACTGAATTCTCCAATTATCCACCAAGACATCACTCAATAGTAGGAGACAACATGAGAAACTGTGGGGCCACATGTTGACCGTCCACATGTGGGGGTGGAGGTACTAGTTGGGTTTTAAGTCTAGTTAACTTAATTAGTTAGGAATTTAGGGGTTTAGTTAGCGGTTATGTGTATTAGGGATTCTTGATGTATTTTAAGATATGTGGTACCATATACTAGTTTAACATTGTTAAATAATATTAACTAGTCCATAAATTATGTCTAGTTCGTGTTCGGTTGCTTAACGGGTGCTAAATTCGTTATCGGGTCCTTAAACGGAGGTTTAAGTATCTTGTAGGGATTTTAGGGATTTTTATGTAAAACCATGTGTTTAATGCATTAAAATAGTTCTATGATGTTAAAATATTGTTAACTAGTTCATATAATGTGTCAGATTATGTCCGGGTGTTCGTTTCGTTGTCGGTTCGTTAAAACGTTAACTTTCAAGACTTGTATGATGTGATATGTTTTTGTGCCAAATTGATACTTTCAACATCTTTTAAGTAGTGTATGATGTTTAACACCATTTCTAAATATTACACAAGCTAGTGGATGTTGTATTTTGCTGAATTGTCACTTGGTGCTTAATTCAGATAGTTTTCAGTGCACGTATTGTTTCCGGAAAGTATTAGCATAAATCCTTGCTTTCCCACATGGGATTTAATATACAGTTTATGTTGGACTCCCATCTAAGCCCTAAATCTGTTATTTAGCTGAGTAGTGAAGTTGTGCTGACACAGCTAGTCTACTAGTTGTTCTGATGCATTGTTTTAAACTGTTTTTGAATTGTAACCAGTAAAACGAATAATATGCATCATGAAATGTATTCATTCGTTTTCTAGGTGTATGCCATGTAATTCATGCAGTTCAGCCATTCAAAACACATAATTGTATACTATAAATCACTGTTTAAATGTACAGAAATTACCCGGAAGTGACAGTTGTCACAAGAAATAAGATTGAAAAAAAACCATATAACAAACACACTAGAGTAAAGAGAATGAACATAAAAAAATGCAACAAGAACTTGCACAAAACAAATAAGAAGTATGCCTCTCCTCACTATGAAATCAATGTTGGTTTATCTAGCTCAGTTAAAAAATATAGTTTAAATAACTGAATTTTGGGTTGTTCGATGAAATAAGGGAAACTCAATGGAATTCATAACTATCTCAAATTTTTCCGTTTTTTCTTTTTATTGTTTGAATATTCAGGAGCTAAGACCATTCCAATGCTCCCATTCGCCATGCATAAACTAAACCAACAATTAAGATAAGCACAAAAATCAAAGCTTCTACAAATACAGATACACCTAATACATCGAAACTCATTGCCCATGGATAAAGAAAAACCGTTTCCACATCAAAAACAACAAAAACTAGAGCAAACATATAATAGCGGATTCTAAATTGTAACCAAGCATCACCTATTAGTTCTATACCTGATTCATAACTAGCAAGTTTCTCCGGTCCTTTGCTACTCGGGGCTAAAAATCCCGAAATGAAAAATACTAAAATAGGAATAAGACTTGATATTATCAGAAATGCCCAAAAAATATCATATTCGTAAAGCAGAAACATAGATGCACTCCTATAAACGTGGAAAATATACCGGATTAATCAATTCGACTTGAAATTTTTAAGTCGTTCATAACTGTTTAGTTAAAGTAAGAATTGCGAACCATCTAGTTTCCTTTTGCGGGGCGTGTTTCCTTTCAAGATTCATCGATTAGAATCTACATAGCTTTTGCTTTTTTTAGTTATAGTTAAAACTACCTATTGCTCTTATCCAAATTCTCTTGTTTTCATCTCAATCTTACCGAGAATTCTCTCTAAAGAAAAGGGATTCTAAATAGAATTCTCATTTTTCTTTTTTTTTTTTTTCGAATTTTGAATTCTATTTATTAGTTATTTGAAATTAGTCGAAATTGAAATCAATTTGTATTATCCTTTCTATTTTGAAATCTATTTGTATTATCCTTTCAATTTGATTATCTTTATATAATAGTAATATATTGAATTTCATTTTTTTTTCTGAATATGTACATTTGTCTCTTTTTTATTTGTGGTTTAGAATAAAACAAGTAGTCAGATGTAAGAGAATGTCTAGGAATTTTATTAGAATAGATGGATCTTGGCATATTACTTTTCTTAGAATCCAATCCCAATGAAGGATTTTAGAGAAATAAGATAAAGATTATTGACATTAGATAATCTAGCTCAGTTCAAAAATGCGTAACAAAATAATTCGTATGACTGAAAATATAGAGAAATAAGATAAAGATTATTAACATTAGATAAAAGAAGAGATAAAAAAATTATTAACATTAGATAAAAGAGAGATAATAAAATTATTAGTTTGATGATTTAATTCATGAAACTAGATTATTACGAATTTAAATTTATGGTCTTAAAGTGCTTAAGTTAAAAATATAAGAATAATTACTCAAAGGAGGTAATTAGTTGGACCATTGGTTTTTGAGAAAGTATTTCGTACAAGAGAATAAATGTGTGCAAAGGATAAGAGATACTCACAACCATTGATCTCTCAAAATCAATGATTACAACTAAAGGGGTAACATTTTTATTAGTATAAGGTTCAAAACAATTGAAGGAAACAAATATAAAAAGGGAATTCTGGTCTTTTCTCACTTGAATTCCTTACCACCTTGATTTTCAAACGACTATAAATTTTTCATTCGTTAATTTTTTTTAAAAAATTACACCGTTTTACTGAGTATTTCATTCTATTTAATTCGAGCAGCTTATTACTATAGTTTTCTTGAAAACCAAGTGTGAAACTAATTCACTTGAGAAAAACTAAATTCCTCTCCTGCTAATGACGTTTATCACTCACTCCTTCTCACGTATGCTTCGTACGTGAGTTATGTCTTGTACATGATCCAAGCACTTGGTTTTTATACTTTATTAACATTAGACTAATCAAATTTACGAGCAACATAAGATAAAGATCTTACCAACAAAAAATATTTTTATAAAATATGAAGATAGTATCAATTAATATGTTTCAACTGTTTGTATAGTACAATAATAACTATAACTAACAGTGAGAAGCATTCCTCACGCGGTTTTGATACGGTCGTCTTAATTCACTAGAATGGCCTCAACGCCTATAATACCGGAGATTCTTAACATTCTTCTCATTCTTCAACGAACTGCTACAAATCCTCTTAACTAACCTCGCAACTCAAGTGAGCTAATTGATCAACTGTTTCAGTCAGATCATCATAATCAAGTTCATAGAAATATGGCCAAGGTACTAACCTGTTCAATCAATCATTCAATTTTGCATGTGTTTGAATCAACTGACCTCAATTTAAACAACTAATTACTTTCCCAGCAAAAGATTGTGGTCAAGATGGCCGTTAACAACGAAAAGAAAAGCCAAAAGGCTCTGAAGATCGCTGTTAGTGTCTCCGGTAGGATTTTATTTATTTCTTTTAAGTTACTTCAGTTGGATAAATTAACTGAACCATAACTTGCAAATGGGTAAACAGGTGTGGAATCGGTAGCATTCGTTGGTTCAGGTAAAAATCAGATAGCATTGACAGGTTAAGGAATCGACTCGGTCGAATTGGCAAAGTTGCTAAGGAAAAGTGTAGGTTACACGGAGCTGGTGAGTGTTGGTTCCGTGGATGAGAAGAAACCTCCTGCTCCCGCCGCCGTGGCGCCGCTGGTGTATCCTCACCGTTATGGCTATGGTCTGCCGTATCATGTATATGAAGGGCCCTATCATAGCGATCCTTCTTGCACTATCATGTGAGGGAGAGATCAAAACAGATAATTAGCAAATAGCAATCTGATTAGTAGTTTGTGTAGTTGTGAGAAAATAATGTTTGCATTGAACAGAGAGGCTTCATGTCAATATTATTATTGTTGTGTAATACAATAAAACTTTTATAATTATATATTTATTACTCTTATCTTCCTTTGAAAGGATCATTTAAAGAATCACTTGATCCAAATATAGTTTTCTAGTTTCTAGTAGAGGGCTGGAAGAAACCCCAACCAGGATTAAAATTAGTCTGTTAAAACTTGATTATATATCTGAGCTAAGTTGGAGCCAAAAGTTCAAAGTAGATCACTCGAAAGTTATGAGTAATTTGAGTTAAAATAGTTTAGTGTAATGTATATCGTAGCTAGAATCCCCAAAACTACATAAATGTTGGAATTATATTTTCTTTTTGAACGGCGATTTTTATTAAAAGGCTAAAGCAAGGCGCTTAGCTGTTAATAAGGATGTGTTCAGTTGTTTCAGGAACGATGTTGCAAAGTGAGCATGAAGCCGAATTGACAGGGATATTTCGCGATAATCAAAGCATCATGGGTTGGGATGCGGTTCAGGACTATTCGCCAAAGGAAGCAGTTATCTTCAGAGGGATCCAGTTAAACTGGGGCAGGACACCTGTTGTAGGAACCTTTTCAATCCACTCATGTTTATGGCGAAGGTTGCATATGTTAGATTCATAAACTAAACTTAGTATTTTAGTTATTGTTATATTTGTAATTATGGTAATCAGTATGGTAATCAGGTTAGATAGAGTTTGGCGGTTAAAAAACGAAACCGTTAAACTAAACATATATATTTTTGTGTATCTCTAACTTTCAGTTTCACCAAGACATTCAATAATACTTCTATATTGATTATCTTTTGATTTATATTTTTAATAAACAAGAATCATACATCGATTCTAACTAAACAAAGAAGAATATGATGACGATGATATCGGCTTCCGCCAACAGCATACCTTAAATCCGGGCATCCATCGGTACCTAGCCATTGACAGACGTCATGATTGACTGATGTGGGCCGGCTGTTAAGTAACTGAAGGCGACTCCCAGTCATGTTTGTCACTTGAACATATTAGATGGTTACCCCCCCCCCCCCCCTCGAAACATGTTGTACAAGCCCCTCCAAACCAGACATCTCCGGTGGATCGTGCAAAGTCTATTGGTTTCTATGAAAAAGAGGTTCGGAAATGTCTTTCAGCGGTTGGGCCCCGACCACTTGTCAACCCAAAAAATAAGTTTCGTCCCTTGGACCCGGGCTCACAATAAACATACTTTCAACATCGACGGAGTGGGTTCTTGATGTCTCACCACCCTATATGATACTATTCCATTCTCCTCCCAAGGAAGACTTGGCAAGAATGCTAGACCAAGACCTTGGGCCGCGATGTATGGATGTTACGACCCTAGGCCTGAACCGTTCCTTTTCGTTCTTGAACCTTGCTCTCCACTTCACAAGGAGGCTAAGTGCAGAACATGGGTCACCATTTTAATAAAAAAATATATAAATAAAATAGTAAAGATACTATCTTTATATATTTGGGAAATTATAGCACATGTACCGTGTACAAATCCTTACAATATAACGTATAAAACAACATATGTAATTAAATTGATTCAAACTATGGTTTTCAACAAGAGTTTTAACCACGTCTTCTTGTATAGTCCGTTGTGTTTTCAATCCTTGTGGATGCTATCCCAAACGAAGGTAAAAACTCCATATTGCTCTAACAATAATCAAGTGGTAGACACATCTACGTATAGATCACTCGGAACAAATCTCACAAGATTTATTAAAGGTATATAATAATATATAGTACTTTTTTCTTTCATATGTTAGAATTCACACTTGTAAATTATCCAATGACTTCTAACGAAGTATGTCGACATGGATCTCGTTTGTGTACTTCATCTCAATACACAATTATTCTCTCATGATGTGGTTATAAATTTGATGTTTCGTCTTTGACTTTAAGTCAATGCCACAACTCTCAAGTTGTTTATGTCCAAATATTTTCATGTACTATCCGTTTAAAACCATATTCTTTTAAACAATGTTTAGTTGACGTTATAATTACTTTCCAAAAATATATTTATACGTCACAAATATTAGTAAGTTGTTATTTTTGTAAAAAAAATGAATGTGTTGTTCGAAGATATTGAACACAGAACAATAAAATATATTGGAAACTAAATCATAAGTGCTAAACACTTTTGAAATTTAACGAAAGTATAGACAATATGTAGACATCAAATATCAAAGTGCTTTTATCTTCAACACTTTATAATCTGATCGAAATCTTATCAACGATATCGTCCCATGGCATGTCTTGAGGTATTCCCTCAAAAAGACTACATGCACTTGTAAGTACAAATTCCCCATTTCATCTAGAAACTTTAAACATGGACAATTCTTCTAAAAACAGCACCAAGTTGTTACAAAGCCTACATTTAAGTAGTAAACTTGAACAAATAAATTTGTACAGAACAATACCAAGTTGTTTTCCACCAAATAATATCCACGAGAATTGTTACTTTGTTCAACAAATGCTACTTATAGCAAGAGTAGCAAACCATTTGAATTCTCAAAACTATGCAAAACTTTGTTTTAAAAACCATTCTAAAATATTTTCTTAGTTTTGCAATATACAATATTAATAATATCAATTAGAGTTTATGATAACATATATCAAAACCCAAAATATCAAATGATTTTATATTGTTTAATCTTACTATACATGTACTAAACGTTTTCAAACACACATGTTAAAAAAATGTTATAACAGGCATATTATAGAATTGAACGTTTACATAAAACGTTTTCCAAAGATATAGTCTATAAAATAAACCATTTCTAATTGTTTTTAATGCAAACAAACGCAATTAAATGTTTACAAAAAACATTTCCATTCATTATGGCTTATACAATGAACAATCTCTAACCTTGTATTTGTGATACATGTTTTCTAACATATATGTTAGAAAATTTAAGTCATTTTATATATATAAAACATAACCATTTGAATTTAGAAATCACAAATTAAATTTGGTGATAAATCCCACACAATAACATCATCATTTTATGGTGATTTAATTTTTGAAGCCAATCAAACATCAACTTCAATGTATGATCTTTTATTTCTAAACCATATAATGCATAATATAAGTGTTTATATTCATTAAAATCAATGCAATAACAAATCATGTTAAAATGAAAGAAATTCTAACGCGCACGTTAAAAATATTAACATTTCCACAAAATGTTAATTCGAAAATTGTTATAAACACATATATGGTTCAAGTAAATAAGTCATTTCTAATACACACGTTAGAAAATAAACAATTAAAAAATTGCTTTCAAACCAACGTTTTTTGTGAACCTTTCTACCACGAATGTTAGAAGATAAATGATTACAAAAATCAATAGTTAATGGTTTTAGAAACATTTCTAACACTTTTGTTAGAAGTAAACAATTTCAAAAATTGTTATAAAACTTATCAATAAATACTTTCTAACTAGCTCGTCAGAAATAAACAATTACATAAATCTTTATAAAACGTATCAGTTTATATTAAGTGACTCTAACACGCTCTTTAAAATAAGTGATTACAAAAATCATTATAAAACTTATTTGTTCATATCAATCCATGTGTGGATGAAGAGTCTACTTTAAATAGAGACTTAATTAGAGATATAAAACTCTAATCAAGTAACATAAAAATCTTATTTAAAGACATGAAAATTCTACTCAAGAGAATTTAACGTTTACAAAAAACGTATGGGTTACACCCATAATTCTTGTCTAACACACAAGTTAGAGAAATTTAACGTTTACAAAAAATGTATGGTTTACACTAATAAACCCTGTTCTAACACAAAGGTTAGAAAAAATTAACGATTCCAAAATCGTCACAAAACCAAACGATTGAACCAAAATTATTCGTTTTGTATCACGGTATAGGATTTAAGATTGTATCTCAATCTTAATAAATTCAAACACAACTAGTTGTACTACATACATATTCCCCCAAAAATAATATTTGTAAGATCATAATCTCTAAAAAATATTTTTTTATTATAAATCCTTTCGTGAATCCAAATATCCTTATAAATAAGGTTTTAAAATTGTAGAAACAATCTCACGAAATCTGTTTTAAGTTTTTAGGACATGGGTCACCATTTTAATAAAAAATATATAAATAAAATAGTAAAGATACCCTTTTTACATATTTAGGAAATTATAGCACATGTACCGTATACAAATCCTCACAATATAACGTATAAAACAACATATGTAATTAAAGGTCTTCAACAAGATTTTTAACCGCGTCTTCTTGTATAGTCCGTTGTGTTTTCAGTCCTTTGTGTATGCTTCAATGAGGTCTTGAACCGTGTCTTCTTGTAAATTAATTTCCTACAAAAACAACAAACAAATTTTGGCTGTTGTGGCTGAGGCACGTGTTCAACTCGCTTCCCGTAAAACAGATTCCGCGCCTCTACTAAAGACGACGCGTCTATCTCCCAGGGTACAACAGTCGAAGCAATCTGTACTGCCGGAGAAGGCCACACGCCCGAGGTTACACCGGGTAAAATCATAGTGTTAGACCTTTTGGAAACTAAGAATAGAAATGTAGTTGAATCGTGTAGAGAAACTTATATCTATATGTTCCCAACATATGGGTTATCAAGTACTTCTTCTCCAAGGACTCTTTATGCGTACATCTCTCTTTCTTGTATCTTTTTTACTTATATTTTTTTTATTTTATCTAACCACATCAAAAGAGGCACATAGCCTACTATGTATGCAAGAGCCATGGGTGGTGAAAGGTCCAACATAATTAGAGACTTAATTTTGCCATAAAATCTCTAGTCAGTTGTCCTAAAAGAAACTCTACTCAAAAGTTATCATCAATACACTATACGAAGAGTTTATTATTCTAATTTAAAATTAAACAAGTGACATAAATAACTCTACTCAAGAATTTGTTACTATATGTAAATTTCCATTCATCACATTTAATTTAAAATTAAACAAGTGACATAAATAACTCTACTTAAGAATTTGTTACTATATGTAAATTTCCATTCATCACATTTTAAAATTTTCAAACACTAAGTTTGTGGAAGAAAGGTTGCTTATGCCCAGGCCCCCTTGTTGGAGTTTATTATGTCAAGAATTTTGGGGTTTGGGGTAATCAAGTAAAGTTACGTTATATCCTACACTAAAAATTATTTCTTATGTGTTTGAAATAATCTATTTGGATGAATAAATAGAACTAGAATCATTTGAAGCTTAAAATCACAAATGAGTAAGGTGAATCAAAGGAATATCACCAAAGTTAAAGTGTAGGGTTTTGTTTCTCTAGAATATAAGTCATCCAAAGTGAAGGAATGATGATAAAAATACCTTTATACATGATGTATAAATACATGGATGAAAGTCATCCAAAGTGAAAGGAAAGATGTTTAATGGTGAAATTGAGGAATATCACCTAATTTATTAGTAATATTGGGGAAATGATTCTCAAACGGGTCAACGGTTCAAAGACATGAAAATAGAATGGGTGATAAAATGTTGGTAATTTGTACTTCAACTTAAATTGGCATGTTAAAGAATGGTATTTCGTTTTATAAGTTAAATTAACCAATGGTGTATCATACACTGATTTGCAATGCCATATTCCCATGTCTATTATGGTTTGTTGGCATGTAAACTAGTTTGGTTTTTTTTTTCTATGGTGGCGTACGGTATATCAAACACAATTTTTGTGAGGTGATGTCGGATCTTAGGGTGTATTTACTTACGGTTTAACATGTACGCTCACTTAGCTTTGCTAATCATGTTGAATATATGTACTTCAGCCAAGTATTAGACAAGCATTAGAAACTGAAAGTTGATTTGGAATGGTTTTAACCACTTGAGTTCAAAATTAGGTATATGCAAATCAATGTACCATTATCGAACACCATTAGGTATATGTTAAAATACATATTGCAAATCAATGTCATGAAGATTATTTTACGAGTAAAATTACTTTTTGAGTCCTTGTGTTTTAGTGGTTTTAACCACTTGAGTTCAAAATCAAAAAGTTGAATATCCTTAGTCCCTGACCATTCATTTTATAACATTTAGAGTTCATTTTTGTTTATTTTATAATGTTTGAGTCCATTTTTGTTTAAAACTTGAACTCGAAAGGTTAAAAATGGACCCAAAAGGACTCAAAAGATTATAAAAAAAGGTCTAACGACTCAGGGCGTTAAACATTTTGATTTTGGACTCAATGGTTAAAACCACTAAAACATAAGGACTCAAAAAGTAATTTACACTTATTTTATTAATTGATTTTAAAACATGTTTTATATTTGTTCCATGAGAAAACAATTCAAGACATGGTTGTCAGGCTTAATTGATTAATAAGGGCATGGGCTTGTAGCTAGGCATTGTAACTGGACTTGTAGATGAATGGCTGAAGTTGTTGCTGTGTTGTGGTGTTACTATTATGCTTGGCCTTAGGCCACATCCTAGAGCCTTGTATATAAAGGCAACTCGGTCATTAGATGCAGGTCTTAACTTGCATTTGATCAGTTTGTTTCTCTCTCTACACTTTAGGTAACTGAGGTTAGGAAATTAGATGCAGGTCTTAACTTGCATTTGATCAGTTTGTTTCTCTCTCTACACTTTGGTCAGTTTGCATTTGATCATATCTCATATTCGTCTTGAATATGAGATTAGGTGTGACTTGATCTTGTATGTGTGAAGATTATCATGTTGGAAATTTGTCTGAATGTTTGAGAGGTTTAATCTCGTTGTAATCACATCGAATACTTTACTTAGGGTTTATAATCATTTTGGTTTGGGAATTTTGTTCTTTATGGTTGATTTCTACGACATGTTGATTTTGATATGGTATTAGAGTTGATAAGCTCTTTGGGTTAGATATGTTGTATCTATTATACATTTGATTTCTAGGGTTTTGGTTCTTTTGGATCTGAGGGTTTCTTCATGATTGTATCACCTGCTTATCATCTTCAACAAAGTATATGAGTAAAAGTTTATCAGGAGAAAACCCTATTTTAGGGTTTGTTCCTGATGAAGATATTGCATCTGTTTTTCTATTCTTGTATCTATAACCCTAAGTGAAGGTTACAGATTTTGAACACCTGGAAGGAAACCCTAACTTGAGTGTTGTAAGTCCCGAAATAACCGATATCAAGGAAAAACCAATAGTTTGACTGAATCAAACTATTGATCATATCAAGAACACAAAGAACGATTAACTTTTAACTTGCATACGATTATATTAGATCAATAATCTGTCTGATACAAGTTGTTTTCTCTTACGCTCCCTATGTCTATTCACAAGAGGCTTTCGAGAATGGTTGACCTAACAAATGAGATAAAAACTTGTTTAAAAACTCACTAGTAGAGGTGCACGTTTTTGTTAATATCCAGTTCTGGGTATGAAACCGGTTCCGGGTATGATCGGGTATTAAGAGAAACCGGGTAGGGTTCAGGTACGGGTATTGAAGAGAAAAGTCATACCCTATGTACCCGGATAGGGTATAATGGGGTTTAGGTATAACCAGGTATTGGAACCGGGTATTAAGACCCGATTTTAATAAATATGTTTTTTATTTTACATAAAAATAAATGCGTTTAGAAATTAAATTTGGTTTGTAGTTTGTAAAAGTAATTAAAAACAAATTACATTAATGTTGTAAAACAAGGGTCTATTAGCAACCAATATACAATTACAATAAACATGAGAAAACAAGACTATATAGACCATGCAGAGAATAACAACATGAAAAATAAGGGAATGAGAATCCTTCTCATTGATATTAACATCATATACAAATGCTAATATATAGGCATTATGACATTGATACAAACATAAATGGGAGTTGGTAATGTGGATAGTCACTAATAAATAATATATTTATAACACTCCCCATTGACTATCCACATGTGATAAAAGAAAGGGTACATTATTCTTTCAGTACGCTTGGAGATGTTGCCTCGTTAAAAACCTTGCTAGGAAAACCCAGTGGGACAAAACCTCGGCTAAGGGAAAAAGAGTGCAGCGCGTATTGTCTCCCCCTGATACTTCTGGATCAGGAAAGTTACCTCGTTAAAACCTTACTAAGAAAACCCAATGGGATAAAACTTAGTGAAGGGAAAAGAGTGCAACTTGTGTAAAACTTCCCCGCATTATAATATGTATCATTTAAGTAACAGATGCAAACCTTCTATGAAGGTTGCTGAAAACTTTTGTAGTCAGCGATTTGTCGCTTGATCCCTTAATGTGCAATCCTTTAATGAACATTGATTTATAATCTTCTCTAGTTGCCTCCTTATGTAAGTAGATTCCATAAGATCAATGAATGTGTTTTGTTACATTTCCTGCATTTACAAAACTAACCAACCTTGTTGAGGGGTTAGTAAAATATGAACCCATATTGTTTGTTCCTTAAGAGTATAGAAAACATAAGTTTTACCCATTACATTATCTCCTCATTGTACACCAGTTATATCTTGTCAATAAATTCATAATATATGTTCGTGAATAACTAGCAAGATATATTGACATAGTTTGTATTTAACAATGATACTTCTGGACAATGATCTTTGCTTCTTTGGTACGAGATGATAAGAGGTATTTTCTATATCAACTATATGGACATCATTAAATGTACTTACACCATAAACTTTGTCCATAGGAAAATGACCACCATCTTCTACATATGTTATGATTGATGGATAATAATACAGTTGCTTGTTCTACATATTGAGCCATAAATTTGCAATACCATTTATATATTGGAAATTATTACTTTAATATTTGAACTCATTTTGATCTCGTCGGGAGAGTCAATGACATCACCAACATATATAGTGATACTTGTAAACCTTATATTGCTCTTTTAATGAAAACACATGGACCAACTACACCATATGTATTTATCATCTCTGAGCTCACTAGTGAGTCTTATATCACAATCGACTTGACTATTTTAGTCCATACAGAACATTTCTTGAGGTTTTCATATCTATGCTTAGATATTTATAATCCATCACAAACTTCTTTCCATCTTTGACTATATAGGTGTATGTGTACACACTTTAGGAGTTGTCATATAACTTTCTTGTTTATATATTGATATCTATATCATACTTCAAAATCCAAATTGTACCTTCTCTTTATTTATTGAGATATCAAAATCACCAAGTACAATTTCTTCTATATCTGTCTATTGGTACACAAGAAATACATCATTAAGATGTTTTAATTAATATTTAAGCACTCAACTACCTTAGAAAACTCTTTAGAAGTTCCACTTATATCCAACATGTAAAATAATCATAAAGTATTCAAATCTAAATACAGTGATCACATTGTTCTCGAGAACTTACTTTACATGAATTACATAATTTAAATCCTTTAGCACTTTCATGTAGCTTTCAGTTTCAAGTGATGCATAACATTGATGATATGCATATCAATTCTCTCTTTATATAACTAGAATAATTAAATACTAGAAAGCTATTGCATCCACCACAGGATAAATATATCTTATCATTAATAATCATAGGTCTTTGCGGAACCCTTGTGCTATAAATTCTTGATTTACATAAAAAGCCTAATTGTATCTGATATAATTTGCAACTTCTGTTGTATGGATTGCTAGTCCGAAAGCTTTCCATTTCAATAGAGAATTTAACTCTACCTCATTTGTGTCTTTCCATGTTGGCCAATCATTTCTTTGTATTTATTCATAGGCAGATTTTAATCTTGATCCTAATCATTTCATCATTTCAAGCGCTATATCATATACAAAAGTATAACAACATCAACTTTTGTTTTAATTCCATACATTTCTAGACATGATATAATTTACTAAGAGCTCTTTATTTTCAGGTAGCTGAGGTTCTTCTGGAACCATCATGTCTAATGTCTATTCAAGAGATCTTTTCACGATAGCCTCGACTTGACCATCTTCTTCATTACTTGCTCTAATCTTCGAGGAACTTTATTATTGGAATCGACTAGTCTACCATGCTTCAGTTGTGTAATAGACTCATTATAAATGTGTTGTTGTCTTTCTGGGACAAAATATAACTAGAGCATAAGTAGTTGTTTATGTAACATTTATGAAAAACGGGTTCAAAACCCGCTTCGTTTAATAATCAAGCATTCAGTTATAAGTTCGTTGCGTATTTATTGTTCAGATTATTTTAAATAATACATAATTAATAAACATTTTAAAATTTAAAAACCATAATTAATAAATAATAATAATAAGTAAATAAAAAAATAAAATAGAGTCGCCGGTCTCGAACCCGGGTTTCCCGCGAACACACACACACATCACACCACTCCGCCACACACATCATTTGTGTTATGTACTGAAACAAGTAACACTTAAAGTAAAATCCGAAAGTCAAAACCGGTAATCAGCGCGCCCAGAACTCGCAATCGCCGGAAAAACCGAAACTCTGCAAATTTTGCCATTTCCCTTGACTGAAACGCATAAACTGATTTCGACATCAGTTATAACCGTTGCCTGGCACTCAATTTCAGTCAAAACCGTCGGAAATCATTGACCGCGAATCTTGACCCTTAATTCGAACCCAATCGGCCTGTCCTCCTTATAAATACCCACTCAAAAACTCTTGGTAAACATTGCCCAGAACCGCACTCTCTTTCTGAAGTTTTAATTCTTCCAAAGCTCGTCGCCGGAGATCTTCGCACTCGCCGGAATATCACCGGAATCACTGATCAGAAAACCGCATTTGTTCTTCAGACGGTATAATTGTCTAAACCTTCTTGCTATCTCTTGATTGATAATCTAATTGCTCAACTCAATAATCAAAACTGTTGAATCAGTTCATTCAGCCGGAAATCGCAAATCAGGGTCGACGAAACTTTCCGGAAATCTGAAGAAAACTCTCTGTTTTGGTATATCATATTACTTAATCTTTATTTTCCTATTCCATTTCAATCGAGTATAAGTTTGTCGGTCGATTAAGCAAAACAGTCGGGTTCACTGTTCTGTGTTTTTCTTAATGAAGAAGACGAAGTTTAAGTTGTATATTAATGTAATTAAAATTGGGTATTTAACCGGGTTAGACACACAGTCCAGCGGTGGACTGTGTGCAAATATAAAACACACGTCCCGGGTTCGAATCACGCATGTTTCCGACTTTCTGAAATAAAACCAACATTTTTAAAACCTATTCAGATCAATTCACAGTCTGTATATAAGAGGAATATAATCCAGTAGTTAAGCAGATTAGACACACAGCCCAACTGGTTGGGCTGTGTGCACTCGAACCGAAGGTCCCGAGTTCGATTCCGGGTTTCTGTAACCGGTTCGGCATATTAAATCATTTTTAATAAAAACTAAATAAGGTTAAAGATTAGTTAGTATATATATATAATTAAAACAAAGAATATTTCGGGTTAGACACGTAGCTCAGTTGGTAGAGCTGCGTGCACGTATACGAGAGGTCCCGAGTTCGAACCTCACACGCTGCCTGAATAACAAACTGTCCGACCGGTCAGACCTGACAAGTCAACCCAAATTTTTCATTTTTGTTTCCTTTTTATTCATTTAATTTAATTGAAAAATTATTTAAAAATACTTAAAAATAAGGTTTTTAAAGTTAAAAATTTGCATTAAACTCACAAGAATAAATCTAAAATCTCATTAAAGAACACTAATTAAAAATAATAATCTCAAATAAAATTTATTTATTTAATCAAATCATGTCATTATTATTTAGGTTAGTTTTCCATCGTCGGTTGAATCATAATATCCGTGCGCATTCATCGCCATCAAGAAACGCATCCACTGTGAGTGAATCTCTACCAATTCCCCGTTTTAATCATGTTTTGGGGTGTATCATGTGTCGTACTATTCTTATATTTTATTTAAACACTCGTGCATACATCATATCCGTGATCAAATGTGTATTGATTGTTGTATGAATTATATATAGATTGAATTTATCATTTCAGTGCACGCATTTCATTAGGCCCATCAGTTCCCCGTGGGATACGGGTTGAGTATCAGGAGCCTCATTAGACCGGCTCCGTTTGATTGAGCCTTGATCTCAAATACATCATCATTTCATGTCATATACTCATCCAAAGTGGTTTGTGATTGTTTACATATATGTTTGCTCACATGTGATTAATGCACGCATTTTCTTTATTAAATAAAACAAGAAGTTAGTTAAAATGTTTTATCAAGGTTCACTCGCCAACTTTTGTTGACCCAAAATCTCCCCCGTTTTACACATGATACAGGTGATCCAGCTGAGACAGGAAACGCTTAGGAATGCCTAGAAGAATAAACAATTTTATGCTTTGGAATAAATATATAGTTTCATTTTCCTTTGTAATTGTATGAATTTTGTTTTGGATATTTAAGTTGGTAATTTGAATTTAGTAAATATGAAACATCTTAGTAAATATCATGAGCTTTGGTGATAACCCAATTATGCCCCGACTTTTATTCCGCTGCAGGTCGGGGTGTGACAGATTGGTATCAGAGCTTGTGACTATAGGGATATAGGATAGGTTATTAGACCCTTAGAGCCTATACTATAGTTGATTAAATTTTAATTGTTTATGCGTTACATGCAAAATTCATGATGTTTATATGTTTCATTTTATTTTCACACTCAATGTTATGCAAGCACGCTCACAAATACATGTTATTATGCAATGCTCATCATGAATCATATCCTCATAAGATATCATATCCATGAGAGCACACACCTCACGATTCCCATGATTTTTGCAATGATTTTTGTATTTTTCAAATCACATCAAAGTGAGTTCTCATGACGGGCATGTAGTAACTGGAAGGGTACGAGTACCGGTAGTCGGAACGTCCTGTCTAGGCTTGGCATTCGTATAAATCCAAAATAAAGGACCAGTTTGCCTACCTGGGGACTAACGATGAGAGTACGAAGGACCTATTAGGCCAAAGCATGCTATACCAAACATCGTGCGAGCTAACCCCACTTTGAGTTGCCATTGTATCTACACCTGGACACCCTCCTACCATACATCACGCAATCATGTTTTACGATTTTCATTCGGGTGGTGCGAGTGTTAACCCGCCGACACCAATGTGAATCCTACCAAGCCCAATAGTCATGGGGGCCCACATGACTACACAGGCAATGGTATGGGGGACATTTGGAGGCCCAAACATGAGCAAACCCAAGACATCCTATGGATGTAGTTAAATTATTGTCAGTTATGTTGTTTTTCATTCTTTTTACGACACATGACACCTAGAAAATTCTTAAACTCACAATCTTCCTATATATGTTCCTGTAGATGTCGGCTAGGCAACTACATGGAGGTAGAAAGTCAGGAAAGTCAAGTGAACGCTTGGCCACACAAATTGCTAAACAAATGGCAGCAGTACTTCCTGACATCGTGCTTCAAGTTCAACAAGCTCTCACCGCTAATCCCATCAACCCTCCCAACCAAGAAGATCAGAGCGTCGCCAACCCTCCTTCCAAAACCCCTACAAACACTTCAAATCCTGCGATCCCCCAAAGTATGAAGGGACCGAAGGAGTTACCGTCCTCCTTCACTGGTTTGAAGAAATGGAAAACACTTTCCTCAATTGCGACTGTCCCGAGGATCGTAAGGTACATTACGTGACTGGAAGACTGTTTGGGGTAGCCCTTACCTGGTGGAACACGGAAAAGGGTAAGTGAGGAGTTGAAGATGCCATGGCCTTAACATGGGAAGAGTTAAGGGAACTCATGACAAGACGTTTCTGTCCAAGAAGCGAATCAAAAAGTTGGAAGACGAATTCCACTCACTGAAACAAAAGGAAGGAGATCACACTTCCTATAATAAGAGATTCCTCGAGCTGAACCAGATGATCCCTAATTTGTTCACCCCCTTGTACCGCTTAGTTGAACATTACATTCGAGGTCTTCCCTCAAAAATTCAAGATTCGGTTTTAAGCACATCGCCTGCAACACTTGAAGCCACAATGGAGTTAGCTACAGAACTCACTGAAAATCGCATTCGAAACGGCAAGTTCAAAGATGAAAGGAAGAAAGCACCCATTGAGACCCCAACTCCAAACCACCCAGTCTCATCCTAGAAGTTTGCTGGTAAGAGGAAGCGAAATGGCAAAAATTTTGCTGTCACTCAAACCAACCCTCCTATCACTGTTGCACCAATCACCCAAGTTGCTCCTCCAGCTGCACCATTCAAAAAGCCATATACTGGCCCACACCCAAAATGCAACCGCTGTCAATACCATCACCCTCCCGAAAATCCCTGCCAACATTGCACAAGCTGTGGCCGTGCAGGTCACACCATCCAAACCTGCCGTACCCTTCAACGAATGAACCGCAATCAACCTCAAACCCAAACCCAAAATCAGATAGTGGGTCAAGCTCCACAACCCTTACTTCTACCACCTGCACCACACGCAGCCAAATCTTACTACCAACCCAACTACCCCATGATGCAACCCATGCGAGCTTGTTTCAACTGTGGGGACCCAAACCACTTCAGGAACACATGTCCACGCCTAGTAAACATCATCCATGCCCAAGCTCACGCAAACCCGGTAAACCAAGCTAACCAAGCTCCCCCACCTGCCAGAGGGAGAGCTTTCAATATCAATGCCAACCAAGCCAGGGCTGACAACAACGTGGTCAACGGTACGTTTCTCATTAATGGTAGTTATGCATCCACATTATTCGATACTGGCACGGATAAGAGCTTTGTGTCCTTAGAATTTGAACCTATCCTTGACAAACCTCGTGTTAATCTCATCGAATCTCTAACGGTGGAAGTTGCTGACGGAAAACCCGTTTCATTAAAATCTATTATACGCAATTGTACTCTCACCCTAAACGATCACGATTTTCCAATTGACCTTATTCCTATGAAGTTGGGAAGTTTCGATGTTATAATCGGTATGGACTGGCTCAGCCAGCATCACGCTGAAGTGGTGTGCCACGAAAAGTTCATTCGCATTCCTCTTGCAGACGGCCAGACACTACGTATTTTTGGGGAAACCCCTTCAAAAGGACTCAAATTAATGTCCTGCCTCCAAGCCCGAAGATATCTCCGCAAGAACTATGTCGCATTCCTAACTCACGTCGTCAAAAAGGGAAACAAGGAGAGGAAACTCGAAGATATCCCAGTTGTGAAAGAATTCCCACAAGTCTTTCCCGACGACATTTCAGGACTTCCTCCTGTGAGAGAAGTCAAATTTCGCATCGATCTTGTACCTGGCGCTACACTAGTCGCAAAATCTCCTTATAGGTTAGCCCCATCCGAAATGCAAGAGCTGGCCAGTCAACTGCAAGAGCTGACTGACAAAGGATTCAAACGTCCTAGCTCATCGCCTTGGGTGCACCTGTTCTTTTTGTGAAAAAGAAAGATGGAACGTTTCGCATGTGCATTGATTATAGAGAACTCAACAAGTTAACGGTTAAAAATCGCTATCCACTGCCTCGCATTGATGATCTCCTAGACCAACTTCAAGGCGCCACCTGCTTTTCAAAAATCGACCTTCGTTCTGGTTATCATCAGCTCAGGGTGCACGAAGAAGATATCCCAAAAACCGCTTTCCGGACTCGTTATGGTCATTACGAGTTCATGGTCATGCCATTCGGTTTAACCAACGCCCCCGCTGTCTTCATGGATTTAATGAATAGGGTATGCAAACCCTACCTCGACCGTTTCGTCATAGTCTTCATCGACGACATCCTTATTTACTCCAAGTCTAAATCCGATCATGAGCGACACCTTCGACTCATCCTTACACTCTTAAGGACTGAAAAGCTTTACGCTAAGTTCTCAAAATGCGAATTCTGGTTCGGAGAAGTACAATTCCTTGGTCATGTCGTCAATGACAAGGGAATTCATGTCGATCCTTCAAAAATCAAGGCAGTACAGGAATGGCAAACGCCACGTACCCCTACCGAAGTTAGGTCATTTCTTGGTTTGGCTGGTTACTATCGACGCTTCATTGCCAACTTTTCCCGTATTGCTGTACCACTCACGGCCTTGACTCATAAAGGAAAACCCTTCATATGGGGACCTAAGCAAGAGGAGGCCTTCCAAACTCTAAAGCAAAAACTTTGTGACGCACCTATCCTCACACTCCCTGAGGGTTGCAATGACTTTGTAGTATATTGCGACGCATCAGGGCAAGGGCTAGGCTGTGTATTGATGCAAAGAGGAAAAGTGATAGCCTATGCCTCTAGGCAACTCAAGGTTCACGAGAAGAATTACACCACCCACGACCTGGAACTTGGAGCCGTTGTGTTCGCTCTCAAGATATGGAGACATTACCTCTACGGTACTAAGTGTGAAATATACACTGACCACAAGAGTCTCCAACATATCTTCAACCAAAAGGAGTTGAATATGAGGCAACGAAGATGGGTCGAACTTCTCAACGACTACGACTGTGAAATTCGGTATCATCCTGGCAAGGCAAATGTGATGGCCGATGCGCTCAGTCGAAAAGGTTATGCGAACTCCATTCGCCTTCTATGTTCGCAAATCATAACCGACATCAAGGATCGAATCCGGGCAGCTCAACATGTTTCTGTAACAGAAAATGATGTACACGATGAGCTGTCATGTGGAGCTGAACTCAAAATCGAAACCAAATCCGACGGTATTCTATACTATTTAAACCGCATATGGATTCCTGATCGCGATAACCTTCATGATTTCCTCATGAATGAGGCGCACAAAACACGATACTCTGTACACCCAGGAGCCGACAAGATGTATCAAGACCTACGATACACCTACTGGTGGCCTGGCATGAAAAAGGATATCGCTGTTTTTGTTTCCAGATGCCTTACCTGTTCCAAAGTAAAAGCTGAACATCAAAGACCTTCAGGACTTCTAGTCCAACCTGAAATACCTGTATGGAAGTGGGAAAACATAACCATGGATTTCATTACCGGGTTACCTCGCACCTCCAGTGGGTATGACACCATATGGGTAATAATCGATCGTCTTACAAAGTCATCTCACTTCATTCCGATTCGCGAGGACTTCAAGAACGAGAAGTTAGCTCGTATCTACATCAGCGAGATCGTAAGCCGTCATGGTGTACCATTAAGCATCATTTCAGACCGTGATGGTCGTTTCACTTCACGAACATGGCGAGCCGTACAAACCGCCTTGGGTACACGATTAGACCTCAGTACCGCTTTTCATCCTCAAACTGATGGTCAATCTGAACGCACCATCCAAACCCTTGAAGACATGCTGCGGCATGTGTCATAGACTTCAAAGGGAACTGGGACGCTCACCTACCATTAGTGGAATTTTCGTACAACAATAGCTATCATTCAAGTATCGGCATGGCTCCTTTCGAAGCTTTATATGGTCGTAAGTGCCGATCTCCAGTATGTTGGCACAAAATTAGGGAAGCGCAAATCACCGGACCAGAATTAAGTCAAGAAACAACCGACAAGATCCTTCAAATTCGAAACAATCTTCTAGCGGCTCAAAGTCGTCAAAAGAGTTATGCAGACAAACGACGAAAGCCCTTGGAGTTTGACATTGGTGATCAAGTACTTTTAAAAGTATCACCGTGGAAGGGAGTGGTTCGTTTTGGCCAGAAGGGCAATCTAGCACCACGTTACGTAGGACCTTTCAAGATACTCGAAAGAGTAGGTCCTGTAGCATACAAGCTTGACCTACCAGAAGAGCTCAACAGAATTCATCCCACATTCCACGTATCAAACTTGAAAAAGTGCCTTGCCGATGAAAACCTCCACATTCCTCTAGAAGACATTCAAGTCGATGAATCGATGCACTTCGTTGAAAGACCAGTAGAGATCATGGACTTCGGAGAGAAGCGTTTAAGGCGAAGTCGTATTCCAATTGTCAGGGTACGTTGGGAGTCGAAACGAGGACCCGAGTTTACTTGGGAACGTGAAGACTCAATGCGCGAGAAATACCCGCATCTTTTTTCCGGTTACCACTACTACTTAAATTTCAGGACGAAATTCCTAAAAGTAGGGAATACTGTAACATTTATGAAAAACGGGTTCAAAACCCGCTTCGTTTAATAATCAAGTATTCAGTTATAAGTTCGTTGCGTATTTATTGTTCAGATTATTTTAAATAATACATAATTAATAAACATTTTAGAATTTAAAAACCATAATTAATAAATAATAATAATAAGTAAATAAAAAAATAAAATAGAGTCGCCGGGTCTCGAACCCGGGTCTCCCGCGAACACACACACACATCACACCACTCCGCCACACACATCATTTGTGTTATGTACTGAAACAAATAACACTTAAAGTAAAATCCGAAAGTCAAAACCGGTAATCAGCGCGCCCAGAACTCGCAATCGCCGGAAAAACCGAAACTCCGCAAATGTTGCCATTTCCCTTGACTGAAACGCATAAACTGATTTCGACATCAATTATAACCGTTGCCTAGCACTCAATTTCAGTCAAAACCGTCGGAAATCATTGACCGCGAATCTTGACCCTTAATTCGAACCCAATCGGCCTGTCCTCCTTATAAATACCCACTCAAACTCCTGGTAAACATTTCGCCCAGAACCGCACTCTCTTTCTGAAGTTTTAATTCTTCCAAAGCTCGTCGCCGGAGATCTTCGCACTCGCCGGAATATCACCGGAATCACTGATCAGAAAACCGCATTTGTTCTTCAGACGGTATAATTGTCTAAACCTTCTTGCTATCTCTTGATTGATAATCTAATTGCTCAACTCAATAATCAAAACTGTTGAATCAGTTCATTCAGCCGGAAATCGCAAATCAGGGTCGACGAAACTTTCCGGAAATCTGAAGAAAACTCTCTGTTTTGGTATATCATATTACTTAATCTTTATTTTCCTATTCCATTTCAATCGAGTATAAGTTTGTTGGTCGATTAAGCAAAACAGTCGGGTTCACTGTTCTGTGTTTTTCTTAATGAAGAAGACGAAGTTTAAGTTGTATATTAATGTAATTAAAATTGGGTATTTAACCAGGTTAGACACACAGTCCAGCGGTGGACTGTGTGCAAATATAAAACACACGTCCCGGGTTCGAATCACGCATGTTTCCGACTTTCTGAAATAAAACCAACATTTTTAAAACCTATTCAGATCAATTCATAGTCTGTATATAAGAGGAATATAATCCAGTAGTTAAGCAGATTAGACACACAGCCCAACTGGTTGGGCTGTGTGCACTCGAACCGAAGGTCCCGAGTTCGATTCCGGGTTTCTGTAACCGGTTCGGCATATTAAATCATTTTAATAAAAACTAAATAAGGTTAAAGATTAGTTAGTATATATATATATAATTAAAACAGAGAATATTTCGGGTTAGACACGTAGCTCAGTTGGTAGAGCTGCGTGCACGTATACGAGAGGTCCCGAGTTCGAACCTCACACGCTGCCTGAATAACAAACTGTCCGACCGGTCAGACCCGGTCAGACCTGACAAGTCAACCCAAATTTTTCATTTTTGTTTCCTTTTTATTCATTTAATTTAATTGAAAAATTATTTAAAAATACTTAAAAATAAGGTTTTTAAAGTTAAAAATTTGCATTAAACTCACAAGAATAAATCTAAAATCTCATTAAAGAACACTAATTAAAAATAATAATCTCAAATAAAATTTATTTATTTAATCAAATCATGTCATTATTATTTAGGTTAGTTTTCCATCGTCGGTTGAATCATAATATTCGTGCGCATTCATCGCCATCAAGAAACGCATCCACTGTGAGTGAATCTCTACCAATTCCCCGTTTTAATCATGTTTTGGGGTGTATCATGTGTCGTACTATTCTTATATTTTATTTAAACACTCGTGCATACATCATATCCGTGATCAAATGTGTATTGATTGTTGTATGAATTATATATAGATTGAATTTATCATTTCAGTGCACGCATTTCATTAGGCCCATCAGTTCCCCGTGGGATACGGGTTGAGTATCAGGAGCCTCATTAGACCGGCTCCGTTTGATTGAGCCTTGATCTCAAATACATCATCATTTCATGTCATATACTCATCCAAAGTGGTTTGTGATTGTTTACATATATGTTTTCTCACACGTGATTAATGCACGCATTTTCTTTATTAAATAAAACAAGAAGTTAGTTAAAATGTTTTATCAAGGTTCACTCGCCAACTTTTGTTGACCCAAAATCTCCCCCGTTTTACACATGATACAGGTGATCCAGCTGAGACAGGAAACACTTAGGAAGGCCTAGAAGAATAAACGAGTTTATGCTTTGGAATAAATATATAGTTTCATTTTCCTTTGTAATTGTATGAATTTTGTTTTGGATATTTAAGTTGGTAATTTGAATTTAGTAAATATGAAACATCTTAGTAAATATCATGAGCTTTGGTGATAACCCAATTATGCCCCGACTTTTTCCGCTGCGGGTCGGGGTGTGACAGTTTATGTGACTTACTTTGTCACTATATTTAGGTCAGTGAACTCGTCTGATAATTTATTCTTTTGTATTGGTAAATGTATTATCTTTTGAACTTCTGGTTCATAGTTTATAGTTTGAGGATCAAGATAACATGATAATTCATTCCACTTTTCACTTTGCAGCTGCTTTTTATCTCCCCCGAATGTAGGGAACATTCATTCATTAAAGTGAAAAACAATGACCGTAAATAGATCTCTTACTAATGGCTTTAAATATTTAATCATAGATAACTAATTATGCCCAACATATTCTCAATCTTTTTAGAGTTCTCATCTTTGTGTGGTGTGGTGGATGAATTTAAATATTCATGCCATATAAACAAAACCTTTGAAGGGATAAATTAGGTTCCTGACCAAAACCAACTATAACGGGGAAGAAATATGATAACTTGTTAGCTTGATGTGAATACATGTAAATTTAAATATAAACATGAACCTTTTGCTCTCATGATCAATTGGTTTTCAATCACTTGTAGACGTTTAGGTGATCGTCTCAACAATAACACTTATGCCAATGATCATTATTAACATGGGAATCAAATTAATCATTATATACAAAATAAATGTGCCAATATGGAATAATATGCTTGCTATCTTATTAGCTAAGCCATAAACGATCAGTACTTCAAGTTGCGAACTTGATAACCATTTAGACGATGCATCGATTTCAAAATACTAAATGGTTTCATGTTATGATACATACAAATCTTTTAACATTTCCATAATATTTAGGGACTTATACCCTACTTTAGCTAATAAATAATTAATTTCCACTGACATGTTTAACTATCAAGAAGATATGGTTCTTTAATATATTTCACATCATCAATACTCGGTGTGGTCTAACCGGCCTTGCCAACTAATTAAATAATTATGATCCATAAACTTTTGGTTTATGACCATATATGTGCACTCTTGTTTGTCTAATACACGACAGTAAATACGAGAGAATAATGTATTATTATTTCAAAATTTCATCTTATAACATATTTCCCATATTTTATTCTTGTATATTCACTCCGTTAATGCACCACTTCTTGTGGCCAGATTCATTATTACATGGTCGACTCATTATTAAAATGAGGATCATAGCAATTTCCTCAGTTACCATGATCACAACCTTTACAAGGATCATTGTATAATCATCACATTATTAACATAGTTGAACTCATTGTTAACATGAGCATTATTATAATTTTTTAAATTTCTATGATCGTAAACTTTAAATCGATCATTATATCATCACATTCACTTCAGGGATGGATTATGACTACTAAACTTTCATGGTAGTATCATTACAATATCCTTACTCATGAGTGTGACCTTTACACTAATCGTTATATCATCACATAAACTTTAGGGAGTGAATTAGTTCCACATAACTTTCATGGTTGTCATTTCAAATCTTATATAGACTTTAACAATCTTGCTACTTCAAGAGCATATTTGAGGTTAGACAATGAAAATGGTTTTTTTTCAACCTGTATAAATAATCGTTTCATCACATATCACATAACATCAATTATATGACCGAATCATTAAGATTTACCGGTTTAAATACTTACAAGCTTTCATTAAATCATAATAAGCTTTATATAGTTCTTGCAATGCTATATTATAAATAAATCTTGATCACAATTTAGTCATGTTTATAACGTGTTATCATATGCCGCAACTTTGGCCATTTTGATGTTCTTTCTCAAAAGTAACAACATATGAGACACGATTTATACTTAATGCTAGGATATAAAAAACATGACTTTATAACATGTCCCCAAGTAAAACATGTTTTGATACAATGTAATGAAGTAAAATGTGTTCATCACTTAAAAGAAATGCATAATTTATGTATTACCGTATCACGATATAACCTATCACATGTATATCTTATATACATATATATGCCTTTTAACCCAATCATTTCAAATATATATAATATTAACAAGAATATAATAATATTCACAAATATCTATAGAAACTATTATACAATTATCAAGATAGCATACCATCATATAAGACATGCTAATAATGCTTTTAATAAAATTAAAATAATGATAATTTTGTAAAAGAAAACATTTCACATCATTTTCAATATGTTTTGTATGCACTAAAAGTTATCAATTTATCATGTATAGTGTGTTCATGGAATGTAATGAGACGTAAAGTTTGGTTTTAGGGCATGAACTAGAAAAACTGTCAAGTCTAATGAGTGAAATTTAAATTTGTTGTGTGTGTCAATAGATTCCAAAAGTTTTTTCAAATTTTATAAATATAATATAAATGTATATACCATTAAAGATCCTCTACAGATTTAATGAACCTTTCTCTTACATTTGAACTATAAAAAAAGTTTCAAAGTTTGGACAAATATGTAGTAAGATTATTTATAAAGACATAATGAACATTTATCTTACATTTGAACTATAAAAAAAAAACTTTCGAAGTTTGAACAAATATGTAGTAAGATTATTAGACATGTTTCCCTTATACTACATATTTGGATATGAAACAAATTAGTAACTTAAACTATATATTTAATTGGTTATTTAATATAAAACACAAATGTCAAATTGATTCTCTAAGTGAAATATTTATTGTATCAGAGTGCATTTCTCACAATTACATAAAAGGTCATTCAAACAGGTATTTAGAAAAGAATAATATATGACAAATTTGGATTCTAGCTTAATCTAGATTCTATTATTCACATACGAAATACAAAACTCAAATATAACAAAACAAACAAATTCTAGAAACACGTACTTATAGAATTATATCATTTAGACCATTTAAATAATCAAATATTTAGCTATAATATGATTTGGAAAAAATATATTCATAAAAGTAATTAATTAGGTCGTAATAATTAAAATTTAAATCTCAATAGTCTATTAATTAGTTTTCTCCCAACAATTTTTCCATGCCGTTTGCTTCATCGTTAGTCGTAACGTGACCCTACCCTATTACGGTTTACCGATTTATCTTCTTATCCTTTTCTTATCGATAAACAACTAAATTCCCATTAAAACCTCACTCGGTAATCAAATAAATTATTTAAGAAAGATGTAACAGAAATCCAGGCAAAAGACTACTTTAGTAATTATTACATCTTCCATTGATTATATATCTTCCGTTATGTATTTATCCTTTATATGTTATCACATTCTATTTAATCATCAAATAAACAAAATAAAATAAAGGAATATGATACTTACCAATGGAAATTCAGGGAAGTCCATCTCAATCATAAGTTTTGAATCCATGACAATACTTACTGCTAGAAGTGCTACGTGTTGTAAAACAACAGTTTATTAGCAACCAATATACAACTACAATAAGCATGATAAAACAAGATTATATAGATCATGTAGAGAACAAAAACATGCAAAATAAGGGAATGAGAATCCTTCTCATTGATATTAACATCATATAGAAATGCCAATTTATAACAATTAACACAAATACAATCAAATACAAATTATTTGTTTGATAATATGCTTTTTTTTTATAAAAACCTTAACTATAAAAGTTGGAAAGTAAACATAAAAATATACCTTAAAAATCCGGGGATTCTAACGGGTATTAAAAAAATCGGTATCGGGTATAGGTTAACCGGGTTCGGGTATAGGGTATGACCGGTTTCGGATATTTTCGGATATAAATCAGGTACGGTTTCGGTTACGGGTATTAAGCTCAAAATGTATACCCTATCCATACCCTACGGGTAGGGTCGAGTTCGGTTACGGGTATACGATACCCGGGTACAAAAATAACCGGTTTCAGGTTTTTTATAATCAGGTCTGGTTCCAGGTACGGGTTTTTTTGTGCACCTCTACTCACTAGGCTAACTCTCCCTCCATGGGTTTTCTATAAGCCTTCCTGGCCCACATAAACTACATAAGGTCCAACACACTATAAATCAAATAAAAGCTAACCTAATGAAGCCTAAACAACAACCCATAGGCCACTGATTGTATTTGAAACATCAGTCTCAAATATTTAGGCCTAACAATTTCCCTAGACCGATGCTATCAAATTGTCTTGATAATGTGAATGCACCAACGTCTTCATCAAAGTCTGTGATTTTTGCTATGGTGTTGATGTTGTTGAGGTTCTTGATTTCTAAACTCTTAACACCGGGTCTTTTTGCCTTCTCTTGGAGTTATATCCGTATCTAGATTATAATCAGTATTTACTAAACATTTACAAAAAAAGGATATGAAAGGAAGATTCTCATCAACTTTTTTTTTTTATTTATAGATACTTTTTCATATATACTTTTACTGTTAGATGATTCGTATTAACTTCTTATAACTTAGGTTGATAGTTACTTTTTCTACCTACAATAACACGAATCATGTAGAATATAACTTATTCTTATCACTTAATTATCTTATACTTTTTAACATGATTTAATATGCATAAATAATTCGATTTCAATTTCTTTTCATTTAATAATTAAAAAAAGCAGAAAAAAAAACACCCAAACTAGACGTTAACATTGAATGTTTCTTGTCTTATTATTAGACTTTTTTTGGAGGTAGAGTAATATGTGGGCTAAACAAACTGTTTTTTCTATAAATATTGGTGCGTAATATTTGAGCTAAACAAGCTGAATATTTTTCTGTGTTGGTGCTCGTAGTATTGTATACATGTCACTTTACAAATGGACTATTTCATTTTTTTTTCTTCGATTGTACTTATAATGATGGGGACAAATTGATAATTAACTTAAAAGGTATGGTTATGACTTATGTGGGTCGAGTAATCTGGGTTTTGTAGACATCTATATTTGATGAATACAGGGATTTTCGTTGAAGTTAAAGAAAATATAAATAAGTGATAAAAATTTATATCTGGTGAGATTGTGGGGCCACTAAGAAATTTCGTAGTATCACCCCCTGGTCGTTGTGTCTGTTGAATATTTATGTGTTGAACTATGTTTCCTTGCTATTTAATGTGTACACACATACACACTTGGTTAATTGGTTTGAAAGAGGTAACCTTTTAACCTTCCAATGTAAAGGTCATGGTTTTGAGTCTCATTTGATACGAATTGTTGGCAATATGTTTCAGGTGGGTCGAGGGTTTTACCACAAAGGGCAGCTCAAATGTTACGTGCCTGGTAACCAGCGCTGTCCGCGTACGTAGGACATGGATGGCGTTTCACCAATGAGTTTGCTTTGGTGCAGAACTTGTATAGTATTAATTGGGCGTTAAACAAAAATATCATTTTCGTCACATGTATGTGTTGAATTATGTTTCCTAGCTGTTTAATATGTACACACATACACATTAGGTTGAAATTTCGTATTAGAGTTGAACAAAATAGTTACTCATAAAAAATATCGAAATTATAAAGTGATATATTGAAATAAGATACAATGGAAATTACCATAAAACATATTAAATACTTAACAAAGATTTAGTAAATATTATGTATTATTACTATTGTTTTTCAATTTTTAACCCTTTTAGATTAGAAAAATATATTAGTGAAACAAAAAAAACAGAAATATAATCTTTGACTCACATAATTATGATACGTAGTGTAAACAGATAGTTGTTTGTCAGCTAATTCATTTTGCAAATTAATAACTCAACATTTATTTATTTCTATGCGACTGCCTATAAATACAAGTGAATCTGAACATTCTTTTCTCATTCTTCCAGCACCTTCTCTAAATCTCAAGTTATCAGATCTACAGAAATGGCAAAGGTAATTATTAATCTAATTCTACTCGATCTATTTCTCATTTGTTTGTGTCACTTGACCTAAATCTGTATAATTCATTGTCTTTTCAAGCAAAAAATTGTGATGAAAGTGGCGATGACGAACGAGAAGAAGACTCGCAAGGCTTTGAAGATCGCCGCTACTGTTTGTGGTAAGATGTTCAAAAGCTTTAATGCAACTTTTATCAAAGTTTTCTTTCTTTAATTAATTTTTGTTAAAAATAAGCTGATTGTATTTGGATTCAACATTTGCTTGGAATATAGAATCATTAAAAAAAATCCTTTAAATTGTTTTGTTTAAATCATTGTTTCATAGTTGGACTAGATCATAGCAAAGGCTATGAACTGGTGTATAACGGGTCTGGTTAAGTATTTTTGAACCGAATTCCTAAAGGTTTTATACTTTTTTGTCTTTCAAAGTTTAATTTAAATTAATGACAAATCTACCTTATACTCAATATTGTCTTTTACTACCAGAAGATTTTTTTTTAATATTTTGTCTTAACTTAGTTATACATGTAGAAATTTTAAATTACATAAACTCATCCTGTATTGAAAACCAATCTGACCAGTAGACCTATGACCGATGCGATTACGAAAACGTTGTTTTACTATTACTGAATTTGAATTTGGAAACGGATAAATAGGGGTAGATTCAGTAGCTATTGTGGGACCAGATAAAGAGCAGATAGCAGTGACCGGAGAAGGAATTGACTCGGTTGAATTAACTCGCTCGCTAAGAAAAAGTATTGGGCATACGGAGTTGGTAAGTGTTGGTCAGATTGAAGAGAAGAAACCCGCGAAACCTGTTGCCCCGAAGATGACCACGAAAGCTCAAACACTAGTGCCATTTGAGTATCAGTATCCTCCTCATCCCTATCATCTCCAACTCATCCCCATGCAAGTCATTCATGAAGATCCTCGGAGTATTTGCATCATATTATGAAGTTGATATTTCACTGATTGAAACAAAACCGAGAGGAATGAAATCTACATGAAGTCTTTGATACAACTATATTTTTTTGTCGACGAGTGTATTATATCTATATAGGTGTATAAATACGTGTCCAAAAATGGTTGCTTTCATAAGTTTTAAATTCTAATATATGTTAGCTTGACATGTGTTGTTTCAATGTAAACCATATTAAAATCAATATCTATAAATGTACCGAACTTTAATGGTTATAGTGTTTGTTTTGTGTAATGTAATACTGGAAACCACAAAATAGCTTGGCCCAATCTGGTGATTTAACTCCTATTATTATAAGTATTCAAATTTTAAATATGCAAACGCAAATTACTTTATAGAATTAAATTAATGATTTTATTATTATAAGTATTCAAATTTTAAATATGCAAACGCAAATTACTTTATAGAATTAAATTAATGACTTTATTCTTATAAGTATTTAAATTTTAAATATGCCAATGCAAATTACTTTATAGAATTAAATTAATGATTTTATTAGAATAAAGAATTAAATTAATGATTTTATTAAAATTAAGAGTTATAGTTTTAAATAATTCAAAAAGAAATGACTCGCTACCATATATTCAACCATAAAAGTTCATTTTTCATATTTGAGAATAATGATTTTACCACATTACAATATGTATCAAGTATAACGTTTAGTTTGCGCATTAGATCTAACTTGATTTTGTGACGTTTACTTTTTCTTTGTCCTTTAATAATAAAAAGCGACACAAAAAAGAAAACACCCAAACAACACGTTAACATTGAATGTGTCTTCTTTTTGAGGTAGAGTAGTATATGGACTAAATATATTGAAATTTTCTTTGCTGTTGCTCTCGTTAATATAAACATGTCACATCACACTGAGAGTTGAGAGTAACAGTACATTAATATTTCTAGATATCAATATTATATTTACTTGATGTATATTTATATGATCTTGGATGAGTGTGGCTAAAGTTACGATACTGATATGATACGATATCAGCACTCAAGATAGTTGTCTAAAGAGATATACCCAATAGAATATATTGATTCGTGTTTTACATAAAACGAAAACATTAAAAACGAATTTCGATACCGATACTGATGTTATTCGGCCGATATCAGGTTGATTATCGGCACTCGCTAGAGTTAAAAATACCAATAAATACTCAATTACAAATACAACTATGTTTTCAATGAGAAAAAACCACAATAACAAATACTTTGACGGTACCGATGATCGCTGGTTTCGTCACGATAAAGAACAAAAAAGCAACAATATTTGACATGTACGAATAAAGTTAACTTCTATCAAATCGTAGATAACAATAAACACGTTACAATTGTATATTTGAAATTTAATAAAACGTTATATGATACTACTCAAATAACCAATGGTATGTGACGTCACTTTATATACAAAAATCGGTTCGATTCGTCACGATAAAGAACAGAAATATCAACTATATGACCCATCCGAATAAAACTTAAACGAATCATAGATAAAAATAAGCATTTTGCAATAGTATATTCGAAATGTTATACAATGTTATATTATATTACTAAAATAACAAAAAGAGTAAACGATCTCACTTTATTTTTTTTTTAACTAAACGATAGGTTATCTTTGATGACATGTACGTTTGTTCTTTGAACACTTGTATAATATTATTTAAAACTCGTTTTAAGAAAAAAATATATCTAGACAAAAAAAAATAAGCACTTTGGAACAACATATTTAGAATTTATAAAATACCATACTTTAAAAGTTATAGATTTTGAGCATAAAAATAAAAACAGTAAGTTTTATATTCATTCCCACAAAACAAAACAATTAAAAGTTTTTTATTCATTCACGCAAAACAATACACACACATATATATATATAAACAATACGAGTTTCAATAATAATGACATCGATACCAACGTTGTTCTATCGTTGTCCGTTTCATTCGTCACGGTACTATTGTGACACTGACACTTAATATAGCCCACGATACAAAATAATAGTTGTTTCTAACACAACTTCGTTTTTAACAATTTATACCAGAACGTTGAGAAAAGAAAATAAAACACAACCACGCATTCTGCTTTTTTTAAAGTAAAAAAGAAAGACTAACAAATGCAATTTATCAAAGAAAAAATAAATTAGTAAAACAATTAAATGGGTTAGAAATGTATATTATATAGCTATATGAGGTAAAAATGAAAACAAAAAAATATATAATAAATACATCCACGACTTCAGTCGCTAGTCCATTTCCATTTTTTCAATTCTCCAGATCATCGAATTGTTGCTTGATTGAACTTGCTAACAATAACTTTCTTTGATTATTTTCTTCAAGTCCATCATGATTTTTACGATATTTTTCGAAAGCTTTGATTCGCCCCGCTGTTTCTTTAAACGACATCTTGTTGATATCTGAATATTTTTCGATGGATGCTACAATAGGAAAATGTTTCTTTGGAACCGAAATAAGTAACTTACGAACAATCACCTTGTTTTGAGATTTGACTTGAGGCTTTTAAACTTTGCTCTTGCACTACTCAATTCTTCTGTAAATTCCTTAACTGTTTTATTCTCTTTCATCTTCCAAACTTCTAGCTCGGTCCTCAACGTTGTAAATTTGCTTTCTAAACCATATCTGCTCCTAGGTGTTGGATTTTAAGTAAATTCCATACTTCTCCCGCACCTGCATATTGTGCAACTTGCATGAGTATATCCTTCGGCAATGTTAGAAAAATCATCGCCTTTGGTGTAAACGCCTTCTTCTCTTCTACTGCTGGCGGATCTAGAAAATCCGTATAGGGATAACGTTTCAATGAAAAGGGGTAACGAAATCGGAAAAACGTTAATTTTTTCCAAAATTTTCACTACCGTCGGAGTGTCAAGGGGCAACGTAGGTTACTCCTTCTATCACTCTAGGTCCGCCCCTGGCTAATGTTATCGGATCAATGGTTTCCCAAAGGCCGTGAGCCTCAAGAATCATCTCCATCAGAATAACCCACGTGGTGTTATCCGTTTTTGTCAGCTTCGAGCACTAAAGTGACACATTCCCTTGCTCATGAATCACCAAGTTGCGTACCAGGTTTCTACTACCGACCTACTTGTTGAACACGATCCACCAAGTTACTAAATTTGACTGATCTAATTTTTATCATGTTTTTCTTGCTCCTTGTTGAAGAACATGCTTTTCTAGCACCTGAATCCATAATACCAGCCCAACTGCCTTAGAAATAACAACATACCTTCTTGCCTTGTGGTGGATTCATTTGATTTTGTCTCCATCAAACAACCTTTTTTGTAGTTTTGAATACCCAAAGCAAAGCACAACAAAACAACCTCTTGCTTATTATGTGCTTGGGAATTTTGGTGAGAGAATTGAGGTTTTTACTTGCTCGCTTCGAAAAATTAAGTGCTTGCATAACCGTAGGCCTTCTTTTTTTTTAATACTTTTAGGATTAAATTCCAACACTCGCCCTTAATTCTAAAATCTTCTTCACATTAATGGTAGGCCTTCTTCATAAGCGCCATATGATCATCCTCTTCCTTTTGCTCTTGTTCTTTATCATTCCACTTGGTACATCCGCTTGCAAAGTAACCAAAGTTTCCCACAGTTATAACATCTAAACCTTATTTTTCACAGTATCGCCGACACGTGGCTTTTCGACATATTCTACCAAAACCTCTTACACATCCATGACTTTGATCACCCGTCTCTTTCCATAATTCCAGTTCTCCGGATCATCAACTTGTTGATTGTTTGAACTTTTCAACAATAACTTGCTTTAATTATTTTCTTCTGGTTCATCATGACTTTTAAGATATTATTGGAATGCTTTGATTTTCCCCAATGCTTCTTCAAACGACATCTTATCAAGATCTGAATACTGTTTGTTGGATGCCACAACAGAAATATTATATATATATATATATATATATATATATATATATAGTTGGAATTAATTAATTAACTTACGTACAAGCACCTTATCTTAAAGGTTTGACCCGAAGCTTCTAAACTATGCTCTTGCACTTCTCTTTTTTCTTGTGAATTCATTCACATTCTCATTCTATTTCATGTTCAAAACATCTAGCTCGGTCCTCAACATTTGTAAACATGCTTTTTGAACCATATCTATTCCTAGATGTCAAATTTGAATTGAATCTAATGCTTCCCTCACACTTGCATACTGTGCAACTTGCATTAAAGCGTCCTCTGGCAATGTTTAGAAAATGATAGCCTTTGTTGTAAACACTTTATTCTCTTTTAGTGTTGCTGATGTTACCAGATCGAATGTCTAGTTAAATCAGTAACGTGGTTAATAGCACTTTCCACTAATTCTTCATGGTTCGACAACCTACTTACCCTTACTAGTTATAGGTATTAAGGAAAATGATTTAAATCTTATTTGTGATCGATCCTTCGACATCAATCATGAGAGAGATAGAGAAAAGAATAGAATAGAGAAACGGCCCACATGTTACTCGACATAAACCCACTTACTGGTTTCTTTGAAACGGGGTGGAGGTTACCCTTTTGCCAAAATTGTCACATAAGCAAAACTTGGTACGAAATAGATTTGCCACAACCATACCGTGCACCCTAATCGATGTGGTATCTATTCATCTTATACCAAAAGACCAAATAGTACAAACATTAAAGTTGCATTGCTTATGAGTTATTATCTCACTAAATCAATCTATGAAAATGAAATATTTGAGGGCACATGTTACTTCCTGATCCCTTCTCATCCTTATTTTGCCACCCATCTCTCCTATTCATTAATATTTTTTTCATTTCTCTCCCTTAGTAAATAATAATATTAAATTTAAAAGAATATATATCATAAGAAAATAATATATCATTAGATGTTAATTATATTAAAATAAATAAATTAAACTCTATTAAATAATTTATATGTTAAATTAAATATCATTTATTTAATATTACAAATCAATAAAATCTAATAACTCATAATACTTAGTATAAGTTTAATTATTCACTGTGATTATATTATTATGTAAGTAAATTCAAGTTGTGGGTACTATGTTAATTACTTATCATTTTTTAAAGTAAACTTTATTATGAATAATTATTAAATCATCACACTCTTTTTACATTTTATTCAACTCCATTATTTTGTATGACTATATTAATTAATTAATTATATTGTCAGACTAGATTAATTAATCATTTCTACTTTTATCTGTAGATTGTTAAATTCAATTATTTATCAATTAAAATGTTGAATCATATTTTGATAAATTCTACAAATTGAAAACAATTTTATAGTAATTTAGAATCCAATTAAAAAACACATTCAATCATATATATATACATATTTTAAGATGTAATATTTGTTTTAATCATTTAAATCCCATTTTATTTTTATTTTTTTGCCATTTCTTATAACTGAAATTATTTAAGAAATTATTTTATTTTATCCTCATTTTGATTTATATCATAAGGTCATAACTTATTTTAGCTCTTTTCATATGTTTTGTATATGTGACAACTTGACCCAATAAATAATTAATTGGTTGTGCTATGTATCACAATTCTATATGCGCAACATTTTTGTAATCGTTTGAAAATTTCTTGCGTATCTTTTTTATAAGCCCAAACTGTAACACCTCGTAAAATCGTGTCGAATAATATAGTGACACGTGTCATTTTTTTTATTTAATAAGTCCATTAAAGACTAACAAGGACTGAAGGCGTCAACATGCTCAAACTGAACCTCTGAGTAACCCTCTGATGTCAATATGCATAAACCAAGCCTCTGAATGACCATTAGCGTCAACATGCTTAAACTTAGCCTCTGAGTGATCAATTGTGTCAACATGCCTAGCCTCTGAGTGACATCAGAGTCGACATGTTTATACTGAGCCTCTGAGTGATCTTTTATGAAGTCCTAACTCTCATATGCCACTAGTTGGACGAGAGGGATTAATTCCAAAAATACGCTAAAGTTGGACAATGGAGGGGTTATTTAATACCTCGTAAAAATTCATGTTCAGTAATATACCGACACGTATACATACCCTCGGATCATACCTCAATGAGCTAGCCACCCAAACATGTTCAAAAATCTCAAAAATTCACAAAACTAACCGTAACCTACGGTTTGAAGCTGCTGGAACAATTTATCACTGACCGTAAGCTACGGTTTGGCGACCGTAGCCTACGGCGAGCTCCTGGAGCCTTAGTTTTCCTTGTTTTAACTTTCTTCAAATGACCCAAAGGCCCTCAGACTTTGTTATTTTCATATTACTTATTTAATCAAGCCACTTTTAGACCCGAACGTCTCTCGGTTGAAACGATATCTTTTTATTTACCATCCTTGAGCATTCCGCTCCTTTACCGAACCTTTAACTTTACTAGTTTGGGTAATTTAACCCATGAAACCATAAGTATTCGTATCTTTGATGTTTAAGCTAGTAAACATTTATAAGCCATAAAATCACCTAGTGTGACACCCGTTAACGTTCGGTTATTTACACTTTTCTTCAATACACCTCATGTTGATCGAAAAGAACTAGTTGTGTCATTATGTCATGAAATATAAGTCAAGGGACAATTCATGACAAGTACTAAAACTATTTTTGAGGGACTAACTGTGTCAAAACCCTAAATTTTTGTGAGGATTCAACCTAGCCTGCAAATTGCCACACTCCTCCAGCTCTTGACACCTTACTAGACACTTGTAGCAATCCTACAACATTCCTAACACTTGTGTCCATCTCCTTACACCTCTTGCACTATAAATAGCCACTTAAGTTCACTCATTTCTTTGCCCATTCACTCTTTCTCCTCTCTGTTACACTCTTGAAAGTTCCTGACCATTTAGGAGCTTCCCTTTTAGTTCTAAGTTTCCCTTGGATCACTTGTAAGTGTTCCATCTCTGCTCTTTTCTTTTTATAGGCTTTTAATAGCCAAAAGTCAAGCATTTTCGACAAATGCATTGACTTTCGGTTAAGACCATTATGGTCCAGCCATTGTTCGAAATGAACATGCCTAAGTGATCGTAATTAGGAAGGTATTAACCCCTTAAAAGGGCACCTCCTAAGGATTACGTTTACTAGGTCAATTGACAGATCAAAGTTTATGTTTTAAAAAGTCAAACGTGTCAGATTTCATAAATATTATAATCTGAGTTTATATATGCTATAAACAAGTTTTTGACACTTAAACAAGTTGGTAATAATTATTAGAACATATGGGAACATGTTCGATCCGTCAATTTCAGTCCTAGGGTCGGTTCGCAACCGAAAGTCGCGAAACTTAACTTCTGTTTTGACTTTCGATTCTGATCCGACTTAGATTAGTTAACTTTTGACTTATGGTCACATTATGATCGTAATACAATGTAGCATAACCCTCTGAAGTTATATTACATTATCATAATCATAATCTGAGTTTATGCACAAGTTTCATAAAATGTCAATATTTGACTAAAATGCCATTTTTACATAAACAAGGTTTTAATCAACAATGAGCTTGCAAATGAATTAGTTACTGATATGTTAATGTAATTAACGTATTATGATGTTAATATTCTGATCATAAACTAATTTTAGTATAATATCGTAAACTATACTTTTTAAATGACCAAAATGCCCTTTCGGTGCATAGTTTGGTCTTAAACCATAAATCACACTTATGTGTGACTTCTTACTGATAAAATATCACAAATTAAGTATTTTCCAGAATGTTTATGATCATAACATCAGAATACATGCAAGTTCCTTTTATACGACATATAATGGTTCAAAACGCCTTATAAGGCGTAGTTTCGTTTTAAAACCTCAACGGGCATATAAGTTGTTATCATACTAATATTACAACTTATTTAAAATATAATGACATATAGAACTTGTTCATGACTCATCCGGTTACCCGATATCGCTTATATGCATACGGTTAAGTATATGTAACTAGTTTACGAAAATTAACCGAAACGGGTTTAACCTTATCATTTTAATCTCAAATTCCAGAATGTTAATTGTTTACCCATATTATACAAGTCTTAAGTACTTGTTGGGTTTAAACTACATTCTATCTGGTCATCGCTTAATCTAGCGTATCGTACCGTTTTTTATCCATTACGCTAGTCGGTCTAAGTCTATGACTTAAATAAGACCGTTAACATTCTAATTAGTTAGCTTATACCATAATCCAGACTAGAGCCTCCCGGTAAATGCTATCTGCACTTAGTTCATTTTGAATACGGTTGAGTTATAAATCTTGCATTTTAATCAAGACTAGCTCAGGTAAATACTCTTGACTTATTTTCCCTATACGGGTTTGGGTTACGATAAATTATTATCGCTTGGTCGGAAATGAGATCAATCGAATGCCGGATTGTGGCTTGTAAATCCGCATATTCCGTTTTGGTCAGTTTTGTTTGATAACTTAAACATTGGGGGTAACGACCGTGTCCTGGATATCCTTGGCTCATTACATTAGTTAATGGCCATGACCAAAGCACGGGGTGTAGGCATACACCCGACAGATGCGAATGCTAAATTATTTTTACCCACAAGTTGGGGATAACTCCTTCCTGGGTTCATAAGTGGTGTGTACGTTAATCATGTCTCGGTCTCTGTACTATGCCTCATATGTATTGACAAACATGTAAAGCTGTTAACAAGGTTACAACGCTGACTTTTCCAAGTTATAAAAGATTTGTGTCCTGTGCACTTAAATCTAATTTTTAAAATATTTTAAAATGAGTCAGACGGATGTATTTACCAGCGAAAGCTGATGTATTTTCAAAAGACTAAGATGCAGGTACAATACGAAATAGGCTGGAAGCTGCTCGGTAGTGATATAAGAGGATCTTGAAAATCCTTAGATCTGCCCAAAGTCTGTTACACATTTTTGTATATTTTACGATCCGCCTGTGGATCTTTCATTACATGCAGTCTGTATATTATTTTTCATACTTTGAACATTTGGTTTGTTATAGTAATTTAAACTCCAAGACTTCCGCTGTGCTGTGTTTAATTGACTATAATGATATCAACTTACGTCACAATATTCCTCACCCGGGCCCACCGGTGTTTGATTGAAAATATGGAGTGTGACACAAACTATACCTAATAAATACCTAGTTGAATGAAATTCTTCTGCTTGTTGTCTCTCTAACAATTTATTATTTTTTCTAATATTTACTTTATGAATATTTGTTTTATTTAATTTCCTTTCTTATTTAATTCCTTTATGTTTTTCTGTTTATTAATACTTATTAAGTATTTTGTTAATTTAACATGTGCAATACATACATGAGTTTCTCACTATACTGTATACATACAAATACAAACACAGACAAAATGATGAAGTTTTATCTTCTATAAATGATGTGTTTGAACTAGCGTAATAGTCAAAAGACAAGACCTGGTTCACAAATAGACTAAATCTGAACATTACAACTTTTTGGTCATGAAAATGATAGGTCTTGGCTATCGGTCATTCGGTTCAATGGTTGATTGTGAGATTGTCAACGATCACTTTGAAAGTGGGTTAACCGATCCGAATGTAGTCCGATCATGAAACCATTGAAACAAAAGTTTATGTTGAAATCATACCATCAACAAACAATTTGTTCATATCCTTCTTATATCTTTAAAATGTACTTTTTTATGTTGAAACTAATTCAAAATTCATATTTATCAATTCAATGATTATATATTTAGCACACGGCTTATCGGTTGAAACTCGTTTCATTTAATACTAAAAAAGTACATGACGAAACAACACGTTAACATTGAATGCATATATCATCGTATCTGGAGGCAGAATCATAATTGTGCCAAACTATATTTAAACGTTTTATCTGTTGGTGCTCTCGATCAGTGGCGGATCTAGAAAATCTTTGTAGGAACAATGTTTCATATAAAAGGGGTAACAAAATCGAAAAAACGTCAAATTTTCGAAAATTTACACTACCGCCGGAGCGTTAAGGGGTAGCGGAGGTTACCCCTAGTAACATGCTAGGTCAGCCCCTGCTCTCGATTAAGGACTTAAGTAAACATGCCCCATCATAATTCTACATTTCTACTATTCAAATTTTTTAAATCATAATACTTTTAATTTTAATTTTGATAATCATGGCAAATAGATGTTAGGGACGTTATGAGTATTATTATGACTGTAGTAGTAAAGCGGCTGTTGTAGAAACGATATAAGCTCATGCAGATATATCGAAGATTAATCGAATAATCGATAGTAGGCTCGACAAATCGATGTTAACCTTTTTATTGATATATCAACTCAGAACTCCTATGCTATGAGAACTTGAACCATTTATGTACATCACTTAATTTTATAGAGAAGTGATAAAGATCAGAATATTTATTGATTTTATAGAGAAGTTAAACATCAGCTAAGGATATTACCCCGGTCTTGTCCAATTTTGCATGGCAGATGCAAAACTGAACAGAGCTAGGGTAATATCGTTGGGTGACGAACAAAAATATATGTAAAAATGTTGAACAATGCATACGCGTTGCGGAGGTTTTTTTTAAAGTTTTTTTGTAAGGTATAGTTTTTTTATTTTTATTTTTTTAGCGTGGGGGAGAGACGGGGGTGTTTAGGTTTTTAGGTTGTGGTGGGGTGGGGTGAGTTTATTTTATTGTGTTTAAATTAATTCTTGTGTTTCTCGCAATAAGAATGATTCTCAAATGAACCATACGCTATATATTGTTGAAATTTTAATGAGTTTTGTATTTATTTAATTCATTTCATTTTTTAACGTAACATTCTTATTTTATAATTAATATTAAATTAAAATAAATAATAAATAGAATTAACCTTTATTAAATCATATGAGTTTACTATTTGTGTTGTGTGTGTATTTACTAAAAGTCTAATTAATTGAAAAATTCGACTTCAATTCATAAGATCCTGCTACGATTAATAAATACAAAATTGCAGTAAGATGTGGGTTCAAATCGAATTAACACACCATTAGATCCAACTATAATTGATTTCTCAAACAGCTTTTGAAGTATCCAACTACAATTGATTTCTTAAACAACTTTTAAAGTTAGCACCCAATACCGCTTATCCTAAAACTATTAAAGAGATAAAAAAATCAAAAGCTAGAAACATTGAAATCGTATTGTTGTATTTAATAAACTGGGCTTATAGCGTAAGGTGTCCAGTAAATTTGTTTCTCCAAGAACCAAATTATTACGGTGAACCAACAAATCTTAGAAAGAAAATTTGGGTTCACAAATAGAATCAATCTGAACACATTAACTTGTTTTGGTGATGATAGTGACAGAAGAGGTAGTAGTAAATCTGAACATTTATGTCGAAGTAGTGTCACGTCCGAGATTCGTTTTCACGACTTTTAGCTTTGATTGGACAATTGAAATATGAAGTGATGGATATTTTTTTACCATTCTACTATATATACATATGAAACTTCAAATTTTACCCTGAATTTCTTAAATTCTCTAAATTTCAATCACTCTTCATCTTTATTTTACAAAACTTCCCATAAAAATTATGAGTTACTAGTTTCTAATTGACCCGAACAACCCCTACGGTCATAACCCACTAGAACCAAACACCCCGAACAAGCCCCAAAGTCAAACTCACCTAACCAATTTAGTTCATACCCTTTAGCGTGGTATTAACTATTGAATCTAAACCATCTCCACGGACCCAGCTACCGGAAGTTATTTATATTTATGATATTTTAGTCGTCAAATTATATATTTTTTTTTCTACCATTGTTTATATATTTATTTTAGTTGTACAAAAATTTTTATATATTTTAAATAGGAAACTCACGAAAAAGCACCTACTTTCAAAAACGTGTTCATGAATAGTTTCACGAAATATTATTGGAATCAAGATTTTATTTCCGGTAAATAGAGAGAAGTAGTACGAAAAGTCATCGTATTTAGGGGCATCTATAAAGTCTACAACAACCTCACAAACAATTACGGAAGAACAAGTGATGCTAGCGATATGGACTTGCTAATGGGGGCTTAAAATCGATTCAAACAAGACTTACACTTGTTCAAAATGGAGCAACCTTGGCAAATCTTAAAGAAAACTACCAAGTGACATCTCATTCCGATGGACCCACGGGAAGCCGAGTGAAAAGATCGAAAACTACATCGTCCACTGACTACACCTCCTCTCAAGCTGCATCGAATGCGTGTTTGCACTTAAATTTAGCTGACTCGGACAACGAGTTTCGGTTGTTGGAAGAACCGACTCCTCCCGTTGATGCAGTTCGTCCGATGGGGCGAGATCGTTAACCAGCTACAACATCGAAAGGCAAGTGAGTCTCTCGATGCAAATATCAAAAGGTTGTTGGCCCTCAAGGAACAAAAGATTGTCGCCTAGCATCTCATGTTCTTTGGATGAACACTGATGATATGTCAGATTCAGACAAACCTATAATTGATAAAACGAAAAAACAAGATTCACAAACGCATCCTACATGAGATGATGAAGGAGAACGAGGAAGACGACGAGTAGTTTTTTTTTAATGTTCTTTAGGTGTTTAATTATTTTTCTACTTTTTTGGGACTTCAAATTTTATAATACGTTTTTTGGATTTTAAGTTTTATTATACTTTTTTCAAACTTAATGCAATTTTTAATTTTATATGTTTTAATTGATTAAAGATAATAATAAGATTTATATATTTAAATAAAAAATTAACAATTAAATAATGAATAGATACGATTAGAACCATTGAAATCATTAAAGCTACAATGAAAAAAATGATTTAATAATGTATTAGTAATGTGACAGATATTTTATGAGATAACGATTAAAAATAATAAAATCATTACATTTAGCGTAACTACTTACCCTTTATACCATGTACTACATGTTGCCTATCCTATTCTCTATAAACTATCCAAAATTTTATATTTACATGATGTACCTCTAAATTTTGCTAATCTTCTTCAACCTCCTAATTTTCATCTTAATCTTCATTTTATTAATAACTAGTGGGATTCCTCTAAGCTATACGGCGAAAATTCGGTCGGCATCGGTTATGTTCGTTATGGTACCGACAGTCAAATGGATATTGCCATGTGTATATCAATCAAAAACATTAAAAACAAATATTGCTTCAGTTCGTTAACATACCATCACTCATGCATAGCCTACAATACTAAAAAATAATCTATGTTGAATGCAACTCCGTTGCCAACAAAATTTATACTACACGTCTAAATAATTTAAACATGTGCATGGATTGAGCTTTTAAAAAATTACAAACGTGAGTCTATCAGTTCCAATATTATATAGCTATAAACCTTAACTATATTGATAATTAACTGAACTTAAGCAGTTCCAATATTATATAGCTATAAACTTTAACTATATTGATAATTAACTTAACTTAGTATAAGTGGAGTGGTTTCTAAAATGAACACTAGTGTATTTGTGAATTGAGTAAGCAATTCTAGTCGTTGATTTTAATCATCCAAATATCATCAAAATTGTAAAATACATTAGTGTATTTTCATCATAAATCCTACCATTGATTTACAATTATGTATTAATAATCAAATTCTAAGATTAGTTAACTGATGTTTACAATTAAAGAAGTTGTTAAAATGAACCTAATACAGTATAAGCGTTGTAATACGTCGATATTTTTACCAAATTTATGGTATATATACAGCTTAATGGCTACGAAAATTAACATACTATAAACAATTAAATATATTAATACTTTTGCCACTCAATTTGATTAAATCATTATATATATATATATATATATATATATATAAAATTGTAAGTTATATGAAGAGTTACTTACAATTTGATTTTTTTTTCATTTCTCTCTTTTGTTTTATTTTTTGACTTTTTTTGTTTTTTTATATTTTTACCACTCAACTTTTAGCGTTAACAATTACAATCTTTTAACTTTCTAAATACTTTTTAATCGAGTTTTACGTGTTTATTTTTATGTACATATTGGTATAAAGTCAAACTGATTTACGTTTAGACGTAATTTTTTTCGGGCAATAAATAGGGTCAAATATAATATGTTTTTATCCTTATTATTATGTACGTTTTATGTTGTTTTACGTTTTAACATGATTTTTCTTATCAGAATTGAGTCGGGTGAAACATAATACGTTTTTATTAAACGGTGTAAATTCGAGTCACTATACGTTTCGACACCATCGCAACGTGTCGAAACGGAAAATTACAATTAACAATTTGTGTGAATAATGCTTTCATCCTATTGCCTTTTATGTTTCTTACTTGATTTTTTCTGTACTTTATTATATTTAATTTTTTTTACTTTTCTTTATGTTAAGTGTTTTAGTTTTAGGTTCCTTTTTCATTAAAATTATATTTAAGATAAATTACGTTTTCATTTACAATCAGTTCGACCCGCTGTCTTATTTAAATTTATTTTTTTGGTTTTCGTTCGAAGTAAAACATGTATCGATATTCTTTTTCGCATCTTTCGTTTGGTTGCTATACTTAACCAAAATAGATATTAACTGAAACCCCGCAGCATGGCATGGGTAATCTTTCTAGTTATTACAATGAGAAAAAATAATAATCACATTAATGATTGCCACATGTAGGTTAAGGGAACCTAGAAACGGGCAGTACTGATAAGCCCCTTCAATATTTGTTATTGCCACACTCTAAATATGCAACATTTTGTTAATCCACATTTTATATTTTATGGATAGGGTGTTTTTCAAAAAAAAAATTGATATGTCACTTTCAACTTAAAAGTCTTTTATCTTTTACACTTTAACCCCTTTGATTAACATAAAGCTTTCATCTTTTACAATTTAACACAAACACATTTTTTTGTTCAACTTTAGTCCCTCGTACTTTTATCTTTCACAAGTTTTTTGTTTTATATTTCGTTCTAAATTTATGAGTCAACACACGACAACGTGCGTGTGGGGTTCAATGATTTTTTTGTCTATTTTTTCCGTTTGACAGACCCATTACAACGCGTCTATTTGTCTCTGTTTGACAAGTTCATCGCAACATGCGGGTTCTAGGTCGACTTAGTTATTCTTTTCTACATTTTACGTTACGGTCTAATTTTTCGCATTAACATGACGCAACGGGCGTGCGTGGTTTAACAATTTTACGTCTGTTTTTCGTTCGATGTTATTTATTTTTTTTATTCATTTTTTTATTTTTACCAGTATATGTTGGTGTTCGCTAGCAGTAGTGTGGCATTGATGCTACTTGACACGATTTTACAAACATATTTAACATATTAAGTTTTTTACTAATAATTTGTTTCGAGGTTACCCCTATACATTCTTTACTTAAAAAACTATTTTTCCGTGAATATACATTTTTGTATAAAAAACCATTTTTAAATACATATTTTTATGTACATTTCAGTATAAATTCAAGTTGGTGTATGTTTTGACGTAAACTTTTTTGGAAAACAAGTCAGGTCAAATATAATATGTTTTTTGTGCTTATTTTATGAATGTTTCGTAAAATTTGTTTCAAATCGAGTGGAGTCAAATCGGGGTTTCTTTTTTTCCCTTATTTTTAAAGCTCTAATTAATCTCTTTTAATTATACGTGTCAACTTTTCCGCTACATGTGTTACATTTTTTCTATGTATGAGTCGGGTCACATATAATATTTTATGATTGTACGGTATAAATTTCAGTTACTTTATGTTCTGATCCAATCGTAATGCTTATATAGGTTAGTCAAAACACGCATCTTCATATGATTAACGGATCATATAACACTTGGACTAATCAATTTGATGTTTGTAACATATTCGTGCTGCAATGCACGCGGGTCTTATTGCTAGTTATGTAAAATACGTATGTATTTTTTATTATTGTTTTTTTCTTTCTCAAATTTAAAACATTGACTATCAGGGTTCTCTCTAAGAATTTAGATGCGTAAGCCAATAGAAAAAAATGGGTATCGGAAACAATAAACAGTTTATAATTTTTTTCGTTAGTTATTTTCTCTCTAATTAATTAGGCAAAAACACCTTATTCTACACATATCGAAATTTATCATACATATATTCTATGTGTGTTGAAATTATCCAACATATATCGATATATATCCTACATGTATATTCTACACGTGTCGAAATTCTTCCTAAATATATCATACATGTATAGAAAATTTTCTTTCACTATAAATTAGGTTGTCTTAAAAGAGTATATTTTAGATGTGAGTTATAGATTAAATTAGTTAGCTAATTAGAGGAATATAATAAATTAATTTAAATTATAAATTTTCTTGTATGCCCTTACAATAACATTAAATACACATAATACATGGATTAAAAGGATAATTTTTATTGGTTTAAAACTTATTCTTTTACTTTTATATAAAAAAATTCTTCTCATTTGAACCATCCACTATATAGGGGTGCAGGTGTGTGTATGAGTAAATTGCAAAATCTGTCCTCTATCTTTATACCATGTTTCAAGCTGTGTCCTTTGTCTTTATAAGTGAAGAGTTTTAAAGTTCATGTTTCCAAATGCTACACGTTATGTTCTTTAGCCCTAACCCAATTATTTTTTTTTGGTTAAATCAGATCACACAATGATAGTGAAGGGGTATGGTCCTAAACGCCTCGCGGACCGTGACTAAGCCCTTACGGGCCCACGACCATACTTACACATAACACTAAAAATAGCCAGTTGGTCACAACGATCTGCCCGCGAGCCACTTTTGCGGGCCTGATGCTAAGTCTACATGGAGGTCACAAACAATACAAGGTGAAAGGGACCTGCATCCAATCAGCACCCGCTACCTACTGTACCAGAAGATCCTCACGATGTGCCATGATGTGGTGGACAAAAGGTACAGACAACAACGACATGTGGCCAATTAGGATGCGCCATTTCACCTCTCGTCATGTTGGATCTGAGTGTGTGTTTTTTATAAAACAGTTTAGAAATTCATCAAAACAGTAATAATAAATACATTAATCAATACACAAGTGCATTTGTGAAGCTGGTTGTCAAATGCTTCAATTATATTCAAATGATGTAAGTACAATCAAGGTTCAATTCACCCCCCCCCCCCACTAGGTGCACTCACTCTCTCTCTCTCTCTCTCTCTTACTTATGTTTTTCTCTCTCTAGATACTTTAATCAAAGGATATTTAGTTGTAAGAGTTAAGTTTATACATTGATCACTGTTCTATTTATAAGAGTAGAGAACTGTAGGTGACGTCACCATGAAAGAGACCTTAAACAGCCTATTAAATGATGTAACTACCAGTAGTTTGCAAAACTGCTGGACAACTGGAATAAAACAATTGTTACATTGCAACTATTAGAAATACAATGGGAAACTAGAACTGCTAGAAGAATTCTAACACTTTTAGAATCTAGTTGTTTCATTTTTAGAGTGTAAGAAATAAGTCGGGGTAAATCTTGAGTAATCCTTAACGATGACTAAACAATACATTTTCTTGGCCAGACTCATTATCTTAAGAGGGCCAAACAAGTCAAGATGAAGCATCTGAAGACATCCAGTAGTTTTGGATTCCTCAATAGACTTGTAAGACTTTATGTTGTCTTCCCTTAAGACAAGAGATGCAATGTTGATCATATTCAAACTCTTTATTAGGAGGTCCTCTCACAAGACCTTGCTTGGTACATCATTGATTATCTGTAAATTGATATGGCCTAAGCTCCTATGCCAAAGTTCAGTCTCTTTGGCAGATGCCTGAGAGAATAGATACACACGTTGTGGCATGGGGTATCTTTTAGCATACCAACCACATACATATTTCCACTTCTGTTGGCCACCAATTGTGTATCATTTGCAATAAGATTCTCAATCTTTTTCACAAGTTATGGCCCAAGAATTTTACGTGATCGAATTTTTAGGTGGAGAATGTGCTATACCTTTTATCACTTAGAAGATTAAACTTCAAGTTATCAACAAGGTTGGCATTCTCAATTTGAGGCTTCCAGTATTCACTTCAATAGATCTTAGAATTTTTCCTTTAAAGTCATTTCCAAATGATATATATGTTCCTCCATTAGCTCTAAAATATGAGAGGAGGTCCTTACAACCAGTCTTGAACCTCGACTATCAACATACCACGAGATATCAAAATGAGAGAATCCATTTTTGATTATCTCATTTGTTAATGACTAATGCCACATTTGCAGACATGGTCTATGGAGGCTTACCAACAGTTTCCATGGTACCTTATCAATGAGTTTTTCTTTTAAAGTGATATCCTCAAGAGCAATCTACTCATCTGTGGTTGCATATTGCTTGGTATCTATAGCAAGTGTAGCAAGGTTGTTATCCGAAATATCATTAGACATAGTGCTTCGGTCTATGAAGTTTTAAGTAAAGAAGCTTTGATGACTTGAGTTTGGTGCAGGGCAACCGACAATTTGAGAAACTATTGGTGCTTGTGTCTGTGGCGTTATTTGTGCAAGTTTGGAAGCAGGTATAGGTACTTGAGACATTGAGGCCTGAGCATATTGATATTGAACAGATGTTTAACAATACTCAATATGCATGGCATAGAGGTATGAATGAAATGAGTTGTAGCCTAAATGTATGGATAAAGATGCATTTTAGGAAGAGTATTGATGTGGATTCTGTGAGGTTAACTGGTTTGTTGAGGTTGGATAGGTTACATAGGATGAAGGGTTTTATGTGTAATAGCCTAGCGTAACCGCGCTATGACATTGTCCGCTTTGGTAGCCAGCACGCCTTCAGCGCCTGCCCCTCACGGTTTTAAAACGCTTCATGATGGTGAAGGTATCCGGCCCCTTATAAGGAAGCCTTTGTTCCCCTTCACAACCGATGTGGGATATCACAATCCACCCCCTTAAGGGGTCCAACGTCCTCGCGGGACTTGGCACCACCGGTCTGGCCCTAGCTCTGATACCATCTGAATTAATTCTTCTGGTTCTCGCAATAAGAATGATTCTCAAATGAACCATACCCTATATATTGTTGAAATTTTAGTGAGTTTTGTATTTATTTAATTCATTTCATTTTTTAACGTAACATTCTTATTTTATAATTAATATTAAATTGAAATAAATAATAAATAGAATTAAACTTTATGAAATCATATGAGTTTACTATTTGTGTCGTGTGTGTATTTACTAAAAGTCTAATTAATTGAAAAATTCGACTTCAATTCATAAGATCCTGCTACGATTAATAAATACAAAATTGCAGTAAGATGTGGGTTCAATCGAATTAACACACCATTAGATCCAACTATAATTGATTTCTCAAACAGCTTTTGAAGTATCCAACTACAATTGATTTCTCAAACAACTTTTAAAGTTAGCACCCAATACCGCTTATCCTAAAACTATTAAAGAGATAAAAAAAATCAAAAGCTAGAAACATTGAAATCGTATTGTTGTAATTAATAAACTGGGCTTATAGCGTAAGGTTTCCAGTAAATTTGTTTCTCCAAGAACCAAATTATTACGGTGAACCAACAAATCTTAGAAAGAAAATTTGGGTTCACAAATAGAATCAATCTGAACACATTAACTTGTTTTGGTGATGATAGTGACAGAAGAAGTAGTAGTAAATCTGAACATTTATGTCGAAGTAGTGTCACGTCCGAGATTCGTTTTCACGACTTTTAGCTTTGATTGGACAATTGAAATATGAAGTGATGGATATTTTTTTACCATTCTACTATATATACATATGAAACTTCAAATTTTACCCTGAATCTCTTAAATTCTCTAAATTTCAATCACTCTTCATCTTTATTTTACAAAACTTTCCATAAAAATTATGAGTTACTAGTTTCTAATTGACCCGAACAACCCCTACGGTCATAACCCACCAGAACCAAACACCTCGAACAAGCCCCAAAGTCAAACTCACCTAACCAATTTAGTTCATACCCTTTAGCGTGGTATTAACTATTGAATCTAAACCATCTCCACGGACCCAGCTACTGGAAGTTATTTATATTTATGATATTTTAGTCGTCAAATTATATATTTTTTTCTACCATTGTTTATATATTTATTTTAGTTGTACAAAAATTTTTATATATTTTAAATAGGAAACTCACGAAAAAGCACCTACTTTCGAAAACGTGTTAATGAATAGTTTCACGAAATATTATTGGAATCAAGATTTTATTTCCGGCAAATAGAGAGAAGTGGTACGAAAAGTCATCGTATTTAGGGGCATCTATAAAGTCTACAACAACCTCACAAACAATTACGGAAGAACAAGTGATGCTAGCGATATGGACTTGCTAATGGGGGCTTAAAATCGATTCAAACAAGACTTACACTTGTTCAAAATGGAGCAACCTTGGCAAATCTTAAAGAAAACTACCAAGTGACATCTCACTCCGATGGACCCACGGGAAGCCGAGTGAAAAGATCGAAAACTACATCGTCCACTGACTACACCTCCTCTCAAGTTGCATCGAATGCGTGTTTGCACTTAAATTTAGCTGACTCGGACAACGAGTTTCGGTTGTTGGAAGAACCGACTCCTCCCGTTGATGCAGTTCGTCCGATGGGGCGAGATCGTTAACCAACTACAACATCGAAAGGCAAGTGAGTCTCTCGATGCAAATATCAAAAGGTTGTTGGCCCTCAAGGAACAAAAGATTGTCGCCTAGCATCTCATGTTCTTTGGATGAACACTTTCGATATGTCAGATTCAGACAAACCTATAATTGATAAAACGAAAAAACAAGATTCACAAACGCATCCTACATGAGATGATGAAGGAGAACGAGGAAGACGACGAGTAGTTTTTTTTTAATGTTCTTTAGGTGTTTAATTATTTTTCTACTTTTTTGGGACTTCAAATTTTATAATACGTTTTTTGGATTTTAAGTTTTATTATACTTTTTTCAAACTTAATGCAATTTTTAATTTTATATGTTTTAATTGATTAAAGATAGATTTATATATTTAAATAAAAAATTAACAATTAAATAATGAATAGATACGATTAGAACCATTGAAATCATTAAAGCTACAATGAAAAAAATGATTTAATAATGTATTAGTAATGTGACAGATATTTTATGAGATAACGATTAAAAATAATAAAATCATTACATTTAGCGTAACTACTTACCCTTTATACCATGTACTACATGTTGCCTATCCTATTCTCTATAAACTATCCAAAATTTTATATTTACATGATCTACCTCTAAATTCTGCTAATCTTCTTCAACCTCCTAATTTTCATCTTAATCTTCATTTTATTAATAACTAGTGGGATTCCTCTAAGCTATACGGCGAAAATTCGGTCGGCGTCGGTTATGTTCGTTATGGTACCGACATTCAAATGGATATTGCCATGTGTATATCAATCAAAAACATTAAAAACAAATATTGCTTCAGTTCGTTAACATATCACCACTCATGCATAGCCTACAATACCAAAAAATAATCTATGTTGAATGCAACTCCGTTACCAACAAAATTTATACTACACGTCTAAATAATTTAAACATGTGCATGGATTGAGCTTTTAAAAAATTACAAACGTGAGTCTATCAGTTCCAATATTATATAGCTATAAACCTTAACTATATTGATGATTAACTTAACTTAGTATAAGTGGGGTGGTTTCTAAAATGAACACTAGTGTATTTGTGAATTGAGTGAGCAAATTCTAGTCGTTGATTTTAATCATCCAAATATCATCAAAATCGTAAAATACATTAGTGTATTTTCATCATCAAATCCTACCATTGATTTACAATTATGTATTAATAATCAAATTCTAAGATTAGTTAACTGATGTTTACAATTAAAGAAGTTGTTAAAATGAACCTGCGTTTTAATACGTTGATATTTTTACCAAATTTATGGTATATATACAGCTTAATGGCTACGAAAATTAACATACTATAAACAATTAAATATATTAATACTTTTGCCACTCAATTTGATTAAATCATTATATATATATATATATAATATTGTAAGTTATATGAAGAGTTACTTACAATTTGATTTTTTTTTTCATTTCTCTCTTTTGTTTTATTTTTTGACTTTTTTTGTTTTTTATATTTTTACCACTCAACTTTTAGCGTTAACAATTACAATCTTTTAACTTTCTAAATACTTTTTAATCGAGTTTTACGTGCTTATTTTTATGTACATATTGGTATAAAGTCAAACTGATTTACGTTTGGACGTAATTTTTTTCAGGCAATAAATAGGGTCAAATATAATATGTTTTTATCCTTATTATTATGTACGGTTTATGTTGTTTTACGTTTTAACATGATTTTTCTTATCAGAATTGAGTCGGGTGAAACATAATACGTTTTTATTAAACGGTGTAAATTCGAGTCACTATACGTTTCGACACCGTCGCAACGTGTCGAAACGGAAAATTACAATTACCAAGTTGTGTGAATAACGCTTTCATCCTATTGCCTTTTATGTTTCTTACTTGATTTTTTCTGTACTTTATTATATTTAATTTTTTTTACTTTTCTTTATGTTAAGTGTTTTAGTTTTAAGTTCCTTTTTCATTAAAATTATATTTAAGATAAATTACATTTTCATTTACAATCAGTTCGTCTCGCTGTCCTATTTAAATTTATTTTTTTGGTTTTCGTTCGAAGTAAAACATGTATCGATATTCTTTTTCCCATCTTTCGTTTGGTTGCTATACTTAACCAAAATAGATATTAACCGAAACCTCGCAGCATGGCATGGGTAATCTTTCTAGTTATTACAATGAAAAAAAACAATAATCACATTAATGATTGCCACATGTAGGTTAAGGGAACCTAGAAACGGGCAGTACTGATAAGCCCCTTCAATATTTGTTATTGCCACACTCTAAATATGCAACATTTTGTTAATTCACATTTTATATTTTTTGGATAGTGTGTTTTTCAAAAAAAAATTTTGATATTTCACTTTCAACTTAAAAGTCTTTTATCTTTTACACTTTAACCCCTTTGATTAACACAAAGCTTTCATCTTTTACAATTTAACACAAACACATTTTTTTTGTTAAACTTTAGTCTCTCGTACTTTTATCTTTCACAAGTCTTTGTTTTATATTTTCGTCCTAAATTTATGAGTCAACACACGACAACGTGCGTGTGGGGTTCAATGATTTTTTTGTCTATTTTTTCCGTTTGACAGACCCATTGCAACGCGTCTATTTGTCTCTGTTTGACAAGTTCATCGCAACATGCGGGTTCTAGATCGACTTAGTTATTCTTTTCTACATTTTACGTTACGGTCTAATTTTTCGCATTAACATGACGCAACGGGCGTGCGTGGTTCAACAATTTTACGCCTGTTTTTCGTTCGATGTTATTTATTCTTTTTTTATTTTTACCAGTTTATGTTGGTGTTCGCTAGCAGTGGTGTGGCATTGATGCTACTTGACACGATTTTACAAACATATTTAACATATTAAGTTTTTTACTAATAATTTGTTTCGAGTTTACCCCTATAAATTCTTTACTTAAAAAACTATTTTTTCGTGAATATACATTTTTGTATAAAAAACCATTTTTAAATACATATTTTTATGTATATTTCAGTATAAATTCAAGTTGGTGTATGTTTTGACGTAAACTTTTTTAGAAAACAAGTCAGGTCAAATATAATATGTTTTTTGTGCTTATTTTATGAATGTTTCGTAAAATTTGTTTCAAATCGAGTGGAGTCAAATCGGGGTTTCTTTTTTTCCCTTATTTTTAAAGCTCTAATTAATCTCTTTTAATTATACGTGTCAACTTTTCCGCTACATGTGTTACGTTTTTTCTATGTATGATTCAGGTCACATATAATATTTTATGATTGTACGGTATAAATTTGATTTACTTTATGTTCTGATCCAATCGTAATGCTTATATAGGTTACATTGAGTTCAATCGATAACGTCAAAACACGCATCTTCATATGATTAACGGATCACATAACACTTGGACTAATCAATTCGATGTTTGTAACATATTCGTGCTGCAATACGCGCGGGTCTTATTGCTAGTTATGTAAAATACGTATGTATTTTTTATTATTGTTTTTTTCTTTCTCAAATTTAAAACATTGACTATCAGGGTTCTCTCTAAGAATTTAGATGCGTAAGCCAATAGAAAAAAATGGGTATCGGAAACAATAAACAGTTTATAATTTTTTTCGTTAGTTATTTTCTCTCTGATTAATTAGGCAAAAACACCTTATGCTACACATATCGAAATTTATCATACATATATTCTATGTGTGTTGAAATTATCCAACATATATCGATATATATCCTACACGTATATTCTACACGTGTCGAAATTCATCCTAAATATATCATACATGTATAGAAAATTTTCTTTCACTATAAATTAGGTTGTCTTAAAAGAGTATATTTTAGATGTGAGTTATAGATTAAATCAGTTAGCTAATTAGAGGAATATAATAAATTAATTTAAATTATAAATTTTCTTGTATGCCCTTACAATAACATTAAATACACATAATACATGGATTAAAAGGAGAATTTTTATTGGTTTAAAACTTATTCTTTTTACTTTTATATAAAAAAATTCTTCTCATTTGAACCATCCACTATATAGGGGTGCAGGTGTGTGTATGAGTAAATTGAAAAATCTGTCCTCTATCTTTATACCATGTTTCAAGCTGTGTCCTTTGTCTTTATAAGTGAAGAGTTTTAAAGTTCATGTTTCCAAATGCTACACGTTATGTTCTTTAGCCCTAACCCAATTATTTTTTTTGGTTAAATCAGATCACACAATGATAGTGAAGGGGTATGGTCCTAAACGCCTCGCGGGCCGTGACTAAGCCCTTACGGGCCCACGACCATACTTACACATAACACTAAAAATAGCCAGTTGGTCACAACGATCTGCCTGCGAGCCACTTTTTCGGGCCTGATGCTAAGCCTACATGGAGGACACAAACAATACAAGGTGAAAGGGACCTGCATCCAATCAGCACCCGCTACCTACTGTACCAGAAGATCCTCACGATGTGCCATGATGTGGTGGACAAAAGGTACAGACAACAGCGACATGTGGCCAATTAGGATGCGCCATTTCACCTCTCGTCATGTTGGATCTGAGTGTGTGTTTTTTATAAAACAGTTTAGAAATTCATCAAAACAGTAATAATAAATACATTAATCAATACACAAGTGCATTTGTGAAGCTGGTTGTCAAATGATTCAATTATATTCAAATGATGTAAGTACAATCAAGGTTCAATTCACCCCCCCCCCCCACTAGGTGCACTCACTCTCTATCTCTCTCTCTGTCTCTCTCTCTCTTATGTTTTTCTCTCTCTAGATACTTTGATCAAAGGATATTTAGTTGTAAGAGTTAAGTTTATACATTGATCACTGTTCTATTTATAAGAGTAGAGAACTGTTGGTGACGTCACCATGAAAGAGACCTTAAACAGCCTATTAAATGATGTAACTACCAGTAGTTTGCAAAACTGCTGGACAACTGGAATAAAACAATTGTTACATTGCAACTATTAGAAATACAATGGGAAACTAGAACTGCTAGAAGAATTCTAACACTTTTAGAATCTAGTTATTTCATTTTTAGAGTGTAAGAAATAAGTTCGAGGTAAATCTTGAGTAATCCTTAACGATGACTAAACAATACCTTTTCTTGGCCAGACTCATTATCTTAATAGGGCCAAACAAGTCAAGATGAAGCATCTGAAGACATCCAGTAGTTTTGGATTCCTCAATAGACTTGTAAGAGACTTTATGTTGTCTTCCCTTAAGACAAGAGATGCAATGTTGATCGTATTCAAACTCTTTCTTAGGGGAGGTCCTCTCACAAGACCTTGCTTGGTACATCATTGATTATCTGTAAATTGATATGGCCTAAGCTCCTATGCCAAAGTTCAGTCTCTTTGGCAGATGCCTGAGAGAATAGATACACACGTTGTGGCATGGGGTATCTTTTAGCATACCAACCACATACACATTTCCACTTCTGTTGGCCACCAATTGTGTATCATTTGCAATAAGATTCTCAATCTTTTTCACAAGTTATGGCCCAACAATTTTATGTGATTGAATTTTTAGGTGTAGAATGTGCTATACCCTTTATCACTTAGAAGATTAAACTTCAAGTTATCAACAAGGTTGGCGTTCTCAAATTTGAGGCTTCCAGTATTCACTTCAATAGATCTTAGAATTTTTCCTTTAAAGTCATTTCCAAATGATATATATGTTCCTCCATTAGCTCTAAAATATGAGAGGAGGTCCTTACAACCAGTCTTGAACCTCGACTATCAACATACCACGAGATATCAAAGTGAGAGAATCCATTTTTGATTATCTCATTTGTTAATGACTAATGCCACATTTGCAGACATGGTCTATGGAGGCTTACCAACAGTTTCCATGGTACCTTATCAATGAGTTTTTCTTTTAAAGTGATATCCTCAAGAGCAATCTACTCATCTGTGGTTGCATATTGCTTGGTATCTAAAGCAAGTATAGCAAGGTTGTTATCCGAAATATCATTAGACATAGTGCTTCGGTCTATAAAGTTTTAAGTAAAGAAGCTTTGATGACTTGAGTTTGGTGCAGGGCAACCGGCAGTTTGAGAAACTATTGGTGCTTGTGTCTGTGGCGTTATTTGTGCATGTTTGGAAGCAGGTATAGGTACTTGAGACATTGAGGCCTGAGCATATTGATATTGAACAGATGTTTAACAATACTCAATATGCATGGCATAGAGGTATGAATGAAATGAGTTGTAGCCTAAATGTATGGATAAAGATGCATTTTAGGAAGAGTATTGATGTGGATTCTGTGAGGTTAACTGGTTTGTTGAGGTTGGATAGGTTACATAGGATGAAGGGTTCTATGTCTAACAGCCCAGCTTAACCGCGCTATGACATTGTCCGCTTTGGTAGCCAGCACACCTTCAGCGCCTGCCCCTCACGGTTTTAAAACGCTTCATGATGGTGAAGGTATCCGGCCCCTTATAAGAAAGCCTTTGTTCCCCTTCACAACCGATGTGGGATATCACAATCCACCCCCTTAAGGGGTCCAGTGTCCTCGCGGGACTTGGCACCACCGGTCCGGCCCTAGCTCTGATACCATCTGTAACAGCCCATCATAACCGCACCATGATATTGTCCGCTTTGGCAGCCAGCACGCCCTTAGCGCCTGCCCCTCACGGTTTTAAAATGCGTCATGATGATGAAGGTATCCAGCCCCTTATAAGGAAGCCTTTGTTCCCCTTCACAACCGATGTGGGATATCACATTGTGTAAGACTTTTACATTCTCTAGAAAATTGTCCTAGCTTGTGACATTTACAACACTCAACCATGGATTTATCTTTTTCGAATGTACCCGTACCATCAAAACCAAGAAACTTCCTACTAGTTTTATTATAAATTTGTTAGACTTGATGCTTAGTAGGGCAAGCTGGTCTAGAAGATCAAATTCCTCTTGATCAATTGGGTCCATGGGTTGGTGATCATTCATCATTAGTGCAAGGTTCTAGTTTCTAACAATTAATGAGTTAATCAGGGAATCAAATCTAGCAGTTATGTCAACAAAATGATTATAACTCTAATCACTCATATTGTTGATTAGTGATGGTCTATCATGACTCGTTAAGGCTATGTTACCAATGGTGTAATCATCAATCGACTTCCCTAATGACAACAACTTCTGTTTTTTTTTATCAAGTTCTCTCTCATAAATGAGAAGTTTACTATGAAGTTGTGTCAAAGTCATTTCCTTGAATCCAACTAAAATTTCTCAAAACAATTACTATTGTATTTTAATTATCTAGGAGATATCTAAAAACCTATGACTCAGAGCAGAATTAGTATAAGTTTGATCAGCAAGCCTTGGCTCAGTAATTAAACAATTAAATCGCTCAAACTGTTGAGTCAAAGATTCTCGCTTGACATGAGTGAAAGTCTCATATTGTTGGTTAAATATCTCCCTTTTGTACTCCTGTACCTCATATGTACCACCAAATTGTCCATTCAATGCATCCCATAATTCCTTGACATATTCATAGTGGAGCAATCCAGTATACATTTTAGTAGGGTAAGGCCATGGCCAGTAACACGAATACCTTAGCAACAAGCTCCAATTTTTGAAAATCCTACTCGGAATAATCTACAGGCTTCTTTGGAACACTTATATTTAGTTTTTTGGTACTCAGTATAGAAGGAACATACGGACCAAAACAACAGACCTCCAGCAACCAGTGTTCTACTAAGATAGGTGGTGACACATCCTTCATTGTCAGATTTTGAATTCATGGCGGACGGGCATCGGAGGCTGGTTTGCCTATCCGGTATTATAAGGATCATGAGTGATTGATATCTTCTCTGAATTCTGTTGAGTTTTTCTTAAAAAAGGTCGAAATAGACTTGTTGTTCGGATTGTCTAATTCTTCTCACGTCCTGATCCTTCAATCAGATTATCATTCTGAGCTCAGGTTTGTCTTCTGAATCAACGATTAAGTCATTTCAGACATCCATAGCTCTGATACTAATTGTTGGATCTAAGAGTGTGTGCTTGTGTGTGTTTTTTTTATATAAAACTGTGTAACAATTCAAAAGATCATTAATACCAGTTAATAATAAACACATCAATCAAAGCAATAACTAGATTTGTAAGGAATGATTGTCTGATGATTTCTCATTACTGATTTCAGCAATACATCATAGTACAAAATACACTGTCACAACCTAAAAATCCACATGCGAAGTTTTACCGCGAGGTGTGCGACTGACCAGGATCAAGTCACTAATCATGTTGTACAAATATTTAAACTATTAAAAATCATCACAATCAACATGATTAGTGGTTAAGATTTAAATGTCCAAAACATAGTTTAAATCTACAATGGAAGCTAAACGTAAAATCTAGACAATAGTTAAAACCACAGTGTTTAATAAAATTTAAAGTTGATAGTTTGTTGCCCGTTGCGACACTCCAAATGCTGCAAGCTCCCCATGTTGTACTTAACGTCCTACAAAGCATGCTAAAGTGTATCAGCAAAGGTTGGCGAGTTCACAGTTTCAGTTTAAAGTAAAGTAAATTTCAAATACATTAGTTTATTAAAACATGTCATGGTAGCTAACCCACGGTTAAGCTACTAAATTGTTTAGTACCGAATACTTAACTGTAGTAAGTTGTTGTGCCCCAGTCAATGTCTCTCGTTATTGATATAAAGTCAAGGTCAAAAGTTCACGCCTGGCTCCCAGCATGGTGTGAGGTTTGTCGAACCTAATAGCGCTATTAACTAGAACCTCGTTTGCCAAACCCGGCAACTAATCAGTATAATGCGTAGGGAGTTTTCAGGTAGAATTCGTTTAGTTTGCTAAAGACATGAAATGTAACCTATGGTATTTAATTGGCAATATTCCAACCCATGAATATAAAGTAGTCCCAAATCCAGGGATAGTGTAGTTCCCAAACCCGGGAATGCATGCTTTTAATAAAACTATAAACTCACCTTAGTTTAGCTCGGTTAGATTTAGATGGAGAAGTAATGGGGGTGGTAATACCATTTAACTCGTTAGGGTGTGTTCATGCAATTCATGTAAGTCCTACACATATCTAGCAATTAGCCCATGAACAAGTTGTCATATAATATTTTATCGTATGGTTTTCCTGCACATGCTTACAACATAACCTACTACATGACATATGTTATTTCTACAATGACTAAACAAGTACAGACACTTAAAATAACAAATTCGACTCTTATAAGTTTATCAATCATGCACTACAAATTCACTAAAATTAGGCTGTTTTAGGAAGCTCGTTTACTATACTTATGGAGTTGAAACAATTATGATTTTTTATGTGATGTACCCCTCGGTGTGGTTGGCCTTGTGTATAAACTCCAAGGCCTAACTCTTTACCGAAAATTAAGAAAAATCATTTACTATGCAGTGGCCAGATTACCCAATTGACCCGATTACACTTGAAGATTCGTACAGACACCTAAGACCATCTACTACATAAATTTCACGAACTAATTCCAAGTATTCGCCAAGGTATGATGTAAAACACAACACACAAATTCTGAAGAAAAATGCAGCTTTGACCATTGAAACGAAATAATTCGTTTAAAATAACAAACGACATCAAAAGTTTTTGATTTCAACGCCATTAGAAGCGTATTCTAAAATACTACGTTTTCGAGTTAAGAAAGTCCAGATTTGTCGTTATGTTATGATCCGGTTACAGCCAACTGAAGTTGGGTGTAACTGTTGGACAGCTTCTTGTTTGCACATATACATTACTAAAACGAGTTTCCAAGTTTCCTTGACATGTTTTTGTGATTATATGAACATAATCAATCATCCCAAGCAAGTTATAGTTATTTATCTCAGGTTTATGATGCCAAAACATCAAGATCATCGAAAACTATAAAACCCTAATTAACATATACATGTCTAAGTACACCTAAACGATAAAACGAAACACCATACATGGTTTTCATGCATCCTAACTACAGGTAAAATTATAACCATCGAGATCATCAACAACCTCAGAAAAATGTAGCCAAGTTTATAACACATTAAACCGAATCTAACACAAAATACATACTAACCTTGGAGAGAGAGAGCTAGAGTGAGAGAGAGTAGCCATGGTTGGGGGGATTGCCGGCTGTCGTACGTCGAGAGGGAGAGGAGGGAGTGTTAGGGTTCCTTTTTTTCGACCTGATGAAACACGCAAACATGCATACGTACAAACACAAAGGGGCGGTTGGGCTTTTGGTTTGAGGTTGGGCCTTTGGGTTGGCAGTTTGGGCCGAGAGCAAGAGGGGCGGGGTTGGGTTGCTATTTTAACGAGTTGGGTTATAGGATCAGGTTGAGTCGCCACTAGTTTAGGCTTCGAATAATTTCATATAACAATGTTTCCAGTTTAGATAATTATATATATATATATATATATATATATATATATATACACAAACACATATATACATTTAAGGGTGTAACGATTAATCATACGATGTGACAATAAAAAAAGTAACTAAACGTAAATACGATATCGAGAAAGTGAGTAGTTAGAACCTTGGAAATACGGGTTGTCACATATACCTCCTCACCAGGTGAACTCTCTTTCTTACTTTAGCCTTTCTCTCTCTAGATTCCATGATCTGCGATACAATTATACTAGTGTATTGTTCAAGTTATAAGATGAGAGAACTACTAGTGACGCCACCATGAAAACGATCCAAAAAAACCCTATCAAAGTGTAACTGCCAGCAATTTGCAAAACTGCTGGAAATAAAGCTAAAACAACTGAGAATAATAAACTACTGGAAATACAAGCAAAACTGTTGGGAAACCAAACTACTTGAAGAATCCAGTAGCTCTTTAGTTTTCAGTTGTTGACAACTTTGACTTGTTGACTGGTATTTCAAACCAAAAACGGGTTTGGTAATCGAACCACGTTAATATTAAAGAGCGGGTAGAAAACCGTTAGAGGTAAAAGTGAAACCGTGAACAAAATAACTAGAAACAAGTTAACCTAGTCAGTAATATGGAAATAGCAATAAACAATGAGTAGTAGCTCTAAATAAATAAGACCTCAAATATGAGGGACTAAAAGAGAAAAGGTTGAAAAGTTGAATATATAAAATAAAAACTAAATAAAAGACAACACACAAAAAAGGTGTGTGTGTGTAGCGGATGTAAATTTAATAAGTTACGAAAGTTTTCGTGATGAAAACGGCAAAACGTAAATTTTGTTATAGACGGATGTAAATTTAATAAGTTACGAAAGTTTTCGTAACGAAAACGGCAAAACGTAAATTTTGTTATAGACCACTTTAAGCTACGGTGGTCAGCCGTAGCCTACGGTGGGAAACTGGTGAATGAGAATAGGAAATAATATTATACGGGCATGTCACCATAAGTCCCGAGTCGTGATTTAAATATTCAGGACTTGCGATTACCCTGAAATGGAAATTTGCTAAATATTAGTATTATAGCAAATTACCGAAAAATACAACTTAACGAACTAGTTAAATAAATCAAAACAGAAATTTAAAATTTTAAGGTGGCGTCGGTGACGGCACCTTGCCGAGTCGGCGACGCCCCTTGATAACCATCGTCGGAGCTTTACTACCGTAGACAGTAGTTTAATGCGTCGGGTCAATGGTGTGGCGTCGGCGACGGCCGACTGTACCGTCGGCAACGGTACCTTCTGCAGCTGATTTGCTGCAAATTAGCACTTTCGGATGACGATCAAGGCCGATGAAGAACCGAATACAATCAAAGATCAAGCTTCCGCATTTGGTTTCATTATTACAAAACAAAATAGTAAGGCCACGTCAAAATGTTTAACATAAATAAAGTTTTTATAAACTCAAAGATTTGAAGTGACGTGTAATCGCATTTACTCTTTTAAATGCGAAATATTTAACAAAATTCAATAAAATAAGTTAGGGTCTTACAAGTTGGTAATCAGAGCTCAAGGTTAATGATCAAATGTGTTCGGTTCGAGGCTTGGTCACATGATCCGGTAAGTTATTATGAATTAGATGTCTAATATAGTTAAAGTGTTGTAAATAACACATAGGGTTATCGTGTGAAAGCACGTTACCCAGATAAAATGATAAAAGAACGATATAGCCAGTGAATTACTTGTGTTAACAAGTATTGTAGATAGCCTTGTACTACAGTACGGGCGCTTATTAATATCAACGTTACTAATATTTTGTGAACGTTCTAATTGAAGGATACGCGCATCTAAGTATGGCGAGAGTTTAATGGTCTACTAATATGATGATGGAATGGTTCGGAGTATGACAAGTAGGGCATGCTCACCAAGGACTTAAATTAAGAAATGATACGGAATAAAGGCGGAACGAAAATGAAAGCCCATGAGAGAAATATCACCCAGGTGCACACTTTAAATTATTGTATAACTAGTATTATGCAACAGATACGTAATGAACGACGGTTGTATACGGGATTAAAGCATGGGAAAACCGGACGGAATACCCATCCATGATGAGGTTCTCAAGAGAAATTGGGCGGGTAATACGCATCATTCACAATCGTGAATAATAAAAAAATATAAAAGAGAATTTAAAACTAAAATCTTGGATGGAGTGACCATCCAAGTAGAAATTTATTGAAGAAAAGTAAAGATCACATGGGTAAATGTGGTTACATAATAGTCTTATAAAAGGTAAAATTTTCTATATGTTTTGAGAAGAGAAATGTAAAAACAAATAATTGTTAAATAACAATTAAACAAAGTTTTACCAAATAAAATCAGAAATATGGACATGAATCAAGGGTTTACTTACATGGGAAGTAATGTGTTAGTTATAATAAGGTCAGATGTACCATGTGTTGATCGCTTACTCTGGCCAAGTAAATGATAAACACATGATACCATGAACTTGTTATAATAAACACATATACATCTGATGTGGTAAAATCGAGGTGAATGGAAAAGTTAAAAGATCCTTGGGGTCAAGAATCTTACAGGCGTACTCGTATAAATGGTTTTCGTGGGAACCATAAAAACGGTAATAGGCGCACATAGAAATAAATGACCCAAGGAAATTCATGGAATAAGTCATTATGGACGAAAGAACCATGGTTGACAAAAGGGCACGTAAAACCAAAGTATAAATGACCCACGAGGTCATAGAAACGGAGGTAGTGCACACACGGAAAATGATCAAAGTCGTTGAATATGATCGTAGAAAAGATTAAAAAAAAGGGAAAGGAAAGAGATGATGATGATAATCATCATTCATGGTTTGTGAGGCCATCAAGGATGGTCCAATAAAGAATAAAGTTTGACTGTTCAAAAGTGATGGATTTCACACGAACAAGTCAAACGGATCAGATAAAGAATAAAGTTCGACTGTTCAGAAGTGATGGATTTCACACGAACAAGTCAAACGGATCAGATAAAGAATAAAGTTCGACTGGTCAGAAGTGATGGATTTCACACGAACAAGTCAAACGGATCAGATAAAGAATAAAGTTCGACTGTTCAAAAGTGATGGATTTCACACGAACAAGTCAAACGGATCAGATAAAGAATAAAGTTTGACTGTTCAAAAGTGATGAATCTCATAAGAACAAATCAAACGGGTTAAATAAAGAATTAGATTCGATCGCTCATAAGTGATGGATTTCAAACGAGCAAGCCAAACAAGTCAAAAGAAGTATAATGATTGAATTTAAAAGTAAACGCAAACCGGGTAACGGGAGCGTTGAAGCAAAAGAATAACGAGCCCGGGTAATGGGACGTGATTAATATGCTATAGACGCAAACCAAATAATGGGAGCATGAATAGAAATGAAACCATACAATGGGTCGTGAATGAATATAAATGAAAACGCAAAGTGAATAACAGAGGCCTTAAAAACATAAAGATAAAGAACTCGAGTAATGGGTTATAAAGCGATATAGGCTTAAACCGGATAATGGTAAAGGTGAGATAAACCGACGCATGAATGACATATGAAGTCATAGAGTCGAAAGAGTTGTCCGAACGAAAAATGATCTTGTCATGGACTACGATCGCGCAGGCGCGCACGGCTACCAACAGATAGTGTCTGATTTGAATAAATGTTTGGGGAAACATACACAAAATGTTGTGGTTGCCACTAAAGATGGTAGTTATGACTTGGTGGTGACGAATGGTCAACGCTATTTGATCTTGCGCTAGGCTTAGACGCAAGTGATTATTAAACGACTAATAGATCCGACGAGCGAATGTAATTCGTAACAGACTCGCGGAGTCAAAGAAAATAAAATTGTTGACAAACCAAATCAAACATGGTCTGAGGGCCATAATTTAAATAAAATAAATTAGCCCTCATGGTAAAAAGGGAGCCATGAATTGGCGGATAAAGAAAGTATAACGTAAATAATTTTCCTTTCAAGTACAAAAGAGGTGCATTGACACCAAATACACTTAAAGAACGACACGGGTAAAAGGATGATCTAAAGGATCATCACGACCTTCGAGTTACGAATAATGTAATAGTCTACAAGGTCAAAATGACCTTGGGATCACGAATTAAGAGGAATGATGCATTAAAGACCTCACCTTAGGAGGCTAAATAAAAGAAAATAAGAGGGAGAAAACCTAAGGAAATAGCTTACAAGGCTAAGCAAAAAGGGCTTAAGGGTTATTTAAAACAAGCAAGGGAACTGGTTACGATTCCCCGCATAAAATAAGGATAGTAAGGAAGAAATACTTAATTTCTAATTACTTGATACGAGTAATTGACGTAAGTTAAAAGGAAAAACGTTAAACTTAAATTTAGTTTCTAGTCAGAAACAACATTTTAATAAACATAAATAGTGGTGATGAATTGGAAAACGATTAATATTAAAGGAATCAGGTCTCGACACCATTAGGTACGAGACGATAAATTCGAATGGAAAATTTTTCGAAAAACGAAGAAGATAAAATAAAAAAATTAACACGACGTTATGCAATCACGGTCGAAAAATATATACATATAACATGGTATATGATTATCTTGTAACACGAGCTATGAGACAAGGGTCTCGAAAGTTTGTAAAAGCCTTGCGAAAGCAATATGAGTATACTTAAATTATGTGGTATAAGGCAACCGGTGACAAATAAGTCTAACTGACAAGATCCGTCAAGAATAAGATAAAATTTAAAAACTTGTTGAATATGCTTATTGGTATAAGATTTGCATGGAATAAGTATGTTGGCAGATACTTATGACCGAGTGGACAAACGGTGACTTGATCGAGTAAAGAAAAAGGGATACAAGACGAAGGTAACGACACATGAGGCCTAACACATGAAGGGCGCATGCACCTAGAAGCCTAAAAGGCACCGCCATACCTTCCAGGTAAGATTTTTTTAGAATAATTAAAATATGATCAACGCTCGGGTAAAAAAAAGAAAAAAGAAACCAAGTCCATTGGGTTGAAACCAAGGAACCACGTAAGAAAGGTTTCGGGGACGAAACCTCTTTAAGGGGGGTAGATTTGTAACACCCCAAAAACGGGTTTGGTAATCAAACCATGTTAATATTAAAGAGCGGGTAGAAGACCGTTAGAGGTAAAAGTGAACCCGTGAACAAAATAAATAGGAACAATTTAACCTAGTCAGTAATATGGAAATAGCATTAAACAATGAGTAGTAGCTCTAAATAAATAAGACCTCAAATATGAGGGACTAAAAGATAAAAGGTTGAAAAGTTGAATATATAAAAAAAACTAAATAAAACACTACACACACAAAAGGTGTGTGTGTGTGTAGCGACCAGGAGCATAACAAAGGGGTTGAACCCAAATTTTGCTTAAATCACCAAATTGAAGGGTGAATTGAGCTTGGAATTGATGCATGAACACATATAAACGAACACCTAATCGAAGGGATCATAAGGTATGTCTAAAAACTTAAATTGGTGAAAGTTACAAATCTACACAAGTAGAATACTTGTAATTAGGTTGTTGGATTATGATCCAAAGATGAGATTAAACGTATATGTATACATAATTTCGTTTGATATAGTGAAATTATGAAATATTTGAGGAACAATTACTTGTAGGTGATTAACAAGTAGATATTGAAGTGGGTTTTGATAATATGATGAAGTAGATGATATATCTATGTTTAGAATCATCATGCATGATAATAATAGCAAATACTTGAACAAATTATGAGTTTGAGAACATATTCATAGTTGCTATGGAATGGTTTTGTATGAAATGATGAAATAGATGTTAAGTTAATGTTAATAAGTGTATAAGATCATATTGCTTATTAGTTTGCATGTAGAACTTGATTATATTAGGTATTCGGATGAATAACTAATAATGTGATGAAATGCGTTTTAAATATAATTGAAAAACCCGTAATTATAGCATGATGAATGGATAAATTAGCAGTGATAATCGAAAGCTAAGTTAACTCAATGTTAACGATTGCTTGAGCTTGTTTAAGTGAAAGAAATGACAAGAGCTTGGATAGGAATTTGGATAAGAAGGTAACTTGAACATATCGCATGCCGGTAATTGATAAATGCGTAAATGAGTTCGTTGAACCTATTTACGCATTTACATATGTTAATAGACAGTTGACTTTTAAAAGTCAAACTGACCTGTAATAGGATCAAATGATAAATTTGATGTAAAATCCGTAGGGTGAAATGGTTGTGTTAAATGATGACTAACCTAACCATCTTGCGAATGATAAATGATAGTTTGACACTTAACAAGCTAGGGGAGGCTTGAGAAGAAGCGGGTCAAACGGATCAAGTACACGGAAAGAGCATAATTGGATTTCAAGGTAAGTTAACCTTACATTCTAAAAATAGTAAATTTTTTTAATTATGTTTTGAATATGAATAAGCATTTGAGTATGCGGAACGAGATTCCGAAATATTAAGTTCCGACACGGATGGATAGGGGTTGGAACAAGCGAAAATGGTAATAAACCATATTTGATGGTAAAAAGGGTAAAACAATAATTTAGTCATGTAATGACAAGTAAACAAGGATTTTGGAAAAGTTACCTTATGGTGTAAGACATAAGGAATATAAAGAGCAAAAATGGTAATTTAGTCATGGGTTGACAAATAAATATTTAATCTTGAAATAGGCATCCTATGGTGTATGCCATAATGGATCTAATAGATTAAGAAACGACCTAAAGTAATATGATCATAAAATGTAAACCGAAATGGAATAGATAGGTGAGATGGCAAATAATACCATCTCATAAAGATAAATGGTCATTTAGACCAAACGGGTCAAATGGTGATATTGTCACCATTTGGCGATGATGACTAATGAATACTTGTTGAGTTTTGTGCTCATAGGAAGAATGAGGATGACTTGCATTGTTATTAAATAGCAACTAATAGAGCAAGGAATTAAAACGAATCAGTGCTATGAGCCGAGCCAGGTACGTGTAATGGGTCAAAACACTCAACAAGGACTAAAAGGTCCGATGAGAGTTAAATGAGTCATAAATGAATATTGGATTACTTAAGGTAAGGTAAATCCAATAATCTAATCCGTAAACATTATGTTCTTAAGAACATAATGATTTAACATAGATTCTGGTTAAATGTTCATTTTGGTCAAAACATGTTATAGTAAGCCCTTCGTCGTAAAAGAAGAGACTAAGTTGACCAAAATGCCATCGAGTGATGAAAATAAGTAAACGACTCTAATATTAGTTTAAAATTGAGTTTTATAATATAATAGACCCTTTCAGTAACATAAAAGAGAAAAGCATAAGCCCTTTTGGGTTAATGCCTTTTAAACGGTTCTTTCCGTAAACTGTCGAACTAAAGGGTGGATATTGGATAAAATAAATTTTTGATAATAAATCCACCAAAAATAATGTTGTGGTGGAAATTAGATAGATATCCTTGTGTAGAAATGATAAGATAGAAGGTTTGGTTGAAATAAGCGTTGAATTACGCTAAAACAACCAAACGGGTCAAAATAATTAATATATGAAGGTTTAGTTGAATAAAGCGATGTATGTCGCTAAAGCAACTATACGGATAATAATGGAGTGTTAATGCATACCGAAATGGATGCGTAAATGTATAGTTTAGTTTAAATGGGGTTAAAGGGCAAAATCGGAATGTTGAGCATAAATCGAAATAAATGCATAATTCATAAGAAATAAGTATCCGGGTCAAGGATTTCGGGTTAAATATGTAAGAAAATATTTTACAGTCATTTAGAAACAAGTTTCATGAGAAACAGATGTAAATTTAATAAGTTACGAAAGTTTTCGTAATGAAAACGGCAAAACATAAATTTTGTTATAGACCACTTTAAGCTACGGTGGTCAGCCGTAGCCTACAGTGGGAAACTGGTGAATGAGAATAGGAAATAATATTATACGGGCATGTCACCATAAGTCCCGAGTCGTGATTTAAATATTCAGGACTTGAAACGCGTAACGGTCATTAAACAAATCTGCAGCAAATCAGCTGCAGAAGGTACCGTCACCGACGGTAAGTCGGCCGTCACCGACGCCACACCATTGACCCGACGCATTAAACTACTGTCTACGGTAGTAAAGCTCCGACGATGGTTATCAAGGGCCGTCGCCAACGCGGCAAGGTGCCATCGCCGACGCCACCTTAAAATTTTAAATTTCTGTTTTGATTTATTTAACTAGTTCGTTAAGTTGTATTTTTCGGTAATTTTCTATAATACTAATATTTAGCAAATTTCCATTTCAGGGTAATCGCAAGCACTTCCGGATGACGATCAATGCCGATGAAGAACCGAATACAATCAAAGGTCAAGCTTCCGCATTTGGTTTCATTATTACGAAACAAAATAGTAAGGACACGTCAAAATGTTTAACATAAATAAAGTTTTTATAAACTCAAAGATTTGAAGTGATGTATAATCGCATTTACTCTTTTAAATGCGAAATATTTAATAAAATTTCAATAAAATAAGATAGGGTCTTACAGCCACACCGACGTATTTCACCTCCACCACCTCCACCTCTACCTTCACCACTACAACCACCATCTTCGCCTCCACAATCACCCTTTCTATCTCGACACTCGTACCTCATTTCCCCTTGTCGACCCGTCGTACCAAACATCATTAATTTGTTATTCTTATTTTATTTAATTGTAAAAAAGAAAATTTTAAAAATAAGTGTTTTGTGATTAATATTGTATTAAACTTATCATGAAGATCAAGATTTACCTTTAAATCTATCAAGCAAGTGGATGAAGTTTTTGTCAAACTTTTAGATGATGTACCATACTACTTGTCCATCAAATAGTTAAACTTGTCTACCAAATAGCTAATCTTTTTGTAATATAAATACTAGCTCAAGTTGAAAAGAGAATGCACCTCATATATACACTTTCATAAGTTATACATTTCTCTACTTCTTAGTCTGACAATCTTTCTAAAGTTCTTAAAGTTTTAGCACTAATCTTGTGTTAATTCTTGTTATATTATAACATGTTTGTATATATAAATGTGTGTATTTATATTTATTCTTTTTTATTCAAAGATAAAAAAGGAAAAAAACACAAGAATAAATGGGTTAATTATCAAAATTGTCCCTAAGGTTTGGGAATTGCTAAAATCACCCATGAGAGTTAAGGATACATTTAATTGAATTAGTGATTTGGATAAAAATGACAATAAAAATGAAACGTTAAGGATTCAGTTACAAAAAATTCTTATCTTGAATAGAACATACAAAAGTGCCCAGACCTCAGAAACGATTTTAACATTTTACTCTTTCAGAAAATAGCTTCCCTAACATATCTACTATTTAATTTTATTATTCTTTATTTGGTTGTATCATACACATTTTTTATTTAACCATATCTCCTAATTTGCCCTTTCTTCTCTTAGAATTTAGTCATTTATCATTGTTTTAGCAAAAATACAATATACCCTTATGTTTAGTTTAAAGTTTAATAAACCATTTACTTTATAAGTTTATTTAAGTATTATTGTTATTTAAATTATTTAAAAAAAAAATTTACATGTGTTTTTTTATCTTTTCGATTTAGTTATCTTTTTCACAATAATATTTATGTTTCGGTCTAAATTTTGAAAGTTAAAACGTTTGTATGGTTCAACGTTTTTACATATATTTTTATGCGGATTGACAGCCATGTTGCAACACATAGGTTTTAAGTCAACTTAGTTATTCTTTTCTATATTTCATTTTTTCATTTTATTTTTACGATTTAACACCCTGAGTGATTCAAACAAGGTCCAATATACTAATTATCTTATTCTTCATACGAATAAGAATATCATAATTAATCTAATAAAATATACGACCGACTTATCTTATAGACATAAAAATATTTGAACATTTAAACATATTAATATAATTATAAACTTATTATAATTCTTAATTATTAAATTCTCTTGGAGGTAAATAGATTTATATTGTATAAAATCTTAAAAGCACACCTTCAAATATTATTATTAACCTTCAAAAATAATAATTCTTTAATTTGCTTAACTAACATCAATTTTTGAATTTTAAAAAGTATTATTATTTAATTTTGCTTAACTAACATCAATTTTGAATTTTTAAAGAGTATATATTATTATTATTATTATTATTATTATTATTATTATTATTATTATTATTATTATTATTATTATTATTATTATTATTATTATTATTATTATTATCTCTCTCGAAACTTTTACGATCAGTTTGAAATCTCATACTTCTGTTCTTCTTTACCCAAAAACCCTCCACTTAGTAACCCAAATCAATCTTAAAGTATATCTCTTTTTAATTTTAATTCATAGTTTCCACTTGTTTTCATTGAAAATTCTGAAGATCTTAGTAGCCATGTCTCATGCTTACCTCTTCAAGTACATCATCATCGGAGATACTGGTAATTAATTTAATTTGATTTCTTTCTATTATATGTTGTAAAATCGATGATTGTTGCAGCATCTGAATCTAATTTTGTGTTGATCAAGTTATTTTGCATTCGAATTGTTAATTTTGTTAATAAAAGTTGAGATTTTTCGACCAAATTTTGAACACAATTAGTATTTGGATATAACCGATGAATCTGGATATTGAACAGTAATATATTTAAGAAAATTGACTTTAATCTGCAGTGAAGCTGTATCATGATATTGTTAAACTAAGTATTGCTTGAACAACAAGTCTAGAGCTTCAACGATCCACATGTATATTTGTATTTGCATTTAGGGTAGTTTAGTCTTTTTGCTTAGTTATATTATTGATTTAGGTATTTTTTTTTATTTTTTCAATTTATGTTGAAGAAAATAATATAGTTTTGAGTGAAAGAAGATTATTTTGAGTATTGAGTCTCATGCAATCAATCCTATATGGTGTAAGACCCCGGCCCACCATTGGGCGTCCCCCAGACCGGTCTTAGAGTCACTGGCGGATCTAGAAAATTTTCGTAGGGGTAACATTTTATAAAAAAGGACAACGAAATCGAAAAAAACGTCAAATTTTTCCAAAATTTACACTACCGCCGGAGCGCCCCCTTCTATTAAGGTAGGTCCGCTAATAGTTCCCACCCCCTACCACTTAGGCGCTATCGTGAGGACCATAATCAACTTTTTGGTGGGATGATATAGGTTTGGCTGTGATTTGATTCTCATTAAATCGTCGGTTTTAAATATGAAGCTTGGGATCCTCTGTTCTATTTTGGCTGGTTTTCGTAATCGTTTGATTTTTTTTTTCACTTTTTGTAATGATTATGTTATAACCTATAGTTTGGTGCAAATTCGGATGTAACCATCGAAACGAAAATTTGAACAATGTTTAAAAGTATGCCACTTTAATGTGAATTCAACGTAACGAGCTAATTAACAATTTCAGCCTTTCTTTTTCTTGCCAATTACTGATATTGTTGGGTCACTGGATTTGTTTTTACTTAGTTATTCATTTATCCTCTAAATTTCATATCCAGGGTATAATATTAAGGAATAAAGGATTTGATAATCTCAACTATTAGCTGTTACTATTAGCTGTTGGCCAGCAACGGTCTCAACTTCAAAAATAACTAGTGGTGATCCCACATTTTCACATATTGTAAACCGATGGACCGTTACTAACAGAAAAGGAAAAGGGGACAAAAAGAAATTAAGGTTTTGTTAGTAAAGGTCCATTGGTTTACAATATGTGAAAATGTGGGACCACCATTGGTTATTTTTTAATTTGGGATCGTTGCCGGCCAATGACTGAAAGTTGGGATTATTAAAATCCACTATTCCTAATATTAAATGGGTAAATTTTAACTAGAATGCGCGCATATTCTTGGGTTTTATTCATGACTTGAATGCTCTATTGAGGGATGAATAACAATGAAAATTGAAATAAACACATATTCTTGACAAGTATGATCTTAGGTTGATGTTAGAAAAATGCAACTAATGTGTAAGGTTTATTATTCAGGGGTTGGAAAATCATGCCTACTTCTGCAGTTCACAGACAAACGTTTTCAACCCGTTCATGATTTGACCATTGGTGTTGAATTTGGGGCCAGGATGATCACGATCGACAACAAACCAATAAAACTTCAGATCTGGGACACGGTTTGTCCTGTTATACCTTACTTGATACATGGGTTTATATTGTATTTACATATTTTTGTTGGTCAGGCGGGTCAAGAATCGTTCAGATCTATAACAAGATCCTACTACCGAGGTGCTGCTGGTGCACTTCTGGTTTATGACATCACCAGGTATGATCGGTTGATTGTTATATATATATATATATATATATATATATATATATTATAGAAAATGTTTTTTTAATTGTTTTGTGATAATGCAGGAGGGAAACATTTAATCACCTTGCTAGCTGGTTAGAGGATACGAGATAGCATGCAAATGCAAACATGACTATTATGCTTATTGGTAACAAGTGTGATCTTGCACACAGAAGAGCTGTTAGCACAGAAGAAGGACAACAGTTTGTAAAGGAACATGGATTAATATTCATGGAAGCTTCTGCAAAAACTGCGCAGAATGTCGAGGAGGTAGACTCGTGATTTGTTATATTACTAAACTAGCTTATTTACCCTTGTGTAACCATGAGCAGACTAAGAAAAAGGTAAAAACGTATGATGAAAGAACACTTTTTTCACAATTTTAAGTAAGAATATTATATATAATAATTATAAAAAAATGTCGGTTAATTAATACATAAGGGTTTAGTTCATATACAACTTTGGTTTTATTTTATATAGCATGCTGATTTATGTATGCTAAATCAATACATATAGAAATTATAAAATACTAGTCTTAAAAAATGAATGGACGTAATATAAAAGTTAGTTTGTAAAATGGTCTATAGTAATACATGTTTTGTTGGAATTTCATTATTCTAGTTTATTTTATGTTACACACACATATAGAGAGGTGTTTAATACACAACCGGTAATACGCAAAAAACTGTGCGAGAACTGCATAGACACTTATACCTTTTGTTTAACCGAGATACATTACCAAATTAATGTTCGATTAGGCTATATGTGTTTTGGCTTCTAATGTTTGGTTAACTTTTACAGGCATTCATTAAAACAGCTGGTACAATCTATAAGAAGATTCAGGATGGGGTTTTTGATGTATCAAATGAGGCAAGTATTACTATATCTTTTTTGTGATTTTTATATTAGAGTCTAATCATCTACTAATATATTTGATTGTAGGTATGGATTGCAGTCTCATGGAATCAAAGTTGGATATGGTGGCATTCCTGGGCCTTCCAGTGGAAGAGACGGGTCAACTTCTCAAGCAGGCAGTTAAACATTTTTTTCGTCATGTCTACACAAGTAAACTCTTTTATGATTGATACGCGTGTAAATAAAAATTATGGATATTGGTAAATATATGTGTTTGGGTCTTTTAGTAATTGTTTTTAAGTATGTATGTTAAAATGTGGTTTGTTTTATTACACTAGTTCTGAAGATGCACAAGTGCACTTGTGTGGGATTGTTTTTCAGATGCAACTCTAATCTTTCTTTACTTCTGATTTCTGAGTTCAGAAACTAATAAATTCAAAGCCTTATAAGCTATTTTTGAAGTTTTTGAGCCCAATATATATGTCATTAGTGGACATGGGCCCACACCAGGGTAATGGTCTCATGGGTTGTCAATTTGAAATTTTTGAGCCCAATATGTTTGTCATTGGTGGGTAACTGGATACTGACTCACTTTTCTCATGGGCTGTTTGTCATTTACAACTGTCCATGCATGTTTTTAAAAACGCCTTGAGATTAGAGATGGGCATAAAAACCGGTTCCGAACCCGAACCGGTAGAACCGAACTGGAACCGGTTCCAGTTCCTACCCGACATTAAGTAGAACCGGTTCCGGGTTCAAAATACCCGTTGGTTCCAACCCGGTTCCACAATTTTACCATTTGAATCGGGTAGTAACCGGTTCCTAACCGTACCCGGTTCCTACCCGTACCCGGTTTCAGTAGTACCCGGTTTCATCAGTACCCGGAAATGCAGTTCTAGAAGGAATCGGTTATACCGTTAAAATGTTACCGTTGGAACCGGTTATAGCCGAAAAAGTGGAGACTAACGATAGAAAGAAACACAAAAATAACAAACACAATAGAAAGAAACATTACACAAACTTTATTAAAACACCAAACCAAACGGGTTACATCAAACATTTGAAGAACCGGTGCCGGAACCTTCTCCCGTCTCATTTTTCTTTGCCTTCGTCACTGGGCAATGCCGCTCAGTGTGTTTCTTAAGGGTTGAGTTGGCTGCGGCCTTCATAAATTTTCCGCAAGCTTTGCATCTAGCCATCTCGTGGCTGTCGGACATTAAACAGAGATCAAAATTCTTCCATATAGCTGGGTTTCTTTTCATCTCTAAGACCGTAACAACTTCTTCGTTGCATGCCATAGGTATTTTGCAAGATTTTAGAAGATGATTGAGTTTGTAAGTTGATGATGGTGAGTGTTAAGTTTTGAAATGGTAAGTAGGGAGGGGTTTATATAAAAAAACCGATTTCGACTGCCAGGAACCGGTTCCAAACGGTAACATTTATCAGGAACAGGTTCTAAACAGTAAAAAGTCAGGTTTTACTGTCAGAAACCGGTTCTGAACAGTAAAAAGTCAGGTTTTACTGTCAAGAACCGGTTCTGAACAATAAAGTCAGGTTTTCGACTGCCAGGAACCGGTTTTGAACAGTCTAAAGTCGGGTTTTACTGTCAGGAACCGGTTCCGCACCATACCCGGTTCCACACCATAACCGGTTCCATAATACCCGTACCCGGTTCTACACGGTTCCATATTCTTGGGTGTGAACCCGGGTAGGAACCGGACCCGGTTCCACACCATACCCGGTTCCAATGACATCCAAGCAGAACCGGTTCCGGGTTGGAACCGGTTCCGGGTAATAATAAAACCCGATTATGCCCATCTCTACTTGAGATGGGCGAAGTTTGATGGCAGTGGCGGATCTAGAAAATTCTTATAGGGGTAATGTTTAAAAAAAACGGGGTAACGAAATCGAAAAACGTCAAACTTTTCCAAAATTTACACTACCGCCGGAACGTTAAGGGGTAGTTGGGGCTACCCCTATTTATTAGCTATATCCGCTGCTGTTTGATGGTGGATGTTTGGGTGGTGGAGATGACCGAGATTGGTTAAAGCGGTTTTGAGTTGTCAGAATTTGGGTAAATGATGGTTGCGAGAATTGTGAATCCTATCCGAAGTTTGGTTGTTGTGCGAACTGGTAACATAGTGAGAATGATGTCTCAGATATCCGAAGTTTGGTGGTTGTGATATTTGGGGAAATTGTGAGAGTAATGGATTGCCCATATATCCAAAGTTGTAGAATTATATTTGTGTTTGGGTTCTCATGGAGAGTATTTTCTTGAATGAGTTTGTAACAAATGTAGTTGCCTGCGATAAAAATAGCCAAGGCTAGGATGAAAAATCAACGTGAGTGTTGTATTTATGGTAGTAATTCTTTGGGAGGCGGGTGTGGTGATGAAAATCTTTATAAAAGTTTATTAACATTTTTGGGAGGCGGGCATGGTGATAAAAACTTTTGTAAAAGTTTATTAACATTTTTCAATAGAACTTCATGTGTGTATAACATATAATTACAGTTAAACAAGTTTAACAGATATAAAAATATTCATATAAATAAAATTAACCAAAAATTTTTAAAAACTTGAAAATAAAATAAGAATCAAACAAAAAAACTCAACCATGACCCACCCATCCCGTTCGTCGAGGTCCATAGCCAATAATGCGATTCCACGGATGAGCCACAAATGGTGGATACCACCTCCCTTTCTATAAGCTTCACAAGTGTTGCATTGAGGATAGTCTCATCTAAAATCCTGTATTGGCCGTTACATAAGCTTTAAAATACGTTGGACCAAATCCTTTTCTTTTCCACGATACAAACCACAATCTCGCAAGGCTGTCCCCACGATCTCTCTGAACTCCATGCATATGTCTAATCTTCGACTTGCTAAACTCCTTTATAATAGCATGCCGAAACTCAAAGTTTGCACTCTTTTATCATTAGCTGACCACATTCAACAATATGATACATTTGGAGCATCGACAAGTATTATAACGTGTGTTACATCTTGAAGTGTTTAGCAAAAATCATAACTAACTTTTCAAGTTTGGATCTTATGATTTGTTTTGCGGTCTTGTTCTTGGTTTAGGATTTTCTTACAATCTTTTTCTTTGTTTAGGATTTCTTATTGCGATCGTGATAGACTTTTCGGTATATAAAAATAAACGATATATTTACCATAGATTATCTAATTGCCTTGTAGGATAACATTTAGAACATTTAAAACAAAAGTAGCATTTGTTGATGCTAAGTGAACAATAAAACAGAAAATCTAATTTGACCTATTACCTTAAATTCATATATTTACTTAAACTGAAGTCATTCCTTACTCTCCATAGTAGTCAACACGCAACGATAGTGATACCATGTAAAGCCTCTATCCCTAAACGAACACATAATCGCTCGACATTAGTCGCTCACGCGTTGCCATAGAACCGAAGCCACATAGCACAGTGAAAAGATCTATTTGGCACCCGAATTAGTAGTCAATCCAAACAAGAAAAGGTCAATAAGTTGGGAATATTCCGAACAAGATGAAGGGTATATTAGTAAATAAAGAATTTATGGATGGTGGTTAAGAATTTTAGAGACAATGATCGAAATATTTAACTATATATAGCTAAAATTATATTATAATAAAATTATTAGGTAACATGAAAATAAAGTAAATTATTGTTATCCCTTAATTTCAGAGCTGCATGTCGAGTCGAAACGGAACAGGACGGTTCCCCCTCATATTTATATATTCTCGAATATACCCTTTCCATATCCTTACCCTCACTCAACGTAACGAGTTCACATGACAACATTTATTTAATATAAAGTATGACGGCGTTCGAGTAATAAATTAAATCCGTCACAAGAGGCTCACCAGAATGTTGAAATCATCCGATCCCACATATCTCACTTTGCCTCCAATTAAATTATAGATCCCCGTATTACCCTCCACTAAACACATGTCTTATTCTAAACATAAATAATATGATAGGGATTAGCTAAGAATATGGAGGTGTTCAGAGGCTTGGGTTAGGGATATCGTTTGATATGTGGTGACTCAATCAGTTTATCTCAAAAAAAGTGGGGTGTGGAAGCAATATGGTTAGGTTGGTATGGGATGTCATGTGAGTTTTTTTTATATAGTTGACATTTATATAATAAAACATAACTTATATTAATTTTAAAAAAGTTACATAAAATCCTAAAAAAATTAAAAAAACCTACTTATTAAATCCTAAAAAATTAAAAGACCTACTTATTAAATCCTAAAAAAAGAAAAAAATACAAAGTACGGTGAATATTAAAGTGGGAAACCGACTTAAAATCCGAATTCCCATCGTGCCTATACTCGATTTCGCGATCTCGACTCGATCATCGTGGGTCAAGTCACCCGCAGGGACACGGTCGAAGCAAACTTTAAATCGATGCAACTTCAGTTTGAGCTCACGCCATTTGTGTTGACACGCATTTAAGTTGTGGCGTTCCCAACGTGTTGCTGGTATTGTTGAAACGCTCGCTTCAATACGCGGTTTGACCGCGCTGTAGGGTTCGTTGTGCTCTACGATCGACGTCACTAGTGCTATTTTCCTCATCTTCAGTCCAATGCATCATTTTTCGTTTTTTTGTGTGGGTTCGGTTGAATATATTTAATGTGTGTTTGGTTTTGGTTGAAGAAGAATGTGAAAAAAATGTTATTTGGGTTAGGTATTTATAAGTTTAAAAATGTAATATTTTAAAAAAATTGATTTACATACAATAACCGCCACCCCTAACGGCTACATCCAACCAGCCCAATTCACCTTCCCCGCCCCACGCAAGGCTTATTACCCACGCCAGCGGGGCAACGCTATGGCCAACGCTAGCTTGGTGTGGTCTAGCTAGCGTGGTTTGGCAACCCCACACCAACCAACGCCCCACAACCCGCGCTCTAAATGGTTAGACTATGTGTTGTGAGAGTTAATTAAACTCTTTGCTATATCATCATGATGTCATTATCACATAAGAACTTAACTATTAACTAATATTTGTTAATTATGTGTTGTAGATTAACTAAACACTTAATACCAATAACTAAAAATAAAAAAAATTAAAAAATTAAAAAAATAAAAAGCCAATATTCCCATTAACATAATTAACGGGTTAATGAATTTACAATTCTATTCTCATTCATGGCCGCCGTTAACTAGTCAACGTGGGTTAAGCGTCGCCAACATCCTATGTGGCATCGTTAATGGGTTTCTGGTGAACCCACAACAACCAGTCTTAATGTGATATGTATTTTTTACTATTTGATCATTAATTTTAAAAGTTACTGATTTCGGTTTAAAAGTTATATTTGTTTACTATTGATCGTGAAGACATAGGATTAAGGTTAATGATTTCTAGGGGAGGGTACAATTATGTTTTAGGTGTGGTGTGTGGTCGTAGATGTGCTTACATGTTAGGTGGAACTTACCTGCGTTTCTCATCTTGTATCTATATGTATAGGTTGTTTGTGGTGTTATATTTGTCTTGTTTACCATGTACTCTTTCACCAGTCATGTTATATTGGTATTTTATATACACACGCCTCATGTTCTATTTATTTTTTCTTAGGTGTTTTGGAGCCAATGATCTCACTGGAAGCAGTCTCTTTATCCCTAGGGGTAAAGGTAAGATGTTTTTGTTGTTTGTTTTTGCATCTTTCATCAATATATGAAACACTAATTTAATTAGTAACTTTGATATACATATTCGAAACCACGAATTTTATGGTACATAAATATAAATTATAGAGTACACATTACCTATCATAATTATGGGTGTGCACCTTTTATAAACCAGATTAACTATTAGTGAGGTAAAATGCAATTGAGGAATCAGACTGCTAGTGGCCATTCAAACTAAGGGCGCTATTGGTTTTGGCAAGGTTGAATCATATCTAAAACTGAATAGGACCTAACTGATCGAGAAAGAGAAAGTAACCTACACGCCTCTAATCATTTAAATATTACTTTGATTGATGCATCTTGCTTACACCCAACATTACCTCTAAGTCATCGCACCAAGACATTAATAAAAACTTATAAATCAAGGTTTTCTTTCAAGGTGTCACAAGCCACACCGAGTATGGTTAACATCTCCTGATTGATTTAGATATAACTGGTTTTATCTCACTTTGAATTAGAGTAGACTGCGAGATCGATTTTACTAAAAAAACTAAGATAGAACCTCAATCATTAATTATAAAATCAGGTTCGTTCCAATTCTGATCTTCATGAAGGATGTTGGTTAGGCTAGCATACGTCACTTTTTACACACCCATCTAAAGTTTATATTTTTAAATTATATAATATATTAATATTATATATTATATATTATATAATATATTAATATGTAATAAAGTGGCAGTAATGGTTTGTTTATAAGAAGTATTCGATACAATTATACTTACATAATTAAATAACTAAATTATCACCCATAGCTCATTAATCTAGTACTACAATTAGTACTATGATGCTTGTTCCCTAGGGGTGGACCCACATAAATCTAGGTTTCTAGACCTTAATTTTTTTAAAATTAGTAGAATTGATATGTTAATTTTTTTTTTTAAAATTTTATAAGAATAATTCATTAAACCCCATTTTAATGTGGATGTGATGGTAAATCTCTTCTCAACAAGTAGGTCTCAAGTTCAATCCTTTTCTGTATTGTCTTTGGTTTCTTTTTTTTTAGCAACCCACTTGACATGGTTTGACATTTTTGAATAACTCTAGAAGGTTCATCATGGTTGATCATTATTGGGAAGAGCATACCAATATTATTTAATCGTTTATTAATGTTATTAATATATCATTGTCTTGTATAAATAGTAACATTATTGCATTGTCCACATCGTTAAATATACAAATACAAGAGTTTTACGAACATTTAGTGAGGTAACATTCGAATTAGTTATGTGTAGTAATTTAAGCCCGAGTGATAATTTTAGTGCATGTAGTGTTTAAAAGATTTTAAGATTAGCTGAGTTATATCCGTTTAATTTTCGTAGGAACAACTTTAAATATTCGTAATGTTTTTTTTCATTTTAATCACATCTTTTTTATTGTGTTTTTTTATATCGAGTAATAATCTTATAATTTTATCCGATCTTGTATTTTATTATGTTTCTCGTCTTGACCTGAACGACAATCAACCCGCAAATTCTAATGTTTAGTTGTAAAAAATCTTAACATCGAAAATAGGACCCCAATGAAGAAAATCCTGGTTCCGCCGTTGTTGCTCCATGTTAAAAGTATATAAGGTGTAGAAAAATTGTTATAAAAAAATTAACGATATAATCTTGTGATAATATATATAAGGTGTAGAAAAATTGTTGTAAAAAAAATTAATTCAACATTTAACGATATAATCATTTGATAACAAAAGTAATATCCAGCTATAAGCAGGGGCAAAATGGAGAATTTAAAAGTCAGTCTAGTCTAGATAGATACGACGGAGTAGTTTACCAGATCTATCAGACTATCATACTCACCCACCCCACCCCACCCCACCCCCCTTCACGAGTTCACTCTCTTTCACCCTCACACCACACACATTTTCACTCATCAATGGCAGCGATCGGAGCACTAAATCCGCCACATTTCTTCTCCTCCACCGCCATTGTTGCCGACCGGATGTCCCTCCGCTCACCGTCATCCTGCCGGACCTTATCATTCTCCTCCTCTCGCCTCTCCGGTGATAAATTACCCTCCGCATCGTTTGTCACACGACGTCGTACTGGAAGTAGAGTTCCGGTGACTGTTTCTCCGAAATCTGTTTCGGATTCTAAAAATTCGCAGACATGCCTTGATCCTGACGCTAGTCAAGTATGATCCGAATTTACTCTGTTTTGTTTTCAGTTTTCAATTTGATCGTTATATTCTTGTATGTTGTTATACTCTGTTGTTGACATTTTTATATAATTTTAGGTGATTTGAGCTCTAATTATGTTTAGATCTAGCAGAGTAGATACACGTTGTTAACAGGAGTATATAATATATATAAGATATGTTCTGTTATTTTCTATAGTGAAAGTTCTAGAAAGTTGTACGGATTCAATTTTACTTGATATTTACAAGAAATAGAGTATCGGTGGTAGTGGACGAAATTAGGAGTAACATGCTTGATTTAGAAAAGGTGATCATGATTGAACACCTTAGGCAAATTGTACATCATCGGTCGTGTGAACAGGAGAGATGCTGAGTTCGTAATAAATGCTGCATTAAAATATTACTAGTGCGTTCTGTTATTTTGTTCTGAGAGTGTGTTATGAAGGTTCTAGAAAGTTGTACTTATACGGATTCGGTTTCAGTTGAAGTTTGCTAGAGGTAGAGCCGTAGAGGACCGGTGGTCGTGGAGGAAATTAGGATTAATATTTTTGATTAACAAAAGGTGATCATGATTTAATATCCTAGGTAAATCCGACATCAGTCGTGTGAACAGGAGAGAGATGTTGAGTTCATAATAAATGCCTGTTTTAGATACTGCTAGTGTGTTTTGAGTGCATTGGCTATGGATGAGAGGACAATATTGGTTAGTGGATGGGATAAAAGGGAAAGAAAATCAGATAAAATTGTGATTAAGGGATAATTTCACAATTGTTTTATGTCCTCCGTTAATATCTAATTAATTTAGTAACAGATGAAATCAAATATTGAATTATGTGTATCTGTAATATCTTTGTTTCTTTTATTGAATTACTAATAATAGTATCACAATGAGGTTTAATTTATGTTCAAGATATGAAATTATTGTTTAATTATGTGTATATTTTCTTCAGAGTGTCTTGGGGATAATACTTGGAGGTGGAGCGGGCACGCGCCTTTATCCTTTAACAAAGAAGAGGGCAAAGCCTGCTGTTCCTTTAGGAGCAAATTACAGGCTTATTGACATTCCTGTCAGCAATTGCTTGAACAGCAACATATCAAAGATTTACGTTCTTACACAATTCAACTCTGCATCGCTCAATCGCCACCTGTCACGTGCGTATGCAAGTAACATGGGTGGTTACAAGAATGAAGGTTTTGTTGAAGTCCTTGCTGCTCAACAGAGTCCAGAAAATCCAAACTGGTTTCAGGTAATTAATTTTAAATTCAATCCGTTCAGTGTATATTAAGTCTGCGTTTTCCCATATTAATCTCGGTTATTTAATAATATTTTTAATGGTTACAGGGTACTGCTGATGCTGTAAGACAGTATTTGTGGCTGTTTGAAGAGCATAACGTTCTAGAGTTTCTCATCCTTGCTGGAGACCATTTATACCGTATGGATTACGAGAGATTTATTCAAGCTCACAGAGAAACCGATGCTGACATCACTGTAGCAGCTTTGCCAATGGATGAAAAACGCGCTACTGCATTTGGTTTGATGAAGATTGATGAAGAAGGGCGTGTAATTGAATTTGCGGAGAAACCGAAAGGAGAACAACTAAAAGCTATGAAAGTCGATACTACAATTTTGGGGCTCGATGAAGAGAGAGCTAAAGAAATGCCTTATATTGCTAGTATGGGTATTTATGTTGTTAGTAAAGATGTGATGTTGAATTTGCTAAAAGATCAATTCCCTGGAGCAAATGATTTTGGAAGCGAAGTGATTCCTGGTGCAACTTCTATTGGGCTAAGAGTATGTTTCATTTCTTTAGTTTTTGTTTGAATTATTATTTACTAATAACTATTAATTATTAATTAATTAATTAATTAAGTATTAAGTATATATTAAAAGGAGTGGTAGGATGAATAGTAACTTAATTAGTTTTTTTATTTAATTATTTATTTATTTATGTGATTTTAGCTATTCTACTTTTATTGTTTTATTGTTATTATTATTATAAATAACTTTAAACAATTTTTTATAAATTATATGATCTTTTGTAAAATTTCGAATATAGTATTAGAATGTGCTTATTTTTCTATATCTCTCGGTATTATAGTAAGCAATGCCAGTATTTATTTTTATGCTTTTCGATTGATGTAAAACGCGTGTTGATATTCATTTTGGGCATTTCACAACTTTAATTTTTGCGTTTTATCTTTTGGTAGCTATACTGAGTTGCAATGCTGTACCGATACTCACCAAATTCCCACCGCAACGCGTGGGGAATTTTACTAGTTAGTGTTCATAGACCATTGAAACCGACCGAACCGCCCAAACCGAAGAAAGTTGGCCGGTTTGAGATCCAGACGTTTGGTTGTGGTGGTTTGTTGCTGTAATGGTTCTGTTTTTATTTTTTTTTGTTAGTATTTATAAATTTTCTAAATTGTTGGGAGTATATAGTTATGTATTATAAAAATGAACCATCTTAACCATTTTAGATCTTCTTGTAAAAACTTTTAGAAAAAAGATATAATCAGAGAAAGCTGCGAGTCTAACCCAACGAACCCGGCCGGGTTGGTTTGTGGTTCCCCAAAAGCGTAGTTAGTGGTTTATTAATAACTACTAAAAATTATAACTATCCAAAATCTATATTAAACAACAGTATCTATTACATTAAACTTATGTGTCAGAGAATATATGGGTTACTAAGAATGATTTTTTAATTTAAAAAAATGCAAGTGACATATTTTATTGTTTGTCAGATTTTACTATATTTTATTGTTATCAGATTGCAGAAATTCATTGCAGCAAGTATATTATTTTTTGATGAACATTTTTTTTATTTTTCATTTTTTGCAAAAGCCTGTGAACTAAAATTATATATATACATAGGTACAAGCCTACCTTTATGATGGATACTGGGAAGATATTGGTACAATTGAGGCTTTCTACAATGCCAATTTGGGCATCACAAAAAAGCCGGTGCCAGATTTCAGGTAATTTTATTTTTAACAATATTGATGTTACTTTTTCACTCTTATCAACCTCTTATGTTCTTGAATGTTTGATGCAGTTTCTATGATCGTTCGGCCCCCATTTACACCCAACCTCGTTACTTGCCCCCTTCCAAAATGCTTGATGCTGATGTCACCGATAGTGTCATCGGTGAAGGGTGTGTGATTAAGGTTAGAAATCATGCTTTTCATTCGTCTATTGACCTATTAAAGTGTTTGGCATTTAAAGGTGGAAATTTTGTATGGAGGGTGGGTGGGTTAGGTAACAGGTCAAAATGGGTTTGGGTCAAAACGGGTCAGACCGAGCCACAAACATGTTTATCCATTTTTCTTGACATTTATAAATAACCAAATTAAATTCAATTGAAATAATGTATTTGAACAATAACTGGATACCATCCGCGCTCCGCAGCGGATTCGAAACGTAGATAAAAATAAGCAAGTCACGAGCGTTAAAGTTGTTTGATGTTTAGTTATGGGGCTAAACATGTCATTATTGAAGTTGAGGGGCTAAACATGTCATTATTGAAGTTGAGGGGCTAAAATTATTTATTATTAAAGTTGAGAGGCTAAAGTAGTTTGATGTAGTTAGGGGGCTAAACATGTCATTGTTAAAGCTGAGGGGCTAAACATGTGATTATTAAAGTTGAGGGGCTAAAGTTGGTTAATGCCAAAATTGAGGGGCCAAAGTTGATTGATGTGACAAAATTGCATATTTATAGTATATAAAATGGTTATGCAGAACTGCAAGATTCATCATTCTGTTGTTGGGCTTCGATCTTGCATAGCTGAAGGTGCGGTAATTGAAGATTCATTGCTTATGGGAGCAGATTATTACGAGGTAATACTAATACATCATGAAATTTTTTTAACATTTTCTACTCTGGTGATCCCTTAAAGTACAATTTATATTTAAAGTTATAATTCAAATTTTGTATCTGTTTTTTTTTGTGGTTCAGACTGATGCTGACAGAAGGCTTCTTGCTGCAAAAGGCAGTGTTCCAATTGGTATTGGAAAGATCACTCATATCAAAAGAGCGATCATTGATAAGAATGCACGCATTGGAGACAACGTGAAGGTAACCTGTAGTAACATACTTTTAAACAGTGATGGCAGATTATAAACACTAAACAATGATAACAGATTATAAACAGTGATAACATTCAAGAAGCAGCTAGAGAAACAGAAGGGTACTTCATAAAAAGCGGGATCGTGACAGTTATCAAAGACGCATTGATTCCTTCCGGCAGCATAATTTAGAAGATACAAAAATCTTGATGGCCATCGTTGAAGATTCGATTGTAAGGTACCGAAGAGTATCTTGTTACAGAACTATGCATTATGGTACCGAAGAGGAAGCATGTCGCGCTGTGAAATGTGAAATTATTATTTATTTAATAAAAGTTAAACTTAACGTGGATGAGGTCATATATGGTTTTGAATGCTATATCTACGTTTTACTTGCACTTTTCATGTTTCTAGTGACAAGATCTTTTGTTCAAGTTAGGCGACGTAGTTTGTACACCGTTAAAAATTACTTTGTACACCATCGGGTATAGTATATACGACACAGTACAACATACATAAAATGTACTTGGTGGTGTACCAGATAATATTAATGGTGTTCAAATTATAATTATACTTTTTAGATGTTCTATTTTTGCAAATTTACATAGTTAACACTATGTTTATTTGTGTTTAAACATCACACCGTAACCTACAGGTTGACGATTTGAACTTCAATATTCAAGCTTCAAATCAATATTCAAGCTTCAAATAATATAAAATAGTAAATAGTGAAGTCTCAGAGACCTGGAAGGAAGCTGACCAACGAGTACTTTTGCTTCTCCATTCTACCTTAATTGAAGACGCCATGGCTCCTCACAAGCCATCGGCTCATCAAGTTTGGCAGAACTTGAACATAGCTACAGCCACCAATCGGTAGAATGGACGCACACCCTTCGTGACTCTCTACGACAACTTCAAAAAGGCACTTCTCAGGTCTTCGATTTTGGGGAAAATTCAAAGCCCTATGTGCTCAGTTGGCTGCCATTGGATATCCGGTGGCTGAAGAACTTTTTCTTCAAACCATCCACGTTCCCGACACTCCTCAAGCAGCTTTTTCTGCCCAAACTAACAGATTTACACAACACCCCAAGTCATCTCGTGATTCCTCACAGCGTGGACGTTTTCGGGAACTTCCTCGTCAAACAGCAGCCGGCACACTACCACAAGAAGACCTCCTCATTGCCAACTATGTAGAACTGAGGGCCATTATGCTAGCGCTTGTCCAAATCTATCCAGCTATGCGCAAAGAGCAACTCCACTTGATGCAAATCTTGCACAAGCTTTCAATGCTCAATGCAATACAACTCAAAATACAGCAGATTGGACGGCCGACTCTGGGGCCACCACAGACATGCTTCGATCCTCGGATGGGCTGGATGAGTCTCATCCAGATTTGGGTGATAGTGTCACTTTTGGTAATGGTTAAACTTTGCCCGTCACACAAATTGGTAAAACTAAAATCAATGATACATTATTACATAATATGATTGTGGTCCAAAATATTACAAAAAAATCTACTATCTATTAGTAGATTAACAAATGATTCACCCGTTGATGTGCTATTCTCTAACAGTTTCTTTCAAATTCAGGACCGAAAAACGGCGGTGGTCCTTGCTAGAGGCACGTGTGAAAATGACTTCTATGTTCTATCTCAAAGCCACAAATCCTTCATTGCTGCTCTTACTGCTCCTCATCTTAAAGCGTCATTTAATAAATGACAGTCATTTAGGCCATGTCTCTTTTGATACAATTTCTGTTTTAAGTAAGTGTGGCCATGTTTTTGTTACTTCTTTATTACCCAAACCCGGTTTATGTGCATCTTGTCAGTTATCAAAAGCACATTGTTTACCTTTTGTTGAAAATAATAAATGATCCTCACATGTGTTGGATTTAATTCATTGTAATCTTTGGGGTCCCGCACTCGTTGCGTCTACAGATGGATACTTGTATTATGCCATCTTTATGGATCACCACTCTCGATTATATGGTTTTATCCCTCCAAAATTTAAATCGGATTTTCATACTATACTTGTCACTTTTTTAAACTTTGTACAGAATCAATTCACATCTAACATCAAAGTTTTCCAAAATGACGGGGGTACCGAATTCACAAATCATAGAGTTCAAAATCTTTTCCAAGAATGTGGCATTCAACTTAGACTATCGTGCCCCCACACACCTCAACAAAATGGCCGAGTTGAACGTAAACACCGTCACATAACTGAAACCGGTTTAGCCATGATGTTCAATGCACGTGCATTGGTTAATTTTTGGCTTGATGCATTTACTTACGCCACATATATCATGAATCGTCTACCCACACCTCTTCTCGAAAACAAATCTCCATTTGAGATTCTTTTCAAGCAACCACCATCCCATGCCATATTTTGGGTTTTCGGTTGTCGCGTTTTTCCTTACCTAAGGGATTTTACAAACACAAACTTCTCCAAGAAGTGCTTCTTACATCTTCATTGGCTATAGTCCTAAACACAAAGGTTATCAATGTCTTGATCCATCAACACAACGAATATATATCACACGACATTCAAAATTTAACGAAGATACTTTTCCTTTCACTGGTATTATCCCAACCATTGACGAAGAAAAGCTTCTTTTATCAAATTTCAATGATAACATTCCTAACCAACCATAAATTCCACTAGTACTTCACCCACTATTCATGTCCCTTCTCAAGTTAATAACCAACCCACAACCCACTCAACATTTCCTTTGTGTCCAAGTCAACTACACAATTCTCTTTCTGGGGTCGCATGACGAGTATTGTCAAGCATCGGTACGTTAACCCCAACTACGCCCACTTTCACAACCGTAGAAAACAAATGCAGGGTAAACACTAACATTCGCTCTCGTGTCGCAAAAGTGATATTTGTCCTCAAATCAGAACTGTAGCCCGGCCCATGTAAGCATGGAAATCGAGAAACTACTCCTAACCATAACCGTAGGCATGGATGCAGGGTAAACACTAGCACCATGGGATCGGATAGATCAGTTCGGGTGTTCTTAATTTAGGGTGGCGTAGAATATCGATTTTATTTGGGTTATATTTTAAAATTACCTGTTCGCGTCGTTTTAAAATACTTGTACGGCCTATGGCATGAACATATGCATGAACATAGGCTATACAACTCCTTCGTAAAATTCAATTTTACGTTTTGATTTGTGACAACTTGAAACACCTTTTAACCACTCGGCGATTAATTTTAAATACCCTATTTAATCTTAGTTGGTCGTGTCGCAAATTTTATTTTAATTAATAACCTTTATTAATTACGGTTTTTAAAATTAACTTTTAATTTTGTAAAATCAATTTTGTTTTTGTATTTTAAAATAAATTGTTTATTTTAATTACCTATCCAATACTTAATAGACCTTTTACTAAAATCTTCGTTTTGATGATCGTGTATTAATTATTAATTTTATCTACATAACAAACATCTCATGGCAAAACGCAAAAAAAGAAATAAATAAATATGCAATTCCGAGTTCAGAATATGTTCGGTTCATTCAAGCCCAAGAACATGAACCAAGCCCATTAAGTGTAGCACAAATCCTTTTGTGCTCCCAGATAATCTTGAATCCAATCCAATTAATAAAATAAACTTTAATATAAAGAAAACCTAATTTTTCTTTAAATATTTTAAACGAAAAGAGTGAGAACAAATCTTTTAACTTTATTTTCAAAATAAAGTTTGTTACGATTTAAACTTATGTACTAATTTCGTTGGTTTATAATAAAAAACATTATTTTAGTATTTCATATTTTCTTTAACTTAACGCGCATAGCTCCAAAAACTAATTTAGTACGCATGTTATGGAAAAAAAATAATTCTTTACTCGGATTTGCATCGTACGATCGTTAAGCTAAACGAAATAGGTTAAGGCCAAGAATTGTCAAAGAGGACTTTGACAAGTGTTAGTTTTGGCCTTAATACAAACTTGCCTATAACTATTCTATGTGACAGGTCCTATGCCAAATCTACTTGATTTTAAGCATACAATTCTATAAACTATTTTATAAAATAAACCTACTTTGATTTGTAAGACGGTTATCATACCACTGTTGGAATTCCGTGTACTATTTAAAATAATTTTTATCAACTTGCCAAACAAACTGAACGCAACGAAAAACATGTACACGAGGTTTGGTTCTAAACCGTTTCCACCAGTGATCTTATTACAATCAAATAGGTTAAAATAAAATTAAAGAATCATGACTACCAAGAAAGACACCTTGGTTCGACGAACGATCTAGCTAGATGCTCGTTGACCACGAAATCGAATTTGTTCGTTTGAAACGATTCCAAACGAAACCTTAATCTAAAGAAAATAAAATTCAAAACTTTACTTACCTTTTGAGTAAACAAATTAACAAATCAAAGCTTTACTTGTACTGTAAGTCCTTTTGACATATTTCAAATAAGAAGCAGCTATTGTTGTTGCGTCAATGTATTCTCCTTCTTGGTTCTGCTTTTTGGCGATGGGAATAATTTTCATTCAAAAAAAAACTCTATGGAATGCTGAGATATATGTATCAATTTAATAGGAATTCTTATCCTTTAAAAATTCCCCAAAACCGTATGCTTTCAAAAAGGATATATGGAATTCAATTCGACAAATCTTATTTTTTTTTATTTAAAGATATACACATATATCTTTAATTTTAAAATAAAGATTAGAACTATAATCTAATTACAATTTCATATAATTATCTTATAATTATAACAATTATCTCTTCGAAGATCTTACAAACTATATAATTTATTATAATTAACAAATTAATTATAATTTGTGTTACTAAATTCGACTCTCTGTAACTATTCTAAATAATTATCCGTTGTTTTATTACGCTTATTATTTCGTGATCCGGTGATTAACAATTTAAAACACCGTTGGTTGTTCGTTTGCCAAAGTGTAACCCTTTAGGTCGCACCTTGACGGCAACATTGAATTTTAATCGGAAATTGAACACTATTTCCAGCAAAAAGAACATCGTGCATAGATTAGAAGATTTCCTACGCTTGATAAGGAAGTTCAAAATCCATATAAGCTGATATAAGCGCGTTGTTTATGAGACAATATCCTTCTCGCGCATAAAACTAAAACGTTTTGCATAGTCCAACTCGCCACATCTTGAATATAAAATCGATACATGAATCTGTAGTGTGGTTCTTTAGCACAGAACCATGTATCATTTGCCTATGCGTTAAAACTCGGCAATGTTTGGATCAACCATGAATTAAATGGGCAGGTATATCATATATATCTACCATTTGTATAAGGACCATATGTGTTTGGGGGAATGTCAAGTCTAAGTTCCATTTGTGTTTGTATTGTTTTTGCTTAATTGGGTATTGGATTTTAATAGTATAAACTTTGACCGATTGACCAACAATAATCCAACTTAAAAAATTCCTCCTGTCAGTTCCAGCTTTCAAGATATTTTCCTCCACCAAGCCTTTACTAACTGGGTTATAGTTAGTGTTTTGCTGATGTGGCACCACCAACATCACCACCTTCATCACCTCCACCCACAACCACCGTCTGTCGCCACCACCACACCATCGGCAACTAGTCCCGACAACTCTACAACTTGTTCCGGCGACCTGCAACTTCTTCTGGCGACACTCTTTACCCTTGAAACCACCAAATGAGACCACCACCAATCATCTCCAGCCTCCCATGACCTTCTCCACGGCTCAAAACTTCAAAATTTCAACCATCATCGCGTCTCATGTTTTTCCAGTGAGGTTGGAATTTAGGATGGTAGTTTAATGGCGATGGCAGGAGGTTCAAAAGGTGGATATCCACCGAACACCTCACCCTTCGAACATTCGACCACCACCATTAAACTACCATCCACAACTCCAACCTCACCAGAAAAAATGTGAGACAAGGTGATGGTTGAAATTTTGAAGTTTTGAGTGGTGGAAAAGGTCACACGAGGTTGGAGATGACTGGTGGTGGTCTCGTTTGGTGGTTTCATAGGTAAAGAGTGTCGCCGGAATAAGTTGTAGGTCGGCGGAGTAAGTTGCACGTCGCCTGAACAAGTTGTAAGGTCGCTAGAACAAGTTGTCAGTGGTGTATGGTGGTGGTGGCAGATGGTGGTTGTGGTGATTGTGGTGGTGATGGTGCCACATAAGCTTCCACATCAACATATAACTAGATTTTGTGCCACATAAGTGGTCACATCATCAAAACACTAATTGGGTTATAACCTAGTTAGTAAAGGCTCTGTGGTGAAAAATAATCTGAAAGTTGGAATTGACACGAGGAATTTTTAAGTTGGGATTACTACAGGCCAATTGATCAAAGTTTGGATTATGAAGATCTAATAACCCATCTTAATTTATAAAACTTTAAAACTTTACCAGTGTACCGTTACCCTTTACCCAAAAAAAAGAAAATTCAAATGAATCACACCGTTAGATTATCAAACTAAAGCGGCAAGAACGTACGAAATGGATCATGAAATTAGGTTTGATTTCTCTTTATTATACATCCCTTACTGTAATCTCAGAGGAGGTCCAAAAATGCATCAGGAACACACACTACTTGAAGGATACTCTCTCACAGATCCTGGAAACAATGGGATGATGTCTGAATGTTCACATGAACTTGCAATTTGCGGAGAAATTGAAACCTTTTGTGAACAAAATCGTTGAGAAAACGTACTGTTTGGTAGCATTCCACTATACTATTAAACTATCTACCAACCAAACACCCCTCTCAAGGGAAACAAAATCACATTTGGCCTCCAAAGATTCAACTTTGTAGGATGAAAATGTTCATACCTCAGTTCTAACTAATCATGTTCATATTAAACTAGCTTGACGGATAAGTTATGGCTTAAATGGAGTTTTACATTGCAATTTTCCTCCATTTATCTTTCAAGTCACTAGGGGTACGCGCTGAATCAAAGACATGACGACCAAATTCCAAAATTTTCTTCCAGGGTAGGTTTTTTTTCTTTAATACCGAGTATCTTTGTACTCCTTCCTGCAATATATATTTGGCAGAATTTAATAAGTATGAAAAATGTCGTTAACTTAAAACGATTTTAAAATAGCAGACCTTAAGCATCTCTTCTTCTTGTTCACTCCAAAGAACCCGACCTCTTTTACTCCTGAAGATGAATCCGGTCCAAACTTTATAACAATTTGCATAATAAAGATAATCTAATGATTTTTAAAATAAAAACATAATCACTTCCAAGTTCGAACCTGTCGATCATTATATTTCTCAAAATGGGCTCTTCTTTTCTTCCGTTCATGTTGAATGTCACTGATGTCTTTCGTTTTTTGCATGTATATTGCTCCTCTATGGTTAACCATATATCTGCACTTTTTGACTTTTTCGCTTGGTCAACAACTTTAAATGTGCGTTCACCGTTTTCTGTCTGTTGGTCAACTTTCATCCTTTTACTAACATGATCTGAGTTCGGTATGTAAACAACCATCATCCTACAACTATTTACATCATTAACCTCAGGTACTCCACTCCGGTTCACAACTTCATTAGTATTTCCAGGTACTAAAGTATCGGGAACTTCATCATGATTCTCTAAATCGACAACGTTAGTGTCATCCACTAACTTATCTTTTGATGAAGTTTCATCTTCTTTATTAGCCATCTCAACTACCGGCTCTTTAGGCTTGTCATCTCTCACGTCTGCCTCTAGAAAAGTTGACAAAGCTTTCTTGGTCAACATAACCTTTGACCTTAATCGACTAGCTTCTTGTGTGTACCGTTTGTAAACACAATAAGGACAGTGAAAGTTTCCAGCATCATCACAATGAGCCTCGCAACCCATACAATTCTTATGAACGGAAATCGGGCAGCCATCATCCGTACAAACCAAGAGATTGCCGTCGCCTTTGTCACATAGTACACATTGTCGGTTTTCTGTCCAATCCATAACTAATGCATCTTCTACAAACTATTGCCTGATGAACAAATGTATAAAACTCGTTTATTGGAGCTGAAAACATGCATAAGTGTGTTTAGAAGAAAACGCAGAGGATATATAAACAGATTTTTACATAAGTAACTAGAACCATTAATACACTCCTAATTCGAAGGTTATCTTACTCAAATGCCTAAAATCTAAAGTTTCAAACAACTGAAAGTCGATGTGAAAAGTTTCAAACTACATCAATGTGAAATTGAAAGCTTATAAAAAGCGACAAGCACACAAAAGCTACAAGGTCTAAAACTGAGGCGCGAAGATCCAAGCGCAAAAGCGCACCGCTTTTTGTACCTGAGATGCAAATACTTAAATGATTTTTATTATATTTCCTACAGGTTCTAGCATCATTTACCCAATAGTTAAGAGACAAGTAAGGAGTAAGGTTTATATATGTTTCAATATGGATATTACATACATGTACGACCTGAAAAGCATGTTGCACAACAACCTGCTGCACAAATATATGAGAAATACTCAAGGCGCGCGCCTCAGGGTCAATTTTTTACCAAGAAATCGCGCCTCAAGCGCGTTTTTGAAAAAAAAACACGCCTTATATCACCAAAAGCGCAGGGGCTTGTGCCTAGGCACGCTTTTTTTAAACCGAGATTTAATGCAACTGAAAGTCGAATCGAGTTCATTTTGAAACCTAATGTACATTATACTGTTATAACAGGGATGCCGAAAACATGCATAGGAGTGTTTAGAAAAAAAAAACACAACGCACATATGAACAGATCTTTCATAAGTAACTAATAAACCATTGATCCAGCCCTAATTCAGCTTCAACTTTCTCCTGTTATAACAAAACCACATTGTTTCTTATTCACATATTACTTTTATTTCAGTCATCAATCAAGTTATTTGAAATCCAATGTTATCTTATTCAAATACCTAAAATTTGAACTATGTGTAAATCAGGAAACACACCGGTGTGAAAACAAAAACAAATGAAAGCCGAATCGAGATCAATTCGAAACTATATCTACATTATACTGATACAACAAACATTCCCGTTGTCAAATTCGTTTTAAAATCGTGAGTAAACTACGCCCTAAACCTAAATTTACCATTCGCGAATGTAAATCCGATAGCAAACAATGAAAATAACTCGAAATTTTGAGATTATAAGTTCACATCCAGTATAACAGGTTCAGGATATCAAGTTTCTAGGTCAAATTAATCATGCCGAATGTATAAAAAGCTAACAAAACGCATTTATGTAAAAAACAAACATATTAAGCAACATAAACAGCCGATAAAGAGTATAGCGATTACCACAAATCTGGTGAGAATGATATTTTTGTTGAAGTTCGAAGAGGATCGGAGAGGCGAAAGGTGTGAAGCGAACCGGAGATTTGTGGGGTTTTGGCCGTTTGAAGTTTAAACTTTCGTTTCTGGAAACTGCTTTTTCAGTATTTTGTTTTCAAACCTTATATTTTATTAAGTTTTCAATTTGTGGCCCAAAACTATGTGATGTTTGCCGATTTGAGCACCCGGAATTATCATTCGTTTTATAAGAATTGATTTGACTAGATATTAAGTCAACAGCTGATTAAATACAAATACATTTTAATATACAAATACTATTAAAGTAACAAGTGAAAAAACTTTTTTTTTATTTTTCTTTTCTATTCGTTAAGACTAATTTTTAATTGGAAAATGTAAAAAAATGGTGATTCTACAGTAGTATCGTAATTATAATTACTCCACAAAATCACATAATTGCTTTACTAGTGTAAAATTATTATTTTTTATTCTGATATAAAATGCGTGCTTAATAAGATGAGAAAATTTTCCAAAAAAGAATTTTCTTTTTCACTTCTCACGTTAAGGGTATTTTGTATCTTAAGACTTATTTGTACAATAACTTAACTTTAGTTTTCCATAATTGTTACTTGTTTATGGGTGAGGTACTGAGGGTTTTATACAAAGTGTGTTTTTCTTAAAAAGTGTAAGAAGTGATCATAGTCATTAGATTAGGGTAATTAATTGATGAGATTATATAAGTGATAAAATTGTAATATTTGATTGAATTAAATTGATTTGTTACTTATATTAAGGGTATAAAAAGTAAATTTAATGTGTCTTAAATTTAGAAAATCAAATTCAACTTCTCCGTCTCTTTAAACGTCTATAACTTTTTTATATGTAATTTACTTTTTAAAAAAGCTTACACCATAATAACGAACGTTTTTTTAATACGGGTATCATATTGGTACATATATAAAAAATTGTATTTCAACTAGTTGATATGTTTTACTAGGAATAGTGTCTTTTATATCATAAAGTCGTGTGTTTTATATGACAAAGTGTTTAGAAGGTTGGATTGTGTGTTTTAAAGAATGATGTGTTTTATATTGACGAATTGTGTGTTTTAACAGGGTGTTTGGGTGAGCATATGTCTTTTAAAGTTTGGATGATCTATTTTGAAGAATTGTGTGTTTTATAGTTTGAGTAGTGTGTGTTTATCCAATCTGATAAAACACCACTTGATCATTGTAAAAATACGTATAACACAATGTTTACCAAATCTTAAACGATAAAACACTATGCGTAGAAATAAACGATGGTACATGCAGTTAAAATACTATGCGAAGAAATAAACACTGACACATGCAGTTAAAACACTATACGAAGAAATAAACATTGCTACTACACAGAATTTACCAAACCTGAACTGATAAGAAAAATATATAGGAAAATATCGTTACATGCATATGCACGATAATTTTAACACAAATCTACATGTCAACTAACCGCAAACATACTATACTTACCATTCCCGCAATCAATAACTGCATAGACACTGGAATTGATAATTGGAATTAGCAATGATCTTTTTTTAAATTTCTAGTTGATATGTGGATGCGATTAATATGATAAATGTAACCGAAGCGTGTCTTTTAGAGTTTTAGTATAAACAAGATTTCGTGTTTTAGTATAAACAAGATTCCATGAAAATCTCAAATAATTAAACTAATTTATCCTTTCCATAATTAACTTAATTAGACAATTACTCACCTACCCTTCTATAATATAATAGAGATAACAAATGTCATCATCAAAACACTTCCTATACTTTGTAGGAAAACCTCACTTTATAGTTAACTCCCACCCACTTGTTTGTTATTGACTAAGTTATACGCTATTACACGGGATGTAAAAGGGTGATAGGGGCACAACCCGAATATACCCGAAATTCAACAATCATGTGTTGCTAACTCACTTTTATCCTAAACTATCTTAAGACACTTTGTATAAGAGAAAAATGAATGTACAATAATGTGTAAAAAATATTAAAATGTGTAATATAAATTATATAATATGTGATGATGATGTTTTGAATGTTTAAATGCTAATAAGAACCGAAAATATAAAGATAAAGAATTTCAAATCTCTAAGTTCTTGAGAATTTTGTTGTGATTATAAAAGAAATTATATCAATTATCTACATTTAAATTGATAGTGATTGAGTAGAAAAGCTTTAATGTAGGAAATTCTCTTATCATATAAAATGAAACTTTGAAATGAATTGTATATAGATTATTCTAGGTAAAGATTATATAAATAAAACAAGATTTAACATATATATATATATATATATATATATATATATATATATATATATATATATATATATATATATATATATATATATATATATATGTATAAACGATTTTGAAATACGAACTTACTTGAATTAAGGTTATTATATATGAGAGAATGTGGTGTTGATGTGTGCTATTATTTGAAACCATTTATTAGAAATATGACATTCCCTCCAAATATCTATGTTTTCATATGTATATATGTTAGGTACCGTTGTACCATGGGGGGTTGAAAAATTTAGATGATATAATTCATTTGTAAATAAAATTTAGTATAACAAAGCTAATTAATTGCAATTTTGATTCACAGACTTAAAAATAAATTACAAATCTCAAAAATTTCTTTCTATATAATATCGGATGTTTTATTGGGAAATTAGTCTGTAATAATCCCGAATAGACGTTATTGGACATTGGTAGTCCCACATTTAAATATTTCACGTGTCAGTCCAACCTTTCACCTAATTTTTGTCCATTGATCCTGAATACAAACAGATGTTATGGGCTTTTGATTAAAACGACGATACAAGTAGATTGATGTAAAACTTAACTCAAACGTTGCTACAAACAACTTGATTTTTGTTAACCGGAAGTTAAACACCCGAATTGAAACACCATTTTCGTCATTTGGAGCACCCTTTTGAGGTACGTTTTACATCAGTCGACTCGTATCGTCATTCTGATCAAAAGCTCTAAAACATTTGTTTGTAATTAAGAAAAAACTTAACTCTTTTAAGTTTTTTTAACGGCGGACTGGTGGAGAAAAATAAGTGAAATGTTGGACCGGAAGGGGGAATATTTAAAAGTGAGACTGCCAATGGCCAATCACGTCTACTATGGATTATTACATGACGATTTCCCTTTATAATTTTATCATCTACATTTAGTATTAGTAACTTGACACGATCTTTACTCTTGATAGCGTCATATACAACTATCCATAAGTGAAAAATGGTTGTTTTAAGTTCAAACCAACTCTTGATAGTATATTATATTTAAAAATATATAAAATTATTTTAATTAAGAATAAATATGTTTCATACCTGTTGAAATGTTAGATAATTAAGTTACTGGGACATCAATTTCAAAGAATAATTAAGAAATTGTTAGTTAGAAACAAATACTTTTATATTCAACTAAGATATGATCAAAACTAAAAGTAAAATGATAAACAATAAAATTCTTACAATTTGAATATTGATAGCGTATAGAAATGATTTCAAAATCATAATGATATTATCAAAATGAAACGCAAACAAAAGTTATAAAAGGATATAATTGGAAAAAAAATATATTTTATATATGGAGTAGAGTTACAAATTGAAGTAGGATCGAATTTGTAGAATTCGAAGATAATTAAGGCTGTGAGTTTAATATTCTAAACATAAATGTGGATCTTTGATATGCCATTTAACTTTTGTTACGAAACATAATAGTAAAAAAGAAAAAAAAAAAAACTCTTGATGTCACCATATTCATAAAAATTATCGGATTTTGTGAATATACAAATTGGTAACGCATATTTAAATGTAAGTTAATCTATACCTTGAATGTGTGGGCTTTTTTATGAACGGAATTTACATGGTGGTCAATTTAAAAAAAAAGAGTAATGGTGACGTGATTAATACATACAATAATTAACCAAATGACATGTTTTAAACACAACTTTTAAGTTCTAGCAAATAAGAGTGACCAAATATTGTATGCAACCATTAATGTTTCTTACGATTAAAATTGGTAAGCATATATATTATACATGTATAATTGCATAACTTACTTTCATTAAATATAGATAAAATTGTACAAATCAATCTTTATGTTATACTTAAACTGTACTTCATGCCTTTTGCTATGTAATTGGTCAAACCCAACCTTTATGTACATATTTTGTTATATTCTATAACCTTTACAACTAACGTCGTCTAAAACTCAATTAAGTTACCCCACATGCTTTGCATGTGAGGGTACTATGATCTTTTATAAAATAAAGGTTGATTTGAGATTATATATAGTAGAATATTTTTTTTTGCAAAAACAATATTATTTGTTAATAATTATATATATATATATATATATATATATATATATATTTTATATATGTATAAACATATATAAAAATAGTTTTAAAATTTAATTTATATAAATAGTTTTTTATTGATATAAATTTGTCTAATATTTTTATTTTATAAATACATACTTACATTTACATGAAAAAAATACTTTTTAGTTTGAGTAGTTTTAAAAAGTCCGTTATATGAAAATCAAAATTTTTATAAAATAAATTTTAAACTATTTTTTATGTATGCTTATATATATATATATATATATATATATATATATACAATTATTCAAAAATAATAATGTTTTTGCAAAAAAATATATATTCTACTATATTTATAATAATAATTTTCACAAATAAATCTTTATGTTATAAATAATATTTTTTCACAAATCAACGTTTATGTTATTAAAGACCATAGTACCCTCACATGCAAAGCATGTGAGATAACTTAACTGAGTTTTTGGACGACGTTAGTTGTAAAGGCTATAGAATGTAACAAAACAAGAATATAAAGGTTGTGTTTGGCTGATTTTACAGTGAAAGGATAGTGAAAGGTATGAAGTGTAGTTTAGGTATAAAATAAAGGATGATTTGTGCAATTTTGTGTTAAATATATTATGTATTCTCCATTTTCATGTTATTATTGATGCGAGGGTATATAACTGTGTTTTAAAGTGTTTAAATATGAGTTTTTACAAGATTATGTGTATGAAAACAGTTACTTTGAGTTGTTTTGATACGCAGGTACCCGGAACTTAATGTAATAATAGAAAATACGCCTATATTAACACTTGGACAATGACACACACTAATTTAATGACATTCGAAAGCGTATGCTAAGAAAAAAATATCATGGTTTAAAAAATTCAATAAATTTATAACATTTTTTTCATGTGTAATTTTTTTAACGTCATAAAACAAAACAAGATCTATCTTGACACGCGAACAATGACACATACTCAATTTATAACATTCGAAAGCATGTGTCAAGAAAAAAATGACATGTTTTTACAAAATTCAATAAATTCGTAACACTCTTTTTTGTGTGTCATCTTTTTAGCAATGTGATCTTATATTTTCTAAATTAAATTCCTCAATTAATGATACATTGGTTTTATGACAAGTATATAGTGTGTAATAAAAACAGTGACTCTTTTATGACACACATTTTTATACGTCATCGTTAAGTGTCATAATAAAAATTAAACAAAAACACAAACTACACCATAAAAACACTCGGGTGTGTTATCTTATATATGTCACTAACTTTCATCATCCCCGGATCAGATTTCCCCTCTAATTTAACTCCTTCACCTTCAAAATTTCTGATCCCTTCTCATTTCCAAACTCTAAATTGATTTTCATCGTTAAGTGTCATAATAAAAATTAAATAAAAACACAAACTACACCATAAAAACATGGATGTCATCTTATATATGCCATTAACTTTCATCATCCCCAGATCAGATTTCCCCCCTCTAATTTAATCCTTCACCTTAAAAATTTATGTTTCCCTCTCATTTCCAAACTCTAAATTGATTCTCATCTCTCTCTCTCATCAAGTTGATTTGGGATAAAAATCCACCGACTTCATGCGCGGGCTCCTGATATCTAATCCCCAATCCAATACCAAATCATCACAGATACCGTTACCAAAATAAGAATACGAAAGGACTGACAATTAAAACCTAAACAGAACAACAATTTACTGTCGACGACATAGAAGATTTTTATTTCAAGGAAGACGAGGTTGTAGAAATTAGGGTATCGTTGGTGAAATGGTACGATGTGAACTAGAGAGACCTTCCATTGTAGAAAATTAACGCAGGTGAATCATAAGTTGTATTGAGGTTAAATTTCTCAATTCCATCTTTAGTTGGATCCTATATTTGGTTAATTAGGGTTACGTTTAATCTTGGCCAAACGGAAGGGCCAGTCGAGTTGATTAGAAGGTCAAAACAAATTTGGGTTTAAACGGGTTGAGTGAAGATAGAGATGGGGTTAGGTAGATCCATTTTAAAAAATGTATCATTCTGGTTCAGATCAAAATGAGTTTGGGATAAAATTAGCGTGCGGTGAAATGAGTCGTTTTGGAAAAAGTATACATATTAAAAGCGGTTCACCCACTATATTTGTTTTTATGGCGCCTAGTGGGCCGGGCATGGGAAGAGGTGACATAGGAAACCTGAAGAAACACCGAACTGAGATCTATTGGAATAGATCTAGATCTGTGGACATGGTTTCTGCATGCAAGGGTTAATCTCTTGTTTGATCGTCGGTAGAAGAACTTTGTCTGAAATCACTGCAAAACAGAAAACCACCGTTAGTCTCGCCAGGGGAGAATATGGGTTCTCTCCATGACCACCCTCCGGCGTGAGAATAAGTACCGTGACTCTAAGAAGACGAAGTGTAAGTAGTGAATAGTCAATGAATAGCTTGTACCTCAAGTCTTCTATTTATAGCCGGAGATTTGGGTGTCAAGATTTAACGGAGTTGTAACGGAATCTTTCCCATCGTTAGTGGTTACATATCCATCCATGCGCACGGATTGGAAGATGATCAACCGTTGGAGAAGAGCCACGTGGAAAGTGGTTTTCTTTGGGTCTTCATGAAGATTGTGCTAACATCGGGTGTAAAATAGAAGCCCTAGATGCTGCCATGTCACATTCGGTTACAACCAAATAGAGGCTTGCACGGTTGCCATTTAATGCTTCTAGAAGATCCAAGGCTGTGGAGCCTTGATTTGTTGCCACCTGTCCAGTTGGTTATAACAGAAATGATTCCTTTAGCTCAGTTCTTTGTTACCTGCGCATGAAGATGTCTGTGCACCAGACTTAAGAGTTTTGATAGTTTCTTCTTACTTCAAGCTTAACTATACCCTTGTGCGGTTCCGCGCAAGGGTATTAAATGAAGTTTAGATGTTTTGCTCTTGTTCTTGTGCGAGGTTGATAAAGACTGTGCTTTTAGGTTTGTCTTAACTTTGCGCGAGGCGTGCAAGGTCTACAAAGTGATCTGGTGACATTCTGATGGTATGGTTTCCTGCGCTGGCGCAGAGCTTTTGGCATTATACCCCTTCAAAACCCTAGTGGGGGATGCGATGACAATAGTGATGATCAACGCAACGGTGATGCCAAAGGAGGCTCCAGCTATCAAGTATTCAAATATGCTCGTTTTTCAATTATTTCTCTGTCTATTTTATTTTATTTAGGTTTAAACAATTTAACTACTTACAACTCAAATGTGTTTAAAGCCTTAAATAATTTAACTTTTGGGCAATTCTGCTTAAACAAATTAGCTATTAACACCATAACATGAACCTACTTATTTTATTTGTTTACTTGGAGACTTATATATTCATATTAGATGGTTATATATATAAAATCATATATCAATGTTTAATTGGGCTTGAATATTACAATTATATTTGTAAATTTATGAATTTCTAATTTGGTTTTTCTTAGACTTGTAATTTCTTAGGTATCATTGCCAAAATTTCATTGGGTCGACGAGGATTTTAATGCATATATGACATTATAGTTTTCCATGGGGCCGGGTGACCCATGGTCAAAGAGTGGGTACGGTTTTGGCGTCAATAACGGTTGTGGCTACATTGCCGGTGGTTTGGGTGTCACGGTAGTGTCCGCGGTGGCATGAGTTCTAAGCTCGCTTATTTTTTAATGAATGAAATCAATTTCACAGTGTTTGTATCATTTTTAGTCACCTTAAAACAAGTTAGATTTGGTGTGTATAAAAGACTGTAAAAAATAATCCGTAGAAAAAGACATGGTAGTAAAAGAATAACTAAAAGACATAATAACAAAAAGGAGGGTGGGGTTCGGCTACAAAGTCTATTTTTCCTACAAAGTGTACAAAGTCATAAAACACCACAATTTCGCCTATAAAACACACTAAAAATCCACAAATAACAGAGTAAAAATCACTAAAACACAATATCCAAACCTTAAAAATCCACAAAAATTCAAACACACCAAACTATAAATATAAACACAATATGATAATCAAGATAAAACACACTAACGTTGGTCATTCGATAATCAAAGCCTTATCATACAAAACACAACACAAAACCCACACATATGACATTTTAGTGATCTTTAATTTGTTATTTGTGGGTTTTGAGTTTGTTTATGGTTGACATTATGGTGTTTTATAACTTTTTACACTTTGTAGGAAAAACGAACTTTGTAGCCAACAAATCTTCTGAATATTACCTACACTACTAGAGAATAGGGTTTTTGCTACCATATTTTTGGTCACAAACGGTAGCAATTGACCTTTTGCTAACATTTTGCCACCAAAAACTCTATAGAAAAAACACACGTGGCAATTGCCCTATTGCCATCTATTTGCTACCATTTTGTTTTTTGAGACCATTTTGCTACGGTTAGTTTGCCACCGTTTTGCTACCGTTAATTTGCCACCTTTTTGCTACCGTTAGTTTGCCTCCATTTTGCTACGGCTTCTTGCCACCTTTTTTGCTTTTGCTTTTTGCCACGGTTTTGCTACTGTTAGTTTGCTTCCATTTTGCTACCGCTTTTTCTTTTTGCCACGGTCTTGCTACCATTTTGTCACTTTTTGCCAAATTTTGCTACCTTTTTGCTTTATATCTACTACTATTCGATTTCATATATCTACCTGATGTCATTCCATTTCTTTCAAAATGTAACCATGTATGAAATTTCAAATAAACATCCAAAATTTGTCATAATAAACATCCATATCACAACATCAAATAACCCAAATTAAAACAACAATCCAAGAATTCAAACTAAAGGGTGTTCATTTGACGTCGCACAAGAGAACCAATAATGCCTTTTGCCATCTCTGTGGCCATCCTTAATCAGTGAAGGACCCTGTTGTAGACACAAATAAACCATTCGTTAGACATTAAAGTGAAAGAAAATCAAATAAAAAAATGACTTAAACAGTCAAAAAGTAAAATACATTAAGTTGCATACTTTGTCAGCAAAGATATTTTTTTTACTCAAACATATGACTTAACAGTCAAAAAATAAAATACACGAAGAATATTACCCGCGTTTAGAAGTTATAAAGTTAATCTGGGATAACTACCGAATTTCATTGTGATTATTCTTCAATTCAGTTGGGACAGAACGAACAAGCTTTCTTTTCCTAACACTAATCACCTCAAAACCACTCCTACACCTGAACAATCATGTTCATGTTATTACAACATTTGAGAAAAACAAAGTTAACGAACACTATCCTGAAGACTTATATAGAACACAAACACTACACCTTCAGTTAACTAATTACACGCAAGCAATCATCTTCCGACGCTTCCTCACGAACACCTTTTCTTCCGACTTAACATCTTGCAGAGTTCCTACATATTAATCAAACCACCATTAATCGGCCTAGTATCTAAACAAATATAAACAATTTGCACCCATGAAAATCCATATAGGTTAAATTTTTATCTACGTGGAAGACATTAATCAATAGAATGCTAAGAAGTTCATAACAGAACGCCAGCGATACACATACACCAGCCTCATACGTGCCGTATAACAAAGCAAATATGCTCGCCCAAACCATATGACCCACGACCAGACAAAGATGACTGATGCTATAGTGAAATAGCACATGCGGCCTGTATGACCATTTTTCGCCCATCTATACGGCCCTGCGCCTAGGAAAGTTCTTTTAAATACAGAACAAGCGTGAACAATGTAATACCTCTTAAACGTGGTCTAGGCCAAGGGTCTGCGGGTCCCGCCCATGAAGAATATTGCAATTTCGACTTTCTCTACAACTTTCACAGTTATGAAGAGCATTAAGTTCTAATTCATCTTCTATCCATTTTAAACTTTGAAGCACATATTCTTACACAATTCTCTATAAATCGATGGTTAGCCAATTTTCAGCACATAACTTCCGTCATCAACAAGATCTTATAAGCCTATTGTAACCAGGTATGAATTTTCAAGAAGAAAGTATCACACCATGGTCAGGCCTTAAAATTAAACCATACATGTAATAATACATAGAAGATGAAATGAACTAATCGGTAGGAACCATCTGGTTGATGTAGTCTAAAATACTCGATTTCTCCATTCTCTACTGATCTCCCAAAATCAGCAACCAGATTTAACCTAATCAAACAACATAATAAGATATGAAGAATATGTGCTTCAAAGTTTAAACCTAGCTTGAAGCTTTGTCTTCTTTATTCTAGGATAGGGGAAATTATGTACAACATAATGAGATATGAAATTATGCTTAAGAAAACCTTTTATCTCAAACTAGTATGCCTAGGCTACACGAACCTTCTCCAACAACAAATAGGAATTCCTGATAAAAATTCAGAGAGGTTGAATCTGTATAGATCGATTAAATGATCAACTAAACCTGAAAACAAGCACTTCAAATGAATCACCTGCCAAAATACTGTATTCAATCATCGACTCAAACGTGTATGGAAAGCCTAACTAATAGACCGAGTGAATATAGTGCAAATCATACTTGATTTGTTGAAATTAACCTAGACGATTAATGAAAATAAGGACGCACCGATTGAAATCCACCAGGCTTCGATGTTTAAGCACCACGTACCGAGTGAATAGAATGCAGAATCGATTGAAATCGGATCTCAGAATGATGATTCCTATTGAACGATGATTCCGACTGATTTCAGAATGATGATTCCGATTGAATGATGTTAGAGAAGGTTCCAATTGCAAATGCACGAATGACTGAATCTGATTGAATCGCCGATGAATGATTCAAATTTCAGGATGATTAAATAGATGTTGAATGATTCCAATTGCACGATCTCATAAGATGTTCACGGAATCGTTGTTGAATGATTCCAGTTGTTCTGAAACCCTGGTCGTTGTCTAGTTATAACTCAAACAAAAAAAAATTAAAAAATCATTTTGCTACCTGTTTTACCATGGGTTTGCTATATAATAGAACCATGGGAAAGTACGCTAGTCGAATTTAGGTTGGAAAAATGTAGCTAAATTTGCTACCGTTTTTTTCGGTAGCAAATTATGGTGGCTATTGCTTATTATTATTATTCTAGTAGTGCTACCGCGTAATATATATATATATATATATATATAATATTGATTGCCTAAACAAATGACATTCCTGTCTTTGACATGGTCTTCTAAATCTATTAATTTTTTTTTCTAAAAGTCATTCTTATTGGATCTTTCTGAAGCACCAAAAAAATAATCAACCTTTTATATATAGCAGTATTGGTACCTGCCGTCTAAGGACTCTTTCATAATAAGTGGATAGACTTCATACTATATAAATACTAAGAAATAAAGGAATGCAGGATGTTGGCTGAAATCCAATGAACTCAAGTTTTAATTGATTCAATTAACCATGGTTGTAGGTTTGGTTGTTGCTTTGATAGCGTTAGGGGTGTGCATCATCGGCCTTGCGGGTGCATATATTGTGTCAAGGGTTTGCTATGATGAACAACAACGACACATTGAGAAACACAGGCCTCGTGAAGAGAGCACATTGAGTGATGAAAGCTACGATCAGCCCCAAGAGGAAGATATGGTTGTAATAGACTGTTTGGGTCGAAGACCGCGAGTTGGTGGTCATGGAGGAGTCTTTGTTGGAGGCGGAGGTTGTGGTGGCGGAGGTGGTGGTTAAGTTAATTATTTGTAAGTTAACAGATTTTCAAAATATTGTGTGTACTTATCAGTTTTCATGTAAAGTTGAATTTAAATTAAAGTCTAAATTGGTAACTATTAAAGTTTCGAATAACTATATCATAAATAATCTAAAACAAGACTCCTTTGTTTATTACAAATTTTGGTTAAACCAATCTTGTACTAGACTAGGTTAACTTGAGACCAAGCTTGATATTGACCAACACCTAGTAGTTGCTTTTAGTATATTTTTATAGAGCTATTGATCATTTGTATTTTTCGTAACAATAGAACAGTTAATTTTGAAACATAAAATTAGAAGACAATGGGATCAATATGTTTTACATGTTCTAATCTTAATATTTTACTATTTAATTATTCTAACTCCTATTTTTTTTATTGGTAATGTTTTAATTTGCAGGGTAAACTCTTTTTGTACTAATTTTAGTCATTTTACCCAAATACTATAAATGGGGTGTTGTTTTTCCTTTTGATATCTTTTCTTTTTGTGATTTTTTGCTGTAATTATTTATAATATTATTATTAGCTGACCACCAGTTAATCTTACTGCCTGGTCACTACGGGCAATTTGAGTACTAGCACCACCAAAATCCACCCAAGTCAAGTCTCGGCCAAATTATCCAAGACCATAACCCTAAATTTAACAAGTAATTTCCTCAAATCAAATTGATTCGAAGCATTCATTAAGTTTGAAATAATGTAAGCCTGTAAATCCTAGAATGTTCATAAATGGACTCATACCAAAAAACTAAAATAGGTGGAAACAGGCAACCCAAGTACCAATGACTATTATATGCCGCCATGACATACCTTTAGGTCATCACCTCCACCACCTAATGGACGTCGACGCAACCAAGCACCACATCATACCCAGGATAACACAATTCCTCACATAGTTGTGGGATTAGTAGCGATCAATGATTTATTTTCTACCGGTGTCGCATTTCTCCGATTTACCTTGATGTTCACATTTTGGTTTGGGTTGGGTAGTGTCACATAAATAATATAGCTTGTTATTGTAACCCGTAAAACTAAGACATATTGATAGCCCAACAATCGGTTCCATGTAACAATATAGTAGACTAAATTGCAATCCTATAAAATTTTCCCTTTAATCTTCTTATGGAAATTCTTATCACACAATAATCCTAAGGTTGCTCTCCATTTGTACCAACCTGTTCTAACACGATTTGTTACATCATTCTCTATGACACTGTTGCTATGGATAACCGATCATAAACACTTAAATTTGTTGTTTAAGGAACTACCGCCTAAATACTAATATGGGTATCCTTCTCATCATTTACACCACTTAAGTTACACTTAAGGTATTCGGATTTAGATTGACTTATCTTTAAACCTTCGTGCTCTAAGCCTGATCGCCATTCCTCTAATCCCTAACTCAAAGTCGTTTTACTTTCTTCTACTAATATGATATCATCAGAAAAAAAGTATGCTTCATGGAATTGCATCTTGAATCGATCTGGACAACTCATCCAAGACTACTGCAAAAAGAAATGGACTCAAAGTGGATCTTTGGTAGAGGCCCCCCTACACCGGAAACAAGTCTGTATCCCCTAATGGCGCTTCGACGCTTGTTTTAGCCTTGCCATACATATACCTAATTACATCTATATATCAACTAGCTACCCCTCTCCCCACAAGACGCTCTCATATCGCCCTACAAGACACACTATCTTTAATCTTTTCAAGTTCGGTGAACACCATATATAAATTCCGCTTCTTCTCCCTATATTTTCCATAAATCTTCTTAGGAGGTGTATCGCCTCCGTAGTAGACTGACCTGTATTTAGGGACATAATTCTCTTTATCTTTCATCTTCAGATCACTATGAAGAGGTTCAAACCATCGGGTATATGGGTGAGAAGTCAATCAAAATTTCAAGCATTGGAGTGGTCAAATTGGCTTTCCTTTAATTTTCCATACACTTAGGTTTTGTTCTGTGGCTCTATCCAGCTTATTGCTAGTTTTTCATTTTTGTAGATGAATTTTGTCGCCTTTAAAAACAGTAATTTTGTTTTGTTGAATGGTTGTGTGCACAACCACATGCTCATTGATGAAATATTATTACATAAACACATGATGGAGCCTGTGGCCTTAATCATATAGGTCGTGGAAACACATTGCAAACTTGAATAAAGAATTTATCAAATTTAAATCGAGACTCTCATTACTATCAAAAACACATGTCAATAACAAGGAAGATACAATTTTTTTATTGATATTTGGATTTGAAGAGGGACCTTCATGCAACAATACCAAAGATGGTTTCTTTTGGAAACAAACAAGGAGTAGATATATGAGGCCTCGAACCCCTATTTATCCTTAACACTTGATCCTCACATACAAAATGGATTAGATCCAAACAGATCTACATCGTTATTCTTGCCGATGAGTTTATAGGATCCACAATTCTGATCAAGAAACCATGCTATATAAATATATAATTAGTTATGCAGCCAAAACAAATATTTATATATCAACACATATTTATTCGATAGACATATGTTACATACAAAGACGAAATGAAATTTATATCATCCAATAGAAAATACACAATTCTTCTCACAATTATTTATTTTTTTATTTCAAACTTTTTTCTCATCCACCGCAACCGCCACAACCACCACAACCGCCACCACCATCGCCACAGTCACCGCCACCATCTCCACAATAAGCACAACAACCACAACCACCACCGCCACCTCCACCTCCACCACCACCTTGATCTTTCTTAGAAGATTGACCTTCTTGAGTAGGTCTATCAGCGGCGGGATTATCACCACAAACAAAAATTACCACAGATATAATCGACATAAATACAAGAATCATACATAGCATGAAGACCATATGTGAGTCGTCTGACTCGAGAATTTCGTTTCCTATGTTGCCACCAAGATCAATCAACCGAGCCATGTTGGTGCTATCAACCGGGTGCAAAAGAAAGGATGATCAGTGTATCTATTTATGCAGGGGCGGATCTACGTTGAGAACTACGGGTTCACACGAACCCACTCGGTTTCAAATTTTTAGTAGAAATGTTAATACAAAATTTGGTATGAACCCATAAAAAACATCTGCGATGAACACAATAACCAAATTTATGGATGGTGGAGTGGTTAAGTCATATAGTTCCATGCTTGAGGTTACGGGTTCGACTCCTCCTGGGGTTAAATTGTTTTATTTTTTTTTCAGTGAACCCACTGAAAAAATTCCTGAATCCGCCACTATATTTATGTAATTAGAATTTATTGACTTACCTATCCTTCTAAATATAAGGATGGGATGTTTGACTAGGTAATCAAGTCAATTACTTGTGTTGAAAGTAAGACAGATCAAAGATGCATGTAAATTGGGATTTTTCAAAAATAAATCAGGAGTTGACTAACAGTATAATAATGTGAGATAAGATCGTTTATGTATAGAAAAACGTTTGGATGATAGATAAAGATGGGTGACATTCAGAACTTTTCATTTGTACCTTTCTTATTTGTATATATGATTTTCTTCAAATTTATTATATATATATTTGTAAATTCTACTTCTAAAGTATGTTAAGAAATATTCTTTTAGCATTGGCATATTTACACTGTTTATAAAATTCTAATTTTAAAGTATGTTAAGAAAAATTCTTTTAGCATTGGCATATTTACACTGTTTATACATTATATTTGGATAACTAGATATCTATTGTTTTATGTATGTATAATTTAGATACTATGGATTCTTCTAAATATTTGGATATCAAATAGTTTGGTGATTATTAGTGGATTTAATAGGAAAAACATAAAACCAGAAAACTTTTTTCTTAACAAAGACAACATTTGCAAATCGGTCGCATAAAAAGCAGTCGCAAACGCAGCCGCTGATTCCATCGCAAAGTATACCCCGCCGCAATATGGGAACGCACAAGGAGGTTTTGTCACTGCAATTTCAATCACAATCAACGGCATAGACGATTAAAATCAAATTGTTGATCTCAAATACTCAATTTTCTAGTTATGCGATGTGATTATGCAAAATAATTATCTCTAAAAAGTTTCTCCAATTTATGGCTTCCTATTGGAAAAGTTTATTAGCATCATAATATGATCATGATATCTATATGATTAGTTTCATCTTTTTCAGTTTAAATTACTCATCGACAAAATTGTTCAACTTTGAAGTGATGTGTATTAATAAAGTATATTTTGTTTCATAGTTGTACATTTATAGCAAGAAGAGTAAATCGTGAAATCTTACATGTAAGACCACTTATATTGGGATTTTTTTGACGTTTTTTCTAAAAAAAAGCCCAATCAAGTCTCTGAACCGTCCCTTCGGACCTTCTAGACGTGCTTTAAAAAATGCCGGGCATTTCACCTTTTTCGAAAAAGACCGTTGCACAACGGTAACTTCCTTTTGTTTGTTTTTATTTTTATATAACTTAAATACAATTTTTACCCTATAAATCTCTTTACTTTTCATCCAGTTTTATAAAACTCTCTAATCTCTTCTATATTCTTTCAAGATTTATAGAAAAATTACATCATGAATCCCTTCCGACCCCCTTTCGGTGTTCCCTCTAGACCCGGTAACCCCACTACGTATCGCCCGAACACCACCCAACCGCAACCAACCCTCAATTTTCAAGAGATGGACCCGAGTATCTTTACGTACGGACAAATATTAGGCTATGGCGGTTCGCAACCATTCTTTCAAAGTCACATAAGTTTGCATCCATGGCCGGGTCGCAACCGTCTCTCCAAGAAACCGAACCCGATGTAGAAATGGTACCGGAGACACAACCCGAGCCCGTTTGTCACACCCTGACCCGCAGCAGAAATGGTAGTCGGGGCATGATTGGGTTTCATCAAAGCTCATGACATTTACTATAAAGTTTCATATCTATTATTTCCAATCTAAAAGAGAAATTACATCAAACAAACAAGCACAACATGTTCTAAACACCACATTCACGAACTCTTTATTTTTCTTTTAAGGCAAATTCCTATGTGTTCCTTACTTCAACCTGTTCACCTGTATCATGTGTAAAAAAATGGTTTTTAGGTCAACAAAAGTTGGCGAGTGAATCTTATATAAGCATTTGAACGAATTAGTTATATTGGTTATTGAATAAAAATGTGCATAACCAAATATGAGTATACGTATATGTAAATTTAACCACAAAACACATAATATCAATTAATGCGCACACACACATATCAAATGATGAACAATGAGATCAAGGCTCTATCAAACAGAGCCGATCTAATGAGGTACCTGATGCTCAAATTGTCTCCAACGAGGAACTGATGGGCCTAATGAATGATTTGCACGCAATTTGACAAAAATGTAAACACACAATACAACAAACAACATTTACATCACACGTTAGATCATATAATGGTAATAGCACAAGTGTTTGAACAAACGAAATGTATAAACGACACATGATCCACCCCAAAACATGAATAAAAAGGAGAAGTTCGTAAGAATTCACTCACAGTGTGTGCGTTACCTGTTTGATAATGAATGCGCACGAATTGAGTAGTTGATCGACAAACGAATACTAACCTAAAATAATAACGCGATAAATCGATAAATATAAACCAATTAATTTTTTAATTTAGTAATTTTTGTTAGATTTTTAGGTTATTTTTGTGGTTTTTATTGATATTTTAAAACCTTCGAAATTGTATTTTTAAGTATTTTAATTGATTTTTAACTAAAATATAAATAAATAAGTAATATAAATAATTAAAATAAAAATAAAATAATATTTAAAAAATATTGTCAGGTCTGACAGGAGGGACCTGACCGGTTCTTTGGTGGAATTGGATGCGTGTGGTGGGATTCGAACTCTAGACCTTCCGTTCACGTACACGCAGCTCTTCCAATTGAGCTACGTGTCTAACCTGTTAGATACTTGATTATTATACTTATATACTGATTAGTTTAATATAGAAATAATTTAATTAAAAAGATTTTAAAATCAACTAGCCGGTGTCTACCACCTGCCTCGAACTCGCGACCTTAGTGATATTTTGCTCTAACCCGAAATATAAGTGATTTTTATTAAATTTATACACTTACAGAATCTTAATATATGTAAATATTAAAAAGGGTTGGTATAATATATGAAATCGGGACCGTGTGCGTTGATTCGAACCTAGGACCTCTGATTTAAAGTTGCACACAGTCCACCACTGGACTGTGTGTCTAACCCGATTTTAAACCCATTTTTAATTATATTTATACACTCATAACAACTTTATCTTCTTCATAAAAACTTAAACCCATAATTCAATTTCGACTGAAATTTGTTTAAACAGGTTTTGGGTAATTGATTGAAATTTGAAACACATTAAACAAAGATATAAAAAGGGTTTAGGGGGTTATTCCAACTAGAAACAAAGTTTCGTTTTTCCGACAGTGAATTCTGGTGATTCAAGCGAGCTCCGACGAAGTGTATAGTGGATCTTCTGAGAATTTAGAATGGTTTTGCGAGTATGGGTGAGTTTCAGAAAAGGTTTGGGTTGCTATTTATAGGCGTATGTCTAATTTTAGTTTTCGGTTTCAACAGACTTTGGTCAAAAGATTTATTACCGAATTGATTTTTATAACCGAAGTTTGCCATGATTGAATCTTAATGCATTGATTAGAAATCAGTTTCTTTGACTTAATTCGAAAGAGAAACGGTAATTGATGGAGATTGGAGGTTACAACCATTTATTACTATTATTTATTATCTTTGTTATTTATTTAATATTTTTATTATATAAATTATTTAACACCAATTATAAAATAATTAAATGAGTAAGGAAGCATTTAATAAATATTTAATCTTAAACGGAGCGGGTTTTGGAACCCGTTTAACGAAAGATGTTACAGTATCCCCTACTTTTAGAAATTTCGTCCCGAAATTTAGGTAGAAGTTGTAATAGGGAAAAGATGCGGGTATTTTTCGCGTATTGAGTCTTCGCGTTCCAAAATAAACTCAGGTTGACGTTTTGACTCCCAACGTACACTGGCTAATATCTGAATATCTTTTAACAGAAAAAGGGAGGTGTGATGTTTGGATTTTTGATTGAGGCGGTAACGTTCCTAGTAAGGGTTGAATACTCTGCTACAGGAATCGCTTTTTGATGCCTAAGATGAGAAACGTTGATACACAGAGTTGATTGACTGGATATGACCTTATGTATAGGGGTTTTAAGAGAATTGATGCGTTGAAAGTTATATCACAAGACAAAAACTTCAACCATGACAATATTAAAACCTACACGGAACTTCTCATAACCGTATGACAATGCTTTTGATCCTTTGACAAGAATACTTATATATAGGAAGTACCAGCGGCGTATCCACCATATTCTTGTCAAATTTTCATTGGCTTTGTCAGTAAGTTATGATTAGTTCTATGTGACTCTAAAATCTACAAAACATAAACAAACACAACAAAGCTTGAGTTTCAAATCTGAAAGAATACATGACTGAATGACGACGGTACCTCTCTTGTTCGTTATGATGAAGGGGTCAGTCTATGAAAAGGTGAGACATGAGTCAACTTCCTAAAATGATGAGGCGAGGTATGTCGTGATGTTATGATGACATGAGCTTTTAAATCGATGAATGAAATAAAACAATGATATCAATTAGCATTAAAATTCTTGAATGCATAAATTCCCAAATGGAAACAAGGATATATAAAGATTGAGATTTATAGAAAACATTAAAACTAGACGGTTGGAGTTGAGTCTTGACTCTTGGTGATGGAAGGCTAGTTGGGTTGTTCGTTCGCACCGTTATTTGCTTTAATCGGATTAGCGTTGATGTTGTAAGCTCTTCCTTTCGCTGGTGGGGGTGCTGGGTTTGCTTGATTTGCTTGATTAACTAGGTTTGCTTGAGCTTGGGCGTTAATGATGTTAACCAATCTAGGGCACGTGTTTCTAAAATGGGTAGGGTCGCCACAATTAAAGCAAGCTCGGACATATGGAACTATGGGGTATTGAGGTTGTTGATATGGTTGGATCATGTTTTGGGCAGAGGGTGAAGCTTGGTTTTGGGGAGTGCGACAAGTTTTACTTAGATGACCATAACGCCCACAATTTGCACACAATCGACAGAGTATGGTGGGTTGATGGTGATAAAAGCAGGTGTTGCATTGAGGGTGAGGTCTGATGTATGGGGTGAAATTCGAGTGGTAATGGTTACAGATTGCGTGTTTTAGTTAGTTTTCGGCTGTTATATGCATTGAATGAGATAACTACGAGACTTGGTTGCTTTGCAGGATAACTGGTTAAATTGGACGTGTTACGGCAGTTAGAAATACCGTGGAAGACACGAGATGCAGCCACGCAGCAATAAGCACCAAACGGGAGTTGTACGGACCAAGAACTAACGTTGAGTAGGCTAAAAATGGATACCACGAGAGGTCAAGGGGTGTATTGACAATTTGGTGAAAGTAACAATGAAGAGGAGCAATGAGCTGAGTTCACGCCGTAGCCTACGGTTAGCCGACCGTAGGTTACGGTTAGATTAAACCATCAAGGAAAATCCAGCAGATCTGGACCGTAGCCTACGGTCATATACCGTAGCTTACGGTCCCCTTATAACAAATCAACAGAACATTGCTACCGTAGCCTACGGTTGGGTGAAGAAATGGACAGAACATTCTGACCGTAGCTTACTGTCATATACCGTAGCTTACGGTCAGGTTTGAGAAAAAACTCGTTGGAGTTGTTGCTGCAGCCATATATAAGAAATTAGGTCAATTCTGGACGGATCATCAAGCGGAGGAACGAAAAACCCCGAGCTAGGGCTTCAAAGTTGGTAAGTTTTTCACCTACAATCATTAGATTTGCATACCGATCATCAACAAGATCAAGATGTCAGCTGATTACCCAATCTTTGCAGCCTCTAACCGAACAATGAGCGGCTAGTTCTTTGTTATGATTCCTCCGGATGGAGGAATGATGTAAGTCGGATATTTAGTATGCTTTGCTAGTCGTTGGGATTGTGTGATCTAAGCATTCGATGCTTTTCGCTATAAACTTGATTATTTCCATTGTAAACATTTACTTTTTGTTCATCCTTGATTTGCATCCATTCAATTCCCGAGAGTTCTTGAAATTGAGATCTATTTGGTTAAGGATTAGGGTTGGTTAATTGTAAATGATGCCTATGTGATAACCTTTCATTAATTGTTAATCAGAGTACTTAGTCACGTAACGTCACAATGGGTAATGCAATCAATATTCAAACTCAATGGTTAGAATGAACGTATGCTAATAGTTGACTGTCATTCAAAAGTTCAGGGGAATCATCGTTCTCTCTATTGAATTAAAATCCAACTTATTGTGTTTAATTTAGTGTCATAAATTTAAAGTTCAAGATCAGTATTCATTGCGCTCGATATTTAGACTTTGGCTATATAACGTTTTCCACAAGACTCCCCTGGTTTGATACCCGACTTATCCTATCTACGTAGTTTATTTCTGTTTTTGATTGACACAAACGACAGTCCATCAAGGTCCAATGTAGGGTTTCTTATTTGAGTACGCAGAGTTGGATGCTACTTGAGTGATTGGATAGCTTGGAGTGGTTCAGCTTGTGGAGCTGGTTGGTTGCCTTGAATAATAGCGAAATTTTGCCCGTCTCGCTTTCTCTTAGTAGTGGGTTGGGAAGAGGATTTAGTTTGGGTTGAGTTTGAGGTTTCGGTTGGTGTTTCATCTTTCTTCTTCTCGACCTTGAAGTCTCCATTCCTAATGTGGTTTTCGGTGAGCTCTTTAGCTAGCTCCATTGCTGCTTCCAAAGTTGCAGGTGTGGTACTTATTACAGGGTCCTGAATATTTGAAGGAAGGCCTCGAACATAATGCTCGATCAAACGGTAAAGAGGGGTGAAACAATTTGTAACCATTTGATTCAGCTCCAGGAATCTCTTGTTATAGGTCATGTGATCTCCTTCTTTTTTCTTCAAGGAATAGAACTCGTCCTCTAGTTTCTTAATTTCGCTTCTTGGACAGAAACGTCAAGTTATAAGCTCTCTTAACTATTCCCAAGTTAGAGCTACAACGGCTTCGGCGCCCCTTTTCAGCATTTCACCATGTGAGGGCTACTCCATACAAGCGTCCAGTAGCATAGCGTACCTTGCGATCGTTGGGACAATCACAGTTGAGGAATGTACTTCCATCTCCTCGAACCATCAAAGTAGAGCAGTGACTCCCTCAGTACCTTCGTACTTTGGAGGATCGCATGAGTTGAAGTGCTTATAGGTGCACTTGGTGGTATTTGGGGGAGGGTTGACAACATTTTGATCTTCTTGGTTGATTGGGTTGGTAGGATTAGCGGCAAGGGCTTGTTGGACTTGAACTACGATGTTGGGAATTACGGCGGCCATTTGTTGAGCGATTTGGGCAGCCATGCGCTTGCGGGATTTTCCTGATCTCCTACCTCTACGAGAGTGACTAGAAGACATCTACAAGGAATACGTATCGAGAGTTATGAGTTTGACATATAGGTGTCATGTGTCGTATAAAATGAACATCCACAAAACAAATGAAAAACAAATTTGCTACATCCATAGGATGTCTTGGGAATTCACCATTTGAGCAACAACATAGGGCAACGGACTTGGGCGACGGTTTTGAAACATCTGATGAATACGGGGGGAACCAAATGATGTGGTTGGGGATACAAGACAACTATGACACGGGATTTAGAGCAGGAGATGGGATGCATTATGGCAATTTTGGGTTTCCTACGTCAGTGAATGCTCCCATGCCGGTTAATCAGCAACCGGTTAACAACCGGCCAATTAACATGCCAATCCCGCAAGCACCAAAGCAAGGGCAAATTCCTACTGCACGCATCTATTTCAGGCACAACATGCTCAAGGTCCACATAGAGTACCTCCAAGAAACATACCTCCACCGATTAATCAGTTTGAAGGTATCCCAAGAAGATTCAAACGGGAACCTGTACGGGGTGTCGAAAGTCACTTCAAACCGGCCATCGCCAATAACCCATCACCGGTAGTTATTCCTCAACTGCGGGGTCGATCATTTGAGGTATGGGCACAATCCATTCAGAGCCTTCCAAAGTATCATGGAGTGGTTACAGAAGAGCCATATTTGCATATAGCAGCATACGATGCACGATGCAACACCATTGGTGGGCAAGGGTTCACACAAGACGATGTGAAACAGGTACTTTTTCAGTTAACACTTAAAGATAAGGCTCAACAATGGTTCCATTCGCTACCGTCGGCTTCTATTTTCACATGGCACGATATGCAACAGCTGTTCCTTGATGAATTTTATACACCGTTGCGAACGAACAATGCACGGAAGGATATTCGGAACTTCCGACAACCGGGGAAATTATTCCATGAAGCATTTAATCGTTTTAAAATGATGTTAAATAATTGCCCACATCATGGGATTCCATTCTGGGAGTTGTTGAACGCATTTCACGAAGGTTTGTCGGATGAGGATGCACGAGATCTTAGCTCAACTTCAAATGGAACTTTTGCACTAATTATGAGCAGGTTGATTGGGAATACATGGAGCGGAATGCAAGAACTTCGAAACGTAAGGCGCAATCTTCAAAAAGTACTCGACATTCTGTTGTAAGGGCGGTCGATAATGCACCAGGCATTAGTGGTCAAATGTGGTTCTGTGGGCATTGTGGGGATTTGGGGCACATCGCGGATCAGTGCCCGAGTATTGGTACGGGCAGCACAGATGTTAATTATGTCCAAGGCAATGGAGGGGGCGGCAGAAACTTTAATATGAACTCGAACACATATCATCCGGGCCTCAGAAATCACCCGAATTTCAGTTACGGAAATGCTAATAATCAAGCCAACCCGGGATTTCAAGGTAGCAATAATCAACTTGGGGGACAGAGGAACTTTAATCAACCTTGATTTCAGCATAATTTCCAAGGAGGGTATCACCCGAGCCAGGGTGGTACAAATGGGTCCTCTAGCCATAATGCAGGTACTGATACAATGGAGATGTTAAAGTCCATTTAACAAGATTTGCATAAACGCAATCAATTGGATGAAGTGCGAGCTCAGAAGGATGAGGTGCGTGACAAAGCTATTCAGTTGTTAACAACGCATATGGGTCAACTAGCAAATGAACTGAAGGAGCTGAAACAAAGCAATGGGCGGTTGCCAAGCGATACAACCACGAATCCAGCCCACCAGAAAAAGGGAAATCAGATTAATCGGGTGAGTACTCTTCGAAGTGGTAAGGTTTACACCAAGGCTACCAATCCACCACACTTTGTGGAAGGTGTAGTGGAGGATCTAGGTGAGGATGGGGTAAGTGATGACGAACCAGAGCCACAGGTTGTTAAAATGAATGAAAACAAGAAGCATAATAATAATAACAACCAAACTCTAAATGCTGAACTGATCAAGGCTAAGGAAGGGGAACCGCTTTCACCTCCCTTTCCCGAAGCCTTGCGGAATTCGGGTAATAAGAGCATCATAAACAAAAGGGGACCACAACCCGAAGAAATTTGGAAGTTTTTAAGCAAGTAAAAATCAATTTACCTTTAATTGATGCCATTAAACAGGTTCCAGAATACGCCAAATATTTAAAAGATATGTGTACTCAAAAACGGCAGCACAAAGTGCCTAAACAGATTGATTTAACAGAAAGAGTGAGTGCTGTGCTGAATGGAGTACTTCCACCTAAGCTCCAAGATCTTGGAACGCCATTAATTCCCATTCAGGTGGGCGATTTTAAAATGAATAGAGCGTTGTTGGATCTCAGAGCTAGCGTGAGCATTCTTCCGGGGAGCTTATATGACCAATATGATTTTGGTCCATTACGTAGAGCCGATACGACTGTCGTATTGGCAGACTTGACCCCTAAGCTCCCCCGGGGAATTGTTCGCGATGTCATTGTCAAGGTGGAAGAATTCTATTTTCCAGTAGACTTTTTGGTGCTTGATTATGTCTCTTCGGACCAAATCAATCAACCAAATGTCATTTTGGGTCGACCTTTCCTAGCCACAGCACATGCACTAATTGACTGCCGAACTGGTACTATCGATATGACGTTTGGCAATAGGAAGGTCCGTCTAAATGTGTTCTCTAACATTTCTGACATGTTTCCCAGTGATGAATGCTTCATGGCAGATATCATTGATGGATGTTCTCTCCATTTAGAGGAGGAGATATCCGAGCTATGTTTGTTGTGTGACAGGGCAGACAAGAGTCAGATACAAGATTTAGAAGAGGAAATGCAGAAGTTGGAGGTGGCAGCAATGCAAGAAAGAAGGCCTCCATGGACTCATCAAGTAGATAGTCTTCCATCTGAAATTTCATCGGGGCTGAAACCATCCCTAATCAGTCCGCCAAAGGTTGAGCTTAAAGAGTTACCACAACATCTTAAATATGCCTTCCTGGGAGAGGATCAGCCCTTCCCGTCATCATTGCTGCCAATTTAGCACAAGAACAGGAGGAGGCATTGCTGAAGGTGCTTCAGACATATAAAGCGGCAATTGGTTGGACTCTCACAGATCTCAAAGGTATAAGCCTTTCTATTGTAATGCACAAGATAATAACTGATGCAGATGCAAAGCCTGCGCGAGACACACAGCGACGGTTGAACCCGAACATGCGAGAGGTGGTGAAGAAGGAGGTTATTAAATGGTTAGATGCCGACATTATCTATCCAATCTCCAACAGTGCGTGGGTAAGCCCAACCCAGACGGTGCCCAAGAAAGCAGGGATCCAAATAGTTAAAGGCGAAAACGGTGAGCAGATCGCCACTCGGCCAGTAACCGGGTTGCGCGTGTGCATTGATTATAGGAAACTTAATGCCACCACGTCAAAAGATCACTTCCCTTTCCCTTTCATTGATCAGATTGTTGAAAATTGTTAGGTCAGAAATTTTACTGCTTTTTAGATGGTTACTAAGGGTACAATCAAATCGCCATACATCCTGACCACAAAGAAAAGACTACATTCACATGCCCATACGGTACTTTCGCATTTAGGCGGATGCCATTTGGCTGTGCAATGCCCCGGCCACCCTCCAAAGGTGTATGAGTATCTTCTCAGATGTGGTCGGGGATACCTTGGAAATCTTTATGGATGACTTTTCTGTGTTCGGACCATCATTTGACACATGCTTAAACGAGTTAGCTAAGGTATTGGGACGATGTGTCAAAACAAATTTGGTACTTAGTGGGAGAAGAGCCAAGGGATTGAAGTTGATAGGGCTAAAAGCAAAGTGATATCCACATTACCACCGCCCACTAATGTCAAAGGCGTCCGTTTCTTTTTAGGACACGTCGGGTTTTACCATAGGTTCATCAAAGGTTTTAGTGTCATCACTAAACCACTGTGTAATTTACTTTTAAAAGATGTTCCTTTCGAGTTCAATGATGAATGTGTTAAAGCGTTTGAGATTTTAAAGGACCAATTGGTACAAGCCCCAATCTTGCAATCACCGGAGTGGACAAAACCTTTTGAAATAATGTGTGATGCAAGTGATTTTGCAATCGGGGCTGTACTAGGACAACGAGTAGACAAGAAACCGGTTGTCATCTACTACACGAGCAAAACTCTCTCCGATGCTCAACTTAATTACACTACAACGGAGAAAGAGTTGCTTGCCGTTGTCTATGCACTGGACAAGTTGCGGTCATATATTTGGGGAAGTAAAGTAATCGTTTACTCTGATCATAGCGCAATTAAATATTTAATGGAAAAGAAGGATGCGAAACCGAGGCTGATCCGTTGGATTCTTCTACTACAAGAATTTGATCTAGAGATTCGAAACAAAAAGGGGTGTGAAAATGTGGTCGCGGACCACTTGTCACGCTTACCGCTAGAGTGCAAGGATGTCACACCTGCAATCAATGAACAATTCCCGGATGAGTTCATTATGTCTATCAGTTCTGAACCTTGGTATGCTAATTTTGCTAATTATATTGTTTCAGGTACGATGCCGGAAGCATGTAACCAAAGGAGGAAACAACCGTTTTTGGCACATGTGAAGAATTATAGTTGGGATGAACCGGATTTGTTCCGGATAGGTGCTGATCAAATCATCCGGAGGTGTATTCCGGAGACATAATTTCAAGAGGAGTTGAAACAATAAAGTGTTAGAATGCGGCCTTTACTGGCCGACGCTGTTTAAAGATGCTTTCGCCTTTGCTAATGTAGGTCCACCTGAGGATCAAGTTAAACCTGTTCCTTGTTCAAATGATATACACACAAGTGCGGAATCCAAGTGTGCATGCAACCAAAGCAAAGTAAAGAACACGGGGTTACCAAAGATCCACTATCTTGATTAATGATTGAGAACAAGTACAAACATATACACACAATGCTCATATGACTCAAACAAACTTTCTGTGTTCTTGTGTCTTCGTCTTCAGAAAGAATACTGAGAGGCTCACTTCGACCAACTAGCTAGCTAACTCTCACGCGCAAGTCCCCCAGTCCACTAAAGGCTGAGAGGTACAAGTCTGCTTATATAGTGTCCGTCTAGTTTCGTACGAATTACAAATCCTGACATATGGAACACACTATTTCACACGTGACAGAACTCCAGAATTTGGTGCGTGACAGCTGTTTCATATGAAATACTTATTTCGTACGAAACAAGTAACACACTTGTTACTCAAGTATTTCGTACGAATCACCTGATTCGTAAGAAACTCTGACTCGCACAGAATTCTTCTTCTTGGAGAACGTGTGTAGACTTGATGTACACAAGACTTATCAGTATGCACACATGCAACTGATTAACACAAACAAGCTAAGATGTCATACTAGATCAAGATAGAAGGATATCTCGATCTATTCGACACGACCAAACCTATACAGACACTTGAGCAAAGACCGTACAATTACAACTGTAATTAAGAACAAGCGACAGGCACAAAACTGTATCAACAAACTCCCCCTTGGATGTTGCTTGGCCTTCGGTCTTCGGTCTTTGGTCTTCATATGTTGGTCTTCACATGAATGGTTTAGAGTATCAACAAACTCCCCCTGAAGATCTGTTATGCATTGATAGATCTGCTATCCAATGATTAGAGCATCAGGTCTTCGAACTTCTAAGAAACTTCAAATCTTTCTTGTTTCCTCTTCTGACTTGTCAGATTTCTTCATTGCTGGTCTTTGTTTATGTTCTTTTGTATCAATCTGTACTCAATAGACAAATATAATTAGAACACAACTTTCTCAGGGAATACACACGAAAAACTTATCATAAATTCTTCGCATGATTGTATTCCCTGAATGAGATACACACACTCGTATGAATTCCAGCAGCTGATTTGAGAAAAACAAGTGACCGTGTCAATCAAATGACCAGGTTCATCCGTATGAGATACACACACTCAAACGAATTTCAGATTTTGGTTTTCTTTGATGGATTACTTGTTGCAAGATATTACTTTATGAAGTTGCGATATCAAACAGATGGTTTTCTGGCGTATCTTGGTAGAAACTCTCGAGTATCAACTTTGGCTAACTTTTAAAAAGTAACTACATAAGCAACTAAGTAAATTAGACTTAAAATCAAAATATACAGATAAACTATATACATATTTAACAATCTTTTTCGAGTTTCAAGGTAAAGGAATCATACCAGCAATTTAATCTTTGTCAAAAACGGTATTTGGTTTTCAAAATTAAACAGATAAGTATTTAACTATGAGTATCGGTATTGTTGTCCATGTAAGCTCAGACTTATCAGATGTAATCATGATTAGGAGATATGATTAAGGTATGGATTTATACTTACTAGCCGGTGTTCAACCACATCATGTCACATTCCCGTATCAAGATATGCACGAGAGAAAATCTTACCGGTGAGTATACTGCTTTATCATATGTTTTGACGTATATGAATGATGTGAGATACTCACTTATTTTTTATTGAAAACAAGCCCTTTGTGATTTAATCACTTACTGATGATGAACTTGATTTTCATATGTATGTAGGGCACAGGAGTAAGTCCGTGAACAGGTTAGTACCATCGTACAGACAAAGAGACAAACTTAGCTCCCACATAAAGCTGTGATATTTTATCACTTATTTTGGGGTTGTGATATTTTTATCACTTATTTGATGGTCGTATGCAGTATGAACACGTATGTATGATATCATGGAAGTTCTAGACTGGCGACATCGTTATTTTTCGGCAAAAGATTCAACCATGATACCCAGATGATAAGCCAGCATAAAGACCGTATATCTCAGAATCTCGGCTCTCTATCAAACGAAATTTCGGTACCAAGACCGTATGCCAATGAAAGGTTCCCACCTGGCATTTTGTCTGTTAGGTTTATATCAACCTGCACATTTTAGTCTGATTGTGATCCTACCGATACATCATTAGTAAAACTACTTATCAGTCTTCTTTTTATGCTTTTAACCATATCTGACAGATTTACCGGTGAATTTCATCATCTTCAACTTATCCAAGAAACTCATTTTTGTTTTTTCTAATGTTTTTGTATTTTTCTGAATTTTGTATTTTTCTGAATTTTTCTCCCCCTTAAACAAAGAAGGTAAATAAAAGACATATTTTTGTATTTTCTTCAACTTACTCCCCCTAAATATAAAACTGAAAATCTTTTTGTAGTTTTAGATTTTTAGAAAAGTATATACAAAAATAGTTAGCCATGGTTGAGTTACTCGGGTTTCACCTTGATGCCATTGACCAAAAGTAGATAATAAAAACGTGATTTATCAAAGGCTTTGGTAAAAAGGTCTGCATGTTGGTGATCAGTGTGGATTTTAACATCGATAAGTCTCTTTTCATAACAATCTCGTATGAAATGATACTTAATCTCAATGTTTTTTGTTTTTGAATGCTGTACAGGATTCCGAGTGATCTGTAAAGCAGCTTCATTATCAACAAAAATAGGAGTAGTAAGAAATTCAAAACCGTATTCGCGCATTTGCTGTTGAATCCATAGAACTTGAGAGCAGCAACTAGAAGCTGATATATATTCAGCCTCACATGTTGATGTAGCTACACAAGTCTGCTTTTTGCATTGCCACGTGACTAGGCGATTTCCTAAGAACTGACGTCCTGCTGTTGTTGATTTTGCATCGATTTTACAGCCGCCATGATCAGAATCACTGAATGCTGTCAGATCAAAGTTATCATCCTTAGGGTACCATAGACCAGTGTCAAGACGACCCTTTAGATAACGAAAGATCCTTTTCACAGCCATCAAGTGAGAAACTTTCGGACTAGACTGATAGCGTGCCAGAAGGCATGTTGGGTACATTATATCGGGTCTTGAAGCAGTAAGATACATGAGAGATCCGATCATTGCACGATAGAGAGATAGTTCTACATGTTCACTCATTCCGTCTGGAGTAATCCCATGATTTTGAGCTAATGGAGTTCCCAAAGGCTTTGAGTCATCCATCTGAAATCACTTGAGAATATCTCCGACGTACTTGGTTTGATGGATAAAAATCCCTTCCTTTGATTGCTGAACCTGCAAACCTAAAAAGAAAGTCATTTCTCCCATAGTGCTCATCTCGAATTTCTCCTGCATAACATGTTCGAATTCTTTGCACATTCGAGTGTTGTGGACCAAAAAATAATATCATCAACATAAACCTGTATTAACAGTAAATCCTCATCCCGTTCCTTGATGAGTACATTCGATCGGGCCTCGTCGAAAACCATTCTTCAACAGATATGTAGACAACGTTTCATACCAAGCCCTCGGGGCTTGATGAAGACCATATAACGCCTTGTTGAGAAGCCAAACCTTGTCAGGATGGAGAGGATCTTCAAAACCTGGCGGTTGCTCAACATACACTTCCTCTGCTACCACACCATGAAGAAATGCACTCTTCACATCCATCTGATAAACGGTGAACTTCTTGAAGGATGCATAAGCCAAAAAGATTCTTATGGCCTCAAGTCGTGCAACCGGTGCATAAACTTCATTGTAATCGATCCCTTCGACCTGATTAAGACCTTGAATAACCAATCGCTCTTTGTTTCTCACAACAACACCTCAGTCATCCTTCTTGCACTTGTATACCCATCGTGTGCCAATCTTCTTGTAGCCGTCAGGCATGTCAACCAATTTCCAGACGCCTAACTTTTGAAACTGCTGAAGTTCTTCCTGCATGACTTCAACCCAAGAGTCTTCTTTCATTGCCTCCTTCCAAGATTTTGGTTCTACTTGGCACACATAGCAGGCAAAAGACCAATCATTCAGACCACCAGATTCTCTGATTTCTGAATATAATCCAGCATTCTGGTTGTTTTGAAGCTGATTACGAGTCTGCACACCACTCTGGACATCTCCAATAATATTCTACTGAGGATGGATATTACGAGTTTCTGGCAGATCAGGAACTCGAGAATTGATACCCAAATTGTTGATATTAAGATCAACAGTTAAATCGAGAGCTGGATTTGATGACGTTGTAGATGCCTGACCTTCAGTCATTCCTTGAGGTTGAATACTTGACGTATCATTTGAAAATCCAGGAGCTGCACCAGAGGCAGCTTCATTTGCATTATGAAACTCATCATCTTCTGATGAAACATTATAATCCGCAGTGTCTTCGAATTCCTCATTTTGAACAAGATTGTTAACCGAAGTCGACACTTGAGGGTTAACAGTAATTGGTCGAACTAATGACGAGTCTACTGTAGTATCACTTTCCAATAACATCTGAGCAGCAGCTGTTGCATCATCAAAAGTTGGCAGATTAAAGGAGTCAAACAGCCCATCGTAGTCTAACATCCAAGGATCACCCGGAGCTCTTACCGCTTCTGTATATCTCTGAACCTTGACTTCACCCTATTCTTCAATCTTCTTCGAAGACAAATTCCACACCCGGAAATTCGGACTAGCATATCCAAGAAAGAAACCTTCGATAGCCTTGGGACCAAACTTTCCATGTGGGTCGATCATAGTGCATGGAGCTCCAAAAGGTTCTAAGAAAGAAAAATCCGGTTTCCTTTTTATGTAATAACTCAAAGCATGTATTCCCATGTCTCTTCACCGTCAGAACTCTATTCATAGTATAACACGCAGTAGCAACAACTTCTCCCCAAAATTGAACGGGAAGTTCTGATTCTACTAACATGGTTCTTGCAGTTTCAATAAGAGTTCGATTTTTTCTCTCAGCGACGCCATTTTGTTGTGGAGTGTAGCGAGAACTGTACTCATGTAGAATACCCTTTGAGGAACAGTACTCATCCATAACTTGATTCTTGAATTCCGTACCATTGTCGCTTCTGATTCTAATTACTATCAGATTGTACAAATTTTCTAACAGAGTAAGGAGATTCTTGAGGATAGTAGGAACTTCACTCTTGTGTGCCAACATGTTTACCCATGAAAATCTGGAATAGTCATCAGTAACTACCAGACAATAAGGGTCACCAAAGGTTGTCTTGTGTTTCATAGGTCCAAAGAGGTCCATATGAAGACGTTCCAGTGGCATATTCACAGTGTTAATTTTCTTCACAGGATGGGACTTTCTTGCTTGCTTCCCTTTCTGGCATGATACACAAACGTCTTGAAGATGAAAATTCTTCACTAGTACACCATTCACTAGATTATTCTTCACCAAATAGTTAATTTTTCTCAGGTGAATGTGTTCCATACGTCTATGCCAAGAGATTGATTCCTTCTCGGTTGCTTTAGAGACAAAACATGTGACTTGTGCAGATGTTGTAATAGCTTGGCTCATATCAAGAATATGCAAATCATTAATTCTTGGAGCCGACAGGAGAATCCATTCCTTGGGGATCTTGAATCCAAGCTTCAGCACATAACATCCGGCATCATCAAAATGTATCGTGAACTTCTTGTCGCAGATTTGAGAAACACTAAGAAGATTGTGATCAATTTGCCGCACATAATTGATCTTGTCGAAGCTCACAACACCATTGTAGACCATTCCTTCTCCAGTGATGTATCCACCTTTGTCACCAGCAAAAGCAACATAACCACCCCTTATGCTTTTCACATCATATAGGAGCCGCAAGTCGCCTGTCATGTGCCTTGATGCTCCACTGTCAACAATCCAATGACTGTTTACAGTTCCTCCTGGAACACCCTGCACATTCCACAAACAAAATTAGTTTGAGATGGGGACCCAAGCCTTAGTGGTCTTGGGTCGTCCCTTATCATCGAGAAATGTAATCCCAATTTCTTGATGATTAACAAACCGAGGAACTCCTTTTGAACCATTACCGGTCTTCTGTCTCCAAGATCCTTGTTTATTACCAGATTTACTATTATTTACAGTTTTAACAGTGTCTGGTTTTGTTGACTTTGAAGATCTTTGATCCTTATTTGAAGAATTCGATTTTAAAGCTTTCTCAATTGCTTTTACTTGTTTACGTTTTTGTTTCTCTTTTTGATCCTTAATAACTCGTTTATCTTGTGTCGGAGAAACAGATTTACGTTTGCAAGTTGGTTCATGAGGGGTTTTCTCTATACATCTTGATTTGGCTGGATTTTGACAATCATTTATAATGTGGCCAAAATTCTCCACATTTGAAACAAGTTCTCCTTTCAACAAAACTAGGAGATCGTGTTTCTCGGCTTGATGTTGAACTTGTGGATCCTGAGGTACTGGGTTCATTTTCATTACATCCATCAGTGTGTTGGGTGTAATTGTTTTGACTATTTCTTTTCAAAATCTTAACTTTCTTTACAAAATCAACATTAGATTTTCCTTGAAAAGTTTCGACTTTATCGGTACCTTTAGATCTCACAAATTTAACAGTTTTGGCCTTTTTCTGGTGACGAGAGCCTTTTGATTCAACCTTCGGTTGAGAAACTGTAGGCTTTTCAACTCGCTTCCGTTGTTTTTCTTTTGAAGCGGATAATGGTTGTGATTTGGTGGGCTTTTTCTTCTCTAAGGGTTTGGTTGTTGACTTTTCAAAAACCTGATCTATGTTTTTAATTGGAAAATATTTGTTTGAATAGATTTTCTTATCTCCAACCAAAGTATACAATACATTATTTGCTTCATGTGTAGACACACTTGTCTTCACAGATTTCTTAGGAATAGTCTCTTGATTCTCAACAGATTGAGTACTAGGAGTATCAGACGATTATACTCTTTTCCTTTCATCAAGAGGCTGATCCTGATCACCATTTCTTGATTCATCATCGGATGTATCATCATCTTCTTCATCAGATGGAGTTCGAACAACATCAGACATGAATTTTCTGGCTTGCATGGTTCTTGAGAAGAATTGTCTAATTTGAACCCTAACCCTGCTGTGAATTCCTTAGGATTCAAAGGTACAGAGGGTTCAAAATGAGGCATCTCCTCTTCATCAGGCATTTTTGTATAGTTGTGTTTCATTGGGGTGGACACGACTTATACCCTATGGATTGAGCATCTCCATTTAGTTTTTGAACTTCAATAATATGATCAAGCACATATTAGGAGTTAGAATAACTTTCCAATTTACGTTTGATCGAATCATATTCGTATTTGGCGATGGCTAACTCTTTCTTTGTTTCTTCTAGGAGATTAATGTAGTTATTAATTCCTGTCTATTTATTCAAAACTGTTTTTGTCAATCCAGAAACACTTTTCTTAAGGGTTTCTATTACAGATTTGAATTCTTTTTCATTTCTAGTTAGTGCCAAATTCGCCTCTTTGCATTTTGATGTTCAACAACTAAATTCTGATTATAACTGTTAACGGTTTCATATTTTATTTTCAATTCAACACAGTCATTGCAAACAGTAGGAGGTTCAGAATTTACCTGTTTTGAAGAACCTTCAACATTTGCCATAAAGGCAGTGTGATGAGGAAAAGTTTCACCATCTGTAGAGAGTGCCTCTGTCTCTTTTTCCGCAGCTTCTGCATTCCTCGTCATACCCACCTTTTCCTCTTCAATAACTCAGCTTCACTCAGCAATTCTTCAACCTCAGCATCACTTCCTTTCTTCACATCAGAATCAGATCCAAACCATCTGAACTTGAACATTCTTCATCAGAACTACCAGCATCCCCAGATGTATCATCGTTATTTGGAGTACTGATGCTATGATCATGCTTGATTTGATCCATGATCTTCGCATAGCATGCAGTTCTTCCGTTGTTCTCAATTCCCAACTGTACTGACCAATCGCATCCTTCATCAGATTGAACTACCAAAGCTCTATGCGTGTTTTAAGGTCCTGATTGATTGGTATTGTTAGATTTGCCAACAGCTACTATTCTTCTTTCGTTGTTGTACTGTGCTGTGTTGGATGGTTGAGACTGATTTCAAAAGGGGTTGTGATTTCCTTCCTTGCTGGGTGTGCATTCCCGCTTAAAGTGACCTCTTTCTCCACAGTTAAAGCAAGTAACGACGGTTTTTTTCAAAGCCGTATTTTGTATCCTTCTTGCTTTCCAAACTGTTTCTACCCGTTCTTCTCATATAATCCTTCGCTCTTCTCATAGCGCTTGCAAATGCCCACTTGATGTCCATCAGCTCCATTTCATCTCGGTCAATTTGTTCATAGTTTTTGTTTGTCAAATTGATGTTCCCTATTTGACCTGCAACTAAACCACAATACGCACTAACCATGGTATTTAGAAGTTCTGCATGTTCCTGTGCAACTTCTACGTTGATTTTGGAGAGATTTGACGTGTCAAGTTTGACAGTGTTGGGATTTGCCGATTGACTGTTGTTTTCATAGAAGGCTTGGTGAGGAGCTTGCTGTGGAGCTTTATGCGCTAAATCCCTTGGCTGTGGAAGGAAGGATTTCAGATCAAAAGTCTGTCCATAGGTTTGATTACTCGAACCTGTAGACTGACTTGATTGAACTGGCTGGGGTAGAAAAGGGTTCACGTTTGACACAAACGCGGTCTGCAGCTTCGGTTGCTGACTTGAGCTTATACCTGCTTTTATACTTCCAAAGTACATCTCAGGGTTTTGTGGAGCAGAGACTCGTTGTGCCTTTCGGGGTTCTTCTTCATTCTTGTTATCCAGTTTATGCACAAATTCATAAATACTTATTGAGTCCAAAACACCTGTATGTTTTAATAGATCAATAAATTGATCCCATTTTGGAGGTAAAGCTTCAGCAAATCGCATCACAATTTCTTGTGGTGCTGCTAATACTTTATACGAGTACATTTTGCTGAGAAGATGATAAAACCTAGTGGTCATATCATTCAAGGTTTCGTTCTCCATGAACATGAAACCTTCAAACTCTTTCTTGAGCAGATCATGCCGAATCTTCCTGGTAGCAGCGTTACCTTCACCTATTGCTTCCAAAGTGTCCCACAAATTTTTCGTTGTAGTATAATACACAAACTGATGATAAATGTCTTTATGCAGAGCTTGTGTGAGGATAGAAAATGCCCTTTTCTCTAAATCGTAAGCTTTCTTGTCACTTTCGACTAGATTGGCCAATGAGGTTGGATTTGATCCAGCTTCTTCAAGTGCTTCATTGTAGGGGGTAGTGAAACACGTCCACAATTCCGTGTTTTGACCGAGAACATACGTATGAAAACGACTTTTCCATGAAGGATAATCATTCATGTGATTTAACTTCGGCGGTCGGTTATTACTCCCTGTTTCACTTTCACTCATAAGCAGAGTTCGGATGCTTTGATTCTGATTCGCAACACACGCCCATTGATTTGCAGAGATCATTGCTGTATGTTGAGGCATCAAATATTTTACCCATGATGTTGGGGAGCTTTGCGAAGACTCCTAATTTGAGCTTGAACAACTCCAATCCCACGGGTTAGAACTCATTATATTTTCTTGTTTTATGAAAATTTAAAGGTTTTAAAGTTTCACGATTATAATTACCCTTTAAAAAATCACAGATCTGAAAATATGATAAATTCTTAAAATCACAAAGCTTTGAAAAACACGAAAAACAAACAATTTTTGTTTCGTGCGAGACACATGTTTCGTGCGAAACACTGATGTTTCGTGCGAGCCAGGTGTTTCGTTCGGGTCAGATGATTCGCACGAAATAACTCAGTGGCACCAAATGTTTTGTTCAGCGTTTTTCAGAGGAATCTTTCAGAAATGGTTTGGTGAGAAATTTCCTTTCTTGTGTAGACCTGCTTTTTCGAAAATACCTGTTGTCTTACCCACTTTTAGTTAAAACACAGATTTTTAACAGTCCACAGTCCAAGTCCAGATCCAAGTCAGAAAATGTCAACCCTACCAAACTAATCAGATTCAAATTTTTGCAGATTTCTTCTTCAAGGGTGTTCTTCAGAAAAATTTTACCATAAAATTTTCTGCATGCAACAGATTTTAACCAAGTTTTAAGTTAGTTATCTATCCAAAACTTAAGTTTTCAGCTAGAGGCTCAAGAACACTTCAGAAATCTTCAAACTAGCTCAGACACAACTAAGCCTGGTTTTGAACAAGGAAAGAGCCAAAGCTCTGATACCACTTATAGGTCCACCTGAGGATCAAGTTAAACCTGTTCCTTGTTCAAATGATATACACACAAGTGCGGAATCCAAGTGTGCATGCAACCAAAGCAAAGTAAATAACACGGGGCAACCAAAGGTTCACTGTCTTGATTAATGATTGAGAACAAGTACAAACATATACACACATGCTCATATGACTCAAACAAACTTTTTGTGTTCTTGTGTCTTCGTCTTCAGAGAGAATACTGAGAGGCTCACTTCGACCAACTAGCTAGCTAACTCTCACGCGCAAGTCCCCCAGTCCACTAAAGGCTGAGAGGTACAAGTCTGCTTATATAGTGTCCGTCTAGTTTCGTACGAATCACAAATCCAGACATATGGAACACACTATTTCACACGTGACAGAACTCCAGAATTTGGTGCGTGACAGCTGTTTAGTACGAAATACTTATTTCGTACGAAACAAGTAACACACTTGTTACTCAAGTATTTCGTACGAACCTGATTCGTACGAAAACTCTGACTCGCACAGAATACTTCTTCTTGGAGAACGTGTGTAGACTTGATGTACACAAGACTTATTAGTATGCACACATGCAACTGATTAACACAGACAAGCTAAGATGTCATACTAGATCAAGATAGAAGGATATCTCGATCTATTCGACACGACCAAACCTATACAGACACTTGAGCAAAGACCGTACAATTATAACTGTAATTAAGAACAAGCGACAGACACAAAACTGTATCAACAAACTCCCCCTTAGATGTTGCTTGGTCTTCGGTCTTCGGTCTTTGGTCTTCATATGTTGGTCTTCACATGAGTGGTTTAGAGTATCAACAAACTCCCCCTGAAGATCTGTTATGCATCCAATGATTAGAGAATCAGGTCTTCGAACTTCTAAGAAACTTCAAATCTTTCTTGTTTCCTCTTCTGACTTGTCAGATTTCTTCGTTGCTGGTCTTTCTTTATGTTCTTTTGTATCAATCTGTACTCAATAGACAAATATAATTAGAACACAACTTTCTCAGGGAATACACACGAAAAACATATCATAAATTCTTCGCATGATTGTATTCCCTGAATGAGATACACACACTCGTATGAATTCCAGCAGCTGATTTGAGAAAAACAAGTGACCAAGTCAATCAAATGACCAGGTTCATCCTATGAGATACACACACTCAAACGAATTTCAGATTTTGGTTTTCTTTGATGGATTACTTGTTGCAAGATATTACTTTATGAAGTTGCGATATCAAACAGATGGTTTTCTGGCGTATCTTGGTAGAAACTCTCGAGTATCAACTTTGGCTAACTTTCAAAAAGTAACTACATAAGCAACTAAGTAAACTAGACTTAAAATCAAAATATACAGATAAACTATATATCTATTTAACAATCTTTTTCGAGTTTCAAGGTAAAGGAATCATACCAACAATTTAATCTTTGTCAAAAACGGTATTTGGTTTTCAAAACTAAACAGATAAGTATTTAACTATGATTATCGGTATTGTTGTCTACGTAAGCTCAGACTTATCAGACGTAATCATGATTAGGAGTTGCGATTAAGGTATGGATTTATACTTACTAGCCGGTGTTCAACCACATCACGACACATTCCCGTATCAAGATATGCACGAGAGAAAATCTTACCGGTGAGTATACTGCTTTATCATCTGTTTTGACGTATATGAATGATGTGAGATACTCACTTATTTTTGATTGAAAACAAGCCCTTTGTGATTTAATCACTTATTGGCAAGGAACTTGATTTTCATATGTATGTAGGGCATAGGAGTAAGTCCGTGAACAGGTTAGCACCATCGTACAGACAAAGAGACAAACTTAGTTCCCGCATAAAACTGTGATATTTTATCACTTATTTTGGGGATGTGACATTTTTATCACTTATTTGATGGTCGTTTGCAGTATGAACACGTATGTATGATATCATGGAAGTTCTAGACTTGCGCCACCGTTATTTTTCGGCAAAAGATTCAACCATGATACCCAGATGATAAGCCAGCATAAAGACCGTATATCTCAGAACCTCGGCACTCTATCAAACGAAATTTCGGTACCAAGACCATATGCGAGTGAAGAAGTTGTTTAAGTTATACATGATGGTCCCATACTACCATGTCACCCCCCGAATAACTTAGTGTCGACCGCGACACACAATTACTGCCTTCAACGCCCGGCGCAGCCAGTGCATAACCACCCGTGCGCCGTGTCCAAGAGCGAGACCATCAACCTATTCAATGTTCCACAGCCCATACAAACACGAAACATGAAACAAACAAAGAAAGAGAAATACGTACCACAATTCGGTTGCCTCCCGGTAGCGCTAAGTTTACGTCTTCAGCCAGACCCCACAACTTCCTAAGAGGTTGTATGCTCGGGTGAACTTTCAAGGAAGTTCACCTCATCTATCGGTGATTCATTCAAGTCATTCGCGTCCAAATATGGTTTCAATTGGTGGCCATTTACCACTTGCCAGCGTTGGTCCTTAGGATCTTCAATTTCCACATCGCCAAACTTCCCAAAACGTACGATCACAAACGGCCCCGCCCACTTGCTCTTCAATTTACCTGGAAACAATTTCAGACGGGAGTTAAATAACCATACCTTTTGACCCACGGCGAAAACCTGACATCGCAATTTCGCATCATGAACGACCTTCATCTTATCCTTATAAGCCGCCGCCGTGTCATACGCCTCGTTTCGCAACTCTTCAAGCTCACTCAACTTCAACAACCTGTGGGCACCTGCATTAGAATAATCAGTGTTGACCTGTTTAACCGCCCATAATGCTCGATGAGCGATTTCCATGGGCAGATGACAACCCTTCCCATACACCAATCGATAAGGGGTAGTGCCAATAGGGATTTTATATGCGGTGCGGTATGCCCATAAGGCGTCATCCAGTTTAGATGACCAATCCTTGCGATCAATACGCACCGTTTTTGTAAAATTTCCTTGATCTGCCTATTTGACACTTCCACTTGCCCACTTGTCTGTGGGTGATATGGTGTAGTGATGCGATGATCAACGCCATACCGTTTCAGAAGTTTGCCCACATTGAAATTTTTGAAGTGGGACCCCCATCACTAATGATCACGCGGGGTACCCAAACCGGGAGAAAATATGTGCCTGAACAAACTTACACACGACGGTATGGTCGTTGGTCCTAGTAGTTATTGCTTCAACCCACTTTGAAACATAGTCAACCGCTACTAAAATATATAGGTGACCGTTAGAGTTTGGAAAAGGGCCCATAAAGTTGATCCCCCACACATCAAAAATGTCAACCACCAAAATTGGCTGCATTGGCATCTCGTCCCGTTTAGAAATGCCGCCCATTTTCTGATAATTGGTACAATGTTTAGCAAAGGCAAAGGCATCTTTAAACAACGTCGGCTAGTAAAGGCCGCATTCTAACACTTTATGGCCCGTCTTGTGTCCGCTGAAGTGACCACCACATGCCGAAGCATGGGCATGTTTCAACACCTCTTGAAATTCTGTCTGCGGAATACACCTCCGGATGATTTAATCAGCACCTATCTGGAACAAATCCGGTTCATCCCAAATATAATTCTTCACCTGTGCCAAAAACTACTGTTTCCTCCTTTTGTTCCATGCTTACGGCATCGTACCTGAAATAATATAATTAGCAAAATTAGCATACCAAGGTTCAGAACTGATAGGCATAATGAACTCATCCGGGAATTGTTCATTGATTGCAGGTGTGACATCCTCGCACTCTGGCGGTAAGCGTGACAAGTGGTCCGCGACCACATTTTCACACCCCTTTTTGTCTCGAATCTCTAGATCAAATTCTTGTAGTAGAAGAATCCAACGGATCAGCCTCGGTTTCGCATCCTTCTTTTCCATTAAATATTTAACTACGCTATGATCAGAGTAAACGATTACTTTACTTCCCCAAATATATGACTGGAACTTGTCCAGTGCATAGACAACGAAACTCTTTCTCCGTTGTAGTGTAATTAAGTTGATCATCGGAGAGAGTTTTGCTCGCGTAGTAGATGACAACCGGTTTCTTGTCTACTCGTTGTCCTAGTACAGCCCCGATTGCAAAACCACTTGCATCACACATTATTTCAAAAGGTTTTGTCCAGTCTGGTGATTGCAAGATTGGGGCTTGTACCAATTGGTCTTTTAAAATCTCAAACGCTTTAACACATTCATCATTGAACTCGAAAGGAACATCTTTTAAAAGTAAATTACACAGTGGTTTAGAGATGACACTAAAACCTTTGATGAACCTACGGTAAAACCCGGCGTGTCCTAAAAAGGAACGGACGCCTTTGACATTAGTGGGCGGTTGTAATGTGGATATCACTTTGATTTTAGCCCTATCAACTTCAATCCCTTTACTCGACACTACATGTCCAAGCACAATGCCCTCTTGAACCATGAAATGGCTCTTCTCCCAACTAAGTACCAAATTTGTTTTGACACATCGTTCCAATACCTTAGCTAACTCGTTTAAGCATGTGTCAAATGATGGTCCGAACACAGAAAAGTCATCCATAAAGATTTCCAAGGTATCCCGACCATATATGAGAAGATACTCATCATGCACCTTTGGAAGGTGGTCGGGGCATTGCACAGCCAATTGGCATCCGCCTAAATGCGAAAGTACCGTATGGGCATGTGAATGTAGTCTTTTCTTGGTGGTCAGGATGTATGGCGATTTGATTGTACCCTGAGTAACCATCTAAAAAGCATTAAAATTTCTGACCTGACAATTTTTCAACAATCTGATCAATGAAAGGCAAAGAGAAGTGATCTTTTGATGTGGCGGCATTAAGTTTCCTATAATCAATGCACACGCGCCACCCGGTTATCCGCCGAGTGGCGATCTGCTAACCGTTTTCGCCTTTAACTATTTGGATCCCTGCTTTCTTGGGCACCGTCTGGGTTGGGCTTACCCACGCACTGTCGGAGATTGGATAGATAATGCCAACATCAAACCATTTAATAACCTCCTTCTTCACCACCTCTCGCATGTTCGGGTTCAACCGTCGCTATGTGTCTCACGCAGGCTTTGCATCTGCATCAGTTATTATCTTGTGCATCACAATAGAAGGGCTTATACCTTTGAGATCTGCGAGAGTCCAACCGATTGCCGCTTTATATGTCTGATGCACCTTCAGAAATGCCTCCTCCTGTTCTTGTGCTAAATTGGCAGCAATGATGACGGGAAGGGTCTGATCCTCTCCCAGGAAGGCATATTTAAGATGGTGTGGTAACTCTTTAAGCTCAACCTTTGGCGGACTGATTAGGGATGGTTTTAGTCCCGATGAAATTTCGGCTGGAAGACTATCTACTTGATGAGTCCATGGAGGCCTTCTTTCTTGCATTACTGCCACCTCCAACTTCTGCATTTCCTCTTCTAGATCCTGTATCTGACTCTTGTCTGCCCTGTCACACAACAAACATAGCTCAGATATCTCCTCCTCTAAATGGAGAGAACATCCATTAATGATATCTGCCATGAAACATTCATCGCTGGGAAACATGTCAGAAACGTTAGAGAAGACATTTAGACGGACCTTCCTATTGCCAAATGTCATATCGACAGTGCCAGTTTTGCAATCAATTAGTGCATGTGCTGGATAGGAAAGGTCGACCCAAAATGACATTTGGTTGATTGATTTGGTCCGAAGAGACATAATAAAGCACCAAAAAGTCTACTAGAAAATAGAATTCTTCCACCTTAACAATGACATCGCGAACAATTCCCCGAGGGAGCTTAGGGGTCAAGTCTGCCAATACGACAGTCGTTTCGACTCTACGTCATGGACCAAAATCATATTGGTCATATAAGCTCCCAGGAAGAATGCTCACGCTAGCTCCGAGATCCAACAACGCTCTATTCATTTTAAAATCGGCCACCTGAATGGAATTAATGGCGTTCCAGGATCTTGGAGCTTAGGTGGAAGTACTCCATTCAGCACAGCACTCACTCTTTCTGTTAAATCAATCTATTTAGGCACTTTGTGCTGCCGTTTTTGAGTACACATATCTTTTAAATATTTGGCGTATGCTGGAACCTGTTTAATGGCATCAATTAAAGGTAGATTGATTTTTACTTGCTTAAAAACTTCCAAATTTCTTCGGGTTGTGGTCCCCTTTTGTTTATGATGCTCTTATTACCCGAATTCCGCAAGGCTTCGGGAAAGGGAGGTGAAAGCGGTTCCCCTTCCTTAGCCTTGATCAGTTCAGCATTTAGAGTTTGGTTGTTATTATTATTATGCTTCTTGTTTTCATTCATTTTAACTACCTGTGGCTCTGGTTCGTCATCACTCACCCCATCCTCACCTAGATCCTCCACTACACCTTCCACAAAGTGTGGTGGATTGGTAGCCTTGGTGTAAACTTTACCACTTTGAAGAGTACTCACCTGATTAATCTGATTTCCCTTTTTCTGGTGGGCTGGATTCGTGGTTGTATCGCTTGGCAGCCGCCCATTGCTTTGTTTTAGCTCCTTCAGTTCATTTGCTAGTTGACCCATATGCGTTGTTAACAACTGAATAGCTTTGTCACGCACCTCATCCTTCTGAGCCCGCACTTCATCCAATTGATTGCGTTTATGCAACTCTTGTTGAATGGACTTTAACATCTCCATTGTATCAGTACCTGCATTATGGCTAGAGGACCCATTGTGTACCATCCTGGCTCGGGTGATACCCTCCTTGGAAATTATGCTGAAATCGAGGTTGATTAAAGTTCCTCTGTCCCCCAAGTTGATTATTGCTACCTTGAAATCCCGGGTTGGCTTGATTATTAGCATTTCCGTAACTGAAATTCGGGTGATTTCTGAGAACCGGATGATATGTGTTCGAGTTCATATTAAAGTTTCTGCCGCCGCCTCCATTGCCTTGGACATAATTAACATCTATGTTGCCGGTACCAATACTCATGCACTGATCCGCGATGTGCCCCAAATCCCCACAATGCCCACAGAACGACATTTAACCACTAACGTCTGGTGCGTAGTCGACCGCCTTACAACAGAATGTCGAGTACTTCTTGAAGATTGCGCCTTACGTTTCGAATTTCTTGTATTCTGCTCCAAGTATTCCCAATCAACCTGCTCATAATTAGTGCCAAAAGTTCCATTTGAAGTTGAGCTAAGATCTCGTGCATCCTCATCCAACAAACCTTCGTGAAATGCGTTCAACAACTCCCACAATGGAATCCCTTGATGTGGGCAATTCTTTAACATCATTTTAAAACGATTAAATGCTTCATGGAATAATTCCCCCGGTTGCTGTCGGAAGTTCCGAATATCCTTCCGTGCATTGTTCGTTCGCAACGGTGTATAAAATTCATCGAGGAACAGCTGTTGCATATCGTGCCATGTGAAAACAGGAGCCGACGGTAGCGAATGGAACCATTGTTGAGCCTTATCTTCAAGTGTGAACTGAAAAAGTACCAGTTTCACATCGTCTTGTGTGAACCCTTGCCCACCAATGGTGTTGCATCGTGCATCGTATGCTGCTATATGCAAATATGGCTCTTCTGTAACCACTCCATGATACTTTGGAAGGCTCTGAATGGATTGTGCCCATACCTCAAATGATCGACCCCGCAGTTGAGGAATAACTACCGGTGACGGGTTATTGGCGATGGCCGGTTTGAAGTGACTTTCGACACCCCGTACAGGTTCCCGTTCGAATCTTCTTGGGATACCTTCAAACTGATTAATCGGTGGAGGTATGTTTCTTGGAGGTACTCTATGTGGACCTTGAGCATGTTGTGCCTGAAATAGATGCGGTGCAGTAGGAATTTGCCCTTGCTTTGGTGCTTGCGGGATTGGCATGTTAATTGGCCGGTTGTTAACCGGTTGCTGATTAACCGGCATGGGAGCATTCACTGATGTAGGAAACCCAAAATTGCCATAATGCATCCCATCTCCTGCTCTAAATCCCGTGTCATAGTTGTCTTGTATCCCCAACCCCATCATTTGGTTCCCTCCGTATTCATCAGATGTTTCAAAACCATCGCCCAAGTCTGTTGCCCTATGTTGTTGCTCAAATGGTGAATTCCGTGCAGAATTAGATGGCCTTGTTTGCATTGGCGGAATCACAGTATCATCAGTGACAATCCTCACATATGGTGAAGATTGTGGAACATTGGTATATGGAGGAAACATTTGACTGGGAAAAGGTGGGAGATCACCGAGATTAGGAAATGGTGGCGGTGGTATCGGTGGAACGTTTGTAGTTGCTGATTGAGTCTGTGGTGGTTGTGGAGATGGTACAGTTGTGTTCGGTGCATGATGAGTAGCAGTTGGTGTGAATTGTTGTTGCGGAGGTGGAGTGAGTGGTTGGTTTTCGAAGCTACTTGAACTTTCCATTGGACGTGTTTTCGGTGTTGTAGGTTGTGCAACCCTGTTTTCACGATGCAGTACCCGAGTGTGTCGTGCTGTTCTTTCTATCTCTGGCTCAAACACTAGTGGAGACGACTGCCCGGAATGTCGAGTATGATGCATGCAAAAATTGATCACCTGTACTACACAAACAAAAGAGAAATCGCGTAGTTCTGAATGAAATAAACAAAAACGAAATAACTAATTAACGCTTTGCGCACGCCTCCCCGACAATGGCGCCATTTTGATGGACTGTCGTTTGTGTCAATCAAAAACCAAAATAAACTACGTTGATAGGATAAGTCGGGTATCAAACCAGGGGATTCTTGTGGAAAACGTTATATAGCCAAAGTCTAAATATCGAGCGCAATGAATACTGATCTTGAACTTTAAATTTATGACACTAAATTAAACGTAATAAGTTGGATTTTAATTCAATAGAGAGAATGATGATTCCCCCAAACTTTTGAATGACAGTCAACTATTAGCATACGTTCATTCTAACCATTGAGATTGAATATTGATTACATTACCCATTGTGACGTTACGTGACTAAGTACTCTGATTAACAATTAATGAAAGGTTATCACATAGGCATCATTTACAATTAACCAACCCTAATCCTTAACCAAATAGATCCCAATTTCAAGAACTCTCAGGAATTGAATGGATGCAAATCAAGGATGAACAAAAAGTAAATGTTTACAATGGAAATAATCGAGTTTATAGCGTAAAGCATCAAATGCTTAGATCACACAATCCCAATGACTAGCAAAGCATACTAAATATCCGACTTACATAATTCCTCCATTCGGAGGAATCATAACAAAGAACTAGCCGCTCATTGTTTGGTTAGAGGCTGCAAAGATTGGGTAATCAGTTGACATCTTGATCTTGTTGATGATCGGTATGCAAATCTGATGATTGTAGGTGAAAAGGTTACCAACTTTGAAGCCCTAGCTCAGGGTTTTTCGTTCCTCCGCTTGATGATCCATCCAGAATTGACCTAATTTCTTATATATGGCTGCAGCAACAACTCCAATGAGTTTTTCTCAAACTGCCAATAAGGGTTTTATATGCGATGTGGAAATCGAAGATCCTAAGGGCCAACGCCGGCAAGTGGTAAATGGCCACCGATTGAAACCATATTTGGACGCGGATGACTTGAATGAATCACCGATAGATGAGGTGAACTTCCTCGTGAGTTCACCCGAGCATACAACCTCTTAGGAAGTTGCGGGGTCCGGCTGAAGACGTAAACTTAGCGCTACTGGGAGGCAAACCCCGATTGTGGTACATATTTCTCTTTCTTTTTTGTTTCATGTTTCGTGTTTATATGGGCTGTGGAACGTTGAATAGGTTGATGGTCCCGCTCTTGGACACGGCGCACGGGTGGTTATGCACTGGCTGCGCCGGGCGTTGAAGGCAGTAATTGTGTGTCGCGGTCGACACTAAGTTATTCGGGGGGTGACATGGTAGTATGGGACCATCATGTATAACTTAAACAACTTCTTCACTCGTATATAAAAAAATAATTAATTAGGCCTGACCGTAACCTACGGTCTCCAACAGTAGCTACGGTCCGCATAACAAAACCTTTCCAGCAACATCTGACCGTAACCTACGGTCTCCAACTATAGGCTACGGTCACACTTAAATTCACAGAGGTAAGGGACCGTAAGCTATGGTCCCCAACCGTAGCTTACGGTTCGGTGCAGAGATGTGGGTTTTGATCGGGTTTAGTAAGTTACAAGCAAATAATCCACCGGGTAAATGGACCTGATCTATAACCCGCCTTACCCAGTTGAACCACAAACCCTCTATTATCTTCTTCTTCTTCCCCAATACCCCTAGAACCTTCACACCCCTTTCCATCTTCAACATTCTGGTTACACAACCAAATCGCATAAAATTTCAAGAGGAATACAATCCTTATCTCAGTTTCCTCCGAAGAAAGCCGATTGTGGAACATCCGTTCAACAACAACAAACCCTAAAATTCAAATTTTAGGGCTTTTCCTCCAAATCTCAAGTCAAGTGAATCTGGTAGTTTCTAAGTATTCTAAGCTACAAAGGTATGATCTTTAACCCCAATTTTGTTCTAAACGGTCGGAATGACGGTACGGTTAGATTTTAAAGGGTGAAGGGTACTCATCCAATTATTAATGATTGTTTATGAAATCTTGAGGCATACATTGATAACGATACTGTGATTCACAAAGTATAGAGGGTTGGGGAATACATGAAAGCTTAGATGAGTACCAAAATCCCCACATGTCAAGAAACAAGTGTGGGGAGGGTCATGGGTTACATGTTTGAATTGGTTGACTGATATGACTGAAAGTAACTTGATGAATTTTTGTTGTTGGTTAATTGTCTTTGTGTGTAGATGGTAAGGGAAAAGAGAGCTTGGAAAGAAAAGGTCGTCGAGCCATCGGGACCTGCTCCGACGAGATCTAAAAGAAGACGGGGGACAGGTGTGGAAATCAGAGAGATAGAATTGTCTAGTGAGGAGGAGGAGCTACAGTACGGCCATGGCGATGTACCATACTGCCCAACCTGGACGAAAGGTCCCCTTAACAAACAACACAAAGGGTATCAGGCAGATTTGTTCTACGCTAAATTGGGGGACGAGCACTCGGTTAAGGAGAATACGTGCTTCGAAAAAATGGTCTACAAACCGGATTTACGGGCTTTGGGGTTATATCAAAAGTTGGTAGCACTTGGTTGGGAGGCGGTCGCAGACTTCAAGGGTCATGAGAAGGGCGATGTGTACATAAAGAGTGTAATGGCTTGGTTGAGCACCTTGGAAAGGGATGAGGGGAATAATCCACCAAGGACCACTACTCTCACGGGCGTGGTTAATGGGAAGCGAGCCACCATGTCATTTGCGACATTGAGACATGTGGCCAGATTTGATTCGCAACCCAATGATTTCTACCAACTGATCAACGAGAATGATTACTTTAATGAGCAGACGAATTTGGTGGGTGAGCGTTTGATGTATTTGGAACTGTTCCTGTTGGATAAGGGGGTTGAGATGAGGCGGGATAATCTGAAGCCGCTTGTCAGGGTATTGCTTAGTTTTGTCATGACTAATGTGGCTCATCGACAGGGGGACCGAATGGCTATAAGAAAGTATGAGCTGCCACTTCTGTATGCCATCATGACCGGCCAGCCACACATATCATTTAGGCAGTTAGTGATGATGCATGTCTGGCAGAGTAGGAACGCCAAGCTGAAAAAGTTGATACCTAATGTCAGACTGATCAGTACACTGCTAAGAAGGCAGGGAGCATTGCTACCAACTGAATACCCATTCACCAAACCTCATGCAATCTTCTCCATTGCAGACATGCGCAAACATGACCACATTGACAAAAAGACAAAATTGTGGCACAAAATTCAGTATGGGGATGGGGTAAAACTTAAGGTAGTGCAGTGGGGAAAGACAGCCCCCAAGCAGGGGGAGATGGATGATTTGGATTCTAGTGATGAGGAGGTGATACGGCGGAGACGTGAGGCTGGTATTGATGTAGGCGTGAGATCGAGTAGGCAACCAGAAGCACAACAACAGGCAACGCATTCGTGGGGGTCTTTGATGATGAGACCCAAGTGTTTGTTGATAGCCGGCGACCGGACGACTATGGGCAGTGGGAGATGTCACAGTAGGCCATCTTTGATCAAGGATCCAGGCAAGATATCGGGCGAGAATGTGAGCATAAGGAGCTGATGGATTACATGGCACGAACAGAGCGGATGCGTCATTTGAGTCACAGATGGAACTAAATATGCGGGCATATGATGATAACCAAACTCGACGTCATCTGGATTACTACCAAGGGGTTCCATAGTGGAAAATCCACCATACGTGGATTACAGCCAGGAGCCACCTTATCAGCCTGGAATGACTCGACATCCGATGCCGCAAGTCCACGGATCCATGTGGTTACCGCGAGAGTACACAGAGCCGTATTTCCAAAGTTCATACCCATATCAGCCGTCGCCTTATGAGTATTCCCAGCAGCAGCAGCAGCCCCAGTCATCCCAACAGCAGCAAGATCGTCCGGAGGGAGGATTAGCGGACATTTTCGACATGAGCGCGTTTTATGAGCATTTGGGTGGCTACTATGGACATCCGCCAGGCCCGTCGTATCAATGAGCATTCACTGATCAGTGCATCGATCAGGTCCATGTGTTAATTCGTGGTGTGATGTATTTGGGATGGTTTGTAATGGGTTGAACATGTTTCATCGTTGTTTGGGTAATGGTTAGTATTCTCGGGTTAATTTTAACGTGCACCATACATTGGGAACAATGTATCCCAAGTGTGGGGATGTGGGAAGCTCGAGAGGAGATAGTTGGGGAAACTCTGAAAAGCTTGAAATAATGAAGTTGATAAAAATTGAGAGTTTTAAAAGTTTTTAAAGTTTTATCACCTTAAGTATGCTAATTGGTATGAAAACTTACGATTTCAAATATGTATGGGTCTCTTATTGGTAGTAATTATCATGTTCTTGTTGTAATTGTCCCTTTAAGTTTCATGAGAGTAGGTCTGACAGGGTTATCCGATATTAAAGTGGAGATATGTATGCATAAGGGTAACATGTTTTAAATTGCATATGCTATTTGTCGGCAACCGTTTATCTTTTTGTTTCTTGGTGAGGTTTGAGCCAGTAGATGTGATAGGATATCAAGATGAATCAATTGTTGAGAGAGGCCGATATGACAATCTGTATTAGAACTTGTGTAATTTGATACATGTTGAAGTTGTGCGGTGACATGGGTGGATGAACAACGAAGGCATTAGAAATCATATATATTGTAGCAGAGGTCCAGTGTATGAAGATTAGCTTTAATGACTCAAGTGGATCCAGCCATTTGAAAAAAAAAGAAGAAGAAGAAACAACCCTTCGGAAACAAGAATAAAAGAAAAAAGGGGAACAATAACCCTAAGGTGCGGGTAGAAAACCAATTGTATATACGCGAAGAAGCTGCAAGGGTTAGTGTTCATGCTACAAAGGCTACTAATATGTGTCATATCATGTCATTCGTACAATGTAAGCGTGATTGTTATACAAGTTTATAATTGCAGAGGTCATATTTGGCCATGAGCGAATATATACTAGCACATCACATGCTAGTCAATTGCTGAACCGAGTGGAGGGTACATTGTGAGGGGCAAGTAGCATGTGTTTAAATTATAAGCATGTTAGTGTTATACAGACAAGCTTTGCGTTTGTATTGTGTCACCCATGTCAGGCTGTAAATCTTGATTGTGTTGGTCTATGGGATGGTTACGATTTAGAGAATTGAATTGAATGAACCAATTAAAAGAGTTGTTGTGTTGTTATTGTGGTGAGTAATATATAGTTGGTTTGCTTGAGGACAATCAAAGGTAAGTGTGGGAATGTGATGTATGGGGTGAAATTCGAGTGGTAATGGTTACAAATTGAGTGTTTTATTTATTTTTTGGCTGTTATATGCATTGAATGAGATAACTACGAGACTTGGTTGCTTTGCAGGATAACTGGTTAAATTGGACGTGTTACGGCAGTTAGAAATACTGTGGAAGACACGAGATGCAGTCACGCAGCAATAAGCACCAAACAGGAGTTGTACGGACCAGGAACTAACGTTGAGTACGCTAAAAATGGATACCACGAGAGGTCAGGGGGTGTATTGACAATTTGGTGAAAGTGACAATGAAGAGGAGCAATGAGCTGAGTTCACGCCGTAGCCAACGGTTAGCCTACTGTGGGTTATGGTTAGATTAAGCAAACAAGGAAAATCCAGCAGATCTGGACCGTAGCCTACGGTCATATACCGTAGCTTACGGTCCCCTTACAACAAATCAACAGAACATTGCTACCGTAGCCTACGGTCTTGTACCGTAGACTACGGTTGGGTGAAGAAATGGACAGAACATTCTGACCGTAGCTTACGGTCATATACCGTAGCTTACGGTTAGGTTTGGGAAAAACTCGTTGGAGTTGTTGCTGCAGCCATATATAAGAAATTAGGTCAATTCTGGACGGATCATCAAGCGGAGGAACAAAAAACCCCGAGCTAGGGCTTCAAAGTTGGTAAGTTTTTCACCTACAATCATTAGATTTGCATACCGATCATCAACAAGATCAAGATGTCAGCTGATTACCCAATCTTTGCAGCCTCTAACCGAACAATGAGCGGCTAGTTCTTTGTTATAATTCCTCCGGATGGAGGAATGATGTAAGTCGGATATTTAGTATGCTTTGCTAGTCATTGGGATTGTGTGATCTAAGCATTCGATGCTTTTCGCTATAAACTTGATTATTTCCATTGTAAACATTTACTTTTTGTTCATCCTTGATTTGCATCCATTCAATTCCCGAGAGTTCTTGAAATTGGGATCTATTTGGTTAAGGATTAGGGTTGGTTAATTGTAAATGATGCCTATGTGATAACCTTTCATTAATTGTTAATCAGAGTACTTAGTCACGTAACGTCACAATGGGTAATGCAATCAATATTCAATCTCAATGGTTAGAATGAACGTATGCTAATAGTTGACTGTCATTCAAAAGTTCGGGGGAATCATCGTTCTCTCTATTGAATTAAAATCCAACTTATTGTGTTTAATTTAGTGTCATAAATTTAAAGTTCAAGATCAGTATTCATTGCGCTCGATATTTAGACTTTGGCTATATAATGTTTTCCACAAGACTCCCCTGGTTCGATACCCGACTTATCCTATCTACGTAGTTTATTTCGGTTTTTGATTGACATAAACGACAGTCCATCAAGGTCTAATGTAGGGTTTCTTATTTGAGTATGCATAGTTGGGTGCTACTTGAGTGATTGGGATAGCTTGGAGTGGTTCAGCTTGTGGAGCTGGTTGGTTGCCTTGAATGACAGCGAAATTTTGCCCGTCTCGCTTTCTCTTAGTAGTGGGTTCGGAAGAGGATTTAGTTTGGGTTGAGTTTGAGGTTTCGGTTGGTGTTTCATCTTTCTTCTTCTCGACCTTGAAGTCTCCATTCCTAATGTGGTTTTCGGTGTGCTCTATAGCTAGCTCCATTGCTGCTTCCAAAGTTGCAGGTGTGGTACTTATTACAGGGTCCTGAATATTTAAAGGAAGACCTCGAACATAATGCTCGATCAAACGGTAAAGAGGGGTGAAACAATTTGTAACCATTTGATTCAACTCCCGGAATCTCTTGTTATAGGTCATGTGATCTCCCTCTTTTTGCTTCAAGGAATAGAACTCGTCCTCTAGTTTCTTAATTTCAGTTCTTGGACAGAAACGTCTAGTTATAAGCTCTCTCAACTCTTCCCAAGTTAGAGTTACAACGGCTTCGGCGCCCCTTTTCAGCATTCCACCATGTGAGGGCTACTCCATACAAGCATCCAGTAGCACAGTGTATCTTGCGATCGTTGGGACAATCACAGTTGAGGAATGTACTTTCCATCTCCTCGAACCATCGAAGTAGAGCAGTGACTCCCTCAGTACCTTTGTACTTTGGAGGATCGCATGAGTTGAAGTGATTATAGGTGAACTTGGTGGTATTTGGGGGAGGGTTGACAACGTTTTGATCTTCTTGGTTGATTGGGTTGGTAGGATTAGCGACAAGGGCTTGTTGGACTTGAAGTACGATGTTGGGAATTACGGCGGCCATTTGTTGAGCGATTTGGGCAGCCATGCGCTTGCGGGATTTTCCTGATCTCCTACTTCTACGAGAGTGACTAGAAGACATTACAAGGAATACGTACCGAGAGTTATGAGTTTGACATATAGGTGTCATGTGTCGTATAAAATGAACATCCACAAAACAAATGAAAAACAAATTTGCTACATCAATAGGATGTCTTGGGCTTTGCTCATGTTTGGGCCCCCATATGTCCCCATACTTGGCCTTGGTAGTCATGTGGGCCCCCATGACTACTGGCTCTTGTAGGGTTCACATTGGTGTTGGCCTGTTAACATTTACGCTACCCAAATGAAAATCGTAAAACATGATCGCAAAATATAAGGTCGGAGGGTGTCCAGGTGTAGACACAGTGATAACTCAAAGTGGGGTTAGTTCACACGACGTTTGGTGTGGTATGCTTTGGCCTAATAGGTCCTTCGTACTCTCATCGTTAGTCCCTAGGTAGGCAAACTAGTCTGTTATATTGGATTTATACGATTGCCAACCTACAGGACGTTTCGACTACCGGTACCCGTACCCTTCCAGTTACTACATGCCCGTCGTAGAACTTACTTTGATGAGATTGAAAAATGAAAACACCACAAAATCTTGAATAAAGAAATATGAGAATGATTTGAATATGTGAGAATTGAAACGTGCGTGATGAATGTATATGTAAGCATGTTATGTTTGACAACAAGTATAACTCAATAAGTATCACACAAAATGATAGTGGAAGTGTTTGCATGCATTTGTGTGTGTAATAAATATGAAACAAATAAACATCATGAGTTTGTATGTAACCACATAAGCAATTAAAATCTAATCAACTATAGTATAGGCTCTAAGGGTCTAATAACTATCCTATATCCCTATAGTCAAAAGCTCTGATACCAATCTGTCACACCCTGACCCGCAGCGGAAATGGTAGTCGGAGCATGATTGGGTTTTCATCAAAGCTCATGACATTTACTATAGAGTTTCATATCTATTATTTCCAATTTAAAAGAGAAATTACATCAAACATACAAGCACAACATGTTCTAAACACCACATTCATGAACTCTTTATTTTTCTTCTAAGGCAAATTCCTATGTGTTCCTTGCTTCAATCTGTTCACCTGTATCATGTGTAAAAAAATGGTTTTTGGGTCAACAAAAGTTGGCGAGTGAATCTTATATAAGCATTTGAACGAATTAGTTATATTGGTTATTTGAATAAAAATGTGCATAACCAAATATGAGTATACATATATGTAAATTAACCACAAAACACATAATATCAATTAATGCACACACACATATCAAATGATGAACAATGAGATCAAGGCCCAATCAAACGGAGCCGGTCTAATGAGGCACCTGATACTCAACTCGTCTCCAACGAGGAACTGATGGGCCTAATGAATGATTTGCACGCAACTTGACAAAAATGTAAACACGAATACAACAAACAACATTTACATCACACGTTAGATCATATAATGGTAATAGCACAAGTGTTTAATAAACGAAATGTATAAACGACACATGATACACCCCAAAACATGAATAAAAAGGGGAAGTTCGTAAGAATTCACTCACAGTGTGTGCGTTCCATGTTTGATAATGAATGCGCACGAATTGAGTAGTTGATCGACAAACGAATACTAACCTAAAATAATAACACGATAAATCGATAAATATAAAACAATTAATATTTTAATTTAGTACTTTTTGTTAGATTTTTAGGTTATTTTTATGGTTTTTATTGATATTTAAAACCTTCAAAATTGTATTTTTAAGTATTTTTAATTGATTTTTAACTAAAATATAAATATATAAGTAATATAAATAACTAAAATAAAAATAAAATAATATTTAAAAAATATTGTCAGGTCTGACAGGAGGGACCTGACCGGTTCTTTGGTGGAATTGGATGCGTGTGGTGGGATTCGAATTCTAGACCTTCCGTTCACGTGCACGCAGCTCTTCCACTAAGCTACGTGTCTAACCCGTTAGATACTTGATTTTTATTATACTTATATACTGATTAGTTTAATATAGAAATCATTTAATTAAAAAGATTTTAAAATAACTAACTGGTGTCTACCACCTGCCTCGAACTCGCGACCTTAGTGATATTTTACACCCAGCCCAACTAACTGGGCTGGGTGTCTAACCCGAAATATAAGTGATTTTTATTAAATTTATACACTTACAAAATCTTAATTTATGTAAGTATTAAAAAGGGTTGGTATAATATATGAAATCGGGACCGTGTACGTTGATTCGAACCTGGGACCTTTGATTTAAAGTGGCACACAGTCCACCACTGGACTGTGTAACCCGATTTTAAACCAATTTTTAATTATATTTATACACTCATAACAACTTTATCTTTTTCATAAAAACTTAAACCCATAATTCAATTTCGACTGAAATCTGTTTAAACAGGTTTTGGGTAATTGATTGAAGTTTGAAACACATTAAACAAAGATATAAAAAGGGTTTAGGGGGTTATACCAACTAGAAACAAAGTTTCGTGTTTCCGGCGGTGAATTCCGGTGATTCAAGCGAGCTCCGACGAAGTGTATAGCGGAGTTTCTGAGAATTTAGAATGGTTTTGCGAGTATGGGTGAGTTTCAGAAAAGGTTTGAGTTGCTATTTATAGGCGTATGTCTGATTTTAGTTTTCGGTTTCAACAGACTTTGGTCAAAAGATTTATTACCGAATTGATTTTTAACCAAAGTTTGCCATGATTGAATCTTAATGCATTAATTAGAAATCAGTTTCTTTGACTTAATTCGAAAGAGAAACGGTAATTGATGGAGATTGGAGGTTACAACCATTTATTACTATTATTTATTATCTTTGTTATTTATTTAATATTTTTATTATATAAATTATTTAACACCAATTATAAAATAGTTAAATGAGTAATGAAGCATTTAATAAATATTTAATCTTAAACGGAGCGGGTTTTGGAACCCGTTTAACGACGGATGTTACACCGTTGCCGAGGCGGTTCGCAACCGTCTCAACGTGGTAAACGATCTCCTAAAAAGAAGGAACCAAACGCTCCACGTCGAAAAAATACATACCTAGCGTGGACAGAAGACGAGGAATACGCGTTAGCACGAGCGTGCCTCAACATATCAGAGGACCCCGAAGTTGGTAAGCGTTATAAAAGTATATTGGTTTTTTTAAGTAACTCGTAACCATTTATTTTTAGTTTTTAAGATTATAACATTATATTTTTTATTTTATTTTTTCATAGCAAACTATCAAACTTCATCCGAATTTTGGAATAAAATTCGTAAAACTTTTTTTAAAGCGATGGGTAAAGGTGAGTATCGGGACAAAGATTCAAGATCAAGCAAATGGTGCGATACAAACCAAAAAAGTCATCAGATTCAATAAGTTTTCCAACGACCGCGGGATAACTTGCCTAGCGAAGAAAACGACGTTGGAAGAGTACAACCAAACCAGAGGCGTTTTCACATAATTGAAATGTTGGGAGCTTCTACGCGGAAGTCCAAAATGGGCCAACGTACCGACCATGACGTCTAGTGGTAGACGTAAAGAAAAACAGTCGAAGACATCGTCCTCGGTTGACCCGGAGACACCCACTTTCGATGCTTGTAACGTCAACTTAAACATTAATTTGGACGACGAAAAGGAATTGGAGTTGGAACGACCTCGGGGTAGAAGAAGTGAGAAAAAGGTGGAAAAAAGGTTGAGTCGTCTTTGACAAATTTCGAAATGAAGGACAATTTCGAAGAGATGAACCGACACCAACAAGTCATTCGTGACCTTGGTCATAGGCATTTAGAGACTATGCAAGAAAGAATCGGACAAAACAAAAAATTTGTCGCGATACAAGAGTCGAGACAAATGGAGAAAGACATAGAATTTTTGTCTAAACTGATCGATCACTTCCGAGGCGAGGTGTAAATTTTAGCGAAAATGCGTGGCCAACAATTCCCTGACAAATACGGACTTTAGATTATTAGTTTTTTTTTATTTAGCAATGTATTTTTTTTATACTTTTTTCCGGTTTTTCTTTTTTATTTTTAGTAATTTATTCTTTTTAATTAATGAAGTATTATTAATTTAATTTAATTTAAAAAAAATAATAACCGGGTAATGATTGGTTGAGCCTTTATTCCACTACGCCCATTTTAGAAAACGCCTAATAAAACCCCCTTATTGACTGGACTGCCACATGACGCAAAACACTCAAGGGTAGGGGCTTTGTTTATCCTCTCACTACACATGGTCCAAACACATCGTCTGATTTTTACTGTAGTTTAACGCACTTCAGTTTTGAAATCTAAAATCGCTAAGGTTTTTGTATTTTTAAACTACTACAAATGAATATTTTTTGGTCATATGGGTGTGTATATCGTGAATGAAATTATTGTATTTATCATAGGTACCATGTAAATGTTTTAAGGGCATCAAATATATGTTTCTAAGGTCATGTCTTTTCAGTATCATATCTTTTTACAACTATTATATTTTGATATTATCAGAAATGCCCAAAAAATATCATTAAATGACTTACGTTTTTCCCAACAACTGCCAAGCCAATATACTTCACTCATCACCTATGATTTTAACATAATAGCTTATCTTGTTAGTAATTTAATACAAAATATGAAGTATAGAATATTGTTGCCGTCACCCTTGTAACAGTCAAACAAAAGGGAGCTTTCATGCATGCATATATATTCCTTGTAATTTCCCATAATTTCAACGGATGAGTTAATAAAATGTATTAAGTAATTGTAGATGTCACTTTTAATTTTTTATTATAAGTTAAGTATCTGCTAAGAGCCGAAGAACTACGAGAGCATTACTTCTTCTTCTGGACCTTAATGAGGTTGCCCTACGTGGCATAATTATGTATAGTCTCTCGCCCACATGGCAATTTTTCTTTTGACAATTTTAGGTCTTCAAGTATTTAAAACAAAATTAGAATTAAAGTTACAATATTTTCAGCTTTTACGTATTAATTTTTTTATATAGTTTTAGCTATTAAATAAGTCTAAAAAAGCTTCAGTAATTTTAAATTTTAACTATTTTAAAAACATTAAGTTTGAATAGATTTAAGTTTAATTTTTTTATAAAACTAAGTTTATAAATTTCTTATAAGAGAAAAGTACGTGAATAGTCCCGGTGCATTGATGAAATTTCACCTATAGTCGCAACCTTTACAAAATTACAGCTTTGATCCTTAATGTGTGTACGCTACCACAAACATGAATGAAGATTAGTTTTTATAGTTAAGTAGATGTGAAATAATAAAATGCCCTTCATTATTAGAAAATAACAATTAATAGATTAAAACAAAAATATATGATAAATATAGTTTAGGTAGGCCCACATTTTTTTATCTAAAACCTGAAACAACCCATACACCCCTCCAAGCATCCACCCTCTTCTCTATAACCGCATCTTCCTGCCAACCGCCTATGAAACTCGCCGTCACTAAAAACTCACATACCCTGTCAACCACCGCCTCTAGTACATACATTAAATTCATGGTTGCGAAATTCGCTAGACGCTCCCTAGTTGGATTTGAGACTACTCGGGAAGTACTCGGCCTAGACGAAGATTCCTTCGAAGAGCAATTGGCCTAGGAGAACAATACTCAGGCCTTGGCAGCCTAACTTATAGCGAGTATTTGAAGAATACTCGAAGTCTAGACAGGACTTTTACAATCATGATTAAATTATAATCATTAACAAGTAAAATGTAATTATCAATGCATACATTATATCATTACTATTTTACTTACTTATGTAAATGTCATTATCTCACTAACTCATTGCTTGTTAATGCATACAATAATGTATTAACAGTTCGTTTATTTTGTAACACCCCAAAAACGGGTTTGTTAATCAAACCACGTCAATATTAAAGAACGAGTAAAGAACCGTTAGCAGTGAAAGTTAAACTATAACAAAATGACTAGAAACAAATTAACCTAGTAAATAACATGTATACAAGTAAAAAGACAATGAGTTGTAGTCTTATATAATCAAAAAAACTAAACTTGAGGGACTAAAGTTGCCACAAAAGGAACTTGTGTTTTAAAACACCAAATTAAGACACAACACACATAGTAAATGTGTGTTGGTCGATCATCAGGAGGTGAAGACTAGGGAAACCCTAGTTCAATCAAGAATCAACAAATTGAAAGCCAATTCTAACCCCAAATCAGTGCATGAACGCATATAAACGATCATCTAATCGAGGGGATCATAAGGTATGTCTCAAAACTTAGATTCGGTAAAAATCATAACTTGAGACATGTTGATTACTTGCAATTGGATAGTTGGACTATGATCCAAAGATGAAATTAAGTGTATGTGTATGATTGATTTCGTTAAACTTAAAGAAATCATACACAATTTGATGTAAGATTTCTTATTAGTGATTAACAAGTAAATAATGAAATGGGTTCTTGACTATATGATGAAATTGATAATGTAGGAATGTTTATGATCATCATACTTGTATGCTTGTGTAAGATACTCGAACAAATTAGACATTCGAGTAAGTAATCATACATGACTTGAAATGAGTTTTGTATGATATGATGAAATAGATGTTAAGTTAATCTTAATAGATGTTAAATTGGTAATATTAGGTATTCGGATGAATGTCTAATAATATGATGAAATGGATTGCTACATAAAGATGAAAACCTAGCTAACGGATAAATTAGCATTGTTGATCAAAAGCTAAGTTAACTTGGTGTTAACAATCGCCTGAATTTGTTTAAGTGAAAGAAACGACATGAACTTGGTTTGTAAAACGTAGCTATAATGATGTCCTAAGAATAGCGCTTACCGGGTAATTAACGAAATACTTAAATGAGTTGCTAAACTTATCCGTGAGTTTGTATGTGTAAATGGGCAGTTGACTTTTAAGAGTCAAACTGACCTATAATAAGATCAAATGATAAATTTGATATAAAATCCGTAAGGTGGAATAGTCGTTTTAAATGATGACTAACCTAACCATCTTGCGAATGATAAATGATAGTTTGACGCTTGACAAGCTAGGTGGAGGCTTGGAAGAAGCGGGTCAAATGGATCAAGTACGCGAAAATATCATAATTGGATTTCAAGGTAAGTAAAGCTTACATTCTTAATATAGAAAATCTACTTATGTAATTGACTAAGAATAAGTGATTTGGTAATCGGAATGAGATATGAAATGCAAGGTTCTGACTTGAATCGATATGGGCCGGAACAAGTGAAAATGGTAATAAACCATATTTGATGGTAAAAAGGGTAAATCAGTAATTTAGTCATGCAATGACAAATAAACAAGGAATTCGAAAAAGTTACCCTATGGTGTAAGCCATAAGAAATAAAAGAGTAAAATAGTAATTCAGTCACGAGTTGACAAACAAATATTAAATTTTAATATAGACACCCTATGGCGTATGCCATAACGGATCGAATGAATCGAGAAACAAATTTAAGTAATATGATCATGTGGTGTAAACTGAAACGGATACATGATGAGATGGTAAATAAATACCATCTCGTAATGATAAAATGGTCATTTAGACCAAATGGATCAAATGGTGATGATATCACCATTTGACAATAATATTAATGAACGCTTGTCGAGTTTTTGTAATCAAAGGGAAATGGCGTTTGGTTCGCATCGCTATTAATTAGTAACTAGTAGTGCCAAGTAATTAAACGGGTCAATGCTATGACCCGAGCCAGGTACGTGTAACGGGTCAAACTCTCAACCAGGACTAAAAGGTCCGATGAGAGTTAAATGAGTCATAAATGAAAAAGGGATTACCTAAGGTAAGGTAAATCCAATAATCTAATCTATAATCATTATGTTCTTAAGAACATAATGATTTTTACATAGATTATGGTTAAATGTTCGTTTTGGTCAAAACATAATATTGTAAGTCCTTCGTCGTAAAGAAGGGTCTAAGTTGACCAAAATGCCCTCGAATGATAAAATAGGTAAACGAGTCTAATATTTGTTTAAAATGAGTTTTATAATACGATAGACCTCTTTGGTAATGTAAAGGCGAAAAGCATAAGCCGTTTTGGCTTAATGCCTCATATTAGATATTTTTCGTAAAAACGCCAAACCGAAGGGTAGAATTTAAAATATAGCATTTTTATAACCAATTCACCACAATGTATAGTTGTGGTGGAATGTAAATAGATATTTTGATGGGAAAACGAGAAATAAAGTAAGAGGAAGTGAGATTTAAGTTTATACACTTAAATCACTTAATGGGTCAAAAGGAGTATACGCATAAATCAAGAGTGAATGTGTAATTCATAAGAACTAAGAATCTGAGTCAAGGATTTTGGGTAAAATATGTAAGAAAATATTCTACGGATATTTAGAAACAAGTTTTGGGTAAAACGAAGAAGAATTGAGTAAGTTACGGAAAATGTCGTAACTAAAACTACAAACAAGAGAAAAGCTGCAGCACCCCACTGTAAGCTATGGTGGCCTACCGTAGCTTACGGTAGGCAGCTGCTGATTGAAATTGGAAGTCTTAGCCGTAAGACAGTGAGCTAGGACCGTAATGCTGGACCGTAAGCTACGGTGGCCACCGTAGCTTACGGTGGGGTCTGAAATAAAGTTTTTGTTTTTAATGTTTTAAGACTTCATGTTTATTCGGTTATGTTATAATTTATTTATAACTAATGTATTTCATAAATTATGAAATATAGGTGATGTTTGAGAGCACCGGAGGTGGATCAAGCTATATGAAGAACCGAACACGATCAAAGTTTAAGCTTCCGCACTTGGTTATGATTATAATAAAACTAACCAACGATAACATGTTAAATTTTTTAAAGATGTTGAAAAAGTTTTAATAAACTCGTAAATATGAGTGACGTGTATCGCATTCACACATCAAAATGCGAAATTTTAATAGAAATTCAATAAATTAAGATAGGGACTTACATATTTAGGATAGAGTAAGATGCTAAAATTATTTTTGGTTTTGGTCGCTTTTACATGTTACATCCATAGTAATATTTTTTTTGTAACTAAGTCCATGAGTTTTCCGATTTGTTGTCATTCCATCCAAATCACTAACTCAATTAAAATATATCGTCAATTTAGTGCAATTTAGGCAATTTACCCATTCATTCTTTTTTTTAATATTCCCTTTTATCTTTAAATAAAAAACAAATAAAATGATTATAAATACAATATATCCACATACACACACAATTTTTATATATATATATATATATATGTATATATCATGTATACCAAGAAATCCCATGTAAGTTCAAAAAACTCAAAAAACCTAACTGATGTACATATTTTTGCCACGTGTTACAATTTTTTTCCAGAAATCTAACATGCAACAACTTTTGTCAGGAAAGAGAAATTAATATGTTACACATTTTCACCTGTTTACATCTATGTAACATCACATGTTACATTTGTTTTGGTTTTAAACAACAATATTTTGCAGGTTTTACGAATAGTAACATTTTCGAACATAAATTCTACCAGTTTTCAATATGTAGTGCATGTAAAAACACATGTTATGTTTTTATAGAAAAAAATAGTGTAACAGATAAACCTGTTAGATGTCAGTGTGTCAGACAAAAAAGTGAAAAAACAAAAAAATTGTTATAGTTACTTTTGTCAGTCTGTAACATGTTTATGAAAAGTTATTTTTTGTAACATTCAATCTCAACCATAGAATTTTTAGATAAATGATGAAGATTGAGTTTCTTGAGTTTTTTTTTGAAATCATAAGGGTTTCTTATTATCTTTTCCCTATACGACCACACACACACAGGGGCACAACTTATAAGGGGCAAGGGGGTGCACCCGCCCCTGCCAATGATTCAGTTATTAGTGTAATTTTTTGTGCAAAATTTATAAAATTATATAGGTCCGCTCACACCAATTATTTTGTCTGAAATTCCCTGCCCCTACCAAATTTATTGTCCAAAACAATTAACCATATTTTCGTATCGAGTTAAAAAAGTGAAGAACGGGGCTATTAGTAATTTTTATAATTTTCTTTAAATTTAAAATGAGTTTAAATAAAGTTTGAAATTAGTTTTTTATACCAAATGATACTTGAGGGTTAATTTTTGTCTTAATTGAAAGATGTTTAAACAAAAAAAAAAGAACAATACGTGAGGATAGAAGCGCCCCATCTGTGTTGTTCGACTTCAACATAAGACAAAAAACATTTATGTGTTCTCAGGGTTCTTGAAGCCTTCAAATCTTCAAGCATTTATCCTTCATCAACTTCTACAGAAACATGGAAGAAATCGAGTTGGATAGAGGCGTTTAATCACGAATTTAAACAAGGTAATCATTTATTTTAGTTTTATTAGAGTTGTTATTGTCTGGCCCGAATCTAATAGCTAACCCGAACATATTGTCACATCCTGACCCGCAGCGGATATGGTAGTCGAGGCATGATTGAGTTTTCATCAAAGCTTATGAAATTTACTATAATAAAGTTCCAACAAACACATAAACCATACAAGCACCAAATGTTCTAAACAAGACATTCAAATAATGATTTATTTATCTTCTAAGGCCCAATCCTATGTGTTCCATGCTTCAACCTGTTCACCTGTATCATGTGTAAAAATAGAGGTTTGGGTCAACAAAAGTTGGCGAGTGAATTCCATTTAAATATTTGAAAGAAAAAGATATGTTGATTAATTTATTAAAAATGTGCATAACCAAATATGAGCAAACGTATATGTAAACTATTCACAAACCACATAAGCATCTAGCAATGCACACATGAGCATGATAAATGATGAACTGTGAGATCAAGGCTCAACCAAACGGAGCCGATCTGATAAGGCACGTGATGCTCGACCCATCTATACAGGGAACTGATGGGCGTATTGTGAATGCTTGACTGAAATGAGAAAATAAATGATAAGCTGTGAGATCAAGGCTCAACCAAACAGAACCGATCTGTTTAGGTCACGTGATGCTCTACTCGTATTCAACGAGGAACTGATGGGCCTAATGTGACAGCTTGACTGAAATAAAAAAAAGTATAACCACAATTAACCATAAACAAAATATCACATATCACGTTAGTTTACATAATGGTAATAACACAAGTGTTTGAATAAATGATTTAAATAAGCGACACATGATACACCCCAATACATGAATAAAAAGGGGAAGTTTGTAAGAATTCACTCACAGTGGGTGCGTTTCTTGAGTTGATAACGAACGCGCACGATTATAGATTCCAACCGACGAGAAAACTAACCTAAATTTTCACGTAATAATTCGGCAAATATATCTCTTTTATTTGCAATTAGTATTTTATTTAAAGACTTTTATTAGGCTTTTTGGACAAATTTTAATATTATTTATTACTAATTTTTATGTTTAAAAAGTCTTATTTTTAAATATATTTTTATGGTTTTTAGATAAAAATAAAGAAAAGTTTTAATTAAAAATATACCCCTTCAGCGGGTCGAACCGGTATAATTCGTATAGATTTGGCATCGTGTGAGACTCGAACGCGTGACCTCCCGTAGTGCATGCAACTCTACCAACTGAGCTACGTGTCTAAACCGAAATAATCTTGATTTTAATTAATAATATACACTTATGAGTCAATTATATTTTGGTTTTATATTAAAAAGGTTTGATTTATTTAAGAAAGCGTATCACTATGCATGGAACCGGACTCGAATCCGCGACATAAGCTTCGTGTTGCACACAGCCCGACCAACTGAGCTGTGTGACTAACCCGGGATATTTATGATTTATATTAAATTTATATACTAACTGAGAGTTAATTTATATAAGTATTAAAAAAACTTTGGTTTAAATTCAGAAATTGGCATCGTGATAAGACTCGAACCCGGGACCTCTACTTTAACTTTCACACAGTCCACCACTGGACTGTGTGTCTAATCCGGTATAAACCTTGATTTTAATTATATTAATATTCTAACTCGACTTGTTCTTCTTCATGTTTAATACCAGATAGTATACCCGACTGATTAATCCAATTAATCCTATTGGATTTACTGACTTATTATAACTAATTATGAAACAATTGAAAATAAAAGGATTCAAGTAATTGTACCGAAACAGAAGGGTGTTATGATTTCTCCGGTTGAATTCCGGCGAAGACACAATTTTCGGTTGTAACAGCCCAGCGTAACCGCACCATGATATTGTCCACTTTGGCAACGAACACGCCCTCAGCGCCTGCCCCTCACGGTTTTAAAACGCGTCATGATGGTGAAGGTATCCAGCCCCTTATAAGGAAGCCTTTGTTCCCCTTTACAACCGATGTGAGATGTCACAATCCACCCCCCTTAAGGGGTCCAACGTCCTCGCGGGACCTGTCACCACCGGTCTGCCCCTGGCTCTGATATCATCTGTAACAGCCCAGCGTAACCGCACCATGATATTGTCTGCTTTGGCAACTAGCACGCCCTCAGCGCCTCCCCCTCACGGTTTTAAAACGCGTCATGATGGTGAAGGTACCAGCCCCCTATAAGGTAGCATTTTTCCCCTTCACAACTGATGTGGGATGTCACATCGGCGAAGAGCAATTTGAAGCAAAGAGCTTTTTTCGAGAGTTTTAGAGAAATGTTTGAGACTGAGCGAGTTCAAAAGAAGCTTTGGATCGCTATTTATAGAAGAATGTTGAATTTCGGTTTTTATAAGTTTCTATCAAACATTGATGATCAATTATTGTGTAACCGAATTGGTTTTAGTTAACCTCATGATTGAGTCAAACTCATAATTGGGAACGGTTCTTCAGTTTTAATTCGAAACAGAATCGAAGATTGATGATGGATTGGAAGGTTACAACCATTACAGACGGTTGTTCTTGAACTCAGATTCAGATGTTGTTTTAGTATAAAACTTATTTAATTTAAGATTATAGTAGATATGTGTGTGTAGTGTAGTGGTGTATTGTGTGTGTTGGTTGGGTGGAGACCCGGGTTCGATACCCATGGTCTTCACTTTTTGATATTTTATTTTTATTATTTATTATTTATTTTTTTATTATTAACATTTATTATTTATTTTATTACTTTCATGCAAATAATATATAAACTTTTAAACATTTAACATAAACACATAACGAACATCATAATGTATACTTTTCTTACAAAACGGAGCAGGTTTTAGAACCCATTTTTCGTCAGATGTTACACATATAACCCAAAACATATCGATAGAAAAAATGTTTGGGTCCCTTGACCTTTCGCAACCGCGGAACTTTTGGTCAAGTTCCGCCACTGCAAGAAATCCCATGTGAGAGAAAAATCAAGAAACCCAATGGATGGACACAATTTTGTCACATATTACAAGTTTTTCAAAATTCTGACATGCAAAAACTTTTGTTAGGAGAGATAGTTAATATGTTACACCTTTCACCTGTTTACATATATGTAATATCACATCTTACACCTCCTTTTCTGGTTTTAATAGCAAATTTTGTAGGTTTTATGAAGTGTAACTTTTTCAAATTTAAATTTTACGAGTTTTAAATACGTAGTGCATGTAAAAAACATGTTACATGTTTTTATAGAAACAAATTAGTGTAACAGACAAACCTTTTACATGTCTATGTGTCAGACAAAAAAAGTGAAAAAACAAAAAAGTTATTACAATTACTTTTGTCAGTTTATAAGATGTTTCTAAAAAGTTACTTTTTGTAACTTTCAATCTCAACCATAGATGGTGGAGATTGAGTTTCGTGAACTCATATGGGTTTGCTCGATATCCTTTCCGCACACACATACATTTATATATACAAACTTATTTTTTTAATTTTCTTTTTTACCTTTAAATAAAAAATAATACATTAATTATAATATATATACATATGCATACACAATTATTATTTCATTTATATACACACATCATACACACCATTTCTCTTCTATCCTTCTCTCTTTTCCACCTCCATCATCATCACCACTATCGTCGTCGCCACAATCACCCCGTCTATCTCAGCACTCGTACCTCATCTCCTTTCATTGACCCCTCCTACCAAACATCAGTAACCGCATGTCCCTTCCGTCGTATCAAACATCATTAGTTTATTATTATTATTATTATGATTATTATTATTAATATTATTATTATTATTAATATTATTATTTTTATTTAAAGGTAAAAAAGATTAAAAAAATAAGTGTGTCTCTATATTTAAATGTGCATGTGTATATATATATATATATATATATATATATTATATTGATAAGTACTTTTATTTTTTTTTATTTATAGATAAAAAATAAAAATTTAATAAATTAAAAAACAGAAGAATAAATGGGTAAATTGCAAAAATCATCCATAATAATTTAATGATACATTTTAATTGTGTTAGTGATTTGGATAGAAATGATAACATAAATGAAACCTTAGGGGTTCGATTACAAAATCTCTTATTTTCAATATAACATACAAAGATACCTATATCCCAGGATGATTTTGACATTTTACTCTTTAGGATATAAAGTCTATGTTTCTATGAATCTCACTAATTAACTTGCACCTTAATTACGTGAGTGTTTTTCTTGTTGTTGTCAATTTTGGGTTGTTCTCATTTGAATATACGTAATCTATTTCAAACTACATATATAAAATCTGCTTACAACACCTTCCAAAAGATATTAAATCTTTCATCTATGTATTTTCGATCTTTGGGCCCGTAATGTGATGATGGATGACCATACATCGGAGCTTCTCCTATTGTAAATCATGCCTTATTACAAGAGGCTCGTAGTTGACAATCTTTAAATAATAAAAGTTGAACATCCATCTCGGACAAAATGTGGTGATTTAATCAACTCTATAAACGTTTGGCAAAATTTAAAAATGAAAGATTCTTCGAGTATCCCAACGTACGATAATAACGTGTAATAATTAGCGATTTATAAACTGTTTTTTTGTTGTTTACTGTTGGGAAGGGAATATCTACGGAAGTTTCATACTATTATGAAATATTCTTGATTTAATATGAGAACTCAACGTAGACTATAAATAGGGACCTAAAGACTTTAAGAAAGACATATTAAATTAAGGCTACATATAGTTAATGTAATTAACTAGTGTTGAAAATGTTTACAGTTTCGGATATTGCTTTTATAGTGATTGGAATATGCATTTTGTGTCTTTTAGCGATTGTTGTGGCTTATGCCAACAGAAAAGAAGAAGATAAACCTGGTGACGAGGAGATACCAGAAGGTCAAACTCAAAGTAATTAAGATGAAAAGAAACAAAAAGTACCTGATGTGAAACTAGACTGTTTTAGTTGTTGTGATGATTGTGGAAGTGGGTCTGGAGGTGGTTGTGGTTGCGGCGGTGATGGTGGTGGTTGTGGCGGTTGTGGATGACACTTAACAATCCTTTGATGTGTCGATGATACTCCGCAGGAGCTACAATCCATTTTTTCACTTATGTCTAGAAAAAATTTAGAGGACAAGTATTCTTTGGTCATTTAATTTTTTAAAAATAAAGCGTCCTTGAACAAATGTATCTTTTTTCTTTTTCGTATGTCCTCCATTATCTATAAAAATGTTACAGGTTAATTTTTTTTTGTCATTAGATTTTTACTAATGAAAAGCATCGTTGTATAAATGTATTATGCGATTTTTAAGTTCTTTAGATATTGAAATGAACACCAATATCTTTTTTTCTAGTGTGTTTGCTATCTCACGTTGATCTTGAATGTTAAATACGCTTTATCAATCGAATGATCAAGTCTTCAAGTCAAGGAGAGTTACGGGTCAAAGAATAGTAGACGAAACAATAGAAACGTCATTCTGGTGGGTGCTTCGAAGAACGAAGTGGAGAACCATTGACTGAGAAGCTTGGAGGAAGGACTTTGGAGGCATAATTTTTAGTAGGGTTAAGAAGTACTAATGTAATGGGGGTAGGATATAGCATAGAGTTGGGTAAATTGTATCCAGTTCTATTAACCTTTAGCAGCTTGCTAAGGCTGAATGGTTCAAGTTCTTGAAAATTTAGGATATGGTGTATTTATCCTAGAAAATCTAGGAATTATTGCTTAAAAAAAGACATTAGAACCAAAATTGTTGCTTAAAAAAACACTGGAACTAAAATTCAATAAATTTGCTCCGAATAAACTAAACTCCAAGTTTGTTGTGATTTTTGATGACGGATAAGAATTTGTTGTGCGTTTGCTTATAGCATAAGCTACAGATGGTCTCTGGAACCCTTTTCTCTTACTATGTCACGTTTTGCCTTCAACCATCTGATTCCCAATTTAATGTTTTGTTTCATTATATGAAACAAATATTAATGTGTTGTTTGTTTTTTCAGAAAAGCTCTACACAGGCTCTTATGTCTGCGCGGCGCAGACCACGCATAGACTGTTTGTTTTTCCGAAGACGTTTTATTAAAAAACTAGGCTAATGCCCCTGTCAAACGCAGTTTCAAAAAAGAAAGTACATATTACTAAAGGTATTTGTATATAATGTGATCATATTAAATATGTGTCGAAATTACATGTATAACATTTACATAAATAAAAATACAAAGAAGGTACATATTACTAAAGGTATCTGTACATAGTGTTAACATATTAAATACGTGTCGAATTACATGTATAACATTTACATAAACAAAACTAATCTTAAAATTTAGCGCATACATAAAACACCAAATTCTACTCTGATACCCCGCTTCCATAGTGTCTTTGTTTTCCTGCAAAAGAAATTGCATCACAATGTAATAGTGATCTGTGTTAGGATCACTAATCACCTCAATATTGTTCACACTATCCCATTATAGGTTAGATCATATAATGTGATATAGTGATCACTTATGGAATAGATCATATAATATGATATAATAATCACTTACCTTGTAACTCAATAACTTTAAAGGATTTCGATATTGCCAGCAATATGCATATCGGACTTTACTCCCAAATTTTGGTTGCATGCCCATAATGCCAGTAGGTGTTGTCGAACTTATGTTTTTTTTAACATGTTTACACTTTCAAATTTCTGGGACAAAAGCGATAATAACCTGATTCCATACGAACACCTCTCACTAACAAGTTTTGCAAAACGGGAATACAATTCTAAGCAATCTCCACTCGAACCAATTGACCTTAATCTGCAGCCAAACAGACCACGTACAAAACTGATGTGACCCGTAACCAAATCCGACCAAAACCCATTCCGACCTGAACTACTTCAAATAAATAATGATAAAGTAAAAAAATAATGTTAAAGACCAAATTAAAAAAAAACTGAAATGATATCAACGAAGTGTTAATCATTTACTGCCAAAAATGCTAGTCATCAACTTCAAATGAGGATCAAATTTAGAAAAGTCAACAAAACCCACTAGGGACATTAGGCCATTATGTGCACAGGAAATAGTTGTTATCTACTAAGGGGATGTGTGTACATAAATAACTGAACCAATCTTCTTAATAAGAAACATATTTTTTTTTAAATCTTAATATATAAGTGATTAATAAGCTTGGTAAGCTAGTAATGATATTAGTTGATGATAAGTGAAGTGGATTAACATTGAGTATTGTTTGGTTAAGAAATAAATATGAAACGAGTCAAAATATAGATACCATAAAGAAACGGCTTAATTTAATCAAAATATAGCGAGTAGAGATGTTACGGATCAAACTATAGAAATTTAAACGAAACATTTCTATATTTTGACGCGTTATATCTCTATAACGCAACCGTATTGACAAACAAAAGGAATCAAAAAAGTTGGTTGCAGCAATATAAACTAATAAAAGAAGGAATACAAATCCAGGATGCAAGGCGTTAGGGTCTGACCCGACATGTACAATTGACCTATTTGACCTGTTACACCACTAATAAAACCAAGAAATATGTAACTCTAGCACTTGAATTAAATAAACTCATTATATTTTCTTCTAATTACACTTATATTAACTCAAGCCAACAAAACCCACCAGGGACATTAGGCCATTATGTGCTTATACAGACCACTAAAAAGACTTGCTTTCGACTTGCTTTCTTGTATACGTGCAAAGGAAATAGTTGTTATCTACTAAAGGGATGTGTCTACATAAATAACTGAACCAATCTTCTTAATAACAAATTTTTTTTAAAAGTCTTAATAAATAAGTGATTGATAAGCTTGGTAAGCTAGTAATGATATTAGTTGATGATAAATGAAGTGGATTAACATTGAGTATTGTTTAGCTAAGAAATAAATACAATACCGGTCAAAATATAGATACCATAAAGAAACGGGTTAATTCGGTCAAAATATAGCGAGTAGAGATGTAACGGGTCAAAATATAGAAATTTAAACCAAACATCTCTATATTTTGATCCGTTACATCTTTACAATGCAACCGTATTGACAAACAAAAGGAATCAAAAAACTTAGATGCAGCAATAGGAACGAATATAAACGAATATTAAGAATTATAATAATAAAAAAAGGGAATACAAAAGTATGCTAACCTTGATTGCACCCACAGTAAGAAGATGATAACCAAAACCCTGATTGGCCAACACATGAATGTTAGGAAGATATACATCAACGTAAAGTGAAAAAAGAAATACGCGAATCATAAACATAAGATCTTAATTGCAGATCAAGCGAGGAGAATATTGGAAAAATGTTAATAAACACAAAATCGATCGGAACCAGATCTTATATATATCAACTCAACTCCTTAGCAAAACCAAAATTGGAACTCAAATGCATATCCTAATCTCGATTGGAAATAAGGAAGAATAGTAAATACAAACTAACATTGTTTGCCTGCAAAGTAATTTGTTAAATAATAAACAATGATTTTGTTCTAAGAAAGCCCCATAGTGTGACCCGGTCCATGATATGGTTCATAAAACAATAGTGTTCGTATTCGTATGCGATGATGCTTCATATTCAGATATATCTTAATAAATCCCAAGACAAGTATTGAATTCATAGCTAAAAGTGACCCAAAAACTTGCTGTTTCATAAGATCACATTCACGTCGTATCCCACCACTAATTTTATAGTGGAACACCACCAAATTTAGTATTTTTTAATCATTTTTCATTTTTCTAATGACTCCAAAAATTCTTTATATGATCCTTTATGTAATATTTGATATTATATGAGGAGTTTGGTACTTCATGTATAGTTTGAAAGCGTATAGATCGATACTAAGAAAAAGTAAACAAGTCTGGGATATTTTAGTGTGACTTGCCCCCATGCCAACATTGTGTTTGGATATTTTAGTGGATACTTTGGCTAACTATTATATAGATCGATTTTAAGTAATTGAACTTTGGTATACTTTGGGAACATCCGTATGAAACAAATTTGACATGCTTTTGATTTGAATTTGATATTATATAAGTTTAACAGTTGAATTTTTTTTTTCTTATATCTGTAAACCCTTATACTGAATATAATTTTTAAGGTAAAATACGTCACTTTATTATTCTCTTACTGATATTTAAGCACTATTTTCTCAGGTGTATGTTTTTTTAATAATAAATATTATTTTAAATTCAGAAAACTTGCCAAGTTACATCAAAACAGAAGGTAGCCGGACAACAAGCTGCGCCGCCAATCCTTTCTGAATGTCTGGTTGAGTTTTCCTTTAGTATAGGACATGTGTAGCATCAAGATAATTGATAAGCAAATATTGTATTCTTAATATAAGTAGTTATAGGTTTGGTTCTTCAATCATAATAGAAAGAACTGTCACTTCTCTTGAACATTAAGCATTCCCTGTACGCTATAATTTGTACTGTTAGAGATAGCATGTTACATACCAACATTACCTAATAGATTTAAAGGAAATTTAAAAGGTACAAACCTATTTGTTATTGTTTTGCATCCTTACACCACGAGACCCCATCTTAACCTCTAACTAGAGCGTTAGCGGTTGGCCTACAAACAACACTGACTTAAATTCACTTTCTAGATTCTTCTAATTGACCCACTCCGCGGACTTGAATTTTCAAAATCTCTCGACTTCATACTGGTCTAAACCCAGTCTCGAAGACCTTTGATTGTATTTCTTCTTGATGCTTTGCTATCGACATTGTATTATATTTTTTGAGATTTTGTTATATTTTGCAATCCATTGTAGTTTTATACACTTTTTAGATTTAGGAGACCTTATAAAATAACTTTATGCTATTAGGTATACTTTTTTATTTTTCTATGTTTGTTGATAATTAACTTGCACCTTCTCTTTTAGTTATTTATAAAATTGTCACCATGTGATTTTTTATTGGTGATTCAAATGTTATTTCTAGTTGTCATTTCTATATGTGCCTGTTATGTGTTGATGACCATATCGAAGCTTGGATTTTTTCTATGGTATACTTTTTGATAGCTGGATTTATAACTAGGAATAATTTTTTTTCTTTCGTATTATATGATAATGGCCAATATCATAATAAAACAATTCTTTGGAAAAAAAATAAAAATATAAATACAAAGAGATTTAAAAAATAAAAAAAAAATTAATCGTTGCTCCTTACAGGTTTTCATATTTTTTAGAAAGATTCATAATAACGTACTCAATCACAATTTTTCATGCCAACGGGGTCAATCGTAGAAAAAGATTGGTTCATTCAAAAATTTCTATTATACGTTGTATATAATACGCGAAAAATTGGTGCTGGGTGAACCGGTTTGTAACTATTGACTCCACTACTTGGAACCGCACCTATTCACATCATGCTGTATTGCAACAGAATCGTATATCTAGTTTACAATGTTGAATTTTGAACAACCCAAAATACCTCGTACCATATTGATTTGGTCTCCATCTCGGACAAAATGTGGTGATTTAGTCAACCCTATTGATTGATTGTTTGGCGTTTTTTGAATAACTTGGTCTTTAACACAAGACAAGTCATGAAAATGACCGGACGCTATTTCTTAAATAATAATATCCTTCGAATATCCCAACTTATGACAATAGCGTGTAGTAACAAGCTCAGAAATTGCCAAACATAAATGACGATAAGCAGTATATACTCATAAAGTAATTAGCGATTTATTGAATAATGTTATAGATTGGTTTTTTGTATTTACTGATGCCGTGTTGCTAAGGATCGGTAGGCTTGTTGCTAAGGATCGGTAGGCGAATGTTCGTGGAGTTTTCAGATTATTAAACAAAAATTTCCTTACGAATAAATTAAACATATTATAAACTAAACGTATACAATAAATAGGGACCTCAAGGACTGCAAGAAAGACATGGATAGATTAAGGTTACTGATAGTTAATGTAATTTAGCTAGTATTGATAATGGCTTCTGGTTTGGCTATTGCTTTTGTAGTGATTGGGATATGGATTTTGTGTCTTTTGGTAGCGATCATTGCGGCTAATGCATACAGCAAACAAGAAGACAACTTGGAGAAAGATAGACCTGGTGACGAGGAGACACCAGAAGATCAAACTCAAAGCAATCAAGATGAGAAAGATGAAAAGAAACAAAGTTAGAAGGAGAAAGATAATGCTCGAGAATGTGATGTGGAAGTAGTTGGCTGCTTTGCTTGTTGTGATGATTGTGGAGGTGATGGCGGTGGTGTTGGTTGTGGCGGAGGTGGTTGTTGTGGCGATTGAGAATCCTTTGATGAGTCGGTAATACTCTCTATAGGGGGTAGAATCCATTGTTTATTTCTTTCGATGTCTGTAAAATAATTAGGAGCATAAATTTATTTTGTCATTTAATATTTGATAATAAAACCGTTCTCTATAAGTGTATTATTGGGTTCTCATATTTGACAAGTGTCTATTTGTTATCTAACTTTTTTCTTGAATGTTACATATGGTTTATGAAATCCAATAGCAAAGCAAAAATCTATTATATACAATTTTCTTATAGAATGCGGGTACAATGTGCACAAGAACATAACAAATATGTAAACTATGTATAACATAATACATATATAAAAACAAATCAAAATCTAGAGCAAATATCGAACAATTTATAGAGAAACTGAAATGTCCAATTTTCAATCATTGGGGCCATTCAACTTTGTTACATTTTAGAGCATCCATAACGGTAGACTAGTCTGACCTAAAATCTAGACTTTAACACTTTATTAGGCTATGTGTTATGTGGCTTGATTAGGGACTAGGTTGAGAAAAAAGTGCTGCCATGTAAGCGATACATATATATTTTTTCTAGCCAAATGTTAAAAAAAGGTGTAGTGGGAGGAGTTTGGTTGGGGCTTTGTTGGTGATTAGGTCATCATTATTATTATTTTTTATGTTAATTTATATATTAATAAATGTAATTAATATTATTAAAATACACTTAAATTAAAAAAAAAATGAAATAAAATATACAAGTGGAATAGAAAAAAGGCCGTGTACCTATGCATTGTGTTTTTGTACCTTTTAAGTGTTTTTACTTTTTAAGGCCATTTTCACTGGTGTGGGCTTCCCTATCCCTACCAGTTCAGTCCCATTTCCCATCAAGTTATTTACAGTTCATCTTCCCCATTGCCATACGAACAGAACTTCAATCTGCCATTGCAACACAAGGTAAATGCTATTCTGCTATTACATCACCACACCGTGAATGGCACTCCGGGCAGAGCCCCATGCCCCCACCTGCGCTGCTATGTGGTGGTGTGCAGCGCCATTGATGTGGCTTGGGTGGGCGCCATGATAAGACATAAGTCTTAGGTACTTCATTTAAGATACTTCATTTTGGTCTCTTAAGTTGTTTTTTTTTCTGTTTTTTACTTGAAGTTTTTTTTAAAAAACTTGTCAAATTTACCCTATTTTCGAAAAACTTTATATTGATCGTTATTTGCTTACTACTTAATATGGTTTTACGACCTCACTTCCACAACGTGAGATTTAAACACTAGGTCTATACCATAACAATATCAATTGTGAACTCGTTCAATAAAGTTGAATTCTTTTTCTATTAGTTTAGTTCTTTTTGTTTTATTTATTATTTATTTACTTTATTTTTATTAGTAAACAATAGTAGTTCATTAAAGTTAAATTCTTTTTCTATTAGTTTAGTTCTTTTTGTTTTATTTACTTATTTTTTTAGTTTAAGTTAATTTTTAACTTTAGACATATTTAGTTGATTGGGTTGCATACTTACTTTTATAATTGTTTAGATTAAAGCCTACGTGATCTATATTAACCTTTTAAAATATGTAACAAATGTACTTATTTTTTTATTTACTTTATTATAGTAAAAGCTAACTTTTAACTCTAAACATGTTTACTTAACAGTGTTGATTGGTTATACATGTAGTGTAATCATTGGTCCTTACACCAGGGGCGGAGCTACTTTAGGGGAAGGGGTAGCCTCCGCTACCGCTTGAAGCTCCAGCGGTATTGTAAATTTTGAAAAATTTTAACGTATTTTTGATTTCGTTACCGCTTTTTTATAAAACTTACCGCTACGAAGATTTTCTAGATCCGTCAGTGCACTACACTATTAACATACGCGGTCATCAATACATAAACTAAATGTTTGACCAAATGTTGGAACTTGATGTCTTTAACAACCTGAACGTCTTGAACCTTAAATTATACATGTGTTTCAACTAATGTGGGGTAGTTCATTTGGTAGATGCATATGTCTTTAGAGAAGAGATCTCATATTCAATTGAGCAAGAGTAAATACTATAGAATTATTGATGTAATAAAATAGAAGATTTCTTATTTAAAAAAATATATATGTGTTTCAAAGTTCGTCTTTAATACAAATAAAGTGAGAAGAGATAGTTTATGTAATGAAACAAGTTGACGCTAACCAGCGCGTTACGGCGGATGTTAATTATACATGTTTTTATTATCATTCTATAAGATACTAAAATTCTTAAATTTGATTTGTACGTGTAATAATTTTGTGACACAGTTAGCGACCTTTACAGTGTTGCAAATCTAATAATGTAACAAAATGGTGACCCTTCTAGTTTGGTGGTGACCCTTTTGGTTTTTGTCACTAAACATTGGGTGATGCATGTAACGAAAAAATCATTAGTGACAATTGATTGTGGTGTCGTACTTGCTTAAAGACGGAACCAAAACCTTTTAACAGTACTCTGAATATAATTTTAATTCCGGATTCAAGGTTGGTTATTTTCTTTGAACAATCAATGATGTATTACACATAAAAAACGATTATCAGCTTTTTTAAGTTGGTATTACATTTATATATTTAGATAAAAACAAATGTATCTACATACTACACATATCTAACTATTAAGTTGAAATCAGAAAGTATATCGATAATAATAAAACGATAAAAAAAAATAAACAAAAAGGACATTATTATTAAACCATAATGAACCATACTTATAGATGATAATAAAAGGATTAAATAAATAAACAAAAGAAGGATAATAAACCATAATATAAATAAAAAGATAAAAAAATAAATAAATAAACAACGCCAACGCATTAGGCTTTGACGTATATGTATTCTTTTTGTTTTTAATATATATATATATATATATATATATATATAAACGTGGTATGAGTCATAATGAGTGTTAAACAAAGAGGCATGTATTAATCAATAGGGTATGAATGTTAAACAGAGGGTATGTGTTTTAAATAAAGGGGTACATGTTGCTTTATGTGTATATATAATTATAAATAAATGTTAATATGAAAGAGTGTAAGTAAAATGAATAAAGGGTGTGTTTAAATAAATGAGACATAATTCAAGTTGCTGATTATATAAGGGTATAATTAAGCTTTAATCATTTATGGGTTTTAAGTAGATGTAAAATTAAATTATTAAGCTACATATAATTTATATTTTCTATTTTATGTGGTATGAATCCTTACATCCTCAACTTATATTTGTGGATACCTAAACGTACCTTTTTGAAAATGTTTATATAACAGTGCCTACTTCACTTAACATACGACAAATTTGTATATTTGTTACATAATATGGTTTACAGTGTGAAATCTATTTTGTAGTTTCCGATTTATTATAATCGGGTTGTGCTAGTGTTACACAAACAATACGAGCCAACTAGCTCATGATCAAAGCTCGATCTCTATAACAAAACTTTCTTCGAATATACTGAGTTAAATATGATTGTAACGTGTACTAACATATTTTCGAATTTCACCTGGACCACACTACTTAGCGATTAATTTGAAAAAAATTATAGACTGACATTTTGTATTTATTGATGCCATGATGCGGACGGAATGTTCTTGGAGGTTTCACATATTAAACAATGTATAATATGCGAATACACTATAAATAAGGACATCGATGATTACAAGAAATTAAAACATGTTTAAAGGCCACCGATAGTTGATCAAATTATTTGTTGATCATGTCTGCTTATTTTTCATTGTTTTTGTAGTGATCGGGATGTGCATTTTCGAGCTTTTAGTTGCTTGCTGTACTAAACAAGAAGAGAAGTTTGAGCAAGAAAAAAGTGGTGATGACGTGAGTGAAGGTCAAAGCGATCAGGACGATAAAGATGAAAAGAAACACAGTCAGAATGGGAAAGATGATGGTCGAGACCGTGATGTTGATATAATTGACTACTTTGGTTGTTCATATGATGGTGATGGAAGTGGGTGTGGAGGTGGTTGTGGAGGTGATTAATGGTTGATTAGTCAGAAATTGTCATCTGTTTATGTTTTAAGACATACATGATCTTGTCATCTTTATATGGTTCATGGGTTAGTCTCAGTTTTCTTATAACTAACACACAAGTTGCTAGTAGCAAATTACCATTTCCAAACTAAAGAGACAAGAGCATAAAACCGGTATTGAAATTAATCAGAGAGACATAGCTTGGGAATCTCCAAAAAGAATTGAGCTATGATTTCTTTTGTTTTGAACTAGGTCTCGTTAAGTTGGTCACCGGAAACCGTACTAGATAATTGTGTGTTCCCTACTAAACAAATGAGCATCATCGATGGAAGATTATCGACCCAAATACAAGAAATTACTGTCAGAAACATCTGTAGGTAATAATTACCGACAAAATTACCGCTTAGATACTCCTAGAGAGAGAAGAGAATGTGTTTTACAGTTAGCTATATAAGTAGTCACAAGTCTTTAGGATCCATCTACACTTAGATCCCTACGTTACAACATAACTCCCTAAACTATCCTTCTATTACAAAATAGCCCTTGAACTGAGTAACAATACAATTCAACATGTATTTATCTCATTAAAATACCCCTTATGAAATCCTTGACCCTGGAAACCTTTCATTTCTTGAACATCAATGCATGCTTCGATAAATGGATCTCCCAACCTGGAATATTTAAACAAGGAGAATTGGATGTTTGTATGATTAGGTTGATACCGAAGAAACATAATTTCCTTATGAACATAATCAAATAACCAACAAATACTCCATGCATTGGACCATAAAAGTAGGCACTTGGACTAAGAAATGGGTGATCACGACCCGCACTAATGTTGTGACCATTGAAAATTTTGTATCTTTGATTAATTCCTTAGCTTCAAAGATCCATACACGATTACCATCATACCTTCCTCTAATGAAGACAATATCATGCACGTGAAGGTAAACACCAAAAGCCTTGCTAGAAGAAATCTTCTCTTCCGTTTTAATCTCTATTGTAGCTTCTTAGCACATTTCGTTGTAAGAAAGACAAAGTGCCAACTCACAATATACAAAATTGGCTCCAATACCAGTAGTTCCATATACTTTAATACTTAGACTACTTTATATTCTTTACCTTCTTTCGATAAAGCGTGATCTAACAATTTGTAAATAAGGGCTTGTGTAGTATCCCCAACTCCGTTCTTCTCAAAGTATCCACGCACAAGCTCATAGTTCCCAGATGTCAATGTTAACTTCAGTTCAATTACCATAAATTGCTCCACCATATTTCAAATCACTTCTTCTCAACTCTTGAAACACCCATGATACCAATTTACCCTTGTACAATACAACATTATATACTGAAACCCAACTTTTTTGTTTCTTATTTGTTTCACAAAACTATTCTAAACTCTTCCACAAAGGTTTCTTTGTTGCTTAGTGCCACTGTTATGGGAAATTTAACATCATGTTTACATGAATCATGTTGAAATTTTACCATACATTCACCTAAATAACACCACCAACCCGGTTTTCATCCAAAAGTTTCAACAACTATTACAATACGGCTGTACAATTGAAGTATCATCTTTTGTAATTTCATCCACAACTACATTCCTTCCATCGAATTTTGAAATTCCAATTTCATCACAATGGTTCGTATTATTGTCTCTAACTTCTTGGTTATCTTGATCGTAACCATCCTGGTTCAGTCGACTAATTCCACCCACCTCTTGCCTGGATTGGTTGATCCCACCATCATGGCTCAAATGATTGATTTCACACTCCCAATTCAATTGTCACTTAGCTGATCCTTCATGTGTTGCTAGAATTTCAGAAAATAAGCATACATTTCTAATCGTTGATTCCTTTTCAACTGTGTTTGTACCAGTTGAATTTCCATTCAATTTCACAATTTCACATGTTAATTTGGTCAATATCGAGTTGATGTTGGCGAAATTTTGATCTGTCTTCTGCATATGCGCATCTACCCTTATTAGCAAGACCATGTGTTCATCAAGCATCTGCTCATAATAGGCATGTTTCCTTGTTAGCATCTTCGCGATTGATCGCCGATGAAAGAAAGGTGGTGAAAGAACAGTAAGAACAACCAAGAATCGGCTTACTCTGATATGAATGTTAAGAGAGAAATCAAAGTAGTATTAGAACTCATAACTAACTCTCTTATTCAATACAAGTAGCTATATAGGTAGTTACTTATACAACATAACTCCGTAATAAAACTATCATTGTATTACAAAATCGTCCCTACAACATAACTCCCTTAACTGTCCTTCTATTACAGAATATTCCCTGAACTAAGTAACAATACAATTCAACGTATTTATCCCGTAACATTTTCTTTCTTTACGGGAAACCAACAAAGTTCCCCACACCAAATTTCCTTTTACTCTTCATCTTCTTACACCAGGTTTCCACCTACCTCTGGAGTTGATCGACCATAATGTTAAGAGGGTGTTTAGGATTGCTCATCAAAACTCCTTACGACTTTTCAAAAAGTTAATAAGTCACAATGGTGACTTTTCAAAACTTGTTATAACTTTTCCCCTCACATACACTCACATACCAAATACCACACACCATTTAACTTTTCAAAAAGTCAATAAATTATAAGTTGGCTAAAATAAGCAATCTGAAACACCCCCTAAATCAATAAAATCTCGCCGCCTAATGTCGTAGCCACCACCTTTTATGTGCAGCCGGAATTAGCGGTGTATGGCTGACTTCGCCGTCGCCGAAGTCACTAAGAATCAAATCTTCAATAGAGGTATTATTGGCCCTAAATGGTTAGTTTGTTGACCATCTTACCCATTTTCACTATGATTTGGATGAAGATTCCGATGACGGTGATGGTTCCCTTCATTTACACTCCGGTGTTGGAGACTTTGTGTTGACAGACTTGTTGTTTAACCAATGATTCTTTGTGAATGTTTTGGTGTTCTAGGGGTGTTTTATTATGATTTTCAGTTTTTCTTTTGATGTAGGTTTTAATAATGGAGATTTGATTTGGATTTCCTTTTGTTCCCAAATTATTAATCTGTTACATACGGGGTCCCAAATTATTAACACTGTGTGGTTTCCCCTAATTTATTTCTTGCATTTAACAAAAAAAACATTTCTTACCCAATATAAATTATTCTTCAATTCTTTATGTTATCCACCATTAAATGTACTTATAGCATGTTTTCGTAAGTTCGTTGGTTTTCTGATTTCTCACGCATGTTGTTCTTGTGCTTTTAGGTCGCTTGAAAGTGTTTGGAACTAAGACTGTTTTTGATAGCTGTAGATAATGTTAGTTTTTGTTTTATGTTTTTATACATGCTTATATTAAGATAATTCATGCTTATGGTTTGCATGTGTTGTGTATGATTGGTGTTACATGTTGATGTAATTTTGGGCATAAAAATAGACGTTAAAAACATGATAATAGACCCGCTTAAACATGGCGTGTTGCATCGTTTGAGACAATTGTAAAAGACCGAAATGGGGGATTTTGAAAATGGTTTCGATGGACTAGCATTGTTAGTTCGAGGTGTGTGAATAAAAAAACAAACACACGACTAAGGAAGACGCGATATGTCATTTGTTATTCTAGAGTAATAAATTTTGATTTATTTTGATATTAGTTTTTGGTGATATAATTCATGTTGTCAATGGGGGAGGCTTATGTTGTAACCTACTAATTGCATGAAACTACATCAATGTTAGTTAGGGGGATGCTAATGAACCTGAAGGTGTCAATGTGTTGGGGTCTTATAGATGGGTAAAGTGAATACTTTTGAAGAACAATTATTGTATATCAGGCTTTATACTCATCTACTACACCATGTTATTTGGTAAATACCAAAATCAATATTCATACAGATTCAAAGAAGTTAAAAAGGCAGGCATAGCAAAGGTCACTATTGTAGAAGTTCTCTCCAAGAATGTGTAGCAACATCTAGTACACACACTTACCTGCTAATTTTAACATTTAACATTGCAACTCGACGTAGTTGCAACTATAAGAGGTGTCTTCTAAAATATTAAAACTAACTTTTCTCTCTGTTAGGCAAAAAACTGTTGTTTGAAACTGATGAGCTCTGATTTCAACATAACAACTCAACTTGTTAGTTGAAAGAGAGTAATCTTGGCTAGAATTCGTGTCCCCTTCTCTCATTATTCTTTGGTATAAATATACAATGTAATCTCGTAAACTAGATAAATGTACAACCGAAAATCCGAGTTACAAGGCAATAGATAAATGTGAGATATATACTAAATATAGGTCTATTACACCCCCGCAGTCAAAGCGGGAGGTTTTCGAATGCTAAGACTAGAGCAAAAATCTTGACAGGAGCCGAGGTAAACCTTTGGTGAAAATATCAGCGATTTGATATCGAGATGGCACATGAAGTACACGCACTTGACCTCGTTGAACTTGTTCACGGACAAAGTGAATGTCGAGTTCGATGTGTTTAGTACGTTGATGTTGAACCGGGTTACTTGACATGTAGATTGCAATAACATTGTCACAATATACAATGGTGGCACGCGTATGCGAATGATGCAATTCAAGTACGAGATTGCGAAGCCAGCATATTTATGCGACCACATTGGCGACACCCCATTATTCCGCTTCAGCACTGGAGCGTGATATTGTTGCTTGTAGTTTTGAAGACCAAGAGATAAGGTTGTCATCGAAGTAAACACAATACCCGCTAGTAGAGCGGCGAGTGTCCGGGCACCCCACCCAATCGGCATCCGTTTAAGCAGGAAGAGGGGGATTCTTGGAGCTGCCGAGAAGAAGATCAAACGAGCTTGTGCCTTTTATATACCGGACAATGCGCTTTAGAGCATTCCAATGATCAGTTTTAGGTGCATTCATATGCATGCACACCTGCTGAATGACGTTGCTAATATCCGGACGGGTGAACGTCAGGTATTGCAATTTGCGAGCTTGGCTTCGATACAGAGTGGGGTTATCGAAATCCGTGCCCGAGGAGCCTAGCTTAGCATTAATATCAACACGTGTATGCACCGATTTACAAGAGTGCATCCCGGCACGCTCAATAATGTCATTTGCTTAGCCCTGTTGTGACAGAAAAATTGTATCATTATGCCGAGTAACCGAAATCCCGAGGAAAAAACTTAGGGCACCGAGATCTTTCATAGCAAACTCCTTGGAGATGTGTGTCATTAAGTATTCCTGAAGCTCAGTGGAGGATGTTACAAGAAGAATGTCGTCCACATATAACAAGAGATATAAAGTATTTATCCCATGACGCGATAGGAATAGAGAAAGGTCACATCGACTCTAAAGAAATCCTAAAGTGAGAACATAGTCTGTGAAGCGTTGATACCACGCACGCAGTGCCTGTTTCAGGTCGTAAAGAGATTTTTTGAGTAGGCACACATGATCGGGAAAGTCTTTATTCCGAATCCCATAGGTTGATGCGTATACACTGTTTCGTGGAGATTGCCATGTAAAAATGCGTTCATAACATCTAGTTGATGAACCGACCAGGATTTCGACAGTGCTACAGACAAAACTAATGAATGGTAGTCGGTTTGACGGTGGGACTAAAGGTATCTCCACAAGCAATACCAACCTGTTGCAGACGTCCGTCACACACTAATCTTGCCTTGTACTGTTCAAGAGAACCATCGGACTTGAATTTATGTTTAAACAACCATATACTTCGAATAACATTCATCTGTGGGTGACATGGAACCAACTCCCAAATACCATTGTTAATAAGGGCATGAAACTTATTAGTCATGGCATTTTTCCATTCTGGTACGGATACAGCAAGGGTCGGAGTTTTTGGAATTGGTTCGATAATGGTAGCCAGTTTGGTGGTGGTATGAAGATTGAATAACTGTTTGGATTTCATGATTCCATCCGTAGCCCAGGTTCGCATAGTGCGTGTAAGCTGTGGAGGATGAGGTGGTGCGATTGGTGAGTGAATCATGACAGGAGGTGGAGAAACATGTGAGGATGGGCCTGTGTTGGGTAGGGGAGATATGTTTGTGGGCTGCATAGATGGGACAGGAGACGAGTCGGCCGAGGGTGGGATGTGATGATGGGCTGAGACAGGTGGTGAGGGTTGGTTCGGTGTATGGGAGATTCGGTTTGGGCCAAGTGGGTAGGAGGCTGCGAGTGGGCCAAAGGGGGCAGATTGTTTAGTTTGGTCCGAATTGGTGGGAGAGCTAGTATGGGCCGAGTGAGTGGGAGTGCGTTGGACTTGGGGTTGTGATGCTGCTAGGAATTGAGTTTGCACATTGGGCTATTGGTGGTTGGGAAAAGGTGATTGCAGAAAATCATAGGTTGATGATGGAGATGTTGGAACGACACTACGGAAAGGAAACATGTGTTCGTCAAACACAACGTGTCGAGAGATGGTTATTTGTTTGGATCGTATATCGAGACATTTGTACCCCCGGTGAGTCGTGGGATAGCCAAGAAAGACGCAAAGATGCGAACGAAAATCAAGTTTATGGATGGTTGTGGAGGGTATGAGAGGGTAGCAAAGGCAACCGAAGACGCGAAGATGGTCGTAGGTCGGTGTCCGATGGTATAAGATATTGGTTGGGTGTTGTAGTTGTAAGTTTTTCCCGGTAAAATGTTAAGAAGGTAAGTGGTCGTGTCTAAGGCATGGTGCCAAACGTGGTTGGGAAGAGATGGATGAGCTAAGAGAGTGCGAATGATGTTATTAGTGGAACGAATTTTATGTTTCGCTTTACCGTTTTGTGACGACGTATGTGGACAGGCAAGACGGAATAACATACCGTTTTGGTCAAAGAATTGTTTAAAAGACGCGTTAACATACTCTTTTTCCATTATCGCATTGAAAATTTTTTATTTTTTGTTGGAATTGAGTTTCAATTTGCTTAGTGAAGGTTTGAAATACGGAAAAAAACTTGAGACTTTCTAGAGATAGGATATGTCCACAGAAAATTAGTAAAGTCATCCAAAAATAACACATAATAGCTTTAACCTCCGGAACTTAGGACCGGTGAAGTCCAAAGGTTGTAAAGTGCAATTATTAGATAAATGAAAAGGTAATCACACACTTTTCCCAAAAACACAGGGTTCGCAAACATTTTTATTGAGGTTGTCATAAGTAATAGAACTAGAGTTTTTCAAAGATTGCAACAAAGAAGGTCCCGAGTGGTCGAGACGTTGATGCCCAAGTTGCGAGGACAGAGCAGCAAAGGTAGAAGGCGTGGAGCCCTGTAACCCGATTGAGAGCATGTATAAATCACCACTGCTGTTGCACTGGAGGATAGGGGTACGGGTATTGTAGTCCTTCATAAGAAAATCATAAGCATCAAACTCAATAGAAACCGAATTGTCACATGTAAAAAGACGAACATAAATTAAGCGTTTAATAAGTTTTGGGGCATAGAGAACACGGTTAAGGATTAAGGGCGGAAAAGGTGGTGGTAAGGTTTGGGTGCCATGTCCGAGTACCGGAACAATAATACGTTGATTCATGCCATTATTAACAAGAGTACGAAAATTGCGGGCTGATTTTTATGATTGGTAGCGCCAGTGTCCATAACCGATTTTTATGCGGGCTGATTGATGGTCATGTTGTAAAGCGCCTGTTTTATGTCAGTGGGAACATAAGTAGTGTAAGCCTGAGTGGGCCTAGGCCCAAGTATGCCAGTTCCTGCATTATTTTGAGTGGGTTGATTGGTGATGGGAAACGGACAAAGGGGCGGCGACCAAGGTTGCCACGAGCCTGATGTGTTTAGGCCATCCCAATTAGATGAGGTCTGTTGTGGGGACTGGACCCAAGGGCCTGGTTGTGTGTTCCAGGGAGAGGGACAGAATCCATACTGTTGCATCATATGGTTGTATGGTAGCCATGCGCGGTTGGAGTTTCCACGTCCGCACCTCGCCCACGGCACCGACCCCGACCCTAGTACCATTCGGTGTAGAAGTCTAAGGATTGTTGTGGCAGTGCTGAGGTTTTGGCAGTAATGGTGTTGAGCGCGTGGGTAGCCGATTGAGAGGCATAAAGAGCCTTTTCTGTCTTCTGTGTTTCATGCATGATAAGTTGAGATCGGGCCTCATAAAATGTGGGGAAGGGTTCTTTTTGTTGTAAGATGATAGAGATGCTTTCGAATTGTCCCGTAAGACCAAAGAGAAGTTGGTGTACCAGTAATTTGTTATCAATAGGAGCACCCACATTGGCAAGTTGGTCAGCCAAAACTTTATGGCTTAACAGTAGGATGACATATTAGAGAAACCATCCAGCCGTGTATTGGAGAATTTGTGCATGAGGTGAATAGCGCGAGAAGTCTTGTTCTCATGAAAGATGCCTTCGAGAGTAGTCCACGCTTCGTGAGCGTTGTTGTTGGGTTTTAAAATGGTGTGGAGGAGATCACTGGAGATAGTACTATATATCCATTGGAGAACAATGGCATCAAGTCTATCTCAAGAGTCCTCTGCAGGCTTCGTAGGAGCTTTGTCCGCTTCTTTGGAAGAAGATGACTCTTTTTCAATAGGTTTAGGGGAGAGGTGGTCGATGACCATATAAGCACGACAATTGTTCTTGAATAGTTCATTCCAGGAAGCGTATTGTCCTGTTTCCATATCAAGGGTGATAGGAATCAGGTTTTTGATCTTGGAGACTGTGACTGCAGGATAAATTTTAGAGTCCCTTGAAGGAAGGGAGAGAGAGGGGACGGGGAGAAGGAAGGGAGGGAGAGGGGACGGGGAGAAGAAAAGGTGATTACGGCTAGAAAAGAGAGAATTCGGTGTAGGGTTTGAAGGTCAGAGGATCGTAGTCGCTCTGATACCATGAAAGAGGGTAATCTTGGCTAGAATTCATGTCCCCTTCTCTCACTATTCTTTGGTATAAATATACAATGTAATCTCCTAAATAAGGTAAATGTACAACCGAAAATCCTAGTTAGAAGGTAATAGATAAATGTGAGATAAATACTAAATATAGGTCTATTATTAGTAGTTTATTAAACAATATTATAAATTTTATAGATTATTCTTTGTTCCTGTATACTTAACACAATAAAAAGGGAGCTTTCATGCATGCATTTCCTTGAAGTTTCCCAGTACTTTTAATAATAATATTTTGATAAAATTATTATAGATGTCAATTTGAATATCTAGTATAAGTATGTGTTTCTGATTGAACCGGTTGACAGGTTAAGATTACATTAACCTTAAAGTCTGGTCCTACTGCAACTCCATGAGTTTAGTTCTTGTTATAGTCATTGTAGTTGTTTTTGTATTCTTCGTTAGCGTGGTGTGTAGTTGTGTAAATACTACCGAAGAAAGGGATCAAGTTGACAACGTTAACAAGGATGCTGAAAGACAAAATGGACACGAGATAACTGTTGGTTGTTGTGGTATGGATGGTGGCGGCGGTGATGGTGATGGTGGTGGTGGTGGTTGTGGCGGAGGTGGTTGTGGTGGTTGATAGTCCTTTGATCTGTTGCTAAACTCTTTAGCAACTATAATCAATTCGTGTATTTTCTCCTATGTCCGCAAAAAAGGTTACATGTGATTTTCTTTGGTCACTAAATGTTTAATAGTAAAGTCTTTATGTAACCGTGTATTATGCATTTATCCCAATTCCCCATACAACGGTGGTTTCGTAATGAAGTCATGTACAACATTTTATATTTAGGTGGTTTAAAGTAGTTCCTATCTTTCTAGTAAATTTTTGAAACTTTTTTTTTTATTTTTTTATTCTAGGTAATCCATTAGTTGAGCTAGTTCTTATTTATTTATATAACAAAAATTTCTTTTAATCAATGTTGTTTCTGGCACTTGAACCCAAAATCTTTCCCTTTTAAGCTCAAGTGTTTTAAAGGTTTTGTGTTTGACAATAGACCACCAACTACCACCTAGATGTGGAACGTTTCTCAGAGTCATAATAAGTTGTCAAAAATGTATTAACTTTTTAACCTAAACATTACTAACATCCGATGGTTCAGCTTACAGGTCCTTATAAACGCTATTTACATCCGCTAGTTTAACTAGTAGATCACCAAAACAGGTTACAAAAATTGATTAACAACTGTAAAATCTAAAGATTAAAAAATCGCCATGTATATCATATCGGTTTTTGTGGCGTGTAATGTGTTTGTTATCTTTCTTTTAACATTCAATGTTAATAAGTCTTGATTATATTGAAGAATTTTGAAATTTCTAAATCAGTTCTGATCGCCGGTAGCCTGTTCATTTCATCGAATTAAAATTTACGTCGTTCATCAAATTTAATTTCTTTATACCATCTATATCTATAATTATTTCCAAATTTCATTTAACACATTACACATAAGTACTTCATTGTTTAATATTGAATTTTTTGAATAGTGATTGATAATATCACTTTCAAGGATTCCCAATTTCATCCAACACATTACACATAAGTACCTCATGGTTTAATATTTATTTTTTGAATAGTGACTGATAATATCACTTTCAAGGACTATATTTAACCGTGATAATTATAAAAAAAACACGCATATGATCATATAGGGTGTTGATAATGGAAAATTTTTCGTTGAAAATGGTGTTTTTCGTAAACAAGATTGCACAAACTGTACTTTCGTATACGAATGACAAAAACAACCAAAGCCTAATGGATATACCCAAAACATCTAAGACGGGTAAACCCAATGCCCCACGAGTATGGGGTTGTAAAAATATATTTCGCAGTTATGGGACGGTAAAGGTAATACCCGGCTCAGTCGGATATGTATGAAAAGTCGTCCCCATCTAAGAAAATGTTCTTGATTAGAGAGTTGTTCACGATGAGAATGAAAGAGGGAAGCTCAGTGACGGAGCACATTATAATCAGAATTCTATTTTGTCCAGATTGTCTTATGTAGGAATAAAATTCGTTGCGGAGACGAAGGATGTTCTACTGCAACCTCACTACCTGATAGTTGGCCCAGGAAGGTGATTGTTGTTAGGACTGTAACAAGAAAAGACACTTTAGGAACAATGTCTTAAAAAGAATTCTCGTAAAGGATTGAACACTACTACCTTGAGTAAGGATAACCTTGAGTTCCAATGCATCATTCCATGCTACACATATTAGTGATGGCATGTAGAATCTTAAAGAAGGCGATCGGCAATGTTAGGCTTGGATGGCATGTTTAATCCTTAAAGAAGGCGACCGACAATGTTAGGCTTAGAAACTGTGAAGTTCTTGACGTGACTAACATTTCCTGTGGGTACTTTTTGGACTTTGTGTAACGTCAGGGTTTGTTCGAAGGCTTGAAATGAAGTTAATCTCCTATAGCTAGTTGAATAATTAAGTAGGGTTACGTTAGGTTTGGAAGTAGAAATTGGAGGAGGATTAAGGATAATCTCATGATTGTTTTCAAGATGGGGTCGTTGTACATGGTGCATGTTCCGTTTGGGAAGTGACCACCTCTATTAAGTTGAACGCCAGATTCGGACTTGCGGATTCAAGATCTAAGTGAGTTTAGTTTGTAACAAAGAATTTTGGAGTTCCAGGTAATCAACTTTAGCGTATTCGAAGGACCAGCACGGACGTGACTTTTGAAATAATAGGAGCACGAGGAGTGTTCCAAAGACCATGAAACTAACCGAAATCTCTCCTGGGAAATTGCTACTTTTGGAGAGTGTTCCTTTGGATATTCCAAAATCTAATGGTAAAAATCTATGGGAGTTAGTTGGAACTAAGGATGTGTCTATGAAGACGTGGCCTGTTTAGTTCGTGTTGGGGCTCTCCGGGGCTTCAACAACGCTTCAGGGTAGGCTACTAGGCTACTGATGATTTGGCCTCTGCAACTAGGAGACTTGGCATAAACAGTTTGAAGTTTGGTTTGTTCTATGGGAGCTAGACTTGGAAAACTTATGTTCCTTTGTGTTTATAGGTTATTAAGTACTGAAGGCATGTATTGTGATGTGCCTGTTGATAGAGTTGGTGATTATCTCAATACCTTCACGTGGGAGATTTTTGGGTGTAATGTGTTTGTTATCTTTCGTGAAGGAAATCAAGACCGCGGTGATGGTTTAGAATAGGCCGTGGAAGGGCTAGTGTAACCAGAAACAAGAGCAACTTCAGGTGTTTTAAATGTGGTGAATCCCGTGACTTTCGATACAAATTTATCAAGTGGGGGAAAAGTAGAGAGAAGCAAATTTAGTAGAAAATGGAAATATTGATAGATGCTGTGAATAAGAACGAGTTGGTTTAGGATTAAGGGGAGATAATAGGTGTTAATTATAAAAACGCAAAGTTGAAGTGACCAAGTAAAAGATTTTTTTTAGTTAGTTTTTAAATACTAGTTTGAATGTTTGACGATTATATATTAGGTTACTTGTTTTGCAAGTATATTTCCTTTGTTTTTTAGTTTCTTATCCCTGTAACAACGATGAACAAAAAAGGGAGTATTCTGCATTCATGCATGCATGTTCCATGTAGTTTCCCATTAATAATTTTCAACGGTTGATTTTATAGTCGTCTTTAATTAAAGTTTCAGGTATAAGTTACGTATTACGATTGGCTAAGGCATAGTTTTCAATTAATTAAAATTTCCGGTATAAGTCACGTATTACGATGGGCTAAGGCCATAGTAAAGCATTGGTTAGAGGATAATATATAATATAGGCCGGTACATGTTTAGATATATATTTTAGGCTCAAAGTATTGGAATACTCAAGGTCCTATTTCCACACTTTAAGATTTATATATTTGTGTATATGTTTATATGTACCGTATAGGTTTGCATAAAAATCAATGTCTGATTGATATCAGTTCTGGTCTAGCTGCTCCTACACATTACATATGAGTCTATACGTAGCGTATATAAAGGTTTTCTTTTTTTTTTTTAGAAACATTAACACAATATTAATCATTTTAGCAAAGTTTTATAAAAAATAAGTTTTCTATTTTAAATAAATAAAAAAGTAAGTATTTCTTACAAACTTTTTTATACAACATTAATGCACCTATATGATACTTATACTACATACATTATACAAGGCCTATAAGGTGTAATATCATATAGTATAGGTCTCGTATAGAACTATAGATCTAGTATCGTATGCATATACAAGATCTATAAGGGAGCTATACAAGACTTATACTACACTATACGATGCAATTTGATACTATAAGATACGATATAACACATGTATAGGCCTATAGGTGTAGTATAGGACTATAGGTGTGGTTTAGGTCCCGTGTAGGCCTATAGGCATATAGAAAACTTATAATGAACCTATTTGAGACTTATACTATACATTATACGATATGATACGAATATAGGATATCATACAACACCCGTATAAGCCTATACGTGTATCATAAGTCTTTTTATAGGCCTAGGTGTAGTTTAGATCCCGTATAGGCCTATAGGCATATACAAGACCTATACGAGACTTATACTATACACTTATACGATACGAAATGAGACATCCATAGGGCTATACGAGGTTTATACGAGACTTATACTATATGATAAGATACTTAAAAATGTTTTTTTAAAGTAGTTATAATAGAACTTTGCTAAAACGATAAATAATGTATATAATTGTTTCCTAAAAAAAACCCTTTATATACGCCGCGTATAGACCTACACGCGACATATATAAAGGGTCAAAAACCCATTTTAGCCATGCTTTGGGCTGCGTATAGCCCCTAAACCAGGGGTAAAGTGGTTTTTTTCCTATACGCAGCGTATAGACTTATACGCAACGTATATAAATGGTCAAAAAAACCACTTTACCATTGGTTTAGGGTCTCTGCGCAGCCCAAATCAGAGGTAAAATGGGTTTTTTGACCCTTTATATACGCCGCTTATAGGTTTATACGCGGCGTATATAAAGGGTCAACAAACAATTTTATCACAGGTTTGGGGTTAAAAAAAACAAAAACCACCGGTTATATACGCTGCGTATAGGCCTATGCGCGGCGTATATAAAGGGTCAAAAAGATAATTTTACCCCTGCTTTGGCTGCTTATATCCCCAAATTCAGGGGTAAAATTGTTTTTTACTATACGCCGCATATAGGGCTGTACGCCGCATATAGGTTTATACGCAACGTATATAAAGCTAGGGTTTTGTGTATAAATAGACATTTTGGTGTGCAAATATCTACACCCATATTTTATCTATTCTAAAATACTCTTGCCGGTTCATTTGGTGGCTACGGTGTTGGTGGTGATGGAGACTTGTGATATTTATTGTTATTGTTGTAGTACTGTTTAGTCTGTTCATCATTTGCGGGGTGTTTTTTGGGGTAAAAGGCGGTGGCGGTGATTGCAGCGGTGGAGGTGGTGACAAAACAGAGGTGGCAAGGGTGGTGGCGGCGGCGGTGAAGATGGTGATGATGATAACGGTGGCGGTGGAGATTATGGTGGTGATGTTGACTTTGGCGGCTGAGGCGGTATGGATGGTGGTTGGGGAGGCGGTGCTGACAGTGGCTGGGGAGGTGGTGGTGCTGACAGCGGTTGGGGAGGTGGCGACGGTGGAGGTGGTGTCGATGGCTTCGGCGGTGGAGGCGGCGGAGGCGGTTTTAGTGGTGGAGGTGGTGGAGGATTTTAGCAATCCATTGATCATTCTATCCTAACCATAATTCCATGCTTGAATTTTCTCCGGTGTCTACTAAATTACATGTTTTTCTTTAGTCATTAAAAGGTAATTAAATATGAAGCATATTTGTTTGTTTTTAGTACAATAATTTGTTAGGATTTTTCTTTTTCCCTTGATATAATGAATGACTGATTTGGCATGTTGGATGATGTTGATATGATAAATAATAATCACGGAAATCACATAAAAGTTGGGTCACACCTATCGATAATGAAACGGACATGGTGCACTATTGACTTTGAGTTTCAAAGCGGTGCTGGCGGCTTGGGAAGAGGCTGTAGAGACGAGTGCAACTTTAGGTGTTTTAAATGTGGAGGGTCTGGTTATTATCGATACAATTTCACCAAGCGGGAGGAAAAGAAGGAGAAAAACAAATTTAGTAGAAAACAAAAATAATGAACAGCTGTTGTGAACAAGAATGAGTCGGGTTTTTGAATTAAGGGAGAAAATAAAGATGTTAATTCTAAAAATGGCAAAGTCAAAAGGACAAAGTGAATGTTTTTATTTAACTAGTTTTTAAATAGTAGTTTGAATATTTGATAATTATCCATAGATTGCTTGTTTTGCAACTATATTTTTTTAAATTCCTAGGTTTTGAATTAAAATTGAGTCTAGATTAAATAGGACGTTTGGGTCATTTGTTTGGATATGAATTTCCTATTAATGAAAAAGCATTTGTTTTTGGCTGCATTTTGGTGTAATTTTCAACGAATGATTTTATAGATGCCAATTTAAATTTCGGGTATAAGTTACGTATTGGCTAAGGCCATAGGAAAACATTGGTTGGAGGATAATATATAACAGGTTGGTACCTGTTTAGATATAAATTTAATCTGTTTTAAAATACTCTTGTTGGTTCAGTACCTTGCTTGTGATGGATTAGCTACAGGTGATAATTATATTATTGTACTAGTGTTTAGTCTTATCTTCGCTTGCGGGGTGTTTTCTTATGTAAATGGCGGTGGTGGTGTTGATGGTGGCAGAGGTGGCAGCGGTGATGGTGGTGATGGTGGTGGAGGCGGTGCTGGTGTTGGCGGAGGCGGTCACGGGACGGTGAAGATGTTGGTGATGATAACAGTGAGAGTAGAGGTTGTGGTGGTGATGATGGCTTTGGCGACAGAGGCGGTGGTGATGATGGCTTTGGCGACAGAGGCGGTGCTGATGGTGGCTAGGGAGGACGTGGTGCTGATAGTGGCTGGGGAGGCGGCGGTGGCTGCGGTGGCTTCAATGGCGGAGGCAACTTTAGTGGAGGAGGTGGCGGAGATGGCGGTGGCAATGAAGAATTTTAACAATCCATTGATCACTCTCTAATACTCTATGCTAACCACAAGTCCATGCCTGAATTTTCTCATGTGTCTATTAAAGTTTACAAGTTATTTTGCTTTAGGTTAAAATAGTTTAAGTATTCGTGTGTTATACGGATCTAGAGTAAATTATATAATAATTAACAGTGTTGACATAAAATTTGAAATGATAGAAATGTCTCATTACTTGCGTGAATATTAAATTACAATAAATTTAAAAAAATTAATAAAAAATCATAAGTCGTTAAAAAATCCTTTATACACCATATTTATTGTTTTATCCGTAGGTTTACCGTTATTGTCTAATATTAGTAATTTGACTCTATTTCTAGTTTTTACTCTTGATAAAGCAATACACAACTAGCCGTATCAATTATATAATTTATAAATCTCTAAATAAAGTTTTGAAATGAACGACTTGTTGTATGTAAAAAAAATTAATGTATAGTTAATTGACAATCAAATGAGAAAAAATCATAAAAAGTATTCTTGCTTGCGTTAGAGCTAAGGCTAGGACAAATCAAAATGCCTACAAAATGCAATCATCTCTTACCATATCCAATTTGACTTAAAAATCATAGTACCAGTTTGACTTGTTAATAATTGTTTGAAAAGCTATTGTATTATAGTCTAATGATATTTTTTGAGTGTGATAAGACTTAGTAATTATGAGGTTTTAGGTTCGATTCCCACAAGGGGTTTTTCTCTAATTTATCGGGTTTTCTTATGAATTGATGTATAGACATTATAGCCTAATGGAGATGAATATGATTGGGTGTTTTCGCTGGTGGCACAATAATACTCCAGTGATCTGTCAGTGATCCAAAATTTTAAAAAATAATTGTTTGAAGAATGTGCAAAATGCTACATGTTATATGAACGATATTCAACTTGTTGTCTGACCCAATGTTAACCCAGCCTAGCCAGAGCTAACCAGCACAAGAAGTGCAAAATTTAAGAATTTAGAACCCGACCCGTTTTTACTCGTTACATGCCTAATTCGCAACCTTTAAACAATGTAAATTGTGATAACCCGTTATGATCTACTGTATGAATATACAACCCACCCCTTTATTTTAGTTTATTCACATCCTCTAAGCAACCCTTTCTTTTATCTATTCACCTAAACCAAGAGTAGGCCAATGTATTTTCATTTACTAAATAAAAGAAAACATTACACATTGAGATTATTCATAATATTATAACTTGTTTCACTAAATAAACAAAGAAAACATTACACATTGAGATTATTCATAATATTAAGGTTGGGATCCTAATTTACTCCTTCAGTTGCAATCTTTTTTAACAACTAATTGTAGCGCATGCTAAAAAATAAAAGTTTCAACGGTTAATTAACTCGTGAAATGATATTTATATTCACGGGCAGAACTTCGAGCCATCTGTCAATGATCATTGTGTATTAATTTGACTTATAAGTAGTTAGATCAAGCATAGGTCCTAGATTAATTTAATTAAACTTTTTTAATCATTAATATATTCTAAATAGCAAATTAAAAAGTAATTTGAAATTTGGAGAAATAAACCAAATCAACTCATTCATAGCTTGGGTCAAAATACCCATCCAAACCAAGCTCGTCCTTAAAGTATACTAATTTCAGGATTAAAAGCATGGAGTATAGCAGCAACCAAGCTCACTTAGTCAATGTGAAGCTCATAGCTTATACACATACATATACATTACATTAGCACATGTAATTGAAGTAAATAGAAGTACAAGCATAAATAATTACCTCAGTTGAAGGTTGCGGTTTCTTGTTCTGGTTATTGGTTCCACTGTTATCGTTCCTCATATAGCTCTTCCGGACTGGACATAATTGATTGTTGTTTTATAGTAAAGGCTGAGAGTAGAGAAGATGAGAAGGGCTTTGAAATGTCTTCTAAGATGTATTTGATTCTCTTAACTTTTGCAAGTAAAAGGATTGTATTTGTTGTTTCTATAAATATTTTTAACCTAATATGTTTTTCTGCTATTTTTGTGTAGCTGCATGCATATGTATGCTTTTATAACTCTTATATCTTGATATGTCTTTGGAGTTGGGAGTCTCATGGAAAGCAGTCTCTCTATGCTCAATGATAGGGGTTACGCTATGCCTATATCTCACTCTCCTCGAACCCTAGCTACTAATAGTTTCTAACGGCTACAGGTAGGATTCACAGGTAATGCTGTTGTTGTAACTTTTGCAAGTGAAATTTCGAAATAGATTGAATCGGGGAAAGTAGAACTATACAATTACTATGACTTTTAACACTAGAAAAGTTAAAAATTGCTTTCATTGACCTCTCTTATCTATCTTTACTTTTAATTAATATTTATTCATTTCATCATTTAAAAGTTTTGGTTTTATCACTTATAGGGTGTCACCTTCTATTAGGGATCAGATTTCCGATTGATATGTGCTATTTGTAGTCGCGTACTGGCGTGAAGCAATAAAATCTTTTTTAAAAGTTACGTTCAATTTAAAAAATCTTATTAAAATACCTTAAGACTCAAACAAAAATCATTTTGGCATTTTCAAAATTTCTCATCACGCTCTTTGTCTTGACATATTTTCAAAATTTCTATTATTGTAGGAAATGTAGTTATTAATCAAGAAATTATGGTCTTTACAAGTAAATTTTAAAAAGTCAAACCTGTTAATAAAAAAGTCAACTATGCAGATTTAAAACGTGGAACAAGTTTAAACAGTTACTTATTTCATGTTAGTTATATGCCTCGTTCCCTAAGGCATCATGTACCTATAAATAGGATAGAATACATCATTTGCAATTGTACGATACATAATATATTATTGTGTGTATAAAATTATATGAGTTGTATAACATTGTATAACATCATACGAGCAGTAGATAATGTTATACGACCAAACTTTATATAAGGATATACACCCCGTATAAAATGTTATACTACCCAATATTTCATCCATCTATATAAACTGTATAACATTATACGTCCCAAATTTTGTCATTTAAATTATTCTATATATGTCGTATAACTGATACGACTTATACAGAGGGCGTAAAAATAAAATTTTGAGGTGTGACTTTATTAACACAAATTTTAAAATATGATAAAAATAATAAATAATAATAAAGAGAAAATAGGGATTGGCCATTTTTGAATCTAGTGGTCATATCACATATTCACAAGTCTTATAGACATTAGTATTAAACGTATTGGCTAAGGGCATAGGAAGCCATTGGTTGGAGGATAATACATAAAAGGCCGGTACGTGTTGAGATATATATTTTATCTGTTCTAAAATACTCTTGCCGGTTCAGTATCTGTCGGTGGTGACGGTGTTGGTGATGGAGGAGGGACTAACGGTGGGAGTGATGATAATTATTGTTTTTGTTGTACTAACGATGATACTGGGCTGCATTTGCAGGGTGTATCATGGTACTGGTGGGGGTGATGGTTATGGCGGTGGCAGCGGCCGTGGTGGAGGCCTATATGGTATGGGCGGTGAAGATGGTGGCGGCCACGGTGACGGTGGAGGCCTAAATGGTGGCGGCTGCGATGGCGGAGGTGATGGAGGCGGTGGAGGATGTGGAGGCGGTGGAGGCGGTGGGAGGATGTTAACAATTGATCTCTCTCTAGTACTTTATAAACAAGTCCATGCCTGAATTCTCTCCGGTGTGCATTAAAGTTTATATACAAGTTATTTTTTCATTCGTCATTATAAGTTAAATAGATAAATTGTGAAAGTCTTTGTTTGTTTTGAAGTGTAATAATTTGTAAGGAATATTCTTTTGTACTTTTAATACGGTATATTTGTTTTTTAATGGTAATTTCTTTTTTACCTTTGATGTTTGTGGGATATGAAACCACAAACATTTGTTTATTGACCACCTCTTCATATATTGATTGTATGAATTTGAGTGTTTAAAGGTTTTGCATTTGCTTATTGAACACCTTCCCGTGTATTGATTGTATGAATTTGATAAAATGATGGATTGGTTTGGCATATTGAATAGATCTTGATATTGACTTGATAATTATCCGAAAACATCAATGAAATGAACTATTGACCATAGAAACTAACAAAATAAACATTGACTTAATTTTAGTTTTTACAAATTGTGGCTAAAATTTAGCCCACACTTTAATTGTTATCTCTTCTTAATGGTTTCTTCTAAAAGTAGCGTCGGTTAGAAAGATTAGGTTAAATTTTAGCCGAAATTTAGCCCCACGCTATACACGTCTATTATTTATATTAACATGTTCGTGCAAACTATTGTATTTTTATCCGATCATACTACCATTTTAGCCGGCGATGCTTGTTTCTTATCTCCTAATTAGTTTCTATGGTATGTTTATTTTCGAATTTTAGATTAAAAATGACGGGTCACAATTGCCAACTATCAAAACTGAAAGGGAGATGGTGCACTTTTGAGTTTGAATTTCAAAGTGATCTCGATAACATTATGGAGTCTTTGATACTGACTTTATTCCCATACTAAGGCCTTGAGCTATACTTTAATCCTTTTTAATTGTACCTAAGTGTCACACACCCATTTTTTCTCATTCCATTTTGCATCATTCCAAGGAAATGATTTAATCTTCTTAACTTCATCTAACCCTATTTTTAATGGTTTTTTGTTTATAAAAAAAGAATAATAATTAAATCTCTTAATATTCGATTAACATATAACCTCTTAAATGCCTCTTAACACAAGGAAGAAGTGGTATGCAATTCCAGTTAACATGTCATGTCACTGTTAATACGTAATATATTAAAATCAACAGAGAACTAAAAGGAAACCGTTGCTATTTCAAAACTGATTTTTAGGTACAGTAGATGTTAAAAATTTACCATCTTAAACAACGAAAATTTGTTACTATATGTTAAGGATGTGTAAGTAAGTGGAGATCAAAGAACAATTTGTTAATAAGAGTTATGTTATTGTTTGGAAATATCATGATAGCTCGCTATTTATAATATTTCATTAGGTATCATCCTATATAAGATCTCCCTAGATGTATTCCTAATAATTGTTAGTTTTATAGTAGGATGACCATGAGAATGGCTTGAGTAGTCAATTCAATTAAGGTAAGATATTCATCAAAATACTATTGTTAATGCAAGTTAGTTATATTACATGTTCGAAAGGAATTTTAATTTTATGTTCCCTTGAGTTAAGGGGTAGTATATGAACTCGTTATTGTCTTGTTATGGTGAGTGATGTGTCATCAATTATACATATTTTAGTGTATAATTACCCTCTAATTCTAAGTTCTTTTATTAATTTATAGTTGAAAATGCTATCTAAATCATTCCTATTTAAAAAATGAATGTTTCTAAGCTCTCAGGATGAAAAGAAGTGGAAAACAAGCAAAAACAAGACAAAAATCCAAGATTCCTAAGAAGTCAACAAATTGCCAGATCGGCAAGTCCATGCTATGCTATGGGCACGGCCATGCTTAGCATCTAGGAGCACGAAGTCAATCCAAGATTGGTCAACAAAAGTCAACTATATGTAGATGCACGACCGTGCATAGCTAAAAGAAAAATTCATCGAAGTTTTGAGAATATAGAAGAAGTAATACAGAAAGTGAGGCACGCTCGTGCACCCCTAGGCATGGTCGTGTGTCCAAAACGACAAAATTGGGGAAGCTTCTAGATTTAAGAAAAATGACACCTGTGCATTATATGTCGGGACACATGTCCATGAGCAGTCGTGCATGCCAAAACTGAATTTCCCGGGAAAAGACCAAAGAACAACCAGCTGTCGGGGCCACGTGTTAGGCATGGTCGTGCCTCTTAAGCATGCACGTGCTGTCATATCCTGACCCGCAGCGGAAATGGTACTCGGGGTATAATTGGGTTTTCATCAAAGCTCATGACATTTACTATAATAATGTTTCATATTTATTATTTCAATTTAAAAAGAAAAATTCGAACTAACACAAAAATCATACAAGCATAAATTTGTTCTATACAAGACATTCAAGTAACGTTTTATTCTTCTTCTAAGGCCCAAACCTATGTGTTACTTGCTTCAACCTGATCAACTATATCATGTCTAAAAATAAAAATTTGGGTCAACAAAGTTGTCGATGAATCCCATTTAATCATTTGAAAGAAATAATTATATTGATTAATTTAATAAAAATGTGCATAACCCGAATATGAGCAAACGTATATGTAAACTATCAACAAACCACATAAACATCTAGCAATGTACACATATAACAATAAACCAAATAACACATAGCACGTTAGTTCATATAATGGTAGTAGCACAAGTGTTTGAATAAAAATTATAAATAAACGACACATGATACGCCCCAAAACATGAATAAAAATGGGGGTTTGTAGGAATTCACTCACAGTGGGTGCTTTTCTTGAATTGATAACGAATGAGCACGATTAAAGATTCTAACCGACGAATGAAACTAACCTAAATATTCACATAATAATTCGGTAAATACATTTCTTTTATTTCAATTTAACATATTTTTTTAATGCCTTTTATTAGGATTTTTAGACTTTTTTATGGGATTTATTATAATTTTTATGCTTAAAAAGTCCATTTTTCTATATATATTCTTGGGATTTTTTGAAGAAAAATAACGAAAAGTTTATTTAACAAAAAAATATACCCATTTTCATGGTTGACCGGGTCGAACTGGTTAGATTGCGCGACTATTGGTATCGTGTAAGAATCGAACTTGTGACCTATCGTATACGTGCACGCAGCTCTACCAACTGAGCTACGTGTCTAACCCGAAATAATCTTGATTTTAATTAGTTTTGTATACTTACTAGCCTTAACCATAATTCCAGTTAATTAAAAAGATTTTATAAATTACCAGGACGGTGCATTGAACCGGTTTCGAATGCGTGACCAAGGCTACGTGTTGCACACAGCTCGACCAATTGGGCTGTGACTAACACGGATGATATGTGATTTATATTATATTTATACACTCACTGATTGTTAATATATATCAGTATTAAAATGTTGGGACAAAGTAAGAATTCGGCAGCGTAGGTGAGGATCGAACCCGGGACCATGTGTTTAATTTGCACAGTCCACCACTTGACTGTGTGTCTAACCCGGTATAGACACCGTTTTTAAATTCATTTAAACACAGTTTTTGACTTAATTTTCTTCCTTTTTTTAAAAAAAAACCCAGAACATGAATTCGGTTGTTAATCCAATAATGCCTATTGGATTAACTGATTTACTTCATCGAATAACAAGAATAATAAAAATAAAAGGTTCAAGTGTTTATACCGAAACGAAGTGATCTTAAATCCCTCCGGTGGGGTTCCGGTGACAAGTAAACTTTCTGACGAAGGATGGATTTTGAATGCGGCGATTACAGCGTGTTTACAAAGTGATTTGGTGGGTGGGAGCGAGTTTCAGAAGGTGTTTAGAATCACTATTTATAGAGAGGAGGTGGGTTCAAGTTTGATTTCAATTTTTACCGTTTCAGTCAATGAATTTATGATCATATAATTAAGTATAACCAAATTAATCATGATTGAGTATTTACACATGATTGGAAAAACAGTTCCTTTGGATTAATTCACAATTGAAACGGAGATTGATTGGTGAAATTGGTGGTTACAGCCGTTATATGCGGGTATTTCAAAACTTTGATTTCAGGAGATTGTTTTACTATAAATATCATTTGTTTTAGATTTAAAACAGATGTGTGTGTGTGTGTGTGGTGTAGTGGTGTATTGTGTGTTTGATTTGGGTGAGGACCCGGGTTCAATACCCGCGGTCCACAGCCCTTTTTCCTATTTTAATTTTTATTATTTAATTTATGTTATTATTATTTAAACTTTATTATTTATTTAAACTTTAATATTTACTTAAACTTTATTATTATTATTTATTACTAATGACAAGATTTTAATGCTTAGCATAAATGCGTAACAATCATCATAACTTACATTTACAAAATAGAGCGGGTTTTAGAACCCGTTTTATGACAATTGTTACAGTATCCCCTACTTTTAGAAATTTCGTCCCGAAATTTAAGTAGTAGTAGGTGTAACTTGAAAAAGATGCGGGTATTTTTGTCGCATTGAGTCTTCGCATTCCCAAGTAAACTCAGGTCCTCGTTTTGACTCCCAACGTACTCTGACTATCGGAATTTGATTTCGTCTTAAACGTTTCTCACCGAAGTCCATGAAATACGTCGATTCAAAAATCTGAATATCTTTTAACAGATAAAGGGGGTGTGATGTCTGAACTTGTCGTTAAGGGTTTACATAACCAGGCGTGTGTGAAGTTTGGATTTTGATTGGGGCGATAACGTTCCTAATAAGGGTTGAATACCCTGCTACAAGAATCGATTTTTAATGCCTAAGGTGAGAAACATTGATACACAGAGTTGGTTGACTGGACATGATCTCATGCATAAGAGTTTTGAGAAAATCGAAGCGTCAAAAAGATATAGTTATATTACAAAACGAAGTCTTCAACCACATCGTTATCCAAATAAGATTTACACTACCTACACAGAACTTCTCATAACCTTCTAACAATGTTTTTGATCATTTGACAAGAATACTTATATATAGGAAGTACCAGCGACGTATCCACCATATCCTTGTCAAATTTTCATTGGCTTTGTCAATAAGTCATGATTAGTTCTATGTGACTCGTCCTAAAATCTACAAAACATAAACAAACACAACATCCAATGCTTGAGTCTCAAATCTGAGGGATACAAGACTGAATGACGGCAGTACCTCTTTCGTGTGTTATGAGGAAGTGTTCAGTCTATGAAAAAGTGAGACACGACCCAACTTCCTTAAGTGATGAGATGAGGTTCGTCATGATGTACGATGACATGAATTTTAATTGATGAATAGAGACATGTAATGAAACAGCTTGTCATAATGTGATATAAATTGCGTTAATGGCATTAAAATTCTGATACATTATTACCCAAATTGAAAACAAAGATAGCTTAAATAATTAAACAAGGAATGAAATTGATAGAAAACATTGAGAATAAACGGTTGGAGTGGAGCCTTGTTTCTTTGTGATGAAAGACTAGTTGGGTTGCTCGTTTGCACCATTGTCGTTGAGTGGGATTGCGTTGATGTTGTAGGCTCTTCCCCTTGCTGGCGGAGGTGCTGGGTTTGCCTGGTTCGCTTGGTTAACTGGGTTTGCTTGGGCTTGAGCGTTAATGATGTTAACTAGTCTAGGGCACGTGTTTCTAAAGTGGGTATGGTCACCACAATTAAAGCAAGCTCGAACATATGGAACCATAGGATATTGAGGTTGTTGATAGAGTTGAACCATATTTTGGGCAGGGGGTGGAGCTTGGTTTTGAGGAGTACGACAAGTGTTACTCAGATGACCATAACGCCCACAATTGGCACACAGTTGATGGTGATAATGGCAGGTGTTGCGTTGAGGGTGAGAACTAGTGTAGGGTTTCTTGTTTGGATACACTGAGTTGGCTTGGGTAATTGGGATGGCTTGGAGAGGTACGGCTTGTGGAGTGGTTGACTGGTTTGAGTGACAGCAAAATTTTTCCCGTCTCGCTTTCTCTTAGTAGTGAACAGTGAAGAGGATTCGGCTTAAGTTGAGTTGGGGGGTTTCAGTTGGTGTTTTGCTACTTGCATCTTCCTTCTTCTCATCCTTGAAATCCCCATTCCTGATATGATTTTCGGTGAGTTCAGTTGCTAGCTCCATTGTTGCTTCCAGTGTTGCAGGCGTAGTACTCATTACAGAATCTTAAATCTTGGAAGGAAGACCTTGAATGTAGTGCTCGATCAGACGATAGAGGGGAGTGAACAAATTTGGAACCATTTGGTTCAATTCGAGAAACCTCTTGTTGTAGGTTATATGATCTTCCTCTTTTTGCTTCAGGAAATAGAACTCATCTCCCAGCTTCTTAATTTCGCTTCTTGGGCAGAAACGTCTTGTCATGAGCTCTCTAAGTTGCTCCCAAGTTAGGGCTACTACGGCTTCGGCGCCTCTTCTGCCCTTTTCGGCATTCCACCAAGTGAGTGCTACCCCAAAACGGCGACCAGTAGAATAACGAACTTTACGGTCGTTGGGACAGTCACAATTCAGAAAGGTACTTTCCATCTCTTCAAACCATCAAAGAAGAGCAGTGACCCCTTCAGTTCCCTCATACTTTGGAGGTCACATGAGTTGAAGTGCTTGTAAATGCACTTGGTGGTGTTTGTGGGAGGGTTGGTGGTATTTTGTTCCTCATGGTTAATTGGGTTGATAGGATTAGCGGCGAGAGCTTGTTGGACTTGAATTACGATATCTGGAATCACGGCGGCCATTTGTTGGGCTATTTGAGCAGCCATGCGCTCGCCGAATTTTCCTGGTCTCCTACCTCTACGAGAGTGCCTAGAAGACATATACAGGAAATGCGTAACGAGATTATGAGTTTGGCGTACAGGTTTCATGTGTCGCTTTTAGAAATTAACATCCACAAAACAAATTAGAAAAATAAATTCACTACATCCATAGGATGTCTTGGGCCTTGCTTATGTTTGGGCCTCTATATGTCCCCCATGCTTGGCCTAGGTAGTCATGTAGGCCCCCATGACTACTGGGCTATGTAGGGTTCACATTGGTTTTGACATGTTTAACATTTGCACACCCGAATGAAAATCGTAAAACATGATCGCGAAATATAAGGTCAGAACGTGTCCTGGTGTAGACACATTGACAACTCAAAGTGGAGTTAGTTCATACGACGTTTGGTGTGGCATGCTTTGGCCTAATAGGTCCTTCGTACTCTCATCGTTAGTCCCCAGACAGGCAAACTTATCCGTTACTTTGGATTTATACGAATGCCAAACCTAGACAGGACATTCCGACTACCGGTACTCGTACCCTTCCAGTTACTACATGCCCGTCGTAGAACTCACTTTGATGAGATTGAAAAATGAAAACATCATAAAATTCTTGAGAAAAGCATGATAAATGTTCAAATATGTGGAAATTGAAACGTGCGTGATGCGTTTATATGTAAGCATGTTATGTTTGACAATAGATATAACACATTAAATATCACACAAGTAAATATCATGAGTTTGCATGTAACCAAATAACACGTAAGCAATTAAAATCTAATCGACTATAGTATAGGCTCTAAGGGTCTATAACCTATCCTATATCCCTATAGTCAAAAGCTTATACCAATCTGTCACACCCTGACCCGCAGCGGAAATGGTAGTCGGGGTATAATTGAGTTTTCATCAAAGCTCATGACATTTACTATAATAATGTTTCATATTTATTATTTCAATTTAAAAGGAAAAATTCCAACTAACACAAAAATCATACAAGCATAAATTTGTTCTATACAAGACATTTAAGTAACGTTTTATTCTTCTTCTAAGGCCCAAACCTATGTGTTCCTTGCTTCAACCTGATCACCTGTATCATGTGTAAAAATAAAAATTTGGGTCAACAAAGTTTGCGAGTGAATCCCGTTTAATCATTTGAAAGAAATAATTATATTGATTAATTTAATAAAAATGTGCATAACCCGAATATTAGCAAACATATATGTAAACTATCCACAAACCACATAAACATCTAGCAATGTAGACATAAACATGATGAATGATGAACTGTGAGATCAAGGCTCAATCAAACGGAGCCGATCTACTTAGGCACGCGATGCTCTACCCGTCTATACAGGGAACTGATGGGCCTAATGTGAATGCTTGACTGAAATGAGAAAGTATAACCACAAATAACAATAAACCAAATAACACATAGCACGTTAGTTCATATAATGGTAGTAGCACAAGTGTTTGAATAAAAATTATAAATAAACGATACATGATACACCCCCAAAATATGAATAAAAGGGGGGTTTGTAGGAATTCACTCACAGTGGGTGCGTTTCTTGAATTGATAACGAATGCGCACGATTAAAGATTCCAACTGACGAATGAAACTAACCTAAATATTCACATAATAATTCGGTAAATACATTTCTTTTATTTCAATTTAACATATTTTTTAATGCCTTTTATTAGGATTTTTAGACTTTTTTATGGGTTTTATTATAATTTTTATGCTTAAAAAGTCCATTTTTCTATATATATTCTTGGGATTTTTGAAGAAAAATAACGAAAAGTTTATTTAACAAAAAAATATACCCATTTTCATGGTTGACCGGGTCGAACTGGTTAGACTGCGCGACTATTGGTATCGTGTAAGAATCGAACTTGTGACCTATCGTATACGAGCATGCAGCTCTACCAACTGAGCTACGTGTCTAACCTGAAATAATCTTGATTTTAATTAGTTTTGTATACTTACTAGCCTTAACCATAATTCCAGTTAATTAAAAAGATTTTAAAATTACCAGGACGGTGCATTGAACCTGTTTCGAATGCGTGACCAAGGCTACGTGTTGCACACAGCCCGACCAGTTGGGCTGTGTGACTAACCTGGATGATTTGTGATTTATATTATATTTATACACTCACTGATTGTTAATATATATCAGTATTAAAAAGTTGGGACAAAGTAAGAATTCGGCAGCGTAGGTGAGGATCGAACCCGGGACCATGTGTTTAATTTGCACACAGTCTACCACTTGACTGTGTGTCTAACCCGGTATAGACACCGTTTTAAATTCATTTAAACATAGTTTTTGACTTCATCTTCTTCCTTTTTTTTAAAAAACCCAGAACATGAATTCAGCTATTAATCCCATAATGCTTATTGGATTAACTGATTTACTTCATCGAATAACAAGAATAATTTAAATAAAAGGTTCAAGTGTTTATACCGAAACGAAGTGATCTTGAATCCATCCGGTGGGGTTCCGGCGACAAGTAAACTTTCCGACGAAGGATGGATTTTGAATGCGGCGATTACAGCGTGTTTACAAAGTGATTTGGTGGGTGTGAGCGAGTTTCAGAAGGTGTTTAGAATCGCTATTTATAGAGAGGAGGTGGGTTCAAGTTTGATTTCAATTTTTACCGTTTCGGTCAATGAATTTATGATCATATAATTGAGTATAACCGAATTAATCATGATTGGGTATTTACACATGATTGGGAAAATAGTTCCTTTAGATTAATTCACAATTGAAACAGAGATTGATTGGTGAATTTGGTGGTTACAGCCGTTATATGCGAGTATTTCAAATTTTTGATTTCAGGAGATTGTTTTACTATAAATATAATTTGTTTTAGATTTAAAACAGATGTTGTGTGTGTGTGGTGTAGTGGTGTATTGCGTGTTTGATTTGGGTGAGGACCTGTGTTCGATACTCGCGGTCCACACCCCTTTTTCCTTTTTTAATTTTTATTATTTATTATGTTATTATTATTTAAACTTTATATTTATTTAAACTTTATTTGCTTAAACTTTATTATTATTATTTATTACTAATAACAAGATTTTAGTGCTTAACATAAATGCGAAACAATCATCATAACTTACATTTACAAAATGGAGCAGTTTTAGAACCCGTTTTATGACAATTGTTACAGTATCCCCTACTTTTAGAAATTTCGTCCCGAAATTTAAGTAGTAGTAGGTGTAACTTGAAAAAGATGCGGGTATTTTTGTCGCATTGAGTCTTCGCATTCCCAAGTAAACTCAAGTCCTCTTTTGACTCCCAACGTACTCTGACTATCGGAATTTGATTTCATCTTAAACGTTTTTCACCGAAGTCCATGAAATACGTCGATTCAAAAATCTGAATATCTTTTAACAGATAAAGGGGGTGTGATGTCTGAATTGTCGTTAAGTGTTTACATAACCAGGCGTGTGTGAAGTTTGGATTTTGATTGAGGCGGTAACGTTCCTAATAAGGGTTGAATACCCTGCTACAGGAATCGCTTTTTAATGCCAAAGGTGAGAAGCGTTGATACACAGAGTTGATTGACTGGATATGATCTCATGCGTAAGAGTTTTGAGAAAATTGAAGCATCAAAAAGATATAGTTATATCACAAAACGAAGTCTTCAACCACATCGTTATCCAAATTAAGATTTACACTACCTACATGGAACTTCTCATAACCTTCTAACAATATTTATGAGTTTGTTGTATTGGTTGTAGAGTCATATAGGACTAATCATAATTCACTGATAAAACCAATGAAAATTTGACGAGAATATGGTGGATACGCCGCTGGTACTTCCTATATATAAGTATTCTTGTCAAAGGATCAGAGGCATTGTCAGACGGTTATGAGAAGTTCTATGTAGGGTTTAGTAGTTTCTTGGTAACTAATCATAACTTGTGGATAAAACCAATGAAAATTTGGCAAGAATATGGTGGATACGCCGCTGGTACTTCCTATATATAAGTATTCTTGCCAAAGGATCAGAGGCATTATCAGGCAGTTATGAGAAGTTCCATGTAGGATTTAGTATTGCCCTGGGTTAAAATTTGTGTTACATTTATATCATCTCGCTATTTAAAGAAATTGGATTGTGTTCCATTTCTACATAAACTAACCTCTCCATCATAACAAACGAGAGAGGAACTGTCACCATTTAAACATATATGCTATCAGAATGTGGATTCAAATATTAGCTGTTGTGTTTATTTATGTTCTATAGTCATAGAACCAATCATAACTTACTGATAAAACCAATGAAAATTTGACAAGAATATGGTGGATACGCCGCTGGTACTTCCTATATATAAGTATTCTTGTCAAAGGATCATAGGTATTGTTAGATGGTTATGAGAAGTTCCATGTAGGTTGTAGTATTAGAAGTTTTGCCTTAGTATATAACCATATCCTTCCAAACATATCCAAACTCTTATGCATGATATCATATTTAGCGAATCAATTCTGCTTATCAATACTTTTACAGTAGGCAACAAAAAGCGATTCCTGTAATAGGGTACTTAACCCTTACAAGGAACATTACCGCCTCAAACAAAATCTTAAAACCTTACTTTTTCTAAGCATGTAACTGTCAAACTAAACACCATCATTCTTTTAGTCAAATATATCACTATTTAAATTTCGGGACGAAATTTCTAAAAAGCAGGGGATACTGTAACATCCGTCAAAAACGGATTTTACCAAACCCGCTCCGTTTATTAACCGAACAATCAGTTTAAAATTTCGTGGCGTATTTAATGCCAAATTAATTTTAAACGATACATAATTAATTATTATATTGGAATATATAATTTGTTTTTGAAAAATTGTTAAAAATAATGAAATAAAAATTAAATGTTTCTGCCGGGTTTCGAACCCGGGTCAGTCAGCCGGGTCAACGACTTAACACTCAACTCTCCAACCACTGCGCCACTAGTGTTTCTTGTTAATTATTAGAATCATTGAATTCATAACATGTTTTTCCGAATTCAAAACCGGCGCCCAAATTTCAGTCGTCGGAAATCCCGGCGATCTCGCGAGATTGGACGGTTTCTTCAAGACTTAACGTAAACATTTAAACCCACATAGGTTATAACCGACGCCTGAACCCGCGACACAAGCTATAACCGCCGGAAAACGTAATGACTTTGAATCAAGTCGGGAATCGGACCAAATTCATCGACGACTTGCCTTATAAATACCCCCTCAAACCTCTGCAAGCTTTTTCGCTAAAACCGCACCTTTACCCGACGTAATTCCACTCGCCGGAAAATTTCTGCACATCGCCGGAAAACCAAACCCTCCACTTCTGAGCCTTACTAAACCCCCTGAGCTTATACCGAAGTCACCCACATCCTTTTCAAGCTTGTTGAAGACTCTCTGCTACAAGACACACGACGCCGAAATCTTTTGCTGTCGCCGGAGTTCTGCCGGAGAAACAGAGGAGTCCAGTCGGTATACCTTACGCTTAAATCTTTCATTCTTTTTATATAATCTCACATGGAATTAACCATCAGACACTAACGAACATGATTTAATCATCGAACCAGTCGGACTTCCGATTCTGGTTAAAATCAACGAAGAAGACGAAGTTTCTGTAGTGTATAAGTATAATTAAAATCAAGTTATTACTCGGGTTAGACACCCAGTCCAGCGGTGGACTGTGTGCACATTAATCACGTAAACGTCTCGAGTTCGAATCTTGTCCCACGCATGCTTGCCTTAATAAAAATGTTTTTTTTGTTAACCGAACTGGAGTCACCGCTGTACATGTTAAGTTTAATAATAACCGGAATAATAACCAAATTAGACACACAGTCCAGTGGTGGACTGTGTGAATGTTTAATCACAGGACACGAGTTCGAGTCCGGACTACCGCACCGGTCCGAACAATTATCAAACTTTTTATTAAAGTCAGAAATGAAAATACTTAGTTTGTATTTAAGTATAATAAAAATCAGTTTAGTTAACAAGTTGGACACACAGTCCAGCGGTGGACTGTGTGTTAGCATAAACCACAGGTCCCGGGTTCGAGACCTGTGGAGCGCACCGAGTCTTTGGATTAAAATCGTTTTTAAAAATAAAGGATTTTCTGTTTAATCTAATTAATATATAAATAAAATTAAAAACAGAAATATTTCGGGTTAGACATGTAGCTCAGTTGGTAGAGCTGCGTGCACGTATACGAGAGGTCCCGAGTTCGAACCTCACCCAGCGCACACTTACACGCATACGAACCGGTCAAACAGTCAAGGTCAAAGGTCAACGGTCAACGGTCAAAAAAGTCAACTTTTTTTATTATTTTTATTTATTTATTTTAATTAAAAATACTTAAAAATAACATTTTTAAGGTTAGAAAATAGCCTTAAACTCACAAAAATACACCCAACAATCCTACTAAAATGGATTAATAAAATCCGTTTACTTACCAAACCATAATGCTATTTATCTAGGTAAATTTCACTCGTGGTTAAAACCACTTCGCGTGCATTCAACATCATCAACCGAACGCACCCACTGTGAGTGAATCTTACAACTCCCCCTTTTTAATTACCCGTTTTGGGGTGTGTCATGTGTCACAAAATAATTAACTCGTTTATTTAAACTTGTGCCATACCATATCGTGATCTAAACTTATATTGTTTATATTGTTGTGATTATGTATTTCACTTTGTCAACTTATATGAAAGTCATTCATTAAGCCCATCAGTTCCTCGTGGGAGACGAGTTGAGCAACGCGTGCCTCAAAACAAATCCATTATTGCTCATGTGTGTATTATTGAGTTTATATTGTTTGTAGTTATGTAATTTATATTGTCAAGTTTATGCAATTCATTCATTAGGCCCATCAGTTCCTCGTGAGAGACGAGTTGAGCAACGCGTGCCTCTAAACGATCCATTATTGTTCATGTGTGTATTGTTTATTATTAAGTTGATTGGTGAATAAGTTTACATCTATTTTTACTCATGTGTGGTTGTGCACTTATTTTATAATCAATTAAATAAACTTGTTCAAATGTTTTCCATAGGATTCACTCGCCAACTTTTTGTTGATCCAACAACCCTTTTACACATGATACAGGTGAACAGGATGAAGCAAGGAAAACATAGGAAATGCCTTAGAAGAAAACAATGAAGCCTAGATTGATATTTAGGACATGTTGTAATATTGATTGTAATTTTCCATTAAAGTGTATTAATGAATATGAAACGTTAAAATAAATGTCATGAGCTTTGATGATAACCCAATCATGCCCCGATCACCTTTTCCGCTGCGGATTGGGGTGTGACAGCTTGTTTGCAACATTGTCGTTGAGTGGGATTGCGTTGATGTTGTAGGCTCTTCCCCTTGCTGGCGGAGGTGCTGGGTCTGCCTGGTTCGCTTGGTTAACTGGGTTTGCTTGGGCTTGAGGTTTAATGATGTTAACTAGTCTAGGGTACGTGTTTCTAAAGTGGGTAGGGTCACCACAATTAAAGAAAACTCGGACATATGGAACCATGGGACATTGAGGTTGTTGATAGGGTCGAGCCATATTTTGGGCAGGGGGTGGAGCTTGGTTTTAAGGAGTATGACAAGTGTTACTCAGATGACCATAACACCCACAATTGGCACACAGTAGGCAGGGTACGGTGGGTTGATGGTGATAATGGCAAGTGTTGCATTGAGGGTGAGAACTAGTGTAGGGTTTCTTGTTTGGATACACTGAGCTGGGTGCCACTTGGGTAATTGGGATGGCTTGGAGAGGTATGGCTTGTGGAGTTGGTTGACTGGTTTGAGTGACAGCAAAATTTTTCCCGTCTCGCTTTCTTTTGGTAGTGAACAGTGAAGAGGATTCAGCTTGAGTGGAGTTGGGGGGTTTCAGTTGGTGTTTTGCTACTTGCATCTTCCTTTTCTCATCCTTGAAATCCCCATTCCTAATATGATTTTTGGTGAGTTCAGTTGCTAGCTCCATTGTTGCTTCCAGTGTTGCAGGCGTAGTACTCATTACAGAATCTTGAATCTTGGAAGGAAGACCTTGAATGTAGTGCTCGATCAGACGATAGAGGGGAGTGAACAAATTTGGAACCATTTGGTTCAATTCGAGAAACCTCTTGTTGTAGGTTATATGATCTTCCTCTTTATGCTTCAGGAAAGAGAACTCATCTTCCAGCTTCTTAATTTCGCTTCTTGGGCAGAAACGTCTTGTCATAAGCTCCCTAAGTTGCTCCCAAGTTAGGGCTACTACGGCTTCGGCGCCTCTTCTGCCCTTTTCGGCATTCCACCAAGTGAGTGCTACCCAAACGGCGACCAGTAACATATCGAACTTTACGGTCATTGGGACAGTCACAATTGAGAAAGGTACTCTCCATCTCTTCAAACCATCAAAGAAGAGCAGTGACCCCTTCAGTTCCCTCTACTTTGGAGGTCACATGAGTTGAAGTGCTTGTAAGTGCACTTGGTGGTGTTTGTGGGAGGGTTGGTGGTATTTTGTTCATCATGGTTAATTGGGTTGATAGGATTAGCAGCGAGAGCTTGTTGGACTTGAATTACGATATCGGGAATCACGGCGGCCATTTGTTGGGCTATTTGAGCAGCCATGCGCTCGCCGGATTTTCCTGATCTCCTACCTCTACGAGAGTGCCTAGAAGACATCTACAGGAAATGCGTAACGAGATTATGAGTTTGGCGTATAGGTGTCATGTGTCGCTTTTAGAAATTAACATCCACAAAACAAATGAGAAAAATAAATTCACTACATTCATAGGATGTCTTGGGCCTTGCTTATGTTTAGACCTCCATATGTCCCCCATGCTTGGTCTAGGTAGTCATGTAGGCCCCCATGACTACTGGGCTATGTAGGGTTCACATTGGTTTTGACATGTTTAACATTTGCACACCCGAATGAAAATCGTAAAACATGATCGCGAAATAAAGGTCAGAAGGTGTCCTGGTGTAGACACATTGACAACTCAAAGTGGAGTTAGTTCATACGACGTTTGGTGTGGCATGCTTTGGCCTAATAGGTCCTTCGTACTCTCATCATCAGTCCCCAGGTAGGCAAACTTATCCGTTACTTTGAATTTATACGAATGCCAAACCTAGACAGGACATTCCGACTACCGGTACTCGTACCCTTCCAGATACTATATGGCCGTCGTAGAACTCACTTTGATGAGATTGAAAAATGAAAACATCATAAAATTCTTGAGAAAAGTACGATAAGTGTTCAAATATGTGGAAATTGAAACGTGCGTGATGCGTTTATATGTAAGCATGTTATGTTTGAGAATAGATATAACACACTAAATATCACACAAGTAAATATCAAGAGTTTGCATGTAACCAAATAACACGTAAGCAATTAAATCTAATCGACTATAGTATAGGCTCTAAGGGTCTATAACCTATCCTACATCCCTACAGTCAAAAGTTGTTGCCAATCTGTCACACCCTGACCCGCAGCGGAAATGGTAGTCGGGGTATAATTGGGTTTTCACCAAAGCTCATGACATTTACAATAACAATGTTTCATTTTTATTATTTCAATTTAAAAGGAAAAATTCCAACTAACACAAAAATCATACAAGCATAAATTTGTTCTATACAAGACATTTAAGTAACGTTTTATTCTTCTTCTAAGGCCCAAACCTATGTGTTCCTTGCTTCAACCTGATCACCCGTATCATGTGTAAAAATAAAAATTTGGGTCAACAAAGTTGGCGAGTGAATCCCGTTTAATCATTTGAAAGAAACAATTATATTGATTAATTTAATAAAAATGTGCATAACCCGAATATGAGCAAACATATATGTAAACTATCCACAAACCACATAAACATCTAGCAATGTAGACATAAACATGATGAATGATGAACTGTGAGATCAAGGCTCAATCAAACGGAGCCGATCTAATTAGGCACGCGATTCTCTACCCGTCTATACAGGGAACTGATGGGCCTAATGTGAATGCTTGACTGAAATGAGAAAGTATAACCACAAATAACAATAAACCAAATAACACATAGCACGTTAGTTCATATAATGGTAGTAGCACAAGTGTTTGAATAAAAATTATAAATAAACGATACATGAACACCCCCAAAACATGAATAAAAGGGGGGTTTGTAGGAATTCACTCACAGTGGGTGCGTTTCTTGAATTGATAACGAATGGGCACGATTAAAGATTCCAACCGACGAATGAAACTAACCTAAATATTCACATAATAATTAGGTAAATACATTTCTTTTATTTCAGTTTAACATATTTTTTAATGCCTTTCATTAGGATTTTTAGACATTTTTATGGGATTTATTATAATTTTTATGCTTAAAAAGTCCATTTTTCTATATTTATTCTTGTGATTTTTTGAAGAAAAATAAAGAAAAGTTTATTTAACAAAAATATACCCATTTTCAGGGTTGACCGGGTCGAACCGGTTAGACCGTGTGACTATTGGTATCGTATAAGAATCGAACTCGTGACCTCTCGTATACGTGCACGCAGCTCTACCAACTGAGCTACATGTCTAACCCGAAATAATCTTGATTATAATTAGTTTTATATACTTATTAGCCTTAACCATAATTCCAGATAATTAAAAAGATTTTATAAATTACCATGACGGTGCACTGATCCGGTTTCGAATGCGTGACCAAGGCTACATGTTGCACACAGCCTGACCATTTGGGCTGTGTGACTAACCCAGATGATATGTGATTGATATTATATTTATACACTCACTGATTGTTAATATATATCAGTATTAAAAAATTGGGACAAAGTAAGAATTCGGCAGCGTAGGTGAGGATCGAACCTGGGACCATGTGTTTAATTTGCACACAGTCCACCACTTGACTGTGTGTCTAACCCGGTATAGACACCGTTTTTAAATTCATTTAAACACAGTTTTTGACTTCATCTTCTTCCTTTTTTTAAAAAACCAAGAACATGAATTCGGGTGTTAATCCCATAATGCCTATTGTATTAACTGATTTACTTCATCGAAATACAAGAATAATAAAAATAAAAGGTTCAAGTGTTTATACCAAACGAAGTGATCTTGAATCCCTCCGTTGGGGTTCCGGCGACAAGTAAACTTTCCGACGAAGGATGGATTTTGAATGCGGCGATTACAGCGTGTTTACAAAGTGATTTGGTGGGTGTGAGCGAGTTTCAGAAGGTGTTTAGAATCGCTATTTATAGAGAGGAGGTGGGTTCAAGTTTGATTTCAATTTTTACCGTTTCGGTCAATGAATTTATGATCATATAATTGAGTATAACCGAATTAATCATGATTGGGTATTTACACATGATTGGGAAAACAGTTCCTTTGGATTAATTCACAGTTGAAACGGAGATTGATTGGTGAATTTGGTGGTTACAACCGTTATATGCGGGTATTTCAAAACTTTGATTTCATGAGATTGTTTTACTATAAATATCATTTGTTTTAGATTTAAAACAGATGTGTGTGTGGTGTAGTGGTGTATTGTGTGTTTGATTTGGGTGAGGACCCGGGTTCGATACCCGCGGTCCACACCCCTTTTTCCTATTGTAATTTTTATTATTTAATTTATATTATTATTATTTAAACTTTATTATTTATTTAAACTTTAATATTTACTTAAACTTTATTGTTATTATTTATTACTAATAACAAGATTTCAATGCTTAACAAAAATGCATGACAATCATCTTAACTTACATTTACAAAACAGAGCGGATTTTAGAACCCATTACACGTGCTCCCTTACGCCCAAGTCTGCCTATAAATAACAGCCCTAATCTGCATTCCAAAGTGTGTCATTTCTATCCATTTCTTGAGAGGCCTCCTAGATCCGAACAGAAGTCTTTCTAAAGGATTCTAGTGGCTCTCCTTTCTACCCCTTTCTCTCCAAAATAGGGCACCAAGTAGCTTAGCTCACTAGAAATGTAATAATGAGACATGAGAGATAATTTGTTGCACACATACATGCACTCACACTTGAGCTAGAGCTTGAAGATCATAAAGAGTGGTAATCATCCTGAAAGTGTTAAGATCTTCATATGGTTGTAATCTCTAAGTCTTTTCATACTCATGGATTAATTTATCTTATTAATCTAGTACTTTATATTATTAAGTGTGTTTATCTTTTACTAATTTTTTGTTTATTATCTTTTGTGACATGATTGCATGACCCCTTTGAAACTAAATTAACTTAACATCTTAATTTAACCATATTAATTTAACTTAACATAACTTGACTAAGGTGTGCGTACAACGTCTGATACCCTTAATCAGATTTGTGTGTTGTTAATAAACCTTGGGATGTGAAGCTTATTAGTACACTAATGGCGACAACCCATATACTAATAAGGGAAATCCAAAGGTTTACTAAGATGATGATGATGATGATGATATTTATTATTATTATTATTATTATTATTATTATTATTATTATTATTATTATTATTATTATTATTATTATTATTATTATTATTATTATTATTATTATTATGTAGACTTCTGGTATTAAACCAACTTTGGGTGACAAGCTTCTAGTATCGAACCAGATCTTGGGGTAATTGAGATCCTTTTGGTAAGGCTTCTTGTAATGCACCAAGATCCTATTGGGGGAGTAAAAGTTAAGATAATAAATTAATGGGGGAATATGGAAATCCGGTGGAATAGAAGATAAGCGGTGAAATGGGACCCATTCGCTTATTCGGTAACTTAATTAATTTGATTACTAAATCTCTTCGGTAATATAAAAGATCCCTAAACGTGATCACATTTGTTAAGCTTGATATACGGACACTCATTAATTAGGTTATAAAAAGATAATATAACCAAGATGGCCTTAAGCCAATCTTGTTGTTGCATATCGTTTACTAGTCGAAAGGTTAGGAAAGGTTTATTATGTTAGTTGAAAGAAATATTTCTCGACCGGTCTATCGATATGTTGGGACATGATTGAGAGATGTTGGCAACCGGACCAAGGAAGCTACTTCTAAATTAATTAAAAGATAGAATCGAATACTTAACCATTTTCCTCATTTTATAAAATAAACTTTATTAATTAAGAAAGACTTATCTAAGAGTCCTTTATTACTATTTTAGTCTACTAAACTAACTATAAATAAAGATAGTTATAATAATAACAAATGGTTGAGTAGGGAAAGCGTATCCTTGGATGATAGTTGGTTCTTAGCTAAAATTATACTATACGAGATGAGTTCTCTGCTCGTTGTGTTTATTTAGTTTAAGTAAAAATCATTTTTACGAATTAAGCGAGATAATCGTTTTAATAAATTATTAACTTAACATGGTTAAGTGTGTCTAATATTATTAAATTAATATGTATAATTCACATGACATTAATGAGTACTTGCTTTATGTGATATGATGAAACTATGACTAGTAAGCTATGTGAAACTGTCTAGATACAAGATACACTAGACTTGAAACTAAAACATTAAATTTTGATTATTGTAACTTAAGTTATGTTGCAAGATACATCTACTTGATGTTGCAATTGAACAAAACTAGACTAGATTTTGGTGGCCGAGCTTGAATAAAAAATTAGTGGGAGACGGACTCTTAAAAGTCCAATATTTTACACTATCAAAAAATTTCGAATTTTTTTTTTGTAAAATTAACACTACGAATGAAAAATCGGAAGAAGCCATGGCACCCCGACCCATCAAGATGCTCTGCCAAGTATTGGTGTCACACCCCAACCGATGGCGGAAACATCGGGGCAAGACGAACGAGATTGCTCGAGACTTTATAACGCTAAAATATGACAAGTAATTTAAATAACAAGATTTCATTTCATTGATTGAAAAGCAAGTACATAGTTTTAAATTTGAAATACAACATCATGAAAAACAAAATACAAATACAACAACTTTCTAATACATTTTAGGTGAGTATCTAAGTCATCCTACTTGATTCCATGTGTCTCGTCATCAATATCAACCTGCAATACATGTTAAAGTATAGTTCAACACACAAGGCATTGGCGAGTATACAAGTTTAAATAAATAACATAGTATAAAGTTTTAAACGAATCCTTATGCATCAATGTCTATTCTCGAGGCTAACATGTAATATACGAGCATGCAAATATACTAGTCAACGCAAAGTTTTCCGCTAGCGTAATCTAATCATAGCAATGAAAAGGTATGTGTCTAACTTAACATGACCTCAAGTTTACAGGCGGTGCGTTATTCCAATAGCGCTATACATGTTAAGGAATGGTTGATCAAAATTAATGACTAAGTATGAGAATTTCGAATATACGCATGTATGATTTCAAGTATAGCACATAGAGCATAGTTTGAGGATTGTTTCGTGATTTAAGCATAGCATATTTGCGTGAATTAATAAAGTACATGTATTGCACCCAAAAGAGATAATAGGTAAAACGGGGTCGAGTATATTGATGGTTTTGTAAAGCTTCCTTAGTAACCGTGAACTATAGGATGGAGGGTAGGACACCGAACTTATCCTACATGGGGAAACAGTTGTGTGAGTGTTTCAGAGTTGGATTCAGATTCGGGTAGGAAGGAAGAAGATACAGAAGGTAAATACGGAAAAATGCCACTTCGTGCGAAGTGACTGATTACTTCGTGCGAAATGACTGGTCACTTCGTGTGAAGGGTCTGTTTTTGTAACGTTTTAGCTCATTTTGCACCCGTTTTGACACTGATTTTATTGAATAGGGTATTGGCAATGAGGCAGAATAGTCTAGGACCATAATACTTAATCAGAAAGCTATTAAGATTCTGTTACGACTAGTTTATTAAGGAAATACAAAAATTATATATGTATTAAGTATATAGATATTCAAGTTGGTCATAGATGTCAAGCATTGAGATGTCAAATCTTGTTATATGATTCACCAAAGCACAAGGTTTCAATAACCCAGTTGGTTATGAATGTACAAAGAGTAAAATGCAAAAATGTTCAAGTAAGGTGTGGAACTTAATTCGGGTAGCCAAAGCTCCCAACATTCTCACTAGCTAGAACACTAATCCAATCCTATGAAGATGATGACCTAGGTTAGCTTACAACACTTTGTATGAAAGAAAAGAAGTAAAAGTAGAAGAAAAGTTATGAAATTGCAAAGTGTTTGCGAGTTAAACTCACTTAGAAGAATCTGAGATGATTCTATTGAAAATTAAGAAATTTAATAGTGAGAGTTAGAGTGTACGGAAGGTTGGAAGCGGTGAAGTGCTTTTGTATTTGTAGGAAAACAGCTGCCAGCTCCGCTTCGTGCGAAGTGGTTCAACTCGCACGGGTGGGTTGGTTTTGAGCTGTTTTTACGTATTTTCGCTGGTTTTTGGGTATTTTAAGCATAAGAGAATGATGTATAAACATAATCGCACGCAAAGGCATTCGAATATTCCAAGTATGAGTTCATTGCATGAAGTCACGTACCAAAGATTGTAATAAAAGATGTACATTTATTGAATGAAGTTCCATTATGATCAGAATCTCGGATTACAGGGATTAAATAACAGATACGAATACGATTACAAGTTTCCAAATATAGAAGTATTACATTTACCCGTCTCCGTTGTGTTGGATCGAGACACTAGATTTACATCACGTTTTTGGCAAAAATTTCATGAACAAATGGGAACAAAGCTCCATTTTAGTACCGCCTATCATCCAAAAACGGATGGACAGTCTGAAAGGTCTATTCAAACACTTGTGGATATGTTGAGAGCTTGTGTCTTAGATTTTGACGGAAATTGGGATTACCATTTGCCATTAGTTGAGTTCGCTTACAATAATAGCTATCAAAATAACATTCAGATGGCACCATATGAGATGTTGTATGGAAGAAAGTGTAGAACCCTCATTTGCTTGGGGAAGTAGGTCAAAGAGATATTGCGCCTAAATAAGTAGTAGCGAAAACTAATGAGAAGATTGATATCGTAGGGGCCCGATTGAAAGCGGCTCAAGACCGACAAAAAGCTTATTCAGATCGAAGAAGAAGACGCATCGAGTTTCAAGTGGGGGATCATGCGCTGTTAAAGGTTTCACCATGGAAAGGAGTGATTCGGTTCCGTAAATGAGGAAAGCTCGGTCCCTGTTACATTGGGCCCTTTAAAGTTAAAGCTCGTATTGGAAAGGTGGCGTACCAGTTAGATTTACCACCGGCGTGGGATGGAATACATGACACCTTTCATGTGTCACAACTAAGAAAATGTCTCGTAGATGAAACCGCCTACGTGCCCCTTGATGATATCGAGTTGGATAAAAAATGAGTTATATAGAAAAACCGTTATAAAAGATTTCAAAGCTAAGCACCTTCGCAACAAAACCATAAGACAAGTTTTGGTCCAATGGCAACATAGAAAGGGTTCAGATCTCACCTGGAAAACGGAAGAAGAGATGCGTAATTACTACCCAGAATTATTTGGTACATAATCAGGTTTCAGGGACGAAACCTCTTTTAAGGGGGTAGATTTGTAACACCTCAAAATTTCATATATATATATATATATAATGTGTGCGTGTATGTATAAGTATGAATGTTGGTTAAATGGTGACAAGAATTATAACCTTAGTTAAAATACAAATAAAGTTTTAACTAGAAGATGTATGTTTAGTTATAATGATAATAATCACCAAACATGAGGGTCTAAACCTGAATAAGTGGGAAAGTGAGTTAATAAAACATAAATTAAAACACACACACACACTTCTAGTGTGTGTCGCCTGGATTGAAAAAGAAAGAAGGGAAACCCTTCTTCCCACAAATTCAACAAATTAGGAGTGATTAAGAACAAAAATCCTATGCATGTGCTTAATTCCTTAGCCATTCAAGCTTCTTAAACAAAAGGTAAGTTGAATTTTATGATTTGGTGGTTATTCATGAAGTGGGTTGTAATAATCCGAGAAGATTGAATGAAACTAAACATGGTTACTAGTTAGAATCATCATGTAGAAGATGAAATATGTTTGAATATTGATTATCTTGATGATTGAAGTAAAACCCACTTATAGTAGTAGTATGATGAAATGTTATGATCATATAAGTGCAAAAATTGAGTGAAATATTGATGTATGATTGTGTATGTAATAGAGAAGTTATGTATGAATCTGATGGTGAGCGAAAATTATGTGAGCTTAGTTGAATTGATAATCCATATGTGAACTAGTGGAAATATGCATATAAAACTTATACATTATGGCTTGTTAGTGGTACGCACGCCAAGTGTTTGGTAAAATGCCTTGAATTGAGATTCTAGATGAACATGATGCTAAATGACTAGAATTGGTTAATTGATAGTTGTTAACCTAATAATGTTAAAGAAAGGATGAAATAATGACGTGAGATTAAAGTATGTCGATTGTAAATTGTAGGCGTGAAAGAAGAAGGTTCGAGCCACCGGAATCCCCAAAGTTTGCAAGATCGAGGTACGTTACTTGTTCGTTGCATTCTCGTTTGTATATTAAGTCTAGTCGTAATGAATTATCCAATCTTATTTTGGAAGGCCTATAGTCGTTATTGTTTCGACTAAAGATGTTGATAAGGAATTGACAATGAACTAAGAAGGTAAAAGTATGGTTCCGCGTTGACTCGTGATGAACGGGTCAATCGGACAAGGAATGGGTAAGTAAAAGTATGGTTTCGCTTTGACTCGTGATGAACAGGTCAACCGGACAAGGAATGTGTAAGTAAAAGTATGGTTTCGTGTTGACTCGTGATGAACGGGTCAACCGGACAAGGAATGGGTAAGTAAAAGTAGGTTTCGCGTTGACTCGTGATGAACGGGTCAACCGGACAAGGAATGGGTAAGTAAAGTATGGTTTCGCATTGACTCGTGATGAACGGGTCAACCGGACAAGGAATGAGTAAGTAAAAGTATGGTTCCCCGTTGACTTGTGATGAATGGGTCAACGGGACAAGGAATGAGGAAGTAAAAGTAAGATTCCGAGTTGACTTGTGATAAACGAGTCAACCAGGTAAGGTATGAATAGGTAAAAGTATGTTTTCCGCGTTGACTAATGTTGAATGGATCAACCGGATAATAACAAGAATGCAAAGGAATGAATTCGATTTACACCCTATTATGTGATTAACCAAAGAAGAAGGTAATATGTGTTTGGCTAATGAAATCGTTATAATTTGTTATAAGAATTGCTAACCAAACTTGATGTGGTGTTTAGGTAAAACTTCTGCTTGATGATGCGCCTCGCTTGGAACGTACATACTTTTGCTCTCTTTACGCTTCTGCAAGTAATTACTACAAACTGGTCAAACTACTTTTGGGTTGTAAATGATGAAATTACTTTAAAAGTTTCTTTTGTAAGTAGATGAATTAAATTTAGTTATTAGTAGGTTAAAGTTGTGCTGTCGAAATATTTAGTAGACATGTTGTCGTACTAAAAAGATAAGGGCATAATGGGAATTTTGGGTTATGTTTCCAAAAGTTTAAAATTCTTTAGTTTTTCGGTAATGAAAATAAGTTGGGCGTTACAAGTTGGTATCAGAGCCTAGGTTTGAGGGAATTAAGCATGAGTTGAAGTGCTTAAACTCAAACCGGAGGCTCATGCGTAAATGTGTTCGTTCCGCGGCGTCATTCAAGTAAGTGTCTTTTACGTATTAAATATAAATATATGAGGGAATAACGTATGGGATGACTACAAAATGGTTTGGGTTGTTGCGGACATTATGGGTCAGTTTAGGTTGAGTCGGGGCCTGTAAGCGGGTTCTATGAGCTGAAAAACGAAAAATCTGCATCTGCAGTACAGATGGGGCGTCGCCGACGGTCACTTGGGGCGTCGCCGATGCTACCCCAATTCTCCGACAGCCTAACCCACTGTCTACGGAGCTAAAGCCCCGACGCAACTTTCTAAGACGCGTCGCCGACGCCATGTTTGGGCGTCGCCGACGGCCCCCCCTGAACCCAACATGTTTTCTTTTTATATTTTTGAACCAAGTTTCTTAAATTACAATCCGTAACTCATATAGAACCTGAAAAACGAAATTAAAGGTAAGAAGTTGTGTAAACTTATTTTTGAAACCATGATGAATATGTTGGAAATGTAACACGTCAACACCAAGAACAAGAATGTATAAAAGAATAAGTCTTACGAAATGTTGAAAATGAGTGAATGATTCTTGATCATTTATGATCATTATACAGAATGAACAATTCAAGTATGAAATAGAATAAAAAAATTGCTATAAATGAACATGACAGGTTGAAGAATGAATGTTATAATAAAAGTGACCAATGTTTATGTAGATGGAAGGAGAAAGAGACTTGAATGATAATGAATTGGCCCGTCAAGAAGCAATGAATGAAAAGATTTCAGAGGGAGTGGCGAAAGCTATGCAAGCTAGTCTGCCTCAACTAGCACAAGAAGTAGAGAGTCGTGTTTTAGAAACAGTAGAAGCTATCATGACTAGAAAAATTGAAGAGTTGAAAGAATGGATGGGCGGGGTTCAGAACAAAAAGGGGACCCGTAGGTGCACATATAGGGACTTCATGGCATGTAACCCTACAACGTACGATGGTAAAATATATCCTATCGTATGTCAAAGATGGGTTTCCCACATGGAGGCCGTTTTTATTCGAAGCAGATGTGAAAAAGAGGATCAGGTGATGTTTGCAATGGGCCAACTCCAACTCCAAGCAAAGGATTGGTGGGACGCTCATTGCAAAGAATTGGGAGAAGAAAAACTTCAGGAACTTACATGGCAAGAGTTTAAGGAACCTTTCTTGAAATTTCACTGCCCGCAGTCTGCAGTTGATCAGATTCAAGAAGAGTTTTTACGTCTCCGACAAGACACGGAATCTATTGATGAGATCACAAATGTGTTTCTTGATAAGTTAAAGTTTTGCCAAGACCTCATGAAGACAGAAAGAATGAAGATTAACCATTATCATGACATGTTGAAGGCGGAGATTAGGTAGTTTATCACTCCCTCGAAGTGTGAGACTTTGAACGAACTGATCAATTGGGCTAGGGATCGAGAGATAGAGCTCAAGCGTCAGATAGAACGAGGGGAAAAGAGGATGATGGAAAAGAGTATCAACCCGACTCCAGCCAAGAAATAGAAGGTTTATTATTACAACAAGAAGAGTAATGCGAAAGGTGGTATTCCTTAAAACTTGTGGAGAGCTTCATTCAGGGGAATGCTTGTTGGGTAAGAAAGGATGCTACAATTGCGTACAAGAAGGACACCCTACTACAAATGCCCGAATGCAGCCAAAACATGTTTTAATTGTTTCTCACCGGGACATGTCAAGGCAGATTGTCCGAAGCTGAAAGGGAAAGGGGGTAATGATGGGAAGAAAGATAATACCTCAAAAGCTAAAGGAAGGATGTTCCAAATCACCACTGAAGAAGCTAAGGCACTACCGAATGTTGTGTCAGGTATTTTCTTAATCAATTTAATACCTACAAATGTGTTGTTTGATTCTGGAGCAAGTAGGTCATTTATATCACGCGAACTTATAACCCATCCCTGTTTTAAAATTGGACGAATGCCAATACCTTTAGAGGTAGAAATAGCCGATAGCAAGAACTACTTATTGAACGAAGTATGTAAAGGATGTAAAATTGTTATAGAAGACGAGGAGTTTAAAATAGACCTTGTGCCCATGATTCTGGGAGAGTTCAAAGTAATAGTAGGCATGGATTGGCTATCCCGATACCATGCAGAAATTCAATGTGAGACTAAGATTATAAGAGTTCTATCACCGAATGAGAAATGGGTAAGTGTCCACGGAGAAAGAAAAGTGGAAATGAAGTTGTGCACCCTTGTATAGGCAGTAAAAAACGCACGAAATGAAGGTAAGGCATTCCTAGCTTATGTAATAGACACCTCTAAAGACGCGCCAAAATTTGATGATGTAGAAATCGTAAATGAATATCCCGATGTGTTTCTAGATGAATTATCGGGACTTCCTCCCAAGCGATACGTGGAATTTCTCATTGAACTATACCCAGGTGCAAAACCGGTGGCTAAGACTTCCTATCGGTTAGCCCCTACGGAAATGCGGGAGTTAATGATCCAGATATGAGGATTACTCGGTAAAGGCTTCATTCGCCCGAGTATGTCACCTTGGGGAGCCCCCTCGTATTGTTCGTAAAGAAGAAAGACGGATCGATGCGTATGTGCATCGACTATCGAGAATTGAACAAATTAACGGTTAAGAATCCATATCCTTTACCCCGATTGATGACCTTTTTGACCAATTGCAAGGGGCAAGTTGGTTCTCAAAGATTGATTTGCGCTCGGAATATCACCAACTGAGGGGACGTGAAGAAGATGTGGCAAAAACTGCGTTTAGAACCCGATATGGACATTATGAGTTCTTAGTAATTTCTTTTGGATGACAAACGCACCAGCTGCGTTTATTGTAACATCCGTCAAAAACGGATTTTACCAAACCCGCTCCGTTTATTAACCGAACAATCAGTTAAAAATTTCGTTGCGAATTTAATGCCCAAAATAATTTTAAACGATACATAATCAATTATTATATTGGAATATATAATTTGTTTTTGAAAAACTGTTAAAAATCAGAAAATAAAAATGATTTGGCACTGCCGGGTTTCGAACCCGGGTCAGTCAGCCGGTCAACACAACTTAACACTCAACTCTCCAACCACTGCGCCACTAGTGTTTCTTGGTAATTGTTAGACTCAATTAATTCATAACATGTTTTCCGAATTCAAAAACCGGCGCCCAAATTTCAGTCGTCGGAAATCCCGACTAACTCGCCAATATTTTACGACTTCTTCAGTTATAACGTAAACGTTTAAACCTACATCGGTTATAACCGACGCCTGAGTCCGCGACACAAGCTATAACCGCCGGGAGGATTTCTAACCGACGAATCAAGTCGGAAATAGGACCAAGTTCATCGATAACCTGCCTTATAAATACCCCCTCGAACCTCTGCTAGCTTTTTCGCTCAAAACCCCACCTTTACCCGACGTAAATCCATTCGCCGGAAAACTTCTGTACCTCGCCGGAAAACCGAACCCTTCACTTCTGAGCTTTACTGAACCCCCTGAGCTTATACCGAAGTCACCCACATCCTTTTCAAGCTTTCTGAAGACTCGCTGCTGCAAGACACACGACGCCGGAACCTGTTGCTGTCGCCGGAGTTCTGCCGGAGAAACAGAGGAGTCCAGTCGGTATACCTTACGCCTAATTTCTCTTTCTTTTTATTTATATCTCACCTGTAATTAACTGAAAAACGCTAACGAACATGATTAAAGACTTCGAACCAGTCAGTCACCGTTTCTGGTTAAAATCAACGAAAAAGACGAAGTTTCTGTAGTGTTTAAGTATAATTAAAATCAAGTTATAACTCGGGTTAGACACACAGTCCAGCAGTGGACTGTGTGCACAATAAACACGTAAACGTCTCGAGTTCGAATCTTGTCCCACGCACGCTGCCTTAATAAAAATGTCTTTTTTTGTTAACCGAACCGGAGTCACCGCTAATATATGTTAAGTTTAATAATAACCGGAATAATAACCAAGTTAGACACACAGTCCAGTGGTGGACTGTGTGTATGTTTAATCACACGTCACGAGTTCGAGTCCGGTCTACTGCACCGATTCGGACAATTATCTAACTTTTTAAATAAGTCAGAAATGAAAATACTTAGTTTGTATTTAAGTATAATAAAAATCAGTTTAGTTAACAAGTTGGACACACAGTCCAGCGGTGGACTGTGTGTTAGCATAAACCACAGGTCCCAGGTTCGAGACCTGTGGAGCGCACCGAGTCTTGGATTACAATCGTTTTTAAAAAAATAAAGGATTTTCTGATTAATCTAATTAATATATAAATATAATTAAAAACAGAAATATTTCGGGTTAGACACGTAGCTCAGTTGGTAGAGCTGCGTGCACGCGTACGGGAGGTCTCGGGTTCGAGCCTCACTCAGCGCACACTTACACGCATACGAACCGGTCAAACAGTCAAGGTCAATGGCCAACGGTCAACGGTCAAAAAAGTCAACTTTTTTTATTATTTTTATTTATTTATTTTAATTAAAAATCAATTAAAAATACTTAAAAATAACATTTTTAAGGTTAGAAAATAGCCTTAAACTCACAAAAATACACCCAACAATCCTACTAAAATGGATTAATAAAATCCGTTTACTTACCGAACCATAATGCTATTTATCTAGGTTAATTTCACTCGTGGTTAAAACCACTTCGCGTGCATTCAACATCATCAACCGAACGCACCCACTGTGAGTGAATCTTACAACTCCCCCTTTTTAATTACACGTTTTCGGGTGTGTCATGTGTCACAAAATAATTAACTCGTTTATTTAAACTTGTGCCATACCATATCGTGATCTAAACTTAGATTGTTATTATTGTTGTAATTATGTATTTCATTTTGTCCACTTATACGCAATTCATTCATTAAGCCCATCAGTTCCTCGTGGTAGACGAGTTGAGCAACGCGTGCCTCAAAACAAATTCATTATTGTTCATGTCTGTATTATTGAGTTTATATTGTTTGTAGTTATGTCTTTCATATTATCATGTTTATGCAATTCATTCATTAGGCCCATCAGTTCCTCGTGAGAGATGAGTTGAGCAACGAGTGCCTCTAAACGATCCATTATTGTTCATGTGTGTATTGTTTAATATTAAATTGATTTATGAATAAGTTTACATCTATTTTTACTCATGTGTGGTTGTGCACTTTATTTCATAATCAATTAAATAAATTTGTTCAAATGTTTTCCATAGGATTCACTCGCCAACTTTTTGTTGATCCAAAAACCCTTTTACACATGATACAGGTGAACAGGATGAAGCAAGGAAAACATAGGAAACGCCTTAGAAGAAAACAAAGAAGCTTAGATTGATGTTTAAGTCATTGATGTAATTATGATTGTAAATTTCCATTAAATTGTATTAATGAATATGAAACGTTAAAATAAATGTCATGAGCTTTGATGATAACCCAATCATGCCCCGATCACCTTTTCCGCTGCGGGTCGGGGTGTGACAGATTGGTATCAGAGCCATGACTATAGGGATATAGGATAGGTTATTAGACCTTTAGAGCCTATACTATAGTCTGCCTAAATTTTAATTGATTAGGTGGTTACATACAAACTTGTGATATTTATTTGTTTCATATTTGTTTATACTTACAGTCAAACATACATACTTATATACATATTCATTATACATATATCAATGTTCATATATTCAATTCATTTTCATACTCTCATTATTCAAAAATTTTGTTGCAATTTTCAAATCTCATCAAAGTAAGTTCTGCGACGGGCATGTAGTAACTGGAAGGGTACAAGTACCAGTAGTCGGAACGTCCTGTCTAGGTTGGCATTCGTATAAATCCAATATAACGGACCAGTTTGCCTACTTGGGGACTAACGATGAGAGTACGAAGGACCTATTAGGCCAAAGCATGCCACACCAAACGTCGTTCGAACTAACCCCACTTTGAGGTGTCACCGTGTCTACACCTGGACACATTCCGAATATCACACGTTGTATACATATTACTCGATTTTCTCCGGGTTTTAGTGTACGCAACCAGGCAAACCCATGCGAACCATATGAAAAACCCGGTATTCATGGGGGCCCACATGATTACGAAGGTGAAGTATGGCGGCATGTAGGGCCTAATGGCGAGCAAAGCCCAAGACATCCTATGGATGTAGTAGATTTATTTTTCTATAATTATTTTATGAATGTTCATTCCTGAATGCGACCATGATCCCAAAAGCATCCAACACATACTCTTGACATGTATTCCTTGTAGTTGTCTTCTAACCACGCCGTAGGAAGATGAAAGCAGGAAAAGCCCGCGAACGCATGGCTGCCCCAATCGCTCCAACCATAATGCTCCTTGTAATATCCCAACATTGTAATCAAGTAAACAAGTCACTTACCCTAATCCATCGCCTCATCAGGAAGACTGAAAACAGATCAACACCCCCAATACGCTATGGACTAAAGCATTTCTAATCATGCACCTCGATACAAATGGACTGACGTAATCAGCCCAACATTGGTTGAATGAAATGAGAACAAGCACTTTACTAATGATTGCCTCGAATCCAAATGTGCGATACAAGAAATGTACCAAAACACTTATCAATGTCCCAAAGTCAACCACTAATGATGACCTACAATGCATTTCGAAGAATCACGACTCGCGAATATCACAAAGGAGACGAAGGATCACAGCATCTCGTCATGTCGAAGAAAGGAAAACCTCAAATCGATGCAAGATCCAAGATCACTGGTAAAACACTGATCAGAACCAACGACTTGAAATCCCAAACCGAATCCTTCGTACAAATCCCAAATTACTAAAGCGCAAGGAAGACAACAAAGACTTCAAGGACGAGCAACATGTGTAAGATTCGACTGAACTCCGATACACCAAACGCTCCCTCCAACAATTCAAGAGAAAAAGAGGAACTTTGCTGACTACCAACGAAATCAACCAATTTCACACGCCATACCCATCCAAGCTATCCCAATCACTCAAGTGGCACCCAACTCAACTTACCCAAATAAGAAACCATATCTTGGGCCTCACCCTCGATGCAACAACTGTTTTTACCACCATCCCCTTACCTTACCTTATCGACTATGTGCAACTTGTGGACGCTATGGTCATTTGAGCAAGGTTTGCCGCACCTTTCAAAACCAAATCTCTCCCCTACTCAAACCATGAACCAAACCTATCAACAACCCCAATACCCCATGTTCCCATATGTTCGAGCTTGTTTCAATTGTGGCGACCCTACCCACTTTAGAAACACATGCCCTCAATTGGTTAACGTCATCAACACTCAAGCTCAATCAAACCCAGTTAACCAAGTAAACCAAGAAAACCCAACCGCTAGGCCACCAGCAAGAGGAAGAGTCTTCAACATCAACGCCAATTCTGTCGAAGATAATGACGGCCCAAACGAAGATACCCAACTAGTCCTCTTCACCGAAAATCCAGATTCAACTCCAGTCGTTTAGTTTTATGTTTTTCTTTATCACATAGAACCAAACATAACTTAAGGATAAAGCCAATGAAACTTTGACAAGAATATGGTGGATACGCCGCTGGTACTTCCTATATATAAGTATTCTTGTCAAAGGATCAGAAGCATTATCTGGCGGTTATGAGAGGTTCCATGTGTAAACTGTTTGAGTAATTATAGTTTATTATTTTCAGTACATGCAATTTCATAGGCCGCCGCTCCCCATTACATCATGAGCGTTGAGCATGTTCCCCATTTTATTATGAGGTTGAACCTGGCGTGCCCACATACGATCGGCTCCGTTTGATTGAGCCTTGATCGCACAAACATTTTTCATTTTCAGTACATGCAATACGATCGGCTCCGTTTGATTGAGCCTTGATCGCACAGACATTTTCATTATCAGTATCTTGTGGTTGTTGTGTTTGTTGTAGAGTCGCATAGAACTAATCATAACTTGCGGATAAAGTCAATGAGAATTTGACAAGAATATGGTGGATACGCCGCTGGTACTTCCTATATATAAGTATTCTTGTCAAAGGATCAGAAGCATTATCTGGCAGTTATGAGAGGTTCCATGTATAGGCTGTTGGTGTGATTCTTGTTTGGATTAAATTTATTATTTTCAGTACATGCAATACGATCGGCTCCGTTTGATTGAGCCTTGATCGCACAGACATTTTCATTTTCAGTACATGCAATACGATCGGCTCCGTTTGATTGAGCCTTGATCGCACAGACATTTTCATTATCAGTATCTTTAGGTTGTTGTGTTTGTAGTAGAGTCACATAGAACTAATCATAACTTGTGGATAAAGTCAATGAAAATTTGACAAGAATATGGTGGATACGCCGCTGGTACTTCCTATATATAAGTATTCTTGTCAAAGGATCAGAGGCATTATCAGGCGGTTATGAGAGGTTCCATGTATAGGCTGTTTGTGTGATTGTTGTTTAGATTAAATTTATTATTTTCAGTACATGCAATACGATCGGCTCCGCTTGATTGAGCCTTGATCGCACAGACATTTTCATTTTCAGTACATGCAATACGATCGGCTCCGTTTGTTTGAGCCTTGATCGCACAGACATTTTTCATTTTCAGTATCTTGTGTTTGTTGCATTGGTTGTAGAGTCACATAGGACTAATCATAATACACTGATAAAACCAATGAAAATTTGACAAGAATATGGTGGATACGCCGCTGGTACTTCCTATATATAAGTATTCTTGTCAAAGGATCAGAGGCATTGTCAGACGGTTATGAGAAGTTCTATGTAGGATTTAGTAGTTTCTTGGTAACTAATCATAACTTGTGGATAAAACCAATGAAAATTTGGCAAAAATATGGTGGATACGCCGCTGGTACTTCCTATATATAAGTATTCTTGCCAAAGGATTAGAGGCATTATCAGGCGGTTATGAGAAGTTCCATGTAGGATTTAGTATTGCCTTGGTTGAAATTTGTGTTACATTCATATCATCTCGCTATTTAAAGAAATTGGACTGTGCTCTATTTCTACATAAACTAACCTCTCCATCATAACAAACGAGAGAGGAACTGTCACCATTCAAACGTATATGCTATCAGAATGTGGATTCAAATATTAGCTGTTGTGTTTATTTATGTTCTATAGTCATAGAACCAATCATAACTTACTGATAAAACCAATGAAAATTTGACAAGAATATGGTGGATACGCCGCTGGTACTTCCTATATATAAGTATTCTTGTCAAAGGATCAGAGGTATTGTTAGATGGTTATGAGAAGTTCCATGTAGGTTGTAGTATTAGAAGTTTTGCCTTAGGATATAACCATACCCTTCAAAACATATCCAAACTCTTATGCATGATATCATATTTAACGAATCAATTCTGCTTATCAATAACTTTTACAGTAGGCAACAAAAAGCGATTCCTGTAATAGGGTACTTAACCCTTACAAGGAACGTTACCGCCTAAAAAAAAAACTTAAACCCTTACTTTTTCTAAGCATGTAACTGTCAAACTAAACACCATCATTCTTTTAGTCAAATATATCACTACTTAAATTTCGGGACGAAATTTCTAAAAAGCAGGGGATACTGTAACATCCGTCAAAAACGGATTTTACCAAACCCGCTCCGTTTATTAACCGAACAATCAGTTAAAAATTTCGTTGCGAATTTAATGCCCAAAATAATTTTAAACGATACATAATCAATTATTATATTGGAATATATAATTTGTTTTTGAAAAACTGTTAAAAATCAGAAAATAAAAATGATTTGGCACTGCCGGGTTTTGAACCCGGGTCAGTCAGCCGGTCAACACAACTTAACACTCAACTCTCCAACCACTGCGCCACTAATGTTTCTTGGTAATTGTTAGACTCAATTAATTCATAACATGTTTTCCGAATTCAAAAACCGGCGCCCAAATTTCAGTCGTCGGAAATCCCGACTAACTCGCCAATATTTTACGACTTCTTCAGTTATAACGTAAACGTTTAAACCTACATCGGTTATAACCGACGCCTGAGTCCGCGACACAAGCTATAACCGCCGGAGGATTTCTAACCGACGAATCAAGTCGGAAATAGGACCAAGTTCATCGATAACCTGCCTTATAAATACCCCCTCGAACCTCTGCTAGCTTTTTCGCTCAAAACCCCACCTTTACCCGACGTAAATCCATTCGCCGGAAAACTTCTGTTCCTCGCCGGAAAACCGAACCCTTCACTTCTGAGCTTTACTGAACCCCCTGAGCTTATACCGAAGTCACCCACATCCTTTTCAAGCTTTCTGAAGACTCGCTGCTGCAAGACACACGACGCCGGAACCTGTTGCTGTCGCCGGAGTTCTGCCGGAGAAACAGAGGAGTCCAGTCGGTATACCTTACGCCTAATTTCTCTTTCTTTTTATTTATATCTCACCTGTAATTAACTGAAAAACGCTAACGAACATGATTAAAGACTTCAAACCAGTCAGTCATCGTTTCTGGTTAAAATCAACGAAGAAGACGAAGTTTCTGTAGTGTTTAAGTATAATTAAAATCAAGTTATAACTCGGGTTAGACACACAGTCCAGCGGTGGACTGTGTGCACAATAAACACGTAAACGTCTCGAGTTCGAATCTTGTCCCACGCACGCTGCCTTAATAAAAATGTCTTTTTTTGTTAACCGAACCGGAGTCACCGCTGATATATGTTAAGTTTAATAATAACCGGAATAATAACCAAGTTAGACACACAATCCAGTGGTGGACTGTGTGTATGTTTAATCACACGTCACGAGTTCGAGTCCGGTCTACTGCACCGATTCGGACAATTATCTAACTTTTTTAATAAGTCAGAAATGAAAATACTTAGTTTGTATTTAAGTATAATAAAAATCAGTTTAGTTAACAAGTTGGACACACAGTCCAGCGGTGGACTGTGTGTAAGCATAAACCACAGGTCCCGGGTTCGAGACCTGTGGAGCGCACCGAGTCTTGGATTAAAATCGTTTTTAAAAAAATAAAGGATTTTCTGATTAATCTAATTAATATATAAATATAATTAAAAACAGAAATATTTCGGGTTAGACACGTAGCTCAGTTGGTAGAGCTGCGTGCACGCGTACGGGAGGTCTCGGGTTCGAGCCTCACTCAGCGCAAACTTACACGCATACGAATCGGTCAAACAGTCAAGGTCAACGGTCAACGGTCAACGGTCAAAAAAGTCAACTTTTTTTTATTATTTTTATTTATTTATTTTAATTAAAAATCAATTAAAAATACTTAAAAATAACATTTTTAAGGTTAGAAAGTAGCCTTAAACTCACAAAAATACACCCAACAATCCTACTAAAATGGATTAATAAAATCCGTTTACTTGCCGAACCATAATGCTATTTATCTAGGTTAATTTAACTCGTGGTTAAAACCACTTCGCGTGCATTCAATATCATTAACCGAACGCACCCACTGTGAGTGAATCTTACAACTCCCCCTTTTTAATTACACGTTTTGGGGTGTGTCATGTGTCACAAAATAATTAACTCGTTTATTTAAACTTGTGCCATACCATATCGTGATCTAAACTTAGATTGTTATTATTGTTGTAATTATGTATTTCATTTTGTCCACTTATACGCAATTCATTCATTAAGCCCATCAGTTCCTCGTGGTAGACGAGTTGAGCAACGCGTGCCTCAAAACAAATTCATTATTGTTCATGTGTGTATTATTGAGTTTATATTGTTTGTAGTTATGTCTTTCATATTATCATGTTTATGCAATTCATTCATTAGGCCCATCAATTCCTCGTGAGAGACGAGTTGAGCAACGCGTGCCTCTAAACGATCCATTATTGTTCATGTGTGTATTGTTTAATATTAAATTGATTTATGAATAAGTTTACATCTAATTTTACTCATGTGTGGTTGTGCACTTTATTTCATAATCAATTAAATAAACTTGTTCAAATGTTTTCCATAGGATTCACTCGCCAACTTTTTGTTGATCCAAAAACCCTTTTACACATGATACAGGTGAACAGGATGAAGCAAGGAAAACATAGGAAATGCCTTAGAAGAAAACAAAGAAGCTTAGATTGATGTTTAGGTCATTGATGTAATTATGATTGTAAATTTCCATTAAATTGTATTAATGAATATGAAACGTTAAAATAAATGTCATGAGCTTTGATGATAACCCAATCATGCCCCGATCACCTTTTCCGCTGCGGGTCGGGGTGTGACATTTATGGACCTTATGAATCGAATATGCCGACCCATGTTAGACAAATCTGCAATAGTGTTTATAGATGACATCTTGGTATATTCCCGGAGCAAGGCCGATCATGCAAACCATTTGCGTGAAGTGTTAGAAGTTCTTCGTAAGGAAAAGTTATATGCGAAATTTTCCAAGTGTGCCTTTTGGCTTAGAGAAGTGCAATTGCTCGGCCACGTGACTAACGAAGATGGTGTTTTAGTAGATCCTTCAGAGGTAGAAGCAGTTATGAAATGGGTTCCCCCAAAGAATCCAAATGAAGTAAGAAGTTTTCTGGGACTAGCCGGCTATTACCAAAGATTTATTCAAGACTTCTCCAAATTAGCCTTACCCATAACCAAATTAACAAAGAAAAGTGAGAAGTTTGTCTGGGGTCCCGAACAAGAGAAAGCATTTCAAGTTCTGAAAGAGAAATTGTCTAATTCACCGGTGTTAACCCTGCCAAACAGAACGGAAGATTTAGTAGTGTACACGGATGCTTCACGTCAAGGGTTAGGAGGTGTATTAATGCAACGATGTAAAGTTATAGCATACGCCTCAAGACAGCTCAAACCGCATGAAGAAAATTACCCGACACATGATTTAGAATTGGCCGCCGTGGTGTTCGCTTTAAAATTATGGCGACATTATTTATATGGAACAAAATGCACCATATACTCAGATCATAAAAGTCTCAAATATTTCTTTGAGCAAAAAGACTTCAACATGAGACAACGAAGGTGGTTGGAATTGATAAAGGATTATGATTGTGAAATCCTTTATCATCCGGGCAAGGCAAATGTAGTGGCGGATGCTCTTAGCCGAAAGGAACACCCACCCCCGATTCGGGTACAGTCTATGCGGATGATTGTTACGCCTCATCTCCTTGAGATGATACGGGAAGCACAAATCAAGTCATTAAATGTAGATGATCCTAAGAAAGAAAGGACAAAGGGAATTGTGGACAAACTAAAAGAGAATGCAACTGGAGTAAGAACTCGGTATGGACGAATCTGGATTCCTTCGCTATCCGAAATGAAGACGATGTTACTGGAAGAAGCTCATAAATCAGGATACTCCATACATCCGTGAGCAACAAAAATGTATCCTGAATTAAAAAATATTACTGGTGGTCGGGAATGAAACGAGATATTGTCAACCATGTCGCTAAATGTTTAACATGTTCACAAGTGAAGGCGGAACATCAGAAGTCGTATAGTGAATTATAACCTTTTGAAATCTCGATGTGGAAATGGGAAAATATAACAATGGATTTGGTGACTAAACTTCCCGAAACGCGAAAGGGGCATGATGCCATATGGGTAGTTGTGGATCGACTCAACAAAAGTGCCCACTTCTTACCTATCCGATAGGCTTATTCGTCAACAAAGATGGCAGAGATTTTTACAAACAAAATTGTAGCTCGTCATGGAGTACCCGTCTCCATTGTGTCGGATCGAGACACTAGATTTACATCAAGTTTTTGGCAAAAATTTCATGAACAAATGGGAACAAAACTCCATTTTAGTACCGCCTATCATCCAAAATCGGATGGACAGTCTGAAAGGACTATTCAAACACTTGTGGATATGTTGAGAGCTTGTGTCTTAGATTTTGACGGAAATTAGGAAGACCATTTGCCATTAGTTGAGTTCGCTTACAATAACAGCTATCAAAATAGCATTCAGATGGCACCATACGAGATGTTGTATGAAAGAAAGTGGAGAACCCCCATTTGCTGGGGGGAAGTAGGTCAAAGAGATATTGCGCCTAAAGAAGTAGTAGCGAAAACTAATGAGAAGATTGATATCGTACGGGCCTGATTGAAAGCGGCTCAAGACTTACAAAATAACTTATTCAGATCGAAGAAGAAGACCCATCGAGTTTCAAGTGGGGGATCATGTGCTGTTAAAGGTTTCACCATGGCAAGGAGTGATTTGGTTCCGTAAACGAGGAAAGCTCGGTCCCCGTTACATTGGGCCCTTTAAAGATAAAGCTCGTATTGGAAAGGTTGCGTACCAGTAAGATTTACCACTAGCGTTGGATGGAATACATGACACCTTTCATGTGTCACAACTAAGAAAATGTCTCGTAGATGAAACCGCCTACGTGCCCCTTGATGATATCGAGTTGGATAAAAAAATGAGTTATATATAAAAAAACCGGTGGCAATAAAAGATTTCAAAGCTAAGCACCTTCGCAACAAAACCATAAGACAAGTTTTGGTCCAATGGCAACATAGAAAGGGTTCAGATCTCACCTGGGAAATGGAAGAAGAGATGCGTAATTACTACCCAGAATTATTTGGTACGTAATCAGGTTTCTGGGACGAAACCTCTCTTATTGGGGGTAAATTTGTAACACCCCAAAATTATATATATATATATATATATATATATATATATAATAATGTGTGCGTGTATGTATAAGTATGAATGTTGGTTAAATGGTGACAAGAATTATAACCTTAGTTAAAATACAAATAAAGTTTTAACTAGAAGATGTATGTTTAGTTATAATGATAATAATCACCAAACATGAGGGTCTAAACCAGAATAAGTGGGAAAGTGAGTTAATAAAACATAAATTAAAACACACACACATACTTCTAGTGTGTGTGTCGCCTGGATTGAAGAAGAAAGAAGGGAAACCCTTCTTCTCACAAATTCAACAAATTAGTAGTGATTAAGAACAAAAATCCGATGCATGTGCTTAATTCCTTAGCCATTCAAGCTTCTTAAACAAAAGGTATGTTGAATTTTATGATTTGGTGGTTATTCATGAAGTGGGTTGTAATAATCCGAGAAGATTGAATGAAATTAAACACGGTTACTAGTTAGAATCATCATGTAGAAGATGAAATATGTTTGAATATGATTATCTTGATGATTGAAGTAAAACCCACTTATAGTAGTAGTATGATGAAATGTTATGATCATAAAAGTGCAAGAAATTGAGTGTAATATTGATGTATGATTGTGTATGTAATAGAGAAGTTATGTATGAATCTGATGGTGAGCGAAAATTACGTGAGCTTGGTTGAATTGATAATCCATGATGTGAACTAGTGGAAATATGCATATAGAACTTGTACATTATGCCTTGTTAATGGTACTCACACCAAGTGTTTGGTAAAATGTCTTGAATTGAGATTCTAGATGAACATGATGCTAAATGACTAGAATTGGTTAAATGATAGCTGTTAACCTAATAATGTTAAAGAAAGGATGAAATAATGACGTGAGATTAAAGTATGTCGATTGTAAATTGTAGGCGTGAAAGAAGAAGGTTCGAGCAACCGGAATCCCTAAAGTTTGCAAGATCGAGGTACGTTACTTGTACGTTGCATTCTCGTTTGTATATTAAGTCTAGTTTTAATGAATTATCCAATCTCTTTTTGGAAGGCCTATAGTCGTTATTGTTTCGACTAAAGATGTTGATAAGGAATTGACAATGAACTAAGAAGGTAAAAGTATGGTTTCGCGTTGACTCGTGATGAACGGGTCAACCGGATAAGTAAGTAAAAGTATGGTTTCGCTTTGACTCGTGATGAACGGGTCAACCGGACAAGGAATGGGTAACTAAAAGTATGGTTTCGTGTTGACTCGTGATGAACGGGTCAACCGGACAAGGAATGTGTAAGTAAAAGTAGGTTTCGCGTTGACTCGTGATGAACGGGTCAACCGGACAAGGAATGGGTAAGTAAAAGTATGGTTTCGCGTTGACTCGTGATGAACGGGTCAACCGGACAAGGAATGAGTAAGTAAAAGTATGGTTCCGCGTTGACTTGTGATGAATGGGTCAACCGGACAAGGAATGAGGAAGTAAAAGTAAGATTCCGAGTTAACTTGTGATAAACGAGTTAACCGGGTAAGGTATGAATAGGTAAAAGTATGTTTTCGCGTTGACTAATATTGAATGGATCAACCGGATAATAACAAGAATGCAAAGGAATGAATTCGATTTACAACCTATTATGTGATTAACCAAATAAGAAGGTAATATGTGTTTGGCTAATGAAATCGTTATAATTTGTTATAAGAATTGCTAACCAAACTTGTTGTGGGGTTTAGGTAAAACTTCTGCTTGATGATGCGCCTCTCTTGGAACGAACATACTTTTGCTCTCTTTACGCTTCCGCAAGAATTACGACAAATGGGTCAAACTACTTTTGGGTTGTAAATGATGAAATTACTTTAAAAGTTTCTTTTGTAAGTAGATGAATTAACTTTAGTAAGTAGTATGTTGTCGAAATATTTAGTAGACGCGTTGTCGTACTAAAAAGATAAGGGCATAATGGGAATTTTGGGTTTTGTTTCCAAAAGTTTAAAATTCTTTAGTTTTTCAGTAATGAAAATAAGTTGGGCGTTACACTACGCCCTGCACGTTTGATAACTGGTTAGATATCCTAGCACTTTAGCGTTTGAGAAGGGTAAAGAAAAGCGTCCTTTCTTTTGAGATCTGGGACTCCTGAGGGAGGGTAATTTGATGTGTGTGTGTGTGTATCTATATATAAGGATACAACGAAAACCCACTTAAGTTGAGAAAACTCAAAAAATCTTTGTAAAAACCCGATGTAATATTTTTATTTTTTTTGTAAAAAAATAGGAAATGTAATATACATATAAAAGAAACACAAAAAATGCCGAGTAATTTATTTTTGGAAAAATGTTAAAAAATTCATGTTACATAATATATATATCCAAAAAAATGTAACATACAAATTTTGAACATTTAAAAAAAACAAATAGGCGCTTTTTACATTTTCTTTTATAAAAATGTTCAAGTACATTAATCTTACATTCCCCCATTTTTTAGAAAAAAATAAAAATGTTAGATAGGGTTTTCTTGAGTTTTCTCAACTCAAGTACGTTTATATATATATATATATATATATATATATATATATATAGGGCTCAGTTCAAATGAGAACCACCATGAGTTGTGAGAAGTTTTTCTTCCCGCGAGTTGGGCATATTTTTTTGTACAAACGTAGATGGAAATATTATAAACACATCTATAAAAAAAAAAGTAAAAAAATTGTCGATTCGGTAGTTTGACTGATGCAAGTTTTTTTACGCGCTGATGTAAATTTTGTACGAAGATAAATATTTTTTAACGCCTCATGTGAATGTGGGTATGCGCCATTTTTTGTGCTAAAACAAATGATTTTTTATGACTTTTGTAAATAAAAATTTGACAAACCTTTTGGATGACTTAGTTCTTTTAGTTCTTATAACTTAAGTTGATTCTCATTTTAACACATCCATATATATATATATATATATATATATATATATATAACAAAGATTCCAACTAATATCATGTCACATTGTCATATTTAATTTACTTATATCTTAAACCAATATTATTAATATAATAAATTAGTCTCTAATATTATTAATATATAATATATTTAATAATATATAAATATAAATAATTGCTATAATTAATATATAAATATAAATAATTGTCATATCCCCGTTTATCTTTATTGTATCGAATTTCTCTAACCTTTATTTCTTAAAGATTACATGGATATTCTCTCTGTTTTTTTTAATCGATTAATATTTAAATTTTAAATATACAAATAATTAAATGAGTACTTAAATTAAATTTTATGTAATTCTTAATTTATATTTAATTTACGGTTGTAATTTCGCATCAATATTAATTAAGTTATTTCTCATTATTGTAGAGCACGTCTATGAAGCATCTTGAGTTACATTTAACCAGTGAGTTAAACTAATTTGACGAGTTTGATTTCCTTTAGCTATTAACAATAACAAATATATAATTTGAAGTAATAACTGCTAAAATTCTCTCTGTGATTTGGCGGAATTCAATTTCGATCGATATCGGTTTAGTTCACTATGGTAATGACACTTCATATAACAACCAAAAAAACCAAAGAAATAAGGGGACCGTTCACTAATATATATATATATATATATGTATATATATATATATATGTATATATATACGGTTAGGTTCATTTGTGAGCAACCTCCTTGATTGTGAACCGTAGTTAACTAATTCTAGCCCTTGATTATCAATACACAAGTGTAAATTAATGATCAAGATTTGATAATGAAAATACCCTAGTGTATTTTACGATTTGATGATGTAAATCAATGACTAGGATTTGTTCACTTAGTTCACAAATACAATAGTGTTCACTCTAGAACCCCACCATATATATAGAGAAAGAGAGACAGAGATGAAGGTTAACGTACAATAGCCCTTTAATGTGCGATGGTACGCGACTTCATTCACACAATGACGCACATTATTTGAATAATTATGCACGTTATATTTGTAGGTGCCTCGAACCGGGGGCCTCACTGGAAGCAGCCTCTCTATTCCTACGGGGTAGAGGTAAAGCTGTCTATCTTACCCTTCTCAGACCCTACTTAGCTTTGGTATTGCTAGGATTTATTGAGTATGATGATGATGATATTGGTAGGTGCGTACCGTCTTATGTTAAGAAACTTTTGTATTATAAACTTTCACTATATGTGTGTGTGAGATGAATTGATCACTAATTAAACTACAAATACATTTAAAATATTAGTGAACTAATCCTAACCCTTGATTATAGATACACAAGTGTAAATCGGCCAAGATTTGATGATTAAAATAAACTAGTGTATTTTACGATTTAATGAAGTAAATCAATGGCTAGGATTTGTTCACTCATTTCACAAATATACTAGTCTTCATTCTATAACTTCACCCTATATATATATATATAGAGAGAGAGAGAGAGAGAGAGATAAGGGTTAACGTACAATAGCCCTTTAATGTGTGACGCTACGTGACTTCATTCACATAATTACGCACGTTATTTGCATAATTATTTATGGGTTGGGTTAAACCCTAATTACGCATGTTATTTGCATAATTACGCATGGATTGAGTTAAACTATAATTACATATATTATTTGTATAATTATGCACGTTATCTTGATGGGCACGTACCGTCTCATGTTAAGAACCTTTTGTATTTTAAACTTTCACTGTATGTGTGTGTTTGTGTGTGCATATGTGTGTGTGAGCTGAATTGATAAATAAATACATCTGAAATATGTGATATTGTCATATGCTGCATGAAACTATCTAATCAAGAACTAAGCAATACACTTTTGCAATTTGGACCAAAAGGTTTCAAATATCAAGGTTAAAGCTTTACAGTTTTTATCAATATCAACAGAAGAATATTTAGGGAACTCTATAGAGACTAAATATCGTCGCTATAGTTCAACCTATAGCGACGCCGTCTATAGTGACGAAACTATAGGGCTAATGCGACTGAGCAGTAGGAACGAACCTGTTGCGATGACATTTTGTCACGATGGACTATAGAGACGAAATTTAGTCGACAAAAGCTTGTTTTTTTTCTTCGCTAAAAGCTTTTTTTCTTGTAGTATACATAAGACACATAAATACGCAACTATCTAATATATTGGACTTATTATAATATAAATTTGAAAACTAAAGTTCGGTGGATTAAAATACACAACTTCAAGTTTTCAACTTGACCAAAACAGTCCTTGCCTTTAAAATTTAGAACTTGATAAAAACAACCCTTAACTTTTGAAATTGAAATTGACACCATGTACATTTTCTTAAAACTTTATAAAATATCATTTTCACCTATTAAGTTCTAACTTCTCATACTTACCAATGTATTTTCATTCTTTAGCTTAAAAGAAGAAAAGCTATTTTTTCACATGTTTATTTTTGTGTATGTGTCTGAGTAAATTAATGTTTCGACTTATTTTTTATGAAACAAATTAAGTCAAATATAATGCATTCTAATGCTTATTTTTATGTACGTTTCAGTAGGTATGCGGTTTAATATTTAAATCTAAGTGTCTGTATAATTCAAGTTTCAACATAATATTTCCGGAAACGAATTTGGTCAAATATAATACATGTTTATTTTTGCGTACGGTTTTCGATCGGTCTATGTTTTGACGCAAAATGTGTTTGGAAACGAGTCTGTTCAAATATAATACATTTCATTCGATGGTATAAATTCGAGTTATTATACATTTTGACGCCATTTAGTCTTGATGCAAAGGTAAGGGTAGTGTAGTGGTTAGGTGAAACACTTACTAGACGAACCAACTAGGGTCGTTCTGTTCTTTTTGTATCGGCAACGCTTTAGATCGGATATATCGAAACACACGTTTTCATATGGTTAATTAATCACATAATGTGCCGAAATCTATAAACAACGAAGACGTCACCACCACAACGCGTGACCTTTGGCAACAATCTAGTTAACTACTAGGTAGTAGGTACCAACCATTCTGAGGGAAACTATTCTATTCCTATTTGGAAAAAAATTGATATAGGATAGAAATATGGGTAAGAGTTGGATACAAAGTTAACTTTTCCTATAAAGTGTAGGAAGCCATATCGTTATGACATATGACAATTAGTTATTTTAATCAAAAGGGCAAGATGGTAATTTAGTAATTATTTTAAATATGGAATATATTATATTCTAAACCAACTAATGAAAATCTTAAAGAAACTGAATATCTCTTTGATTTCAAATGCGATGGTTATCAAAACTATAATACCGATCACTACAACATATTCACATTTAATTCATATTTAATCTGGTTCGTCACATTGTGTTCTATTACTAAAACAAACTACTATGAACACATCTACATTGTGTGTTGCCAGTTAGTAACTGGTCCGTCGCATTGTGTTTTAGCAGCCAGTAACTGTAACTGATTCGTCACATTGTGTTTTTATAAACAAATTCTTAACGTTGTATTTTAGCAGTCAATCACTAGTTCATCACATTGTATTTTATCACTAAAACACATTACCATGAACACATATAGTATCCAAAATCAAGTGAAGTAAAACACAATACTATGACCAGACTTCAAAAAAACACAAGGTATTCAACAAAACATACTGAATACATGTATACGCAGGATGTAATCACAATGTAGCTTTAGCACGTTAATCCTTTAATCAATATCAATGTAAAAAAAAAACTAAAACACAATATCAAACACACCTTTCAAATATTTTAAAGAAAACACATAAAAAACATCTTTGATCTCAAAAAAAAAAATAACAAAAACCTAGATGTGACTTATCACAATTTTTGGTATGATTTGGTATTTTTTAGATAGTGATTAGAGAGAGAGAGAAAATCATGACAATTATGGAGGTAGTTTTATAATTGTTAGTTATTTCCTTATCTAAATCAATTAAATGACACATTTACCTTCAATCAATTAAATTAACTTATTTTTGAGACACATATTATTAAAATGTCACTATGATGATCTCAACTATCAAACAACTCACAAATGATTAAGATCATTTCCTAGGAAAATAAACTTTGTATGATAACTCCACCCTAAAAATATAACCCTCCTTTTTGCAAAAGCATATGCACGCACAAACAACACATGTAGGAACTACATATTACAACAAGGTTTCGGCTCCTTAACATATCACATTAATTTCGTTACAAATTAATAATATCATTTCGAAAATACTGCACATGATATTACATATAGGAAGGAAGATTTAAAAGTCTCTAGTGGAACTTAAGGCTGGTCAAGACATTGTTGTTGACTGGATCAGCCAAATGATCCAGAAGGTTCTGGAAAGGTCCAACACCAGTCACCAAACCCTGAATGAAGTAACCCAAAATGGCCAACATAGCCAATCTACCATTCTTGATCTCTTTAAGCTTCAATTCCTTCATTGACTTTTCATCTTTTCCAAACCCTAATGGGTTGAAAAATGGCCCACCTGGGTATGCTGGGTCACCCGACCCGGCGAAACCGTTCTCCAAGCCCAAAAAGTATTGTTTTCCCATTGAACCAGGGTTGTACCAATCTTGAAGTCTTCTGTGCTCTGCAAAACCCATAAGAGCCATTTCAAATACAAACAGGGTGAAAGGGTCAGCCCAGTACTCGTATGTGCCGGCCGGAGGGATGACACCGGTCTTGAACCACGGGAGGGCGGTTTCGGCTGGGATGAGCCCAAGCTTGCCAAATATCTCAGGTGCAATGGCTCCAGCTGCACCCAACATGGCGAACCGACCGTTGATAACTTCACCATAAGCTAGCCACTTGGGTTCAATGAATCCACCAGTACCTTCTGGGTCTGAAAGACCAAGTGGGTCAAATCCATAGTCACCTGGGAGACTGTAAACATCAAAGTTTTAGGTGAAGAAAAACCAAGTACAAAGGCTTTGAATTTTAAGCTCAAATCTTGATCTTTAAAAATTGAATTTTTTTCTTAACTACTTATAGATTTTAGTCAATCTTTAAGATGGAAAACATTTAGCTTTGAGTATAACAGTTAAACTTTTATCTTTCTTTTGTTTTTGTTGTAGTAGATCTGTATCTTCACAACTGATAGCTAGTTAATATTTACAATAAATATCACATAGTTCTGACTTCAAAAGTCAATATATATCTTTCTTTTTATAGAACTGAAGCAAATAATCAAGTTTTTTAGCAAAAAAATTACCTTCCATCCAGGTAAGAAAGAGATTGCTTGGATGCAAACCAAAGTTGTCTGTTTGCTCCTTGCTGACACACATAAAATAAACTATCAACTATAGATCTAACTCACACATAACATGCACAAATATACATATATATATCTAACAGTTTACCTTAACAGGAGGGGTGGATGCAGCTTTCACAAGAAAAGAGACCTTTCTTGAAGATGTGTGAACTGGCCTAGCTCCAAGGATTTGCCTTGCAGACTCCACTGAGGAGGTGAGTGATGATGATGAAGCCAACGCTTGTGTTGCCATTTCCTTGAAACAATTAGAAGAAGGTTGCTTGTGCCACCGTTAGTGAATGATAGGTGGGAAACATAAGGGAGAGGGTGGAGGGTGGTGGGCCTGGTGAGGTTGTGGTTGTGGTTGGTGTTGAGCCAGCCTAAATTTGCAGATTAGGTTTGGGATCTTTTGTTCCAATGAGGTTATCACATGTGGCAGATCACTTGCTTGGATAAGAGATTTTTATTATCTCCCTTGGTAGTGGCCTTGAGATCTTGATTTTTATTTTATATATATTTTATTGGAATATTACTCGAAAGAAGTTGAAAGCTATTACAAAATTATACTTTTACCCTATATTTTGTTTATCAAAATTTTCAAAATCAGTACAAATTTATCAAACAGATTTTAATTTTTATAAACACTACATACATATATGGGGTACAGGATGTCATTTTTTTTCCTAAATGTATGATCTTAGGCCAATGGGTGTGAGAGCAGGGAAGGGGTCGGTGAAGATGGGGAAGAGGACTCGACACCCCAGAGTCTTATAAAACATAATCAAACTAATGAATCAAATATCAATACTTAAGTTCATTTAAAATTGAAACAAATCACCTAGTTTTTTAAATATATCTATAGTAAACAGTTAAATGTAGTAAATGAAATGATGAATATAAACCCACTTAAATATATTTATCTGAATTTTTATATTTAATTACTAAACTTTCTTAGTTATCTAAAATATAAACAAGAAACATAACTAAAACCGAATAGCAATGGCAGGAATAAATGTATCAAGATCATAAAATAGTATGGTTAAAGTTTCTAGTTTAATGGTGTATATTACTATAGATTTAGGAGTAACTTTGTAGAGTGTGTGTCGATTAGATCCCTTAACTTCTTTCAATATGCTTATGTCACGTTACTTATATCATCTACTACTCTCTCATATTCTCTTTATGGCGCAACTTAAACCGTCATACCCTCTTCCCTTTTTTCCTTTTTATTAGAAGTAAAATAATTAAACAAATAATTAGGTAATAAATTCCTAAAAAAATCAAAAAATGCATTCCTCAAAATAAAATAAAAAATTACATACCGAAAAATAAAAATAAAACATTCCTAATAATTTAAATTAAACATTCTAATACACAATTTTAAACTAATACATTACTAATAAAAATAATTAATCCCGAGAGAGGAGAACGATCAACGTTACGACCATCCAACCTATCATCGGAATTTCGATAAGACAGGCTTTTGGGTGTTAGGCAACACATATCCTCATCTCATCTTTGTACATATTCCTCCCTTGGGTCAATTTCGTAGCCTTTGGCCTATGCTGGGTGTCGGGTTCAAGTTTGTTGGTGGAGGGTTTGGCAGTGTAGGATCAGACACCTCACCGATTCAAATACCTGCAAGTTGAAGTCGACTCATGGTATAAACGTATGTCAAGCTCAACTCTTCAACGATTAAATCGTTAGGATGTTATGGTTGGTAGTATTCATAAATAGGAGGCTGGTTTGTAGGCAGTGGGTTTGTGGATTGTTGGTTTGCAAGACGTCTTGTTCGTTGACGGTTGGACGATAGTGGGCTTAAAAGTTGCGGGTTTAAACGACGAAGTGTTGACCGCCGAAGGTTTGAAGATTCTGTCGGCTCGGTAGTCTACCAAATAACCTCCACCCATGTTAATAGAATTAGGTGAGAAAATATTGGGTGTAGAGAAAAATTTGTAGTAAACGGCAGAGATATTAAAATGAGGTAGAATGTGAAATAGGTGGAAATGTAAATAATAAGAGTGAAAAATATTTTTTTTGAATTTTAACAGCTTCATACCCGTTTAAAAAGCCATGCACACCATAAAAGCAATCGGGTAGACCCAATCCAACCCTACTCGTGGGCCCTATCCGCACCACCGGCGGTGTTTGGGTTGCAGGTAAGGGATACCAGCTTATGTCCCTGGTCATCTTAGGGAGAAATAGGTGTAAGTTTCTTATTTCTCAGTGACACTAGCTAGATTTCTAAATCATGTATTAGTTCACTATCACATTAAAGTGTTTGGAAATTTGTACAAAATTATATTTGACACTGGAGAAACTCCTAAATGGGAATGGATTTCTAGAAAAAACGAAGTTCAAGATTCGGATATTACACAAGTCAAGCGAATTACCTTATATAAAGGTCACCTGTAACACTCTATCTCGTTAATACCGACTAACTTAAATATTCGTAGAATGAGGTCCCAGATTTTTTTTAAATACAGAACTTATACGTCTGATTGACTGATAACCCAGACGAACCGACATAACTAATTTTTACACTTAAAATACAAGCCAAAAATTATAATGCTTAAACTTGAAAACTTTGTCGTGCATGATCATGCTTCATCCTTCCATAAATGTTTCCTAAGGGATAGCGGTTTATTAGTGTCCGATTCGTCATATGCTTGGTCGTCCATCTGGTACCCACCTTTGTAAAAGCCTAATATAAACACTAAAACAATTAGTGTTTGAGTTAAACGGTCAAAATGATAAAAACAACAAAGATAAACAAATTTTATTCTTTAGAAGTTTATTCCTCTAAAATCCAATTCACATCCAATTCGGTTTGTTGTTTTACCCAACTGACCCCTCAGGGGACTTTAAGCATTCTAGCTCAAGTCTCCTATATCACTTATCATGTTTCCCACATTTTCTCTCAACTATAACCGCGATTCTGTTGGTTTCATTTAACAAAACAATAACTTTTCATTATTATCTTCCGGTATAACATTTTACCAAAAATGACCCGTTAGGAGACATTAAACCAAAAGCCTACGCCTACCACTTTTTGTAGGTTCGGTTTGCTAATCAATGTCGATGTATACAAAGATTAATCCTAAGCCGGATGTGCGGAATCCATCAGAAATAGGTAGAAACACACGATTTGACAATTTCAACGTTTTCTATTAACTTCACAGTCTTGGTACAATTTTGACAGCGCTTCGCATCACAGGTCACCAAAAACTCTACTAACAAATGAACATACACACCTATATATAGACATCCACATTCGTGAAAAGTGAGCTTCGTGAGAAGGTAGTCTACCTTCTCACGAAGGTAATCTACCTTACATCAAACAATAACTTGTAAACTTTTTTACATCAAGATGTAGGCAACAAGCATATGCATCAACACTTTTATGTTACCAAAAAGATCAACCTAATTTTAGAACTCATTAGTAATCTACCCTTAGGGATAGTTTGCCCGCTTTATCACCCAGGTCATTTTAATCAATTTAGTCCATTTCAGCATAATGTACGTGCTTTGGCTCGAATGACCGTTTAACCTAAAATGCTAAATGCATTTCACTTGGATTAATGTATTACCTAAATTTGACCCATCACTCTTTAGTTGAGCCATAAGCCCCTACCGAAAGCATAACCTTTTATACATACCTGTCACAAGTCAAAACCACTGACTAGTTATCCATACCTTGCGATTTCTATTTATTTCCAATCTGTGGCAATGCATGCCCATACATTATGCTTACCTATAAGCATAAAACTTGACAAAACAAAGCATTAAATAACAGGTTCAAATGGTGATCACCATTTGACCTGCACGACTCGTTTGTCCTTTTGACCATTCTTGATTCGCCCTTTTTGGAATCTAAATCAATCTTTATATTGTTTATCACAAAAATTCAAATTTACTTATTTGACCTGTTTGGTTCGTGTCAGCAATTATTTACACCAAAACTCATTTCTACTAGTTTTGGTTCGCGTCAGCAAATGTTTATACTACAAACTCATTTCTATTTGTTTGACCCGTTATGGCTTGCGCCATAAAGTATTCCTTTCAAAACTCATTGTTTACCACTAAAATATGGTTTCGCACCAACTTGTAAGACCCATTCTATGATTTTTATAGTAATTTTCATACAAACATATTCGCATATTGACTTTTAAGGTAGTTTGCATACAAACATATTTGCATATTAACTTTTAAAGTAGTTTGCATACAAACATATTTGTCACACCCCGACCCGCAGCGGAAAAGGTGACCGGGGCATGATTGGGTTATCATCAAAGCTCATGACATTTATTTTAACGTTTCATATTCATTAATACAATTAATGGAAATTTACAATCATAGTTACATCATGACCTAAACATCAATCTAAGCTTCTTTGTTTTCTTCTAAGGCATTTCCTATGTTTTCCTTGCTTCATCCTGCTCACCTGTATCATGTGTAAAAATGGTTTTTGGATCAACAAAAAGTTGGCGAGTGAATCCTATGGAAAACATTTGAACAAGTTTATTTAATTGATTACAAAATAAAGTGCACAACCACACATGAGTAAAAATAGATGTAAACTTATTCACCAATCAATTTAATATTAAACAATACACACATGAACAATAATGGATCGTTTAGAGGCACGCGTTGCTCAACTCGTCTCTCACGAGGAACTGATGGGCCTAATGAATGAATTGCATAAACTTGACAATATGAAATACATAACCACAAACAATATAAACTCAATAATACACACACGAACAATAATGGATTTGTTTTGAGGCACGTGTTGCTCAACTCGTCTCACACGAGGAACTGATGGGCCTAATGAATGAATTGCATATAAATAGACAAAAAGAAATACATAACTACAAGCAATGTATACAATCTAAGTTTAGATCACAATATGGTATGGCACAAGTTTAAATAAACGAGTTAATTTTATAACACATGACACACCCCAAAACGTGTAATTAAAAAGGGGAGTTGTAAGATTCACTCACATTGGGTGCGTTCGGTTGATGATGTTGAATGCGCACGAAGTGGTTTTAACCACGAGTGAAATTAACCTAAATAATGGCATAATGTTTTGGTAAGTAAACGGGTTTTATTAATCCATTTTAGTAGGATTGTTGGGTGTATTTTTGTGAGTTTAAGGCTATTTTCTAACCTTAAAAATGTTATTTTTAAGTATTTTTAATTGATTTTTAAATAAAATAAATAAATAAAAATAATAAAAAAATGTTGACTTTTTGACCGTTGACCGTTGACCGTTGACCATTGACTTTGACTGTTGACCGGTTCGTATGCGTGTATGTGTGCGCTGGGTGAGGCTCGAACCCGAGACCTCCCGTACGCGTGCACGCAGCTCTACCAACTGAGCTACGTGTCTAACCCGAAATATTTCTGTTTTTAATTATATTTATATACTAATTAGATTAAACATAAAATCCTTTAATTTTAAAAACGATTTAAATCTAACGACTCGGTGCGCTCCACAGGTCTAGAACCCGGGACCTGTGGTTTAGGTTAACTCACAGTCCACCGCTGGACTGTGTGTTTAACTTGTTATATAATCTGATTTTTATTATACTTATATACAATTAAATAATTTCATTTCTGCCTTATTTAAAAAGTTGGATAATTGTCCGGACCGGTGCGGTAGTCCGGATTCGAACTCGTGACGTGTGTTTAAACATTCACACAGTCCACCGCTAGACTGTGTGTCTATCTTGATTATTATTCTGGTTTTTATTAAACTTAACATATATCAGCAGTGAATCCGGTTCGGTAAAAAAAGAGCATTTTTATTAAGGCGAGTGTGCGTGGGACATGTATCGAACTCGAGACGTTTACGTGTTTAATGTGCACACAGTCCACCGCTGGACTGTGTGTCTAACCCGAGTTATAACTTGATTTTAATTATACATATACACAACTGAAACTTCGTCTTCTTCGTTGAACTTAACCAGAATCGGAAGTCCGACTGGTTCGATGTTTTAATCATGTTCTTTAGTGTTTTTAGGTTAATTACAGGTGAGATATATAAAAAAAGAATGAAAGATTTAAGCGTAAGGTATACCGACTGGACTCCTCTGTTTCTCCGGCGAAACTCCGGTGACAGCAGAAACTTCCGGCGACGTGTGTCCTGCGGCAGAGAGTCTTCAGCAAGCTTGAAATGGATGTGGGTGTCTTCGGTATAAGCTCTGGGGGTTCAGTAAGGCTCAGAAGTGAAGGGTTCGGTTTTCCGGCGATTTGCAGGTGTTTTCCGGCGAGTGGAATTACGTCGGGTAAAGGTGCGGTTTTGAGCGAAAAAGCTTGCAGAGGTTCGAGGAGGTATTTATACGGCAGGTCATCGATGAATTTGGTCCGATTTCCGACTTGATTCGTCGGTTAGAAACTTTCCGGCAGTTATAACTTGTGTCGCGGACTCAGGCGTCGGTTATAACCGATGTAGTGATTAGGTTTACGTTATAACTGAAGAAATCGTCAATTCTTGGCGAGTTAGTCGGGATTTCCGACGACTGCAAATAGGCGCGTCGGTTTTGAATTCGATTCTCATGTTATGAATTAATTGTCTTCAATATTGAACAAGAAACGTAAGCGGCGCAGTGGTTGAGTGTGTGTGTGTTAAGTCTCTGCTGAACCGGTTGACTGACCCGGGTTCGAAACCCGGCAGCAACATTATATTTTTATTTCATTATTTTTAACAATTTTTCAAAAACAAATTATATATCCAATATAATAATTAATTAATTATCGTTTAAAATTAATTTGGGCATTAAATACGCCACGAAATTTTAAACTGATTGTTCGGTTAATAAACGGAGCGGGTTTGGTAAAATCCGTTTTTTTTACGGATGTTACAATATTTGCATATTTCGTGTCAGCAACTATTTACACCAAAACTCATTTCTACTAGTTTTGGTTCGCGCTAGCACATTTTATTTCAAAATTCATTCAATTCTTTGATTATCTTTTTTCTGAACCAATTACATCAGTAGAGGTTCTATTTAAGAGGTGTAAGCTTTACTTACCTTGTGTTTGTTCGATCTTCCTAGCGTCTTTGACCCGTTTGACCCATTCTTTTTCAAGCTCCCACCTAGCTTGTCAAGAGTCAAATTATCACATAATATCCACAAGATGATTAGATTAGTCATCCAGCATAATTACCATCACTTTTACATCTCATTTATCATTCAATTCTATTGTTGGTCAGTTTAACTTTTAGAAGTCAAACTACCAATTCACATATATATGCATTAACAATTTATCTCCTTTGTTCCTGTTAATACAACGACTTGCGTTTTTCTATATGCAAGTACCTTAGATTCTTAATCACACCCTATAAATGTAAATTATTAATCAAAAGTCATATTTATATCTAGACCAACCGGTGTCTCATGTTCCGCCATTAGTTAAACTTTTATAAAAACCACAACTTTAGTGCTGCACTTTTGTGAAGCAGCTACTCATGACACGTTTTGACAACTTTAACATTTAAATCAGTTTTTCATGTTCAAAGATGGATTGTCGGGGACTCATATACTTTTCCAAGCATATATGGTACGCCCTCTAACAGTTTTTCTATGGTTTTATACTATTTTTCAAAAATTAGGACAACTTGTAAAATGGTCCCAAACAGCATGCTGAGAAGGCTGCATAGTTGTAGGAATCGTATTTTTTGACCCGTTTAACATGTGAATTAGTTTTTCCTTTCTAAAAGTGAAATGAAGTCATTTTGATGACCACTCTAATTAGGTTAATTTGTCAACATCTAACCATGTAATTTCAATTCAACAAATAGGCATCTTTCTTGTAAACACATTAGCACCTACATTTCAATTTATTATGAGTTGACACACAATTTAACTATCTTGATTTCATGGATTCTAATTTCTCATCAAAACCCACTTCCTCATACATATACACAATAACCCAAACACTTTGTTCATGATAAATGCTTTCACAAATTCATCTAAGGATGTAGCCCTAAGCATGTATATCACATTTTAGGTCACACTATCAACAACTTGTTTAAGAACTCAATCATTCAAGTTCATCCACATATCAATCATCACCAAAACTAAAATTAAAACATATCTTATGTTTATCACACATGGATGACTAATAATTTCAGTTCATGCATGAACTTTAGACTCAATTTGCCTTTCAGTTTGTTGATTTAGATTTTGTGAAGGATTTCCCCCATTCTTTCTCATCTCAGTTCGACACACACACACACACATAAGTGTGTGTGTTTTACTTTTATTTCATTTAAATAAATCTAGTTTTCATTTCTCCCACTTTGGTCTCTCATATTTGGTTTTTATTATAAAAATCATTGTTTAGCCAATTTACTAACACACAATATGTTTTTAACATAAGTTAATATTCCTAGTTACCTACAACCTGTTAATTACCAACGAACATGATAATTCTGTTTACTAAGTTCGGGGATGCTACAACTCGACTTAAATTGTGTACCGATATCCCGTACCTTTTATAAACCTTAATTTTCTTAAAACATTTATATAACATTAGGTTTGTTTATTTAAATCCTAATGTTTACGGGTTAATTTTTACCACTAACAGTATTTTGCCCGCTCATCCCCAGTAATTTGGTTTAATTATCAAGCCCGTTTCTAGAGTGTTATACAAACCAGCCATCAATGGTATATCTCAATTTTAGAAGTAACTAAGTGTCACTACTGCTCATTATTACTAGTGCTTGCAGTTATCGCTGCTTGTAACTAATAATGACACAGTTACTACTACATTGTAATAACTTACCACTGAAGATTAATTTCCCATTGATCAGTATTAAATTACAACTTAACTTACAACTGAAGTAATGTGCCACTACTGAATCAAAGTGCAACTTATCTTCGTTGTAACATTTGTATAAAACGGTTTTCCACAATCCGCACCATTTGTTAAATCAAATGTTTGCTTCATAAATTTTTGTGTATATTATTATAAATTTGTTGCAAAATTTTAAAGGATTATGATTAATAGATAATAGAAATTAATAATAAAAGAAAGAAACTCATTAAAAGGAGAAGAGGAAATAAATAAATAAAAAGGTAGGGTAACCGGACTCGAACCCGGGTTCCCTCACCAATTACACACACTAACACACCACTGCACTACACATATATGATATTTATTCCTTCAATAAAATTATAGCATATACACATACTTCTCGCGAATAAAAGAAACCTGCAAATCTCATAACAGAACCCTGGAAGAAACGCCCTGTTTGACCAAATTAAAATCAAATTTAAAAAACAAACGGATGTAACTGCCGTGCAGTTACAAAATCTTCTATATAATTCGAAAACCGTTAGAAATTTGACTATCTCAAATGTAACCGAAACCCAATGATTGTGTGAAATTCATCTATAAATAGCAATAAAATCCTTCGAAACCAATCACACCATTCTTTCTCACTTAAAAACTCTTTGTCACCCGCTGGTTTACCTCACTGTCGGAATTTCTTCAAAATCGCCGGAATCACCATCACTGCCAATTTTGCTCACAGTATCATCTGCACTGAATCCTTCTATCTTTCCATATTTGTTAACTGCAATGAAATGGTAGTAAGTTGATTTGAAACATTGAGCCTAGATCAGAAGCATAGGCGGGTTTAACTTCTGAGTTTAAAATCGGGTGAGGAAGATGAAGTTAACGGGTATATATATATATATATATATATATATATATATTAAATCGTAGGTTTTAAAATGGGTTAGACACATAGTCCAGTGGTGGACTATGGACTATGTGCAGTTTCAGAGCATCGGTCACGAGTTCGATTCACGTAGATATCCGGTTCCAGCAATAACAAAATGTTTTTTTTAGATAGTCAGAACACCTACCAGACAGTATTTAAATTTAATATAAATCTTGATTTAAATGGGTTAGACACCCAGCCCAGTTGGTTGGGCTGGGTGCAAAACATGGTTAAGGCACGGGTTCGAATATTGGAAAGTATGCCGGTTCGATTGGATTAAAAATCTTTTTAATTATGTAAAATATGAAATTATGTAAATAGTATATATGTATAATAAAAATCAGGAATCTAACGGGTTAGACACATAGCTCAGTTGGTAGAGCTGTGTGCACGTATACGAGAGGTCTCGAGTTCAAATCCCACCCCACGCATCCAATATTCACAAAGAAATCAGTCAGGTCTGACGTCAGATCTGACAATTATTTTTTTATATTAACTTCTCATATTTTATTTTATTTATATTGATACTTTAGTTAAAAGCTAAATAAAAAAAGAGAAAGAATAAAATACACCAATATATAATTTCAAAGGTTATTTAATCTCAACAAAAACCACCATAAATAAATCTAACAAAATTATTAAACCCAACCTGTTTATAATTTAAAATTATCATATTATTATCTTAGGTTAGTATGTGTTCGTTGATCAAATCCTCCACTCGTGCGCACTCATCCTCAAGCAGGAATACGCATCCACTGTGAGTGGATCTCTACAAATTCCCCTTTTTAATCATGTTTTGGGATGTATTATGTGTCGTACATGTTTTATTTGCTTTAACACTTGTGCTAACATCGTTTCATGATCAAAGGTGTATATTTATTTGTATGGTTATGTGTGGTTACATTATATCATTTCAGTGCATTCATTCATTAGGCCCATCAGTTCCTCGTGGGTTACGAGTTGACCATAAAGTGCCTCATTAGATCGGCTCCGTTTGATTGAGCCTTGATCTCAAGTACATCATTCATCATGCTATGTGTTCATTGTGGATATTATTTGGTTTGTGATGGTTTATATATATATCTATGCTCACTTGTGATTCATGCACAAATTTTTATTTAAACAACTAATATAATAAACGTTTAAATGTTTTAGATTCACTCGCCAACTTTTGTTGACCCAACTCTTTTGTTTTACGCATGATACAGGTGAACAAGCTGAAGAAAGAAACATATAGGACTGGCCTTAGAAGAATTAAAAAAACTATTATGCTCTGAACAATGTTTTGACTTTTATTTGTGCTTGTGTGACTCGTTGTATTTGAATATTTGGGGTTTTAAATTAAATAAATATGAGATTTATTAGTAAATGTCATGAGCTTTGGTGATAACCCAATTATGCCCCGACTATTACTTCCGCTACGGGTTGGGGTGTGACATATTGGTATCAGAGCTTGTGACTATAGGGATATAGGATACGTTATTAGACCCTTAGAGCCTATACTATAGTTAATTAGATTTTAAATGTTTATGTGTTACATGCAAAACTCATGATGTTTATGTGTTTCATGTTTATTTCACACGCAATCATATGCAAACACTTTCACTATTATATGTCAAAATGTGATGCTTATTATACTCTATACATATTGTTAGCATATCATACCTACGCAAGCACACACATGACAATTCCAACCTTTCATGATTTTCTTCTCAAGGGTTTTTCAATGTTTTTATGTTTTCAATCACATCAATGTGAGTTCCATGATGGGCATGTAGTAACTGGAAGGGTACGAGTAGCGGTAGTCGGAACGTCCTGTCTAGGCTTGGCATTTGTATAAATCCAAATAATGGACCAGTTTGCCTACCTGGGGACTTACGATGAGAGTACAAAGGACCTATTAGGCCAAAGCATGCCACACCAAACGTCGTGTGAACTAACCCCACTTTGAGTTGTCATTGTGTCTGTACCTGGACACATTCTGACCTTATTATGTTTTATAATTTTTCATTCGGGTTATGCTAACATTAGCAGGCCAACATCAATGTGAACCCTACCAAGCCCAGTAGTCATGGGGGCCCACGTGACTACCAAGGCTGAAGTACGGGAGACATTTGGAGGCCCAATCTTAAGCAAGCCCAAGACATTCTATGGATGTAGTTAAATTCATGTTTCATTTATTTTATGTTGTTTTCATTCTTTTTACGACACATGACATCAAAGAACGTTCAATTCATAATATCGCTCCGTATTTCCTATAGATGTATGCTAGACACTCTCGAGGCGGTAGGAGATCAGGAAGATCCAGCGAGCGCATAGCCACTCACATCGCTCAACAAATGGCTGCCGTACTTCCGGATATTGTTGTGCAAGTTCAACAAGCACTAGCCGCCAATCCCACTAACCCCACCAACCAAGACGGGCAAAATATCGCCAACCCTCCTCCCAACACCACCAAATGTACTTACAAGCATTTCAAGTCCTGCGATCCCCCAAAATATGAAGGGACTGAAGGTGTCACTGCTCTCCTCTGTTGGTTTGAGGAGATGGAAAGCACTTTTCTTAATTGTGATTGTCTCGATGATCGCAAGGTGCGCTATGCTACTGGTCGGTTGTTTGGAGTAGCACTTACTTGGTGGAACACAGAAAAGGGAAGCGAGGTCTGAAGCCGCCATGGCCTTGACTTGGGATGAGTTGAGGGAAATCATAAGACGCTTCTGCCCAAGAAGCGAAATCAAAAAGCTGGAAGACGAGTTTTACTCATTAAAGCAAAAGGAGGGAGACCACACCACTTACAACAAGAGGTTCCTCGAGTTGAATCAGATGGTCCCCAACCTGTTCACTCCTCTTTATCGTTTAATCGAGCATTACATTCGAGGCCTTCCCTCAAAAATTCAAGATTTTGTGCTAAGTACTTCACCTGCAACACTCGAAGCTGCCATGGAACTGGCTACCGAACTGACGGAGAATCGCATTCGAAATGGCGATTTTAAAGATGAGAAAAAGAAAGAAAAGGCATCTGCTGAAACTCCAAACCCAACTCCAGCAGGATCATCTCCCAAATTTATTGGAAAAAGGAAGTGTAATGGGGAGAATTTCGCCGTTACCCAAACCAATCCTCCCATCACTGCTGCCCCAATCACACAAGTCGCCCTTCAAGCCACTCCATTTAAGAAGCCATATGCTGGTCCACACCCAAACTGTAACTGATGCCAGTACCATCATCCCCCTGAGAACCCTTGCCAATACTGCACAAGTTGTGGCTGTGCCTGTCACACAATTCAAACTTGCCGTGTTCTCCAAAAACCAAATCGCAACCCACCACAAGCCCAAACCAATAATCAAGTGGTGGGCCAAGCCCAAAATCAACAACCCTTACTTTTACCACCTGCTCAACCTATGGCTCAGCCCTACTACCAACCCAACTACCCGATGATGCAACCTGTCAGAGCATGGTTCAATTGTGGCGATCCCACCCATTTTCGTAACACATGTCCACGCCTGGTGAACATCATTAATGCTCAAGCTCAAGCCAACCCGGTTAACCAAGCTAATCAAGCTAATCCACCTACTAGAGGAAGAGCTTTCAATATCAACACCAACCAAGCTAGGGCTGATAACAATGTGGTCAATGGTACGTTCCTTATTAACGGTATTTATGCATCCATACTATTTGATACTGGTGCGGATAAGAGTTTTGTGTCCTTACAATTCGAAGCTATTCTTGATTTACCTCGCGTTAGCCTCGCTGAACCATTCACGGTGGAAGTTGCTGATGGTGAACCGATTGCGTTAGACTCGATCATTCGCGGTTGTACTCTTACTCTTAATGACCACGACTTTTCAATCAATCTTATTCCTATGAAGTTGCGTAGTTTTGACATTATCACCGGAATGGATTGGCTTAGTCAGCATCATGCAGAAGTTGTGTGCTATGAAAAAATTATTCGAATTCCTCTCGCTGACGACCAAACTTTGCGCATTTTTTGTGAAACTCCTTCTAAAGGCCTTAAATTGATGTCATGCCTCCAAGCTCGTAGATATCTTCGCAAGGATTATATCGCGTTTCTAGCTCATATTGTCAAAAAGGAAGACAAGGAAAGGAAGCTCGAAGATATTCCCATCGTTAAAGAATTTCTTCAAATTTCCTCATGTGCGAGAATTCGAATTTCGAATCGAACTTGTACCTGGTGCTACAACAATCGCAAAATCCCCTTATAGGTTAGCCTCATCTGAGATGCAAGAATTGGCTAGTCAGCTGCAAGAGTTGACTAACAAAGGATTCATACGTCCTAGCTCATCACCATGGGGTGCGCCTGTTCTTTTTGTGAAAAAGAAAGATGGAACTTTTCGTATGTGCATCGACTATAGAGAGCTTAACAAACTGACCATCAAAAACCGCTATCCATTACCTCGTATTGATGATCTTTTAGATCAACTTCAAGGCGCCACCTGTTTTTCAAAAATCGACCTTCGTTCTGGTTATTATCAGCTTAGAGTGCGTGAAGAAGATATTCCTAAAACTGCTTTTCGAACTCGTTATGGCCACTATGAATCATGGTCATGCCTTTTGGTTTGACCAATGCTACTGCAGTCTTTATGGATTTGATGAATAGGGTGTGCAAACCCTATCTCGATCGTTTCGTCATAGTTTTCATTGATGATATTCTTATCTATTCAAAGACCAAATTTGATCATGAGCGTCATCTTCAACTCATCCTAACACTTTTGAGAACTGAAAAGCTTTATGCTAAGTTCTCGAAATGTGAGTTTTAGCTAGAAGAAGTGCATTTCTCGGCCATATCATTAACAACAAAGGAATTCATGTTGACCCTGCAAAGATCAAAGCTGTGCAAGAGTGGCAAGCTCCACGCACACCTACTGAAGTTAGATCATTTCTTGGTCTAGCTGGTTACTATCATCGTTTTATCGCAATTTTTTCTCGTATCGCCGTTCCACTCACAACCTTAACTCATAAGGGCAAACCCTTTATGTGGGGACCTAAACAAGAAGAGGCTTTCCAAACTTTGAAGCAAAAACTTTGTGATGCACCTATACTCACACTCCCTGATGGTTGCGAGGACTTTGTGGTTTATTGTGACGCGTCAGGGCAAGGGTTAGGTTGCGTTCTAATGCAAAGAGGTAAGGTGATAGCCTACGCCTCAAGGCAACTCAAAGTGCATGAGAAGAATTATACCACTCACGACCTAGAACTTGGAGCAGTCGTGTTCGCCCTTAAGATATGGAGACATTACCTCTATGGTACCAAGTGTGAAATCTACACTGACCACAAGAGTCTTCAGCATATCTTTAATCAAAAGGAATTGAACATGAGGCAACGTCGATGGATTGAACTTCTAAACGACTATGATTGCGAAATTCGATATCATCCTGGCAAGGCTAATGTTGTGGCTGATGCCCTCAGTCGAAAGGAGTATGCAAACTCAATTCGTCTTATGTGTTTTCAAATTGTGACCAATCTTCAAAACCGAATTAGAGCAGCACAACATATTTCCGTCACGGAAAATGATGTACGAGATGAACTGTCTTGTGGAGCTGAAACCAAGCTAGAATCCAAATCAGATGGTATACTCTACTACCTAAATCGTATTTGGGTACCTGATCGTGATCATCTTCGTGCTTTTCTCATGAATGAGGTACACAAAACTCGATACTCTATACATTCAGGAGCCGATAAAATGTATCAAGATTTACGATACTCCTACTGGTGGCCTGGCATGAAGAAAATATCGATGTATTTGTTTCCAAGTGCCTTACATGTTCCAAAGTAAAAGCTGAGCATCAGAGACCTTTAGGACTTCTTGTTCAACCTGAAATACCTGTATGGAAGTGGGAAAATATAACCATGGATTTCATTACTGGGTTACCTCGCACCTCCAGTGGGTATGCCACCATTTGGGTTATCATTGATCGTCTCACTAAATCAGCTCATTTCATTCCAATCCGCGAAGATTTCAAGAACGAGAAGTTAGCTCGTATTTATATCAATGAAATTGTGAGCCGTCATGGTGTACCTCTGAGTATCATTTCTGATCGAGATAGCCGTTTCACTTCACGAACATGGCAAGCCGTACAATCCGCTATGGGTACACGTCTGGATCTTAGCACCGCCTTTCATCCCCAAACTGATGGACAATCCGAGCGCACCATATACACCCTTGAAGACAAGTTGCGAGCATGTGTCATAGACCTCAAAGGTAATTGGGACACTCATTTTGTAACATCCGTCAAAAACCGGATTTACCAAACCCGCTCCGTTTAATAACCGAACAATCAGTTAAAAAAGTTCGTTGCGTATTTAATGCCCAAAATAATTTTAAACGATACATAATTAATAAGTATATGGGGATATATAATTTGTTTTTGAAAAACTGTTAAAAATAAGAAAATAAAAATAAAATGCTGCTGCCGGGTTTCGAACCCGGGTCAGTCAACCGGTTACAAGCAAAGACTTAACACTTAACCATCCAACCACTGCGCCACTTATGTTTCTTGTTAATAAGTGGAAACAATTAATTCATAACATGAATCTAAATTTCAAAACCGACGCGCCTATTTGCAGTCGTCGGAAATCCCGAGTATCTCGCCAAGATTCGACGGTTTCTTCAGTTTTAACGTAAACATTCACTACTACATCGGTTATAACCGACGCCTGAACCCGCGAACGCAAGTCATAACCGCCGGGAAACGTAATGACCGACGAATCAAGACGGAAATCGGACCAAATTCATCGATGTCCCGCCCGATAAATACATCCTCAAACCTCTGCTAGCTTTTTCGCTCACAATCACACCTTTACCCGACATAATTCCACTCGCCGGAAAAGTTCTGCACCTCGCCGGAAAACCGAGCCCTTCACTTCTAAGCCTTACTGAACCCCCAGAGCTTATACCGAATTCACCCACATTTATCTCAAGCTCGTTGAAGACTCTCTGCCGCAAGACATACGTCGCCGGAAGTTTCTGCTGTCACCGGAGTTTCGCCGGAGAAACAGAGGAGTCCAGTTCGGTATACCTTACACCTAATCCTTCATTCTTTTTATTTAATCTCGCATGTAATTAACCACCAGACACTAACGAACTTGATTAAATCTTCGAACCAGTCGGACTTCCGATTCTGGTTAAATCCAACGAAGAAGACGAAGTTTTTCTGTTGTCTATAAGTTTAATTTAAATCAAGATATAACTCGGGTTAGACACACAGTCCAGCGATGGACTGTGTGCAAATTAAACACGCTCACGTCCCGAGTTCGATTCTTGTTCCGCGCATGCTTACCTTGATAAAAATGTTTTTTTTTTTACTAAACCGGATTCATTTCACATAGATGTTAAATATAATAAAAACCGGAATAATAACCAAGATAGACACACAGTCCAGTGGTGGACTGTGTGCGCATTTAACGCACAGGTCACGAGTTCGAGTCCGGACTACCGCACCGATCCGGACAATTATCAAACTTTTTAAATAAGGCAGAAATGAAATTATTTAATTGTATATAAGTATAATAAAAATCAAATTATATAACAAGTTAAACACACAGTCCAGCGGTGGACTGTGTGTTAACCTAAACCACAGGTCCCGGGTTCGAGACCTGTGGAGGACGCCGGTTCGATACATTAAAATCGTTTTTAAAAAATAAATGATTTTCAGTTTAATTCAATTAGTATATAAATATAATTAAAAACAGAAATATTTCGGGTTAGACACGTAGCTCAGTTGGTAGAGCTGCGTGCACGCGAACGGGAGGTCTCGGGTTCGAGCCTCACCCGGCGCAAACAATTTCACAGCCTGACCGGTCAACAGGTCAACAAGTCAACGGTCAACGGTTAACTGTCGCAAAAAGTCAAATTTTTTTATTTTATTATTTTCATTTATTTATTTTATTTAAAAATCAATTAAAAATACTTAAAAATAACATTTTTAAGGTTAGAAAATAGCCTTAAACTCACAAAAATATATCCAATCATCCTACTAAAATTGATTAATAAAATCCCATTATTTACCAAACCATTATGTTATTATCTAGGTTAGTTTCACTCGTGGTTAAATCCGACTTCGTGCGTATTCATCATCATCAACCGAACGCACCCAATGTGAGTGAATCTTACAACTCCCCTTTTTAATTACACGTTTTGGGGTGTGTCATGTGTCACGAAATTAACTCGTTTATTTAAACTGGTGCCATACCATATTGTGATCTAAACTTAGATTGTATACATTGTTTGTAGTTATGTATTTCATATTGTCAATTTATATGCAATTCATTCATTAGGCCCATCAGTTCCTCGTGTGAGACGAGTTGAGCAACGCGTGCCTCAAAACAAATCCGTTATTGTTCGTGTGTGTATTATTTAGTTTATATTGTTTGTAGATACGTATTTCATATTGTCAAGTTTATGCAATTCATTCATTAGGCCCATCAGTTCCTCGTGAGAGACGAGTTGAGCAACGCGTGCCTCAAAACGATCCATTATTGTTCATATGTGTATTATTTAATATTAAATTGATTGGTGAATAAGTTTACATCTATTTTTACTCATGTGTGGTTGTGCACTTTATTTTATAATCAATTAAATAAACTTGTTCAAATGTTTTCCATAGGATTCATTCGCCAACTTTTTGTTGATCCAAAAACCCTTTTTACACATAATACAGGTGAACAGGATGAAGCAAGGAAAACATAGGAAATGCCTTAGAAGAAAACAATGAAGCCTAGATTGATGTTAGGACATGATGTAATAATGAATGTATAATTCCCTTTAAAATTGTATTAATGAATATGAAACGTTAAAATAAATGTCATGAGCTTTGATGATAACCCAATCATGCCCCAATCACCTTTTCCGTTGCGGGTCGGGGTGTGACAGATTGGTATCAGAGCCATGACTATAGGGATATAGGATAGGTTATTAGACCCTTAGAGCCTATACTATAGTTTGCCTAAATTTTAATTGTTTAGGTGGTTACATACGAACTTATGATATTTATTTGTTTCATATTTGTTTATACTTATAGTCAAACATACATACTTACATACACATTCATCATACATATTTCAATGTTCATATATTCAATTCATCTTCATACTTTTATTATTCAAAGATTTTGTTGCAATTTTCAAATCTCATCAAAGTAAGTTCTGCGACGGGCATGTAGTAACTGGAAGGCTACAAGTACCGGTAGTCGGAACGTCCTGTCAAGGTTGGCATTCGTATAAATCCAATATAACGGACCAGTTTGCCTATCTGGGGACTAACGATGAGAGTACGAAGGACCTATTAGGCCAAAGCATGCCACACCAAACGTCGTTCTCACTAACCCCACTTTGAGGTGTCACCGTGTCTACACCTGGACACATTCCGAATCTCATACGTTATATACATATTTCTCGATTTTCTCCGGGTTTTAGTGTACGTAACCAGGCTAACACATGCGAACCATATGAAAAACCCGGTATTCATGGGGGCCCACATGATTACGAAGGTGAAGTATGGCGGCATGCAGGGCCTAATGACGAGCAAAGCCCAAGACATCCTATGGATGTAGTAGATTTATTTTTCTATAATTATTTTTTGAATGTTCATTCCTAAATACGACCCATGATCCCAAAAAAAACATCCAACTCATACTCATGATGCGTATTCCTTGTAGATTTCTTCTAGCCTCGCCCGTAGGAAGATGAGAGCAGGAAAAGCCCGCGAGCGCATGGCTGCCCTAATCGCTCAACAAATGGCTGCCGTAATACCCAACCTTGTAACCCAAGTCCAACAAGCACTTACCGCGAATCCTGTCAATCAAGAAGATCAACACGTTATCAACCCTCCCCCAAATATCACTAAATGCACCTACAAGCATTTCAAATCATGCGGCCCTTCAAAATATGAAGGGACTGAAGGTGTCACCGCTTTCCTCCATTGGTTTGAAGAAATGGAGAACACTTTTCTAAATTGCGATTGCCCCGATGATCGCAAAGTGCGATATGCTACCGGTCGATTATATGGGATAGCACTTACTTGGTGGAATACAGAGAAGTCCAAACGAGGCGTTGACGATGCTATGACTTTAACTTGGGATGAATTGAAGGAAATCATGACCAGACGATTTTGCCCAAGGAGCGAAATCAAGAAATTAGAAGATGAGTTTTATTCGTTGAAGCAAAAGGAAGGAGATCACACCACATACAACAAAAGATTCCTCGAGTTACATCAAATGGTTCCCAATTTGTTCACTCCCCTCTACCGTTTGATCGAGCACTACATTCGAGGTCTTCCGTCAAAGATTCAAGACTCTGTAATAAGTACCACGCCTGCAACTTTGGAAGCAACAATGGAGCTAGCAACAGAGCTCACCGAGAACCGAATCCGGAACAAAGACTTCAAGGAGGAGAAGAAGAAGGATAAAGCACCGACTGAAACTTCAAACTCCACCCAAACCGAATCCCCTTCTCAACCCATTTCTAAGAGAAAAAGAGACGGGCAACTTTTCGCTACTATCCAACGTAATCAACCAATTTCACACGCCATACCCATCCAAGCTATCCCAATCACTCAAGTGGCACCCAACTCAACTTACCCAAATAAGAAACCATATCTTGGACCTCACCCTCGATGTAGCACCTGTTTTTATCACCATCCCCTTACCTTACCTTGTCGACTATGTGCAAATTGTGGACGCTATGGTCATATGAGCAAGGTTTGCCGCACCCCTCAAAACCAAATCTCTCCCCCTACTCAAAACATGATCCAAACCTATCATCAACCTCAATACCCCATGTTCCCATATGTTCGAGCTTGTTTCAATTGTGGCGACCCTACCCACTTTAGAAACACGTGCCCTCGATTGGTTAACATCATAAACGCTCAAGCTCAATCAAATCCAATTAACCAAGTAAATCAAGAAAACCAAATCACTAGGCCACCAGCAAGAGGAAGAGTTTTCAACATCAACGCCAATCCTGACGAAGATAATGACGGCCCAAACGAAACCACCCAACTAGTCCTCTTCACCGGAAATCAAGATTCAACTCCAATCGTTTAGTTTTATGTTTTTCTTTATCACATAGAACCAATCATAATTTAAGGATAAAGCCAATGGGAATTTGACAAGAATATGGTGGATACGCCGCTGGTACTTCCTATATATAAGTATTCTTGCCAAAGGATCGGAGGCATTATCTGGCGGTTATGAGAGGTTCCATGTGTAAACTGTTTGAGTAATTATTGTTTATTATTTTCAGTACATACAATACGATCGGCTCCGTTTGATTGAGCCTTGATCGCACAGACATTTTTCATTTTCAGTACATGCAATACGATGGGCTCCGTTTGATTGAGCCTTGATCGCACAGACATTTTCATTTCAGTACATGCAATACGATCTTGTTGTTGTTGTGTTTGTTGTAGAGTCACATAGAACTAATCATAACTTGTGGATAAAGTCAATGAAAATTTGACGAGAATATGGTGGATACGCCGCTGGTACTTCCTATATATAAGTATTCTTGTCAAAGGATAGGAGGCATTATCAGGCGGTTATGAGAGGTTCCATGTATAAACTGTTTGAGTGATTATTGTTTATTATTTTCAGTACATGATCGGCTCTGTTTGATTGAGCCTTGATCGCACAGACATTTTTCATTTTCAGTACATGCAATACGATGGGCTCCGTTTGATTGAGCCTTGATCGCACAGACATTTTCATTTCAGTACATGCAATACGATCTTGTTGTTGTTGTGTTTGTTGTAGAGTCACATAGAACTAATCATAACTTGTGGATAAAGTCAATGAAAATTTGACGAGAATATGGTGGATACGCCGCTGGTACTTCCTATATATAAGTATTCTTGTCAAAGGATAGGAGGCATTATCAGGCGGTTATGAGAGGTTCCATGTATAAACTGTTTGAGTGATTATTGTTTATTATTTTCAGTACATGATCGGCTCCGTTTGATTGAGCCTTGATCGCACAGACATTTTTCATTTTCAGTACATGCAATACGATCGGCTCCGTTTGATTGAGCCTTGATCGCACAGACATTTTTCATTTTCAGTATCTTGTGGTTGTTGTGTTTGTTGTAGAGTCACATAGAACTAATCATAACTTGTGGATAAAGTCAATGAAAATTTGACAAGAATATGGTGGATACGCCGCTGGTACTTCCTATATATAAGTATTCTTGTCAAAGGATCGGAGGCATTATCAGGCGGTTATCAGAGGTTCCATGTAGGAGTTAGTATGTTTTGGTTGAAGTTTGTTCATCATACATTTCAGTGCATTCAATTTCATCATTTATAGAAGTTGAGCTATGTCTCACTTCCACAATGACTAACCTCTCCATCATAACAAACGAGAGAGGTACTGTCATCATTCAAAACATGTATACTATCAGAATTTATACTCAAGCTTATGGTTGTTGTGTTGTTTATGTTTTAGAGTTACATCATAGAACCAATCATAACTCACTGATAAAACCAATGAAAGTTTGACAAGAATATGGTGGATACGCCGCTGGTGCTTCCTATATATAAGTATTCTTGTCAAAGGATCAGAGGCATTGTCAGGCGACTATGAGAAGTTCTATGTAGGATTTAGTAGTTTCTTGGTAACTAATCATAACTTGCGGATAAAACCAACGAAAATTTGACAAGAATATGGTGGATACGCCGCTGGTACTTCCTATATATAAGTATTCTTGCCAAAGGATCAGAGGCATTATCAGGCGGTTATGAGAAGTTCCATATAGGATTTAGTATTGTCTTGGTTGAAATTTGTGTTACATTTATATCATCTCGCCATTTAAAGAAATTGGATTGTGTTCCATTTCTACAAAAGCTAACCTCTCCATCATAACAAACGAGAGAGGAACTGTCACCATTCAAACATATATGCTATCAGAATGTGGATTCAAATATTGGTTGTTGTGTTATTTATGTTCTAGAGTTACATCATAGGACCAATCATAACTTACTGATAAAACCAATGAAAATTTGACAAGAATATGGTGGATACGCCGCTGGTACTTCCTATATATAAGTATTCTTGTCAAAGGATCAGAGGCATTGTCAGACGGTTATGAGAAAGTTCTATGTAGGATCTAGTAATTTCTTGGTACATTAGTTGTTGTGTTTATTTATGTTCTAGAGTCATATCATAGAACCAATCATAACTTACTGATAAAACCAATGAAAATTTGACAAGAATATGGTGGATACGCCGCTGGTACTTCCTATATATAAGTATTCTTGTCAAATGATCAGAGGTATTGTTAGACGGTTATGAGAAGTTCCATGTAGGTTGTAGTATTAGAAGTTTTGCTTTAGGATATAACCATATCCTTCCAAACATATCAAAACTCTTACGCATGATATCATATTTAGCGAATCAACTCTGCTTATCAATATTTTACCGTAGGCAACAAAAAGCGATTCCTGTAACAGGGTACTTAACCCTTACAAGGGACGTTACCGCCTCAAACAAAAACTTAAACTCTTACTCTTTTTCTAAGCATGTAACTGTCAAACTAAACACCATCATTTTTAGTCAAATATATCACTACTTAAATTTCAGGACAAAATTTCTAAAAAGCAGGGGATACTGTAACATCCGTCAAAAACCGGATTTACCAAACCCGCTCCGTTTAATAACCGAACAATCAGTTAAAAATTTCGTTGCGTATTTAATGCCCAAAATAATTTTAAACGATACATAATTAATAAGTATATGGGGATATATAATTTGTTTTTGAAAAACTGTTAAAAATAAGAAAATAAAAATAAAATGCTGCTGCCGGGTTTCGAACCCGGGTCAGTCAACCGGTTACAAGCAAAACCATCCAACCACTGCGCCACTTATGTTTCTTGTTAATAAATGGAAACAATTAATTCATAACATGAATCTAAATTTCAAAACCGACGCGCCTATTTGCAGTCGTCGGAAATCCCAACTATCTCGCTAAGATTCGACGGTTTCTTCAGTTTTAACGTAAACATTCACTACTACATCGGTTATAACCGACGCCAGAACCCGCGACGCAAGTCATAACCGCCGGAAAACGTAATGACCGACGAATCAAGACGGAAATCTGACCAAATTCATCGATGTCCCGCCCTATAAATACCTCCTCAAACCTCTGCTAGCTTTTTCGCTCACAATCACACCTTTACCCGACATAATTCCACTCGCCGGAAAAGTTCTGCACCTCGCCGGAAAACCGAGCCCTTCACTTCTGAGCCTTACTGAACCCCCAGAGCTTATACCGAAGTCACCCACATTTATCTCAAGCTCGTTGAAGACTCTCTGCCGCAAGACATACGTCGCCGGAAGTTTCTGCTGTCACCGGAGTTTCGCCGGAGAAACAGAGGAGTCCAGTTCGGTATACCTTATGCCTAATCCTTCATTCTTTTTATTTAATCTCGCATGTAATTAACCACCAGACACTAACGAACTTGATTAAATCTTTGAACCAGTCGGACTTCCGATTCTGGTTAAATCCAACGAAGAAGACGAAGTTTTTCTGTTGTCTATAAGTTTAATTTAAATCAAGATATAACTCGGGTTAGACACACAGTCCAGCGGTGGACTGTGTGCAAATTAAACACGCTGTTCGATTCTTGTTCCGCGCATGCTTACCTTGATAAAAATGTTTTTTTTTACTAAACCGGATTCATTTCACATAGATGTTAAATATAATAAAAACCGGAATAATAACCAAGATAGACACACAGTCCAGTGGTGGACTGTGTGCGCATTTAACGCACAGGTCACGAGTTCGAGTCCGGACTACTGCACCGATCCGGACAATTATCAAACTTTTTAAATAAGGCAGAAATGAAATTATTTAATTGTATATAAGTATAATAAAAATCAAATTATATAACAAGTTAAACACACAGTCCAGCGGTGGACTGTGTGTTAACCTAAACCACAGGTCCCGGGTTCGAGACCTGTGGAGGACGCCGGTTCGATACATTAAAATCGTTTTTAAAAAATAAATGATTTTCAGTTTAATTCAATTAGTATATAAGTATAATTAAAAACAGAAATATTTCGGGTTAGACACGTAGCTCAGTTGGTAGAGCTGCGTGCACGCGAACGGGAGGTCTCGGGTTCGAGCTTCACCCGGCGCAAACAATTTCACAGCCTGACCGGTCAACAGGTCAACAAGTCAACGGTCAACGGTTAACTGTCGCAAAAAGTCAAATTTTTTTATTTTATTATTTTCATTTATTTATTTTATTTAAAAATCAATTAAAAATACTTAAAAATAACATTTTTAAGGTTAGAAAATAGCCTTAAACTCACAAAAATATATCCAATCATCCTACTAAAATTGATTAATAAAATCCCATTATTTACCAAACCATTATGTTATTATCTAGGTTAGTTTCACTCGTGGTTAAATCCGACTTCGTGCGTATTCATCATCATCAATCGAACGCACCCAATGTGAGTGAATCTTACAACTCCCTTTTTTAATTACACGTTTTGGGGTGTGTCATGTGTCACGAAATTAACTCGTTTATTTAAACTGGTGCCATACCATATTGTGATCTAAACTTAGATTGTATACATTGTTTGTAGTTATGTATTTCATATTGTCAATTTGTATGCAATTCATTCATTAGGCCCATCAGTTACTCGTGTGAGACGAGTTGAGCAACGCGTGCCTCAAAAGAAATCCATTATTGTTCGTGTGTGTATTATTTAGTTTATATTGTTTGTAGATACGTATTTCATATTGTCAAGTTTATGCAATTCATTCATTAGGCCCATCAGTTCCTCGTGAGAGACGAGTTGTGCAACGCGTGCCTCAGAACTATCCATTATTGTTCATGTGTGTATTATTTAATATTAAATTGATTGGTGAATAAGTTTACATCTATTTTTACTCATGTGTGGTTGTGCACTTTATTTTATAATCAATTAAATAAACTTGTTCAAATGTTTTCCATCTGATTCACTCGCCAACTTTTTGTTGATCCAAAAAACCTTTTTACACATGATACAGGTGAACAGGATGAAGCAAGGAAAACATAGGAAATGCCTTAGAAGAAAACAATGAAGCCTAGATTGATGTTAGGACATGATGTAATAATGATTGTATAATTCCCTTTAAATTGTATTAATGAATATGAAACGTTATAATAAATGTCATGAGCTTTGATGATAACCCAATCATGCCCCGATCACCTTTTCCGCTGCGGGTCGGGGTGTGACACATTTACCGTTAGTTGAATTTTCGTACAATAATAGCTATCATTCAAGCATTGGTATGGCCCTTTCGAAGCTTTAGATGGTCGTAAATGCCGATCTCCTGTGTGTTGGCACGAAATTGGTGAAGCGCAAATCACTAGACCTGAATTGATTCAGGAAACGACTGACAAAATTTTTCAGATTCGCAATAATCTTCTAGCAGCTTGAAGTCGTCAAAAGAGTTACGCTGATAAACGGCGGAAGCCTTTGGAGTTTTGTGTTGGTAAACGAGTACTTTTGAAAGTATCACCGTGGAAGGGAGTAGTTCGTTTCGGTCAAAAGGGCAAGCTAGCACCACGCTATGTGGGACCATTCAAGATACTCGAAAGAGTAGGTCCTGTAGCATACAAGCTTGACCTACCAGAAGAACTTAACAGGATCCATCGCACATTTCACGTATCAAACTTGAAAAAGTGTCTTGCCGACGATAATCTCCATATACCTTTAGAAGATATCCAAATTGATGAGTTAATGCACTTTGTTGAAAGACCGGTAGAAATCATGGATTTCTGTGAAAAGCGTTTGAGACGAAGTCGTATTCCAATAGTCACGGTGCGATGGGAGTCAAAGCGAAGACCTGAGTTTACTTGGAAACACGAACACTCAATGCGTAGAAAATACCCGCATCTCTTTCCAGTTGCAGCTACTACTTAAATTTCGGGACGAAATTTCTAAAAGTAGAGGATACAGTAACATTTGTATAAAACGGGTTTCCACAATCCGCACCGTTTGTTAAATCAAATGTTTGCTTCATAAAATTTTGTGTATATTATTATAAATTTGTTGCAAAATTTTAAAGGATTATGATTAATAGATAATAGAAATTAATAATAAAAGAAAGAAACTCATTAAAAGGAGAAGAGGAAATAAATAAATAAAAAGGTAGGGTAACCGGACTCGAACCCGGGTTCCTTCACCAATTACACACACTAACACACCACTGCATTACACATATAATTGATGTTTATTCCTTCAATAAAATTATAGCATATACACATACTTCTCGCGAATAAAAGAAACCTGCAAATCTCATAACAGAACCCTGGAAGAAACACCATGTTTGACCAAATTAAAATCAAGTTTCAAAAACAAAACGGATGTAACTGTCGTGCAGTTACAAAATCTGCTATATAATTCGAAAACCGTTAGAAATTTGAGAATTATCTCAAATGTAACCGAAACCCAATGATTGTGTGAATTTCATCTATAAATAGCAATGAAATCCTTAGAAACCAGTCGCACCATTCTTTCTCACTTAAAAACTCTTTGTCACCCGCTGGTTTACCTCGCTGTCGGAATTTCTTCAAAATCGACGGAATCACCATCACTGCCAGTTTTGCTCACGGTATCATCTGAACTGAATCCTTCTATCTTTCCATATTTGTTAACTGCAATGAAATTGTAGTAAGTTGATTTGAAACATTGAGCCTAGATCAGAAACATAGGCGGGTTTAACTTCTGAGTTTGAAATCGGGTGAGGAAGATGAAGTTAATACATACATATATATATATATATATATATATATATAATATCAAATCGTGGGTTTTAAAATGGGTTAGACACATAGACCAGTGGTGGACTATGTGCAGTTTCAGAGCATCGGTCACGAGTTCGATTCACGTAGATATCCAGTTCCAGCAATAACAAAATGTTTTTTTAGATAGTCATATTTTATCTGTACTTTTTATATTATTAATCTTTATTTACTTTACTACCTAACAATTAAATTAGGAAACCTTATTTCCACCTTGTTTATGCAACATTTTCCTTTCCTTTTTCATTATTTACATCGACGAATGACCTCCGTTCCACAATTAGGGCTTCAAGTTCCATTGCTACTCTCTAGGCCATCCACCTTTAGCCTTCGTCGCGTCCGCCAAATTTATTTGTGTTCGTGAATCGTTCGTGAACTTGCTTAGTTCCTTAATGAACGAACATGATCATAAAATCCGTTCGGTAAGTGTTCATGAACCGTTCATGAACACATTTATTTCCTTAATGAAAAAACATGAACAAGGCCTTGTTCGTGTTCGTTTACAACCCTAGTCAATGTCATAGTTAATACTTAAAGACAAAAGGCATAAGAACTAATTAAAAATGAGTGTCGCTAGTGAGGAGGAGTACCTTTGTATTATTTGATTATATTGTCAACATTCTGAATTCAACTAAATCGATCTGCAATCTTTCCCAAATCCAGTTGTGTTTATGATGATATGTTTATTATCGTTGTTTGATTGATTTTATAAATTAATTGAAACTATTTTATCAAAAACACACACTCTCAAATCCAACAAAAATAGTAAGAGTTGTTTCATTTTTGTTTGAGTTAGACCCACCCCCACACCCATCTAATTATTATGTAAACTTGTTATGAAAAGACAAAAATACCCCTAGATCACACAACCGCCACCACTGGACCACACCACCGCTAGCTAATTGCCATCACCAGACCACACCTCCACCACTAGTGATCTTCCCGTTGTCCGAAACTTTTTCCATGAAAACCATTATCCTTCAAAATCTTAAGTTTTCTCAGCTCAAGTGGGTTTTTGTTTTATCTTTCACTTATATATATAGGGAAAGGATCATGAGAAAACTACATAGAAATAAGAAAATTAAAAAAGCCTAAAAACACACCAATTTTTTTACAATTTTTTTATTAAAATGTCGCTACTTTTTATGTATAAAAAAACTTTTTTTTCGAAAAAAAAATAACTTATACTGCACATGTGCATTATATGCTTAGATTTAGCGTTTGAGTTTAGTTTAGGTTGTTTTGGGGTTTAGAATTAGGATTAGGTTTTTGGTGTGTGATGGGAAGGGAGGTTAGGTTTTTTTAGGGGGGGGGGGTGCATGTGAGGGGAGCGGGTTTAGTTTTTTTGAGGGGTGCGGATGAGGGGTTTAGGTTTTTTTGGAGGTTTACGTTTATGGTTTAGTTTTAGTTTTTTTTTTTGGGGGGGGTGGTTTAGGCTTTTAGTGGGAGGGTGGATTCAGGATTTTGGGAGTTGGGGGTCTTAGGTTTTTGGGGGTGTCGGTGGGAGGTGGGGTAGGTGGTTTATGCTTTTTTATATTAATGCACATGTGTAGTACAACTTTTTTATATATATTATATATAGCAATTTTTATTTAGAAAAAGTTCAAAAAAATTTGATATGTTTCTTAGGCTTTTTTAGTTAGTTTTTTTTTTTTCTAATTTAAACTAATTTTCTCATGATCCATCATATATATATATAGGATACGTTAGAAACCACCTTTTATTGCGAGAATCGCGATTATCAATGTGAACACAACCAAAAATAACAAAAAAATTCAAAACAGTACACAAAATTTTTTATTTTTTTAATATTTTTTTTGAAAAAATCATTTTTTTTTGTCAGTAAAAAAACCAAAAAAAAATCGAGTAACAATTGTCCATGAACGTGTGCATATGTATCATTTTTTTGACAAATTCCGTAATACATTATCAATATTAGACAATTGCACTTTCATTTACACTAACATCCATAATACACTACTTTTTACATTAACAATATTAGAAGTACACATGTGTATCTATATGTATAAACAATATATAACGTGTTTTGGTACACTACTTTGAATACATTTTCGCTTTCATCTATCATACCATACATAATACACTACCACTATCTTCTACCATCCATAATACAATACCATTACCTCCTACCATCCATAATACAATTCCATTACAAATATTTCACTTTATTACCTGTATATCAACACCCTTTATACCAAACAACATATTACGTCATAAAGTGATAAATATAACAAAACCATCAACCACTAGATATAACTAACCAAAAACATTTATATGGACCTACTTGATCATTCAAAATCACAAACTTTTTGTACCAAAACACATTTTATCATGGTTATACATAATGATGCACATGTCATTTTATATTGGTAATCTAAAAAGTAGTGTATTACGGATGGTAGTATAAATGAAAGTGCAATTGCCTACTACTGGTAATGTATTATGGAATTTGTCTAACAAATGATACATATGCACACGTGCATCGGTAATTGTTACTTGAAAAATTTTTTGTGACAAAATATAGTGATTTTTAAAAAAATATATATATTAAAAAAATTTAGGGTGTTTTTAGACTTTTTTTAGGTATTTTTTTGTGTTCACATGCGTTCTCGCGGTTTTCACAATAAAGATGATTCTCTATCAACCCTACCCTATATATATATATGTGTGTGTGTGTGTGTGTGAGGTTCAATGGAAAATACTAAAAGTGTGGGCAACCGGGAAACGATAAATTTAATACGTTAAATATATCTTCAAATTTTAATTTAAAATGCCAAAAAAATATTCACATTTTTTTGCAATTTTTGTTTATAAGGATGTGTAGAAACTAGTCCAATAAAAAATCATTGTTGAAACTTTATTTTACTATTTTTTAATATTTTTATATCATCGTCTATCTTCCGAACGAGTACAACACACCGTCTTCCCACCCATATGCAAATGCAATTGTGGCCGCTGAATCCGATCAAGATTGCATTTTTTTAATTAATCAAACTAAAATTCAATATAAATCATTTTGTTTCACCATTTATGCTCCGGTTATTCTATCTTTATTAATGATCTTCAAATGAAATCAATTTGGGTTTATAAAATACGAAAATAATCCTCTATACAAAAAGAAAAATTGTAAGCATTTAGATGATTTATGCGATTCATACTAACCCCTACCTACAAATTAGTTTACCTCGGCTTTAAACCCCTTATGGCATCACATCACGATACCCAAAATAAAGCTACAAAATCCCCTGGGAGTCGAGTAATGGAGTTCGGCAAATAGATGAAGGGCTTGTATGTTTTGACATGGGTAGTTTTGTCTTTTCACAACAAGGAAACATAATAAGTAGATAAGGTTAGTGGGGCTAGGTCTACTTATAACATATATGAAACCACTGAGACTATTTGCAAGATTCGAAGCATTGGATTGAGATAGTTATTTTTAATAAACCATCTAGACGGAAAATAGTAAATTACTCTAAATCATCTTTGTCCTACTATACATCACTACCATCTGATCTCCACAGCCTTGACGACCCTATTTATCATCCTTTACAACATCTTTATTTGATTTTGTAACATTTTGTAATATCATTAGTTTCTATTTAAATCTTGATGGAGATTGATATTAACAAGCATCTTCGGCAGAGAGAGGGAGAGAGAATCCGATGTAAGGGTAGAGAGATGTTAGTTTTGTTTTTCTTTAATTTGTTAAAACATGAAATGACTAAAATACCTGTAAAACTAACTAATGAAAGTACATCTATTAACTTTTGGAACCATAGATGAAAAAGAATAAGATGGCTATTATTATTATTATTATTTTTTTGCCATTGATAAAAGAGAAAAATGTGATTAGAGACTATATCTCTAAGTTTTAAACCACATGAACGAAATTAATAATTTTGATCAAAACACATGGATCATCCGTATAATTTATCAAAAAAGAAACATTATTAATTTACCATAGGACAATCTATTTGGGTTCTTTAAATAAAAAGCTTATTTATAAAATTCGGTCTCTCAATTCTCAAGTATACCCAAAGTATTGTTTTATTAGATTTGGTAAAAAAACACACCTTTAACCATATTATGTCAGAAACTAAAGATTACAGACAGAACTACCCAAACCATTGATATTATTCCCAAAAAACAAACTACAAAGTGTTTACAATCTGATATCTACAATAAGAACTGAAAATCTTCAATGAAACAAACAACACACACTAAAAAACTATCGAATTGAATCTCATGAATCAGACGTATGAGATTGTGATTAACAAGAGAAAACCCTAGATCCTCGGGAATTTGACGTGTGAGAGAGAAGGAACAATAAACAAACATCTGTGACACGCAGTCCACATGTTCAGGGCCATATCATATACAAACATCTAAGAACAACAAATAAAAATAACAATTGTAAATTAAAAAACTGAAATATAAGATATTGTTTTTAACACATTGTGACTTTAAACATTAGGTTACTGATTACTCGCCCATCATTATTCTAACTTTCTCTTCTGTAATCACTAGACCTTTGGGATGACATTCTTTTCTGAATTAATTCCCCATCAATAATGGGTTCTTGTTATATTCATGACCATCTTCTTAAAGAAGTTTCTTCAAAAATGGAGTGCTTGGTTCTCTTTCCCGAGTTACGTTTGCTATTCAAAACAATGATTTAAAAGTTTGAATTGAAAAAAAGTTGAAATTATGTATATTTTAATTTTTCTCTAAGTTTTAATTAACAAGTAACTTCGTTTTTCTCTAACAAGTAAAAAGTTGAAATCTATAAGCACTTTTTTTATTTTCTGTATACGGTTCATTGAAAATTGTTTTTAATTATCTGAATACGGTGTTGTTTGATTTCGTAATGTAAAAATTATTTTAATTAAATTTATCTCGACTTTTAATAGAATCTACACTGAAATATAGACTAAAAGAAATTAAATAAATCATTGTTTGCCAAACTTTTTAATATATATATATTTTTACAGAAATGTTAAATTTGTTATATGTTTGTGGAAAA